>CATKUP010000106.1:1200000-1795000 GCA_949786385.1 Onychomys leucogaster | reverse complement strand
GATTTTTCTCAGTTCACGAACCCAACGCAATTCTCACTATCAACTAAAGAGCATTTATGTAAGAGGAGCTGTGGTCTGTATCAGTTTCATAAGCAGAGTTGGACTACATATGGTCCGTATGAATAGGAAACACAGTTCTTTTTTTCAGGCCATGCTCATGGTTCTTGAAGTATTTTATATTCTGGGAAGAAGAGCTAGCATCTTCATTAAAACAGAGCGTGTTTCAGGGATGAGGACTCTGGTCTGAATTTCCCTTCAGAAACGGAGTTAAACCCCTGATCTGTGTCTTCCGACAAGCAAGAGTTCATTTCTGGTTAACACAGTGAATTTTGGGCTCAAATGATTTTTCGCAGTTTACGAACCCAACGCGATTCTCACTATCAACTAAAGAGCATTTATGTAAGAGGAGCTGTGGTGTGTATCAGTTTCATAAGCAGAGTTGAACTACATATGGTCTGTATGAGAAGGAAACACAGTTCTTTTTTTCAGGGCATGCTCATGGTTCTTGCTGTATTGGAGACCCTGGAAAGAAGAGCTTGCTTCTTGCGTTAAAGCAGAGTGTGTTGCAGGGATGAGAACTCTGGTTTGAATTTCCCTTCAAAAACGGAGTTAAACCCCATGATCTCGGTCTTCCTACAAGCAAGAGTACATTTCTGGTAAACTAAGTGAATTTTTAGCTCAAATGATTTTACACAGTTCTAGAACCCAACGTGATGATCACTATTAACTGAAGAGCATTTATGTAAGAGGAGCTGTGGTCTATATCAGTTTCATAAGCAGACTTGGACTACATATGGTCCATATGTGTAGGAAACACAGTTCTATTCTCTTGGCATGATCATGGTTCTTACTGTAATGGAGACCCTGGAAAGAGAGAGGATGATTCATGCCTTAAAACAGAGTGTTTTTCAGGGATGAGAATTCTGGTCTGAATTTCCCTACAGAAACCGAGTTAAATCCCAAGATCTGTGTCTTCCTACAAGCAAGAGTTCAGTTGTGGTAAACCCAGTGAATTTTGGGCTCAAATGATTTTTCGCAGTTCACAAAACCAACGCGATTCTCACTATCAACTAAAGAGCATTTATGTAAGAGGAGCTGTGGTCTGTATCAGTTTCATAAGCAGAGTTGAACTACATATGTTCCGTATGAGTAGGAAACACAGTTCTTTTTTTCAGGGCATGCTCATGGTTCTTGCTGTATTTTAGACTCTGGAAAGAATAGCTTGCTTCTTGCTTTAAAACAGAGTGTGTTTCAGCGATGAAATCTTTGGTCTGAATTTGCCTTCTGAAACGGAGTTAAACCCCAGGATCTGTGTCGTCCTACTACCAAGAGTTCATTTCTGGTTAACCCTGTGAATTTTGGGCTCAAATGATTTTTCGCCATTCACGAACACAACGCGATTCTCAGTATTAACTAAAGAGCATTTATGTAAGAGGAGCTTGGTTTGTATCAGTTTCAAAGCAGAGTTGAACTGCATATGGTCCGTATGAGTAGGAAACACTGTTCTTTTTTTCTGGGCATGCTTATGTTTCTTACTGTATTGGAGACGCTGGAAAGAAGAGGATGATTCTTGCCTTAAAACGGAGTGTTTTTCAGGGTTGAGAATTCTGGTCTGAATTTGCCTTCAGAAATGGAGTTAAACCCCATGATCTGTGTCTTCCTACCAGCAAGAGTTCATTTCTGTTAAACAAAGTGAATTTTCGGCTCAAATGACTTTACACAGTTCTAGAACCCAACGTGATTATCACTATTAACTAAAGAGCATTTATTTAACAGGAGCTGTGGTCTGTATCATTTCATAAGCAGAGTTGAACTGCATATAGTCCGTGTGAGTAGGTAACACTGTTCTTTTTTTCTGGGCATGGTCATGGTTCTTACTGTATTGGAGACCCTAGAAAGAAGAGGATGATTCTTGCCTTAAAACAGAGTGTTTCTCAGGGTTGAGAATTCTGGTATGAATTTGCCTTCAGAAATGGAGTTAAAACCCAGGATCTGTGTCTTCCTACAAGCAACAGTTCATTTCAGGTAAACCTAGTGAATTTTGGGCTCAAATGTTTTTTCGCAGTTCACGAAACCAAAGTGATTCTCACTATTAACTAAAGAGCATTTATGTAAGAGGAGATGTGGTCTGTATCAGTTTCATAAGCAGAGTTGAACTAAATATGGTCCGTATGAGTAGGAAACACAGTTCTTTTTTTCCTGGCATGCTCATGGTTCTTACTGTATTGGAGACCCTGATTAGAAGAGGATGATTCATGCCTTAAAACAGAGTTTTTCTCAGGGATGAGAATTCTGGTATGAATTTCCCTTCAGAAACGGAGTTGAACCCCAGGATCTGTGTCTTCCTACAAGCAAGAGTTCATTTCTGATAAACCAAGTGAATTTTGGGCTCAAATGATTTTTCGCAGTTCAACCACCCACACCGATTCTCACTATTAACTAAAGAGCATTTATGTAAGAGGAGCTGTGGTTTGTATCAGTTTCATAAGCAGAGTTGAACTACATATGGTCCGTATGAGTAGGAAACACAGTTCTTTTTTTCAGGGCATGCTCATGGTTCTTGCTGTATTTTAGACTCTGGAAAGAATAGCTTGCTTCTTGCTTTAAAACAGAGTGTGTTTCAGCGATGAAATCTTTGGTCTGAATTTGCCTTCAGAAACGGAGTTAAACCCCAGGATCTGTGTCGTCCTACTACCAAGAGTTCATTTCTGGTTAACCCTGTGAATTTTGGGCACAAATGATTTTTCGCCATTCACGAACACAACGCGATTCTCAGTATTAACTAAAGAGCATTTATGTAAGAGGAGCTTGGTTTGTATCAGTTTCAAAGCAGAGTTGAACTGCATATGGTCCGTATGAGTAGGAAACACTGTTCTTTTTTTCTGGGCATGCTTATGTTTCTTACTGTATTGGAGACGCTGGAAAGAAGAGGATGATTCTTGCCTTAAAACGGAGTGTTTTTCAGGGTTGAGATCTGGTCTGAATTTGCCTTCAGAAATGGAGTTAAACCCCATGATCTGTGTCTTCCTACAAGCAAGAGATCATTTCAGGTAAATCCAGTAAATTTTGGGCTCAAATCATTTTTTTGCAGTTCACGATCCCAACGTGATTCTCACTATTAACTAAAGAGCATTTAAGTAAGCGGAGCGGTGGTTTGTATCAGTTTCATAAGCAGAGTTGAAATACATATGGTCTGTATGAGTAGGAAACACATTTATTTTTTTCAGGGCTTGCTCATGTTTCTTCCTGTATTTTAGAGTCTGGAAAGAAGAGTTGCTCCTTTTTTAAAACAGAGTATGTTTCAGGGATGAGATCTATGGTCTGAATTTCCCTTCTGAAACGGAATAAACCCCAGGATCTGTTTCTACCTACAAGCAAGAGTTCGTTTCTGGTTAACCCAGTGAATTTTGGGTTCAAATGATATTTTGCTGTTCACGAACGCAACGCGATTCTTCCTATTAACTAAAGAGCATTTATGTAAGAGGAGCTGTGCTTTATATCAGTTTCATAAGCAGAGTTGAACTACATATGGTCCATATGAGTACGAAACACAGTTCTATTTTCCGGGCAAGCTCAGGGTTCTTGCTGTATTGGAGACCCTGGAAGAAGAGCTTGCTTCTTGCATTAGAACAGGGTGTGTTTCATGGATGAGAACTCTGGTCTGAATTTCCCTTCACAAATGGAGTTAAACCCCATGATCTGTGTCTTCCTACCAGCAAGAGTTCATTTCTGTTAAACAAAGTGAATTTTCGGCTCAAATGACTTTACACAGTTCTAGAACCCAACGTGATTATCACTATTAACTAAAGAGCATTTATTTAACAGGAGCTGTGGTCTGTATCATTTCATAAGCAGAGTTGAACTGCATATACTCCGTGTGAGTAGGTAACACTGTTCTTTTTTTCTGGGCATGGTCATGGTTCTTACTGTATTGGAGACCCTAGAAAGAAGAGGATGATTCTTGCCTTAAAACAGAGTGTTTTTCAGGGTTGAGAATTCTGGTCTGAATTTGCCTTCAGAAATGGAGTTAAACCCCAGGATCTGTGTCTTCCTACAAGCAAGAGATAATTTCTGTTAAACCAAGTTAATTTTGGGCTCAAATGTTTTTTTTGCAGTTCACCAACACAAACAGATTATCACTATTAACTAAAGAGCATTTATGTAAGAGGAGCTGTGGTTTGTATCAGTTTCATAAGCAGAGTTGAACTACATATGGTCTGTATGAGTAGGAAACACATTTATTTTTTTCAGGGATTGCTCATGTTTCTTCCTGTATTTTAGACTCTGGAAAGAAGAGCTTGCTTCTTGCGTTAAATCAGAGTCTGTCTCAGGGATGAGAACTCTGGTCTGAATATCCCTTCAGAAACGGATTTAAACCCCAGGATCTGTGTATTCCTACAAGCAAGAGTTCATTTCTGTTAAACCAAGTGAATTTTGGGCTCAAATGATTTTTCGCAGTTCACCAACCCACGATTATCACTATTAACTAAAGAGCATGTAAGTAAATGGAGCAGTGGTTTTTATCAGTTTCATAAGCAGAGTTGAACTACATATGGTCTGGAAGAGTAGGAAACACTTTTATTTTTTTCAGGGCATGCTCATGTTTCTTCCTGTATTTTAGACTCTGGAAAGAAGAGGATGATTCTTGCCTTAAAACAGAGTGTTTTTCAGGGTTGAGAATTCTGGTCTGAATTTGCCTTCAAAAATGGAGTTAAAACACAGGATCTGTGTCTTCCTACAAGCAAGAGTTCATTTCAGGTAAACCCAGTGAATTTTGGGCTCAAATGATTTTTCGCAGTTCCCGAACCCAACGCGATTCTCACTATTAACTAAAGAGGATTTAAGTAAGCGGAGCGGTGGTTTGTATCAGTTTCATAAGCACGGTTGAACTACATATGGTCTGTATGAGTAGGAAACACATTTATTTTTTTCAGGGCTTGCTCATGTTTCTTCCTGTATTTTAGACTCTGGACAGAAGAGCTTGCTTCTTGCGTTAAAGCAGAGTGTGTTTCAGGGATGAGAACTTTGGTCTGAATTTCCATTCAGAAATGGATTTAAACCACAGGATCTGTGTGTTCCTACAAGCATGAGTTCATTTATGGTAAACCAAGTGAATTTTGCGCTCAAACAATTTTTCGCAGTTCACAAACCCAACGTGATTCTTCCTATTCAAGAAAGAGCATTTATGTAAGAGGTGCCGTGGTTTTTATACGTTTCATAAGCAGAGTTGAACTACATATGATCCTTATGAGTAGGAAACACAGTTCTTTTTTTCAGGACATGCTCATGGTTCTTGTTGTATTTTAGATCTGGAAAGAATAGCTTGCTCCTTTGTTAAAACAGAGTGAGTTTCAGGGATGAGAACTATGGTCTGAATTTCCCTTATGAAACGGATTTAAACCCCAGGATCTGTTTCTTCCTACAAGCAAGAGTTCGTTTCTGGTTAACCCAGTGAATTTTGGGCTCAAATGATATTTCGCAGTTCACGAACCCAATGCGATTCTTCCTATTAACGAAAGAGCATTTATGTAAGAGGAGCTGTGGTTTGTATCAGATTCATAAGCAGAGTTGAACTACATATGGTCTGTATGAGTAGGAAACACAGTTCTTTTTTTCCGGTCATGCTCATGTTCCTTGCTGTATTGGAGACCCTGGAAAGAAGAGGATGATTCATGCCTTAAAACAGAGTGTTTCTCAGCGATGAGAATTCTGTTATGAATTTCCCTTCATAAACGGAGTTAAACCCCAGGAACTGTGTCTTCCTACAAGCAAGAGTTCATTTCTGGTAAACCCACTGAATTTTTAGCTCAAATAATTTTTCGCAGTTCACGAACCCAATGCGATTCTCACTATTAACTAAAGAGGATTTATGTAAGAGAAGCTGTGGTTTGAATCAGTTTCATAAGCAGAGTTGAACTACATATGGTCTGTAAGAGTAGGAAACAAATTTATTTTTTTCAGGGCATGCTCGTGTTTCTTCATGTATTTTAGACGCTGGAAAGAAGAGCTTGCTTCTTGCGTTAAAGCAGAGTGTTTCAGGGATGAGAACTCTGCTCTGAATTTCCAGTCAGAAACGGATTTAAACCACAGGATCTGTGTCTTCCTACAAGCATGAGTTCATTTATGTTAAACCAAGTGAATTTGGGCTCAAACGATTTTTCGCAGTTCACAAACCCAAACCGATTATCACTATTAACTAAAGAGCATTTATGTAAGAGGAGCTGTGGTTTGTATCAGTTTCATAAGCGGAGTTGAACTAAATATGGTCCGTATGAGTAGGAAACACAGTTCTTTTTTTCCTGGCATGCTCATGGTTCTTACTGTATTGGAGACTCTGGAAACAAGAGGATGATTCATGCCTTAAAACAGAGTGTTTCTCAGCGATGAGAATTCTGTTATGAATTTCCCTTCAAAAACGGAGTTAAACCCCAGGAACTGTGTCTTCCTACAAGCAAGAGTTCATTTCTGGTAAACCCACTGAATTTTGGGCTCAAATAATTTTTCGCAGTTCACGAACCCAACGCGATTCTCACTAATAACTAAAGAGGATTTATGTAAGAGGAGCTTTGGTTCAAATCAGTTTCATAAGCAGATTTGAACTACATATGGTCCGTATAAGTCGGAAACACTGTTCATTTTTTCTGGGAATGCTCATGTTTCTCACTGTATTGGAGACGCTGAATAGAAGAGGATGATTCTTGCCTTAAAACAGAGTTTTTTTCAGGGATGAGAACTCTGGTCTGAATTGAACTTCAGAAACGGAGTTAAACCCCAGGATCTTTTTCTTCCTACATGCGAGAGTTCATTTCTGTTAAACCAAGTGAATTTTGGGCTCAAATTTTTTTTCGCAGTTCACCAACCCACACCAATTCTCAATATTAACTAAAGAGCATTAATGTAAGAGGAGCTGTGGTTTGTATCAGTTTCAAAAGCAGAGTTGAACTACATAGGATCCGTATGTGTAGGAAACACAGTTCTTTTTTTCAGCGCATGCTCATTGTTCTTACTGTATTGGAGACGCTGGAAAGAAGAGGATGATTCTTGCCTTAAAACAGAGTGTTTTTCAGGGTTGAGAATTCTGGTTTGAATTTGCCTTCACAAATGGAGTTATACCCCAGGATCTGTGTCTTCCTACAAGCAAGAGTTCGTTTCTGGTTAACCCAGTGAATTTTGGGCTCAAATGTATTTTCGCTGTTCACGATCCCAACGTGATACTCACTATTAACTAAAGAGCATTTTAGTAAGCAGATCGGTGGTTTGTATCAGTTTCATAGGCAGAGTTGAACTACATATGGTCTGTATGAGTAGGAAACACATTTATTTTTTTCAGGGCATGCTCATGTTTCTTCCTGTATTATAGATTCTGGAAAGAAGAGCATGCTTCTTGCGTTAAAGCAGAGTGTGTTTCAGGGATGAGAACTCTGGTCTGAATTTCCCTTCAGAAAGGGATTTAAACCCTAGGATCTGTGTCTTCCTACAAGCAAGAGTTCGTTTCTGGTTAACCCACTGAATATTGGGCTCAAATGATTTTTCGCAGTTCACCAACCCAAACCGATTATCACTATTAACTAAAGAGCATTTATGTAAGAGTAGCTGTGGTTTGTATCACTTTCATAAGCAGAGTTGAACTACATATGGTCCTTATGAGTAGGAAACACAGTTCTTTTTTCAGGGCATGCTCATGGTTCTTGCTGTATTTTAGACTCTGGAAAGAATAGCTTGCATCTTGCGTTAAAACAGAGTGTGTTTCAGTGATGAAATCTTTGGTCTGAATTTCCCTTCTGAAACGGAGTTAAACCCCAGGTTCTCTGTCTTCCCACTAGCAAGAGTTCATTTCTAGTTAAGCCAGTGAATTTTGGGCTCAAATGATTTTTCGCAGTTCACCAACCCACACCGATTTTCACTATTAACTAAAGAGCATTTATGTAAGAGGAGCTGTGGTTTGTATCAGTTTCATAAGCAGAGTTGAACTACATATGGTCTGTATGTGTAGGATACACAGATCTTTTTTTCAGGGCATTCTCGTGGTTCTTGCTGTATTGGAGACGCTGGAAAGAAGAGCTTGCTTCTTGCATTAAAACAGGGTGTGTTTCATGGATGAGAACTCTGTTCTGAATTTGGCTTCACAAACGGAGTTAAACCCCATGATCTGTGTCTTCCTACCAACAAGAGTTCATTTCTGTTAAACAAAGTGAATTTTTGGCTCAAATGACTTTACACAGTTCTACAACCCAACGCCATTATCACTATTAACTAAAGAGCATGTATGTAAGTGGTGCTGTGGTCTGTATCATTTCATAAGCAGAGTTGAACTGCATACAGTACGTAGGGGTAGGAAACACTGTTCTTTTTTTCTGGGCATGCTCATGGTTCTTACTGTATTGGAGACGCTGGAAAGAAGAGGATGAATCTTGCCTTAAAACAGAGTGTTTTTCAGGGTTGAGAATTCTGGTCTGAATTTGCCTTCAGAAATGGAGTTAAACCCCAGGATCTGTGTCTTCCTACAAGCAAGAGTTCATTTCAGGTAAATCCAGTAAATTTTGGGCTCAAATGATTTTTCGCAGTTCACCCACCCACACCGATTCTCACTATTAACTAAAGAGCATTTATGTAAGAGGAGCTGTGGTTTGTATCAGTTTCATAAGCAGAGTTGAACTACATATGGTCCGTATGAGTAGGAAACACAGTTCTTTTTTTCAGGGCATGCTCATGGTTCTTGCTGTATTTTAGACTCTGGAAAGAATAGCTTGCTTCTTGCGTTAAAACAGAGTGTGTTTCAGTGATGAAATCTTTGGTCTGAATTTCCCTTCTGAAACAGAGTTAACCCCAGGATCTGTGTCTCCCTACTAGCAAGAGTTCATTTCTGGTTAAGCCAGTGAATTTTGGGCTCAAATGATTTTTCGCAGTTCACGAACACAACGCGATTCTCAGTATTAACTAAAGAGCATTTATGTAAGAGGAGCTTTGATTTGTATCAGTTTCATAAGCAGACTTGAACTACATATGGTCTATATGAGTAGGAAACACATTTATTTTTTTCAGGGCATGCTCATGTTTCTTCCTGTATTTTAGACTCTGGAAAGAAGAGCTTGATTCTTGCGTTAAAGCATAGCGTGTTTAAGGGATGAGAACTCTGGTCAGAATTTCCCTTCAGAAATGGAATTAAACACCAGGATCTGTGTCTTCCTACCAGCAAGAGTTCATTTCTGTTAAACAAAGTGAATTTTCGGCTCAAATGATTTTACACAGTTCTTGAACCCAACGCGATTATCACTATGAACTAAAGAGCATTTATGTAAGAGGTGCTGTGGTCTGTATCATTTCATAAGCAGAGTTGAACTGCATACGGTCCGTAGGAGTAGGTAACACTGTTCTTTTTCTCTGGGCATGCTCATGGTTCTTACTGTATTGGAGACGCTGGAAAGAAGAGGATGATTCTTGCCTTAAAATAGAGTGTTTTTCAGGGTTGAGAATTCTGGTCTGAATTTGCCTTCAGAAATGGAGTTAAACCCCAGGATCTGTGTCTTCCTACAAGCAAGAGTTCATTTCAGGAAAATCCAGTAAATTTTGGGCTCAAATGTTTTTTCGCAGTTCACCCACCCACACCGATTCTCACTATTAACTAAAGAGCATTTATGTAAGAGGAGCTGTGGTTTGTATCAGTTTCATAAGCAGAGTTGAACTACATATGGTCCGTATGAGTAGGAAAAACAGTTCTTTTTTTCCGGGCATGCTCATGGTTCTTGCTTAATGGAGACGTTGGAAAGAAGAGCTTGCTTCTTGCATTAAAACATGGTGTGTTTCATGGATGAGAACTCTGGTCTGAATTTCCCTTCACAAACGGAGTTAAACCCCATGGTCTGTGTCTTCCTACAAGCAAGAGTTCATTTCTGTTAAACAAAGTGAATTTTCGGCTCAAATGACTTTACACAGTTCTAGAACACTACGTGATTATCACTATTAACTAAAGAGCATTTATGTAAGAGGAGCTGTGGTCTGTATCATTTCATAAGCAGAGTTGAACTACATATGGTCTGTATGAGTAGGAAACACAGTTCTTTTTTTCAGGGCATGCTCATGGTTCTCGTGTATTTTAGACTCTGGAAAGAAGACCTTGCTTCTTGCGTTAAAACAGAGTGTGTTCCAGGGATGAGATCTATGGTCTGAATTTCCCTTCTGAAACGGAGTTAAACCCCATGATCTGTGTCTTCCAACAAGCAATTGTTCATTTCTGTTAAACAAAGTGAATTTTCGGCTCAAATGACTTTACACAGTTCTAGAACACAACGCTATTCCCACTATTAACTAAAGAGCATTTATGTAAGTGGAGCTGTGGTATGTATCATTTCATAAGCAGAGTTGAACTGCATATGGTCCGTATGAATAGGTAACACTCTTCTTTTTTTCTGGGAATGCTCATGGTTATTACTGTATTGGAGACGCTGGAAAGAAGAGGATGATTCTTGCCTTAAAACAGAGTGTTTTTCAGGGTTGAGAATCTGGTCTGAATTTGCAGTCAGAAATGGAGTTAAACCCCAGGATCTGTGTCTTCCTACAAGCAAGAGTTCATCTCAGGTAAACCCAGTGAATTTGGGTCTCAAATAATTTTTCACAGTTCACGAACCTAACAAGATTCTCACTATTAAATAAAGAGGATTTATATAAGAGGAGCTGTGGTTTGTATCATTTCATAAGCAGAGTTGAACTGCATATGGTCCGTATGAGTAGGTAACACTGTTCTTTCTTTCTGGGCATGCTCATGGTTCTTACTGTGTTTTAGAATCTGGAAAGAAGAGCTTGCTCCTGGCGTTAAAACAGAGTGTGTTTCAGCTATGAAATCTTTGGTCTGAATTTCCCTTCTGAAACGGAGTTAAACCCCAGGATCTGTGTCTTCCTACAAGCAAGAGTTCATTTCAGTGTAACCCAGTGAATTTTGGGCTCAAATGATTTTTCGCAGTTCACGAACACAACGCGATTCTCAGTATTAACTAAAGAGCATTTATGTAAGTGGAGCTTGGTTTGTATCAGTTTCAAAGCAGAGTTGAACTGCATATGGTCCGTATGAGTAGGAAACACTGTTCATTTTTTCTGGGCATGCTCATGATTCTTACTGTATTGGAGACGCTGGAAAGAAGAGGATGATTCTTGCTTAAAACAGAGTGTTTTTCAGGGTTGAGAATTCTGGTCTGAATTTGCCTTCAGAAATGGAGTTAAACCCCAGGATCTGTGTCTTCCTACAGGCAACAGTTCATTTCAGGTAAACCCAGTGAATTTTTGGCTCAAAAGTTTTTTCGCAGTTCACGATCCGAATGTGATTCTCACTATTAACTAAAGAGAATTTAAGTAAGTGGAGCGGTGGTTTGTATCAGTTTCATAAGCAGAGTTGAACTATCTATGGTCTGTATGAGTAGGAAACACATTTTTTTTTCATGGCATGCTCATGTTTCTTCCTGTATTTTAGACTCTGGAAAGAAGAGCTTGCTTCTTGCGTTGAAGCAGAGTGTGTTTCAGGGATGAGTACTCTGGTCTGAATTTCCCTTCAGAAACGTATTTAAACCCCAGGATCTGTGTCTTCCTACAAGCAAGGGTTCATTTCTGTTAAACCAAGTGAATTTTGGGCTCAAATGATTTTTCGAAGTTCACCAATCCATTCCGATTATCACTATTAACTAAAGAGCATTTTTGTAAGAGGAGCTGTGGTTTGTATCAGTTTCATAAGCAGAGATGAACTACATATGGTCCGTATGAGTAGGAAACACAGTTCTTTTTTTTCCTGGCATGCTCATGGTTCTTGCTGTATTGGAGACACTGGAAATCAGAGCTTGCTTCTTGCATTAAAACAGGGTGTGTTTCATGGATGAGAACTCTGGTCTGAATTTCCCTTCACAAATGGAGTTAAACCCCATGATCTGTGTTTTCCTACCAGCAAGAGTTCATTTCTGTTAAACCAAGTGAATTTTCAGTCAAATGACTTTACACAGTTCTAGAACCCAACAAGATTATCACTATTAACTAAAGAGCATTTATGTAACAGGAGATGTGGTCTGTATCATTTCATAAGGAGAGTTGAACTGCATATGGTCCGTATGAGTAGGTAACACTGTTCCTTTTTTTGGCATGCTCATGGTTCTTACAGTATTGGAGACGCTGGAAAGAAGAGGATGATTCTTGCCTTAAAACAGAGTGTTTTTCAGGGTTGAGAATCTGGTCTGAATTTGCCGTCAGAAATGGAGTTAAACCTCAGGATCTGTGTCTTCCTACAAGCAACAGTTCATTTCAGGTAAACCCAGTGTATTTTGGGCTCAAATGATTTTTCGCAGTTCACGAACACAACGCGATTCTCAGTATTAACTAAAGAGCATTTATGTAAGTGGAGCTTGGTTTGTATCAGTTTCATAAGCAGAGTTGAACTACATATGGTCCGTATGAGTAGGAAACACAGTTCTTTTTTTCAGGGGATGCTCATTGTTCTTCCTGTATTTTAGACTCTGGAAAGAAGAGCTTGCTTCTTGCGTTAAAGCAGAGAGTGTTTCTGGGATGAAAACTCTGGTCTGAATTTCCCTTCAGAAACGGATTTAAACCCTAAGATCTGTGTCTTCCTGCAAGCAAGAGTGCATTTCTGTTAAACCAAGTAAATTTTGGGCTCAAATGTTTTTGCGCAGTTCACCCACCCACACTGATTCTCACTATTAAGTAAAGAGCATTTAAGCAAGAGGAGCTGTGGTTTGTATCAGTTTCATAAGCAGAGTTGAACTACATATGGTCCGTATGAGTAGGAAACAGAGTTATTTTTTTCAGTGCATGCTCATGGTTCTGCTGTATTTTAGACTCTGTAAAGAAGAGCTTGCTTCTTGCGTTAAAACAGAGTGTATTTCAGGGATGAAATCTTTGGTCTGTATTTCCCTTCTGAAACGGAGTTAAACCCCAGGATCTGTGTCTTTCTACAAGCAAGAGTTCATTTCTCATTATCCCGGTGAATTTTGGGCTCAACTGATTTTTTGCAGTTCACGAACACAACGTGATTCTCAGTATTAACTAAAGAGTATTTATGTAAGAGGTGATGTGGTTTGTATCAGTTTCATAAGCAGAGTTGAACTACATATGGTCCGTATGAGTAGGAAACAATGTTCATTTTTTCTGGGCATGCTCATGGTTCTTACTGAATTGGAGACGCTGGAAAGAAGAGGATGATTCTTCCCTTAAAACAGCGTGTTTTTCAGGGTTGAGAATTCTGGTTGAATTTGCCTTCAGAAATGGAGTTAAACCCCAGGATCTGTGTCTTCCTACAAGCAAGAGTTCATTACAGATAAATCCAGTAAATTTTGGGCTCAAATGATATTTCGCAGTTCACGATCCCCACGTGATTCTCACTATTAACTAAAGAGCATTTAAGTAAGCGGAGCGGTGGTTTGTATCAGTTTCATAGGCAGAGTTGAACTACATATGGACCATATGAGTAGGAAACACAGTTCTTTTTTTCAGGGCATCCTCATGGTTCTCGTGTATTTTATTCTCTGGAAAGAAGACCTTGCTTCTTGCGTTAAAACAGAGTGTGTTCCAGGGATGAGATCTATGGTCTGAATTTCCCTTCTGAAACGGAGTTAAACCCCATGATCTGTGTCTTCCAACAAGCAAGAGTTCGTTTCTTGTTAACCTAGTGAATTTTGGGCTCAAATGATATTTCGAAGTTCACGAACCCAACGCGATTCTTCCTATTAAATAAAGAGCATTTATGTAAGAGGAGCTGTGTTTTGTATCAGTTTCATAAGCAGAGTTGAACTACATATGGTCCGTATGAGTAGGAAACACAGTTCTTTTTTTTCCTGGCATGTTCATGGTTCTTGCTGTATTGGAGACACTGGAAATCAGAGCTTGCTTCTTGCATTAAAACAGGGTGTGTTTCATGGATGAGAACTCTGGTCTGAATTTCCCTTCACAAACGTAGTTAAACCCCATGATCTGTGTCTTCGTACCAGCAATAGTTCATTTCTGTTAAACAAAGTGAATTTTCGGCTCAAATGACTTTACACAGTTCTAGAACACAACGCTATTCTCACTATTAACTAAAGAGCATTTATGTAAGAGGAGCTGTGGTATGTATCATTTCATAAGCAGAGTTGAACTACATATGGTCTGTATGAGTAGGAAACACATTTATTTTTTTAGGGCATGCTCATGTTTCTTCCTGTATTTTAGACTCTGGAAAGAAGAGCTTGCTTCTTGCGTCAATCATAGTGTGTTTCAGGGATGAGAACTCTGGTCTGAATTTCCCTTCACAAACGGAGTTAAACCCCATGATCTGTGTCTTCTACCAGCAAGAGTTCATTTCTGTTAAACAAAGTGAATTTTCAGCTCAAATGACTTTACACTGTTCTAGAACCCAACGCGATTACCACTATTAACTAAAGACCATTTATGTAACAAGAGCTGTGGTCTGTATCATTTCATAAGCAGAGTTGAACTGCATATGGTCCATATGAGTAGGTAACACTGTTCTTTTTTTTGGGGCATGCTCATGGTTCTAACTGGATTGGAGATGCTGAATAGAAGAGGATGATTCTTGCCTTAAAACAGAGTTTTTTTCAGGGATGAGAACTCTGGTCTGAATTTGCCTTCAGAAATGGAGTTAAACCCCAGGATCTGTGTCTTCCTACAAGCAAGAGTTCATTTCAGGTAAGTCCAGTAAATTTTGGGCTCAATTGTTTTTCGCAGTTCACACACCCACACCGATTATCACTATTAACTAAAGAGCATTTAT
Organism: Onychomys leucogaster; assembly: GCA_949786385.1. Classification (NCBI taxonomy): domain Eukaryota; kingdom Metazoa; phylum Chordata; class Mammalia; order Rodentia; family Cricetidae; genus Onychomys; species Onychomys leucogaster. The sequence goes on along the minus strand of CATKUP010000106.1, from coordinate 1,780,242 downwards.
GTAAGAGGAGCTGTGGTTTGTATCAGTTTCCTAAGCAGAGTTGAACTACATATGGTCCGTATGAGTAGGAAACACAGTTCTTTTTTTCAGGGCATGCTCATGGTTCTTGCTGTATTTTAGACTCTGAAAAGAATAGCTTGCTTCTTGAGTTAAAACAGAGTGTGTTTCAGCGATGAAATCTTTGGTCTGAATTTCCCTTCTGAAACGGAGTTAAACCCCATGATCTGTGTCTTCCTACCAGCAAGAGTTCATTTCTGTTAAACAAAGTGAATTTTCGGCTCAAATGACTTTACACAGTTCTAGAACCCAACGCGATTATCACTATTAACTAAAGAGCATTTATGTAATAGGAGCTGTGGTCTGTATCATTTCATTAGCAGAGTTGAACTGCATATGGTCCGTATGAGTAGGTAACACTGTTCTTTTTTTGTTCTTACTGTATTGGAGACGCTGGAAAGAAGAGGATGATTCTTGCCTTAAAACAGAGTGTTTTTCTGGGTTGAGAATCTGGTCTGAATTTGCCATCAGAAATGGTGTTAAACCCCAGGATATGTGTCTTCCTACAAGCAAGTGTTCATTTCAGGTAAAACCAGTTAATTTTGGGCTCAAATAATTTTTCGCAATTCACGAACCCAACGCGATTCTCACTATTAACTAAAGAAGATTTATGTAAGAGGAGCTGTGGTTTGAATCAGTTTCATTAGCAGAGTTGAACTACATATGGTCTGTATAAGTAGGAAACTCAGTTCATTTTGTCTGGGAATGCTCATGTTTCTTACTGTATTGGAGACGCTGAATAGAAGAGGATGATAATTGCCTTAAAACAGAGTTTTTTTCAGGGATGAGAACTCTGGTCTGAATTGAACTTCAGAAACCGAGTTAAACCCCAGGATCTTAGTCTACCTACATGCGAAAGTTCATTTCGCTTATAGGAAGTATATTTTGGGCTCAAATGTTTTTTTGCATTTCACCCACCCACACCGATTCTCACTATTAACTAAAGAGCATTTATGTAAGAGGAGCTGTCGTTTGTATCAGTTTCATAAGCAGAGTTGAACTACATATGGTCCGTCTGAGTAGGAAACACTGTTCTTTTTTTCTGGGCATGCTTATGGTTCTTACTGTATTTTAGACTCTGGAAAGAAGAGCTTGCTTCTTGGGTTAAAGCAGAGTGTGTTTCAGTTATGAGAACTCTGGTCTGAATTTCCCTTCAGAAACGGATTTAAACCCCATGATCTGTGTCTTCCTACAAGCAAGAGTTCATTTCATTTAAACCAAATGAATTTTGGGCTCAAATGATTTTTCGCGGTTCACCAATCCATTCTGATTATCACTATTAACTAAGGAGCTTTTATGTAAGAGGATCTGTGGTTTGTATCAGTTTCATAAGCAGAGTTGAACTACATATGGTCTATATGAGTAGGAAACACATTAATTTTTTTAGGGCATGCTCATATTTCTTCCTGTATTTTAGACTCTGGAAAGAAGAGCTTGCTTCTTGCGTTAAAGCAGAGTGTGTTTCAGCGATGAAATCTTTGGTCTGAATTTCCCTTCTGAAACGGAGTTAAACCCTAGGATCTGTGTCTTCATACAAGCAAGAGTTCATTTCTGGTTAACCCAGTGAATTTTGGTCTCAAATGATATTTCGCAGTTCACGAACCCAACGCGATTCTTCCTGATAACTAAAGAGCATTTAGGTAAGAGGAACTGTGGTTTGTATCAGTTTCATAAGCAGAGTTGAACTACATATGGTCCGTATGAGTAGGAAACACAGTTCTTTTTTTCTGGGCATGCTCATGGTTCTTGCTGTATTGGAGACACTGGAAAGAAGAGCTTGCTTCTTGCATTAAAACAGGATGTGTTTCATGGATAAGAACTCTGGTCTGAATTTCCCTTCACAAACGGAGTTAAACCCCATGATCTGTGTCTTCCTACCAGCAAGAGTTCATTTCTGTTAAACAAAATGAATTTTCGGCTCAAATGACTTTACACAGTTCTGGAACCCAACGCGATTATCACTATTAACTAAAGAGCATTTATGTAATCGGTGCTGTGGTCTGTATCATTTCATAAGCAGAGTTGAACTGCATTTGGTCCGTATGAGTAGGTAACACTGTTCTTTTTTTCTGGGCATGCTCATGGTTCTTTCTGTATTGGAGACGCTGAATAGAAGAGGATGATTCTTGCCTTAAAACAGAGTTTTTTTCTCGGTTGAGAATCTGGTCTGAATTTGCCATCAGAAATGGTGTTAAACCCCAGGATCTGTGTCTTCCTACAAGCAAGTGTTCATTTCAGGTAAAACCAGTTAATTTTGGGCTCAAATAATTTTTCGCAATTCACGAACCCAACGCGATTCTCACTATTAACTAAAGAAGATTTATGTAAGAGGAGCTGTGGTTTGAATCAGTTTCATTAGCAGAGTTGAACTACATATGGTCTGTATAAGTAGGAAACTCAGTTCATTTTGTCTGGGAATGCTCATGTTTCTTACTGTATTGGAGACGCTGAATAGAAGAGGATGATAATTGCCTTAAAACAGAGTTTTTTTCAGGGATGAGAACTCTGGTCTGAATTGAACTTCAGAAACCGAGTTAAACCCCAGGATCTTAGTCTACCTACATGCGAGAGTTCATTTCGCTTATAGGAAGTATATTTTGGGCTCAAATGTTTTTTTGCATTTCACCCACCCACACCGATTCTCACTATTAACTAAAGAGCATTTATGTAAGAGGAGCTGTCGTTTGTATCAGTTTCATAAGCAGAGTTGAACTACATATGGTCCGTCTGAGTAGGAAACACTGTTCTTTTTTTCTGGGCATGCTTATGGTTCTTACTGTATTTTAGACTCTGGAAAGAAGAGCTTGCTTCTTGGGTTAAAGCAGAGTGTGTTTCAGTTATGAGAACTCTGGTCTGAATTTCCCTTCAGAAACGGATTTAAACCCCATGATCTGTGTCTTCCTACAAGCAAGAGTTCATTTCATTTAAACCAAATGAATTTTGGGCTCAAATGATTTTTCGCGGTTCACCAATCCATTCTGATTATCACTATTAACTAAGGAGCTTTTATGTAAGAGGATCTGTGGTTTGTATCAGTTTCATAAGCAGAGTTGAACTACATATGGTCTATATGAGTAGGAAACACATTAATTTTTTTAGGGCATGCTCATATTTCTTCCTGTATTTTAGACTCTGGAAAGAAGAGCTTGCTTCTTGCGTTAAAGCAGAGTGTGTTTCAGCGATGAAATCTTTGGTCTGAATTTCCCTTCTGAAACGGAGTTAAACCCTAGGATCTGTGTCTTCATACAAGCAAGAGTTCATTTCTGGTTAACCCAGTGAATTTTGGTCTCAAATGATATTTCGCAGTTCACGAACCCAACGCGATTCTTCCTGATAACTAAAGAGCATTTAGGTAAGAGGAACTGTGGTTTGTATCAGTTTCATAAGCAGAGTTGAACTACATATGGTCCGTATGAGTAGGAAACACAGTTCTTTTTTTCTGGGCATGCTCATGGTTCTTGCTGTATTGGAGACACTGGAAAGAAGAGCTTGCTTCTTGCATTAAAACAGGATGTGTTTCATGGATAAGAACTCTGGTCTGAATTTCCCTTCACAAACGGAGTTAAACCCCATGATCTGTGTCTTCCTACCAGCAAGAGTTCATTTCTGTTAAACAAAATGAATTTTCGGCTCAAATGACTTTACACAGTTCTGGAACCCAACGCGATTATCACTATTAACTAAAGAGCATTTATGTAATCGGTGCTGTGGTCTGTATCATTTCATAAGCAGAGTTGAACTGCATTTGGTCCGTATGAGTAGGTAACACTGTTCTTTTTTTCTGGGCATGCTCATGGTTCTTTCTGTATTGGAGACGCTGAATAGAAGAGGATGATTCTTGCCTTAAAACAGAGTTTTTTTCAGGGCTGAGAATCTGGTCTGAATTTGCTGTCAGAAATGGAGTTAAACCCCAGGATCTGTGTCTTCCTACAAGCAAGAGTTCATTTCAGGTAAACCCAGTGAATTTTGGGCTCAAATAGTTTTTCGCAGTTCACGAACCCAACGCGATTCTCACTATTAACTAAAGAGGATTTATGTAAGAGGAGCTGTGGTTTTAATGAGTTTCATAAGCAGAGTTGAACTACATATGGTCTGTATAAGTAGGAAACACAGTTCATTTTTTCTGGGAATGCTCATGGTTCTTACTGTATTGGAGACGCTGAATAGAAGAGGATGATTATTGCCTTAAAACAGAGTTTTTTTCAGCGTTGAGAATTCTGGTCTGAATTGGCCTTCAGAAATGGAGTTAAACCCCAGGATCTATGTTTTCCTACAAGCAAGAGTTCATTTCGCTTAAACCAAGTATATTCTGGGCTCAAATGTTTTTTCGCAGTTCACGTACCCACACCGATTCTCACTATTACCTAAAGAGCATTTATGTAAGAGGAGCTGTGGTTTGTATTAGTTTCATAAGCAGAGTTGAACTACATATGGTCAGTCTGAGTAGGAAACACAGTTCTATTTTTCAGGGCATGCTCATGGTTCTCGTGTATTTTAGACTCTGGAAAGAAGACCTTGCTTCTGGCGTTAAAACAGAGTGTGTTTCAGGGATGAGATCTATGGTCTGAATTTCCCTTCAGAAACGGATTTAAACCCCAGGATCTGTGTCTTCTAACAAGCAAGAGTTCATTTCTGTTAAACCAAATGAATTTTGGGCTCAAATGATTTTTCGCGGTTCACCAATCCATTCCGATTATCACTATTAACTAAAGAGCTTTTATGTAAGAGGAGCTGTGGTTTGTATCAGTTTCATAAGCAGAGTTGAACTATATATGGTCTATATGAGTAGGAAACACATTTATTTTTTTCAGGGCATGCTCAGGTTTCTTTCTGTATTTTAGACTCTGGAAAGAACAGCTTGCTTCTTGCGTTAAAGCAGAGTGTGTTTCAGGGATGAGAACTCTGGTCTGAATTTCCCTTAAGAAACGGATTTAAACCCTAGGATCTGTGTCTTCCTGCAAGCAAGAGTTCATTTCTGTTAAACCAAGTGAATTTTGGGCTCAAATGATTTTTCGCAGTTCACCAACCCAAACCTATTATCACTATTAACTAAAGAGCATTTATGTAAGAGGAGCTGTGGTCTGTATCATTTCATAAGCAGAGTTGAACTGCATATGGTCCGTATGAGTAGGAAACACTGTTCTTTTTTCAGGGCATGCTCATGGTTCTTACTGCAATGGAGACGCTGGAAAGAAGAGGATGATTCTTGCCTTAAAACAGAGTGTTTTTCAGCGTTGAGAATTCTGGTCTGAATTCCCTTCTGAAACAGAGTTAAACCCCATGATCTGAGTCTTCCAACAAGCAAGAGTTCGTTTCTTGTTAACCTAGTGAATTTTGGGCTCAAATGATATTTTGCAGTTCACGAACCCAACGCGATTCTTCCTATTAACTAAAGAGCATTTATGTAAGAGGAGCTGTGGTTTGTATCAGTTTCATAAGCAGAGTTGAACTACATATGGTCCGTATGAGTAGGAAACACAGTTCTTTTTTTTCCGGGCATGCTCATGGTTCTTGCTGTATTGTAGACGCTGGAAATCAGAGCTTGCTTCTTGCATTAAAACAGGGTGTGTTTCATGGATGAGAACTCTGGTCTGAATTTCCCTTCACAAACGTAGTTAAACCACATGATCTGTGTCTTCGTACCAGCAATAGTTCATTTCTGTTAAACAAAGTGAATTTTCGGCTCAAATGACTTTACACAGTTCTAGAACACAACGCTATTCTCACTATTAACTAAAGAGCAGTTATGAAAGAGGAGCTGTGTTCTGTATCATTTCATAAGCAGAGTTGAACTACATATGGTCTGTATGAGTAGGAAACACATTTATTTTTTCAGGGCATGCTCATGTTTCTTCCTGTATTTTAGACTCTGGAAAGAAGAGCTTGCTTCTTGCGTTAAAGCATAGTGTGTTTCAGGGATGAGAACTCTGGTCTGAATTTCCCTTCACAAACGGAGTTAAACCCCATGATCTGTGTTTTCCTACCAGCAAGAGTTCATTTCTGTTAAACAAAGTGAATTTTCAGCTCAAATGACTTTACACTGTTCTAGAACCCAACGCTATTACCACTATTAACTAAAGAGCATTTATGTAACAAGAGCTGTGGTCTGTATCATTTCATAAGCAGAGTTGAACTGCATATGGTCCATATGAGTAGGACACACTGTTCTTTTTTTTGGGGGAATGCTCATGGTTCTAACTGGATTGGAGATGCTGAATAGAAGAGGATGATTCTTGCCTTAAAACAGAGTTTTTTTCAGGGATGAGAACTCTGGTCTGAATTTGCCTTCAGAAATGGAGTTAAACCCCAGGATTTGTGTCTTCCTACAAGCAAGAGTTCATTTCAGGTAAATCCAGTAAATTTTGCGCTCAAATGTTTTTTAGCAGTTCACCCACCCACACCGATTCTCACTATTAACTAAAGAGCATTTATGTAAGAGGAGCTGTGGTTTGTATCAGTTTCCTAAGCAGAGTTGAACTACATATGGTCCGTATGAGTAGGAAACACAGTTCTTTTTTTCAGGGCATGGCATGGTTCTTGCTGTATTTTAGACTCTGAAAAGAATAGCTTGCTCCTTGCGTTAAAACAGAGTGTGTTTCAGCGATGAAATCTTTGGTCTGTATTTCCCTTCTGAAACGGAGTTAAACCCCATGATCTGTGTCTTCCTACAAGCGAGAGTTCGTTTCTGGTTAACAGCAGTGAATTTTGGGCTCAAATGATATATCGCAGTTCACGAACCCAACATGATTCTTCCTATTAACTAAAGAGCATTTAGGTAAGAGGAGCTGTGGTTTGTATCAGTTTCATAAGCAGAGTTGAACTACATATGGTCCGTATGAGTAGGAAACACAGTTCTTTTTTTCAGGGCATGCTCATGGTTCTTGCTCTATTGAAGACCCTGGAAAGAAGAGCTTGCTTCTTGCATTAAAACAGGGTGTGTTTCATGGATGAGAACTCTGGTCTGAATTTCCTTTCACAAACGGAGTTAAACCCCATGATCTGTGTCTTCCTACCAGCAAGAGTTCATTTCTGTTAAACAGAGTGAATTTTCGGCTCAAATGACTTTACACAGTTCTAGAACCCAACGCGATTATCACTATTAACTAAAGAGCATTTATGTAACAGGAGCTGTGGTCTGTATCATTTCATTAGCAGAGTTGAACTTCATATGGTCCGTATGATTAGGTAACACTGTTCTTTTTTTGTTCTTACTGTATTGGAGACGCTGGAAAGAAGAGGATGATTCTTGCCTTAAAACAGAGTGTTTTTCAGGGTTGAGAATCTGGTCTGAATTTGCCGTCAGAAATGGTGTTAAACCCCAGGATATGTGTCTTCCTACAAGCAAGTGTTCATTTCAGGTAAACCCAGTGAATTTTGGGCTCAAATAATTTTTCACAATTCACGAACCCAACGCGATTCTCACTATTAACTAAAGAGGATTTATGTAAGAGGAGCTGTGGTTTGAATCAGTTTCATAAGCAGAGTTGAACTACATATGGTTTGTATAAGTAGGAAACACAGTTCATTTTGTCTTGGAATGCTCATGTTTCTTACTGTATTGGAGACGCTGAATAGAAGAGGATGATAATTGCCTTAAAACAGAGTTTTTTTCAGGGATGAGAACTCTGGTCTGAATTGAACTTCAGAAACTGAGTTAAACCCCAGGATCTTTGTCTACCTACATGCGAGAGTTCATTTCGCTTATCCCAAGTATATTTTGGGCTCAAATGTTTTTTTTGCATTTCACCCACCCACACCGATTCTCACTATTAACTAAAGAGCATTTATGTAAGAGGAGCTGTCTTTTGTATCAGTTTCTTAAGCAGAGTTGAACTACATATGGTCCGTATGAGTAGGAAACACTGTTCTTTTTTTCTGGGCATGCTTATGGTTCTTACTGTATTTTAGACTCTGGAAAGAAGAGCTTGCTTCTTGCGTTAAAGCAGAGTGTGTTTCAGTTATGAGAACTCTGGTCTGAATTTCCCTTCAGAAACGGATTTAAACCCCAGGATCTGTGTCTTCCTACAAGCAAGAGTTCATTTCTGTTAAACCAAATGAATTTTGGGCTCAAATGATATTTCGCGGTTCACCAATCCATTCTGATTATCACTATTAACTAAAGAGCTTTTATGTAAGAGGATCTGTGGTTTGTATCAGTTTCATAAGCAGAGTTGAACTACATATGGTCTATATGAGTAGGAAACACATTTATTTTTTTCAGGGCATGCTCATGTTTCTTTCTGTATTTTAGACTCTGGAAAGAAGAGCTTGCTTTTTGCGTTAAAGCAGAGTGTGTTTCAGCGATGAAATCTTTGGTCTGAATTTCCCTTCTGAAACGGAGTTAAACCCTAGGATCTGTGTCTTCATACAAGCAAGAGTTCATTTCTGGTTAACCCAGTGAATTTTGGTCTCAAATGATTTTTCGCAGTTCACGAACACAATGCGATTCTCAGTATTAACTAAAGAGCATTTATGTAAGAGGAGCTTGGTTTGTATCAGTTTCAAAGCAGTGTTGAACTACATATGGTCTGTATGTGTAGGAAACACATTTATTTTTTTCAGGGCATGCTCATGTTTCTTCCTGTATTTTAGACTCTGGAAAGAAAAGCTTGCTTCTTGCGTTAAAGCAGAGTGTGTTTCAGGGATGAGAACTCTGGTCTGAATTTCCCTTCAGAAACGGATTTAAACCCCAAGATCTGTGTCTTCCAACAAGCAAGAGCTCATTTCTGTTAAACAAAATGAATTTTGGGCTCAAATGATTTTTCGCGGTTCACCAATCAATTCCGATTATCACTATTAACTAAAGAGCTTTTATGTAAGAGGAGCTGTGGTTTGTATCAGTTTCATAAGCAGAGTTGAACTACATATGGTCTATACGAGTAGGAAACACATTTATTTTTTTCAGGGCATGCTCATGTTTCTTCCTGTATTTTAGAATCTGAAAAGAATAGCTTGCTTCTTGCGTTAAAACAGAGTGTGTTTCAGTGATGAAATCTTTGGTCTGAATTTCCCTTCTTAAACTGAGTTAAACGCCATGATCTGTGTCTTCCTACAAGGAAGAGTTCGTTTCTGGTTAACAGCAGTGAATTTTGGGCTCAAATGATATTTTGCAGTTCACGAACCCAACGCGATTCTTCCTGTTAACTAAAGACCATTTAGGTAAGAGGACCTGTTGTTTGTATCAGTTTCATAAGCAGAGTTGAACTACATATGGTCCGTATGAGTAGGAAACACAGTTCTTTTTTTCTGGGCATGCTCATGGTTCTTGCTGTATTGGAGACACTGGAAAGAAGAGCTTGCTTCTTGCATTAAAACAGGGTGTGTTTCATGGATAAGAACTCTGGTTTGAATTTCCCTTCACAAACGGAGTTAAACCCCATGATCTGTGTCTTCCTACCAGCAAGAGTTCATTTCTGTTAAACAAAATGAATTTTCGGCTCAAATGACTTTACACAGTTCTGGAACCCAACGCGATTATCACTATTAACTAAAGAGCATTTATGTAAGAGGTGCTGTGGTCTGTATCATTTCATAAGCAGAGTTGAACTGCATATGGTCCGTATGAGTAGGTAACACTGTTCTTTTTTTCTGGGCATGCTCATGGTTCTTTCTGTATTGGAGACGCTGAATAGAAGAGGATGATTCTTGCCTTAAAACAGAGTTTTTTTCAGGGTTGAGAATCTGGTCTGAATTTGCTGTCAGAAATGGAGTTAAACCCCAGGATATGTGTCTTCCTACAAGCAAGAGTTCATTTCAGGTAAACCCAGTGAATTTTGGGCTCAAATAATTTTTCGCAGTTCACGAAACCAACGCGAATCTCACTATTAACTAAAGAGGATTTATGTAAGAGGAGCTGTGGTTTTAATCAGTTTCATAAGCAGAGTTGAACTACATTTGGTCTGTATAAGTAGGAAACACAGTTCATTTTTTCTGGGAATGCTCATGGTTCTTCCTGAATTGGAGACGCTGAATAGAAGAGGATGATTATTGCCTTAAAGCAGAGTTTTTTTCAGCGTTGAGAATTCTGGTCTGAATTGGCCTTCAGAAATGGAGTTAAACCCCAGGATCTGTGTCTTCCTACAAGCAAGAGTTCATTTCGCTTAAACCAAGTATATTCTGGGCTCAAATGTTTTTTCGCAGTTCACCCACCCACACCGATTCTCACTATTACCTAAAGAGCATTTATGTAAGAGGAGCTGTGGTTTGTATCAGTTTCATAAGCAGAGTTGAACTACATATGGTCAGTATGAGTAGGAAACACAGTTCTATTTTTCAGGGCATGCTCATGGTTCTCGTGTATTTTAGACTCTGGAAAGAAGACCTTGCTTCTGGCGTTAAAACAGAGTGTGTTTCAGGGATGAGATCTATGTTCTGAATTTCCCTTCAGAAACGGATTTAAACCCCAGGATCTGTGTCTTCTAACAAGCAAGAGATCATTTCTGTTAAACCAAATGAATTTTGGGCTCAAATGATTTTTCGCGGTTCACCAATCCATTCCGATTATCACTATTAACTAAAGAGCTTTTATGTAAGAAGAGCTGTGGTTTGTATCAGTTTCATAAGCAGAGTTGAACTATATATGGTCTATATGAATAGGAAACACATTTATTTTTTTCAAGGCATGCTCAGGTTTCTTCCTGTATTTTAGACTCTGGAAAGAACAGCTTGCTTCTTGCGTTAAAGCAGAGTGTGTTTCAGGGATGAGAACTCTGGTCTGAATTTCCCTTAAGAAACGGATTTAAACCCTAAGATCTGTGTCTTCCTGCAACTAAGAGTTCATTTCTGTTAAACCAAGTGAATTTTGGGCTCAAATGATTTTTCGCAGTTCACCAACCCAAACCTATTATCACTATTAACTGAAGAGCATTTATGTAAGAGGAGCTGTGGTTTGTATCAGTTTCATAAGCAGAGTTGAATTACATATGGTCCGTTTGAGTAGGAAACACAGTTCTTTTTTTTCCGAGCATGCTCATGGTTCTTGCTGTATTGGAGATGCTGGAAAGAAGAGCTTGCTTCTTGCATTAAAACAGGGTGTGTTTCATGGATGAGAACTGTGGTCTGAATTTCCCTTCACAAACGGAGTTAAACCCCATGATCTGTGTCTTCCTACCACCAAGAGTTCATTTCTGTTAAACAAAGTGAATTTTGGGCTCAAATGACTTTACACAGTTCTAGAACACAACGCTATTCTCACTATTAACTAAAGAGCATTTATGTAAGAGGAGCTGTGGTCTGTATCATTTCATAAGCAGATTTGAACTGCATATGGTCCGTATGAGTAGGAAACACTGTTCTTTTTTTCTGGGCATGCTCATGGTTCTTACTGTAATGGAGACGCTGGAAAGAAGAGGATGATTCTTGCCTTAAAACAGAGTGTTTTTCAGCGTTGAGAATTCTGGTCTGAATTTCCCTTCTGAAACGGAGTTAAACCCCATGATCTGTGTCTTCCAACAAGCAAGAGTTCGTTTCTTGTTAACCTAGTGAATTTTGGGCTCAAATGATATTTCGCAGTTCACGAACCCAACACGATTCTTCCTATTAACTAAAGAGCATTTATGTAAGAGGAGCTGTGGTTTGGATCAGTTTCATAAGCAGAGTTGAACTACATATGGTCCGTATGAGTAGGAAACACAGTTCTTTTTTTTCCGGGCATGCTCATGGTTCTTGCTGTATTGGTGACGCTGGAAATCAGAGCTTGCTTCTTGCATTAAAACAGGGTGTGTTTCATGGATGAGAACTCTGGTCTGAATTTCCCTTCACAAACGTAGTTAAACCCCATGATCTGTGTCTTCATACCAGCAATAGTTCATTTCTGTTAAACAAAGAGAATTTTCGGCTCAAATGACTTTACACAGTTCTAGAACACAACGCTATTCTCACTATTAACTAAAGAGCATTTATGTAAGAGGAGCTGTGGTCTGTATCATTTCATAAGCAGATTTGAACTGCATATGGTCCGTAAGAGTAGGAAACACTGTTCTTTTTTTCAGGGCATGCTCATGGTTCTTACTGTAATGGAGACGCTGGAAAGAAGAGGATGATTCTTGCCTTAAAACAGAGTGTTTTTCAGCGTTGAGAATTCTGGTCTGAATTTCCCTTCTGAAACGGAGTTAAACCCCATGATCTGTGTCTTCCAACAAGCAAGAGTTCGTTTCTTGTTAACCTAGTGAATTTTGGGCTCAAATGATATTTCGCAGTTCACGAACCCAACGCGATTCTTCCTATTAACTAAAGAGCATTTATGTAAGAGGAGCTGTGGTTTGTATCAGTTTCATAAGCAGAGTTGAACTACATATGGTCCGTATGAGTAGGAAACACAGTTCTTTTTTTCCAGGCATGCTCATGGTTCTTGCTGTATTGGAGATGCTGGAAATCAGAGCTTGCTTCTTGCATTAAAACAGGGTGTGTTTCATGGATGAGAACTCTGGTCTGAATTTCCCTTCACAAACGTAGTTAAACCCCATGATCTGTGTCTTCATACCAGCAATAGTTCATTTCTGTTAAACAAAGTGAATTTTCAGCTCAAATGACTTTACACAGTTCTAGAACACAACGCTATTCTCACTATTAACTAAAGAGCATTTATGTAAGAGGAGCTGTGGTATGTATCATTTCATAAGCAGAGTTGAACTACATATGGTCTGTATGAGTAGGAAACACATTTATTTTTTTAGGGCATGCTCATGTTTCTTCCTGTATTTTAGACTCTGGAAAGAAGAGCTTGATTCTTGCGATAAAGCATAGTGTGTTTCAGGGATGAGAACTCTGGTCTGAATTTCCCTTCACAAACGGAGTTAAACCCCATGATCTGTGTCTTCTACCAGCAAGAGTTCATTTCTGTTAAACAAAGTGAATTTTCAGCTCAAATGACTTTACACTGTTCTAGAACCCAACGCGATTACCACTATTAACTCCAGAGCATTTATGTAACAAGAGCTGTGGTCTGTATCATTTCATAAGCAGAGTTGAACTGCATATGGTCCATATGAGTAGGTAACACTGTTCTTTTTTTTGGGGCATGCTCATGGTTCTAACTGGATTGGAGATGCTGAATAGAAGATGATGATTTTTGCCTTAAAACAGAGTTTTTTTCAGGGATGAGAACTCTGGTCTGAATTTGCCTTCAGAAATGGAGTTAAACCCCAGGATCTGTGTCTTCCTACAAGCAAGAGTTCATTTCAGGTAAATCCAGTAAATTTTGGGCTCAAATGTTTTTTCGCAGTTCACCCACCCAAACCGATTCCCACTGTTAACTAAAGAGCATTTATGTAAGAGGAGCTGTGGTTTGTATCAGTTTCCTAAGCAGAGTTGAACTACATATGGTCCGTATGAGTAGGAAACACAGTTCTTTTTTTCAGGGCATGCTCATGGTTCTTGCTGTATTTTAGACTCTGAAAAGTATAGCTTGCTTCTTGAGTTAAAACAGAGTGTGTTTCAGCGATGAAATCTTTGGTCTGAATTTCCCTTCTGAAACGGAGTTAAACCCCATGATCTGTGTCTTCCTACAAGCGAGAGTTCGTTTCTGGTTAACAGCAGTGAATTTTGGGCTCAAATGATATTTCGCAGTTCACGAACCCAACGTGATTCTTCCTATTAACTAAAGAGCATTTAGGTAAGAGGAGCTGTGGTTTGTATCAGTTTCATAAGCAGAGTTGAACTGCATATGGTCCGTATGAGTAGGAAACACAGTTCTTTTTTTCAGGGCATTCTCATGGTTCTTGCTCTATTGAAGACGCTGGAAAGAAGAGCTTGCTTCTTGCATTAAAACAGGGTATGTTTCATGGATGAGAACTCTGGTCTGAATTTCCTTTCACAAACGGAGTTAAACCCTATGATCTGTGTCTTCCTACCAGCAAGAGTTCATTTCTGTTATACAAAGTGAATTTTCGGCTCAAATGACTTTACACAGTTCTAGAACCCAACGCGATTATCACTATTAACTAAAGAGCATTTATGTAACAGGAGCTGTGGTCTGTATCATTTCATTAGCAGAGTCGAACTGCATATGATCCATATGAGTAGGTAACACTGTTCTTTTTTTGTTCTTACTGTATTGGAGACGCTGGAAAGAAGAGGATGATTCTTGCCTTAAAACAGAGTGTTTTTCAGGGTTGAGAATCTGGTCTGAATTTGCCGTCAGAAATGGTGTTAAACCCCAGGATATGTGTCTTCCTACAAGCAAGTGTTCATTTCAGGTAAACCCAGTGAATTTTGGGCTCAAATAATTTTTTGCAATTCGCGAACCCAACGCGATTCTCACTATTAACTAAAGAGGATTTATGTAAGAGGAGCTGTGGTTTGAATCAGTTTCATTAGCAGAGTTGAACTACATATGGTCTGTATAAGTAGGAAACACAGTTCATTTTGTGTGGGAATGCTCATGTTTCTTACTGTATTGGAGACGCTGAATAGAAGAGGATGATAATTGCCTTAAAACAGAGTTTTTTTCAGGGATGAGAACTCTGGTCTGAATTGAACTTCAGAAAGCGAGTTAAACCCCAGGATCTTTGTCTACCTACATGCGAGAGTTCATTTCGCTTATCCGAAGTATATTTTGGGCTCAAATGTTTTTTTGCATTTCACCCACCCACACCGATTCTCACTATTAACTAAAGAGCATTTATGTAAGAGGAGCTGTGGTTTGTATCAGTTTCATAAGCAGAGATGAACTACATATGGTCCGTTTGAGTAGGAAACACAGTTCTTTTTTTTTCCGGGCATGCTCTTGGTTCTTGCTGTATTGGAGATGCTGGAAAGAAGAGCTTGCTTCTTGCATTAAAACAGGGTATGTTTCATGGATGAGAACTCTGGTCTGAATTTCCCTTCACAAACGGAGTTAATCCCCATGATCTGTTTCTTCCTACCACCAAGAGTTCATTTCTGTTAAACAAAGTGAATTTTGGGCTCAAATGACTTTACACAGTTCTAGAACACAACGCTATTCTCACTATTAACTAAAGAGCATTTATGTAAGAGGAGCTGTGGTCTGTATCATTTCATAAGCAGATTTGAACTGCATATGGTCCGTATGAGTAGGAAACACTGTTCTTTTTTTCTGGGCATGCTCATGGTTCTTACTGTAATGGAGACGCTGGAAAGAAGAGGATGATTCTTGCCTTAAAACAGAGTGTTTTTCAGCGTTGAGAATTCTGGTCTGAATTTCCCTTCTGAAACGGAGTTAAACCCCATGATCTGTGTCTTCCAACAAGCAAGAGTTCGTTTCTTGTTAACCTAGTGAATTTTGGGCTCAAATGATATTTCGCAGTTCACGAACCCAACGCGATTCTTCCTATTAACTAAAGAGCATTTATGTAAGAGGAGCTGTGGTTTGTATCAGTTTCATAAGCAGAGTTGAACTACATATGGTCCGTATGAGTAGGAAACACAGTTCTTTTTTTTCCGGGCATGCTCATGGTTCTTGCTGTATTGGTGACGCTGGAAATCAGAGCTTGCTTCTTGCATTAAAACAGGGTGTGTTTCATGGATGAGAACTCTGGTCTGAATTTCCCTTCACAAACGTAGTTAAACCCCATGATCTGTGTCTTCATACCAGCAATAGTTCATTTCTGTTAAACAAAGAGAATTTTCGGCTCAAATGACTTTACACAGTTCTAGAACACAACGCTATTCTCACTATTAACTAAAGAGCATTTATGTAAGAGGAGCTGTGGTCTGTATCATTTCATAAGCAGATTTGAACTGCATATGGTCCGTATGAGTAGGAAACACTGTTCTTTTTTTCAGGGCATGCTCATGGTTCTTACTGTAATGGAGACGCTGGAAAGAAGAGGATGATTCTTGCCTTAAAACAGAGTGTTTTTCAGCGTTGAGAATTCTGGTCTGAATTTCCCTTCTGAAACGGAGTTAAACCCCATGATCTGTGTCTTCCAACAAGCAAGAGTTCGTTTCTTGTTAACCTAGTGAATTTTGGGCTCAAATGATATTTCGCAGTTCACGAACCCAACGCGATTCTTCCTATTAACTAAAGAGCATTTATGTAAGAGGAGCTGTGGTTTGTATCAGTTTCATAAGCAGAGTTGAACTACATATGGTCCGTATGAGTAGGAAACACAGTTCTTTTTTTCCGGGCATGCTCATGGTTCTTGCTGTATTGGAGATGCTGGAAATCAGAGCTTGCTTCTTGCATTAAAACAGGGTGTGTTTCATGGATGAGAACTCTGGTCTGAATTTCCCTTCACAAACGTAGTTAAACCCCATGATCTGTGTCTTCATACCAGCAATAGTTCATTTCTGTTAAACAAAGTGAATTTTCGGCTCAAATGACTTTACACAGTTCTAGAACACAACGCTATTCTCACTATTAACTAAAGAGCATTTATGTAAGAGGAGCTGTGGTATGTATCATTTCATAAGCAGAGTTGAACTACATATGGTCTGTATGAGTAGGAAACACATTTATTTTTTTAGGGCATGCTCATGTTTCTTCCTGTATTTTAGACTCTGGAAAGAAGAGCTTGATTCTTGCGATAAAGCATAGTGTGTTTCAGGGATGAGAACTCTGGTCTGAATTTCCCTTCACAAACGGAGTTAAACCCCATGATCTGTGTCTTCTACCAGCAAGAGTTCATTTCTGTTAAACAAAGTGAATTTTCAGCTCAAATGACTTTACACTGTTCTAGAACCCAACGCGATTACCACTATTAACTCCAGAGCATTTATGTAACAAGAGCTGTGGTCTGTATCATTTCATAAGCAGAGTTGAACTGCATATGGTCCATATGAGTAGGTAACACTGTTCTTTTTTTTGGGGCATGCTCATGGTTCTAACTGGATTGGAGATGCTGAATAGAAGAGGATGATTCTTGCCTTAAAACAGAGTTTTTTTCAGGGATGAGAACTCTGGTCTGAATTTGCCTTCAGAAATGGAGTTAAACCCCAGGATCTGTGTCTTCCTACAAGCAAGAGTTCATTTCAGGTAAATCCAGTAAATTTTGGGCTCAAATGTTTTTTCGCAGTTCACCCACCCAAACCGATTCCCACTGTTAACTAAAGAGCATTTATGTAAGAGGAGCTGTGGTTTGTATCAGTTTCCTAAGCAGAGTTGAACTACATATGGTCCGTATGAGTAGGAAACACAGTTCTTTTTTTCAGGGCATGCTCATGGTTCTTGCTGTATTTTAGACTCTGAAAAGTATAGCTTGCTTCTTGAGTTAAAACAGAGTGTGTTTCAGCGATGAAATCTTTGGTCTGAATTTCCCTTCTGAAACGGAGTTAAACCCCATGATCTGTGTCTTCCTACAAGCGAGAGTTCGTTTCTGGTTAACAGCAGTGAATTTTGGGCTCAAATGATATTTCGCAGTTCACGAACCCAACGTGATTCTTCCTATTAACTAAAGAGCATTTAGGTAAGAGGAGCTGTGGTTTGTATCAGTTTCATAAGCAGAGTTGAACTGCATATGGTCCGTATGAGTAGGAAACACAGTTCTTTTTTCAGGGCATTCTCATGGTTCTTGCTCTATTGAAGACGCTGGAAAGAAGAGCTTGCTTCTTGCATTAAAACAGGGTATGTTTCATGGATGAGAACTCTGGTCTGAATTTCCTTTCACAAACGGAGTTAAACCCTATGATCTGTGTCTTCCTACCAGCAAGAGTTCATTTCTGTTAAACAAAGTGAATTTTCGGCTCAAATGACTTTACACAGTTCTAGAACCCAACGCGATTATCACTATTAACTAAAGAGCATTTATGTAACAGGAGCTGTGGTCTGTATCATTTCATTAGCAGAGTCGAACTGCATATGATCCGTATGAGTAGGTAACACTGTTCTTTTTTTGTTCTTACTGTATTGGAGACGCTGGAAAGAAGAGGATGATTCTTGCCTTAAAACAGAGTGTTTTTCAGGGTTGAGAATCTGGTCTGAATTTGCCGTCAGAAATGGTGTTAAACCCCAGGATATGTGTCTTCCTACAAGCAAGTGTTCATTTCAGGTAAACCCAGTGAATTTTGGGCTCAAATAATTTTTTGCAATTCACGAACCCAACGCGATTCTCACTATTAACTAAAGAGGATTTATGTAAGAGGAGCTGTGGTTTGAATCAGTTTCATTAGCAGAGTTGAACTACATATGGTCTGTATAAGTAGGAAACACAGTTCATTTTGTGTGGGAATGCTCATGTTTCTTACTGTATTGGAGACGCTGAATAGAAGAGGATGATAATTGCCTTAAAACAGAGTTTTTTTCAGGGATGAGAACTCTGGTCTGAATTGAACTTCAGAAAGCGAGTTAAACCCCAGGATCTTTGTCTACCTACATGCGAGAGTTCATTTCGCTTATCCGAAGTATATTTTGGGCTCAAATGTTTTTTTGCATTTCACACACCCACACCGATTCTCACTATTAACTAAAGAGCATTTATGTAAGAGGAGCTGTGGTTTGTATCAGTTTCATAAGCAGAGTTGAACTACATATGGTCCGTTTGAGTAGGAAACACAGTTCTTTTTTTTTCCGGGCATGCTCTTGGTTCTTGCTGTATTGGAGATGCTGGAAAGAAGAGCTTGCTTCTTGCATTAAAACAGGGTGTGTTTCATGGATGAGAACTCTGGTCTGAATTTCCCTTCACAAACGGAGTTAATCCCCATGATCTGTTTCTTCCTACCACCAAGAGTTCATTTCTGTTAAACAAAGTGAATTTTGGGCTCAAATGACTTTACACAGTTCTAGAACACAACGCTATTCTCACTATTAACTAAAGAGCATTTATGTAAGAGGAGCTGTGGTCTGTATCATTTCATAAGCAGAGTTGAACTGCATATGGTCCGTATGAGTAGGAAACACTGTTCTTTTTTTCAGGGCATGCTCATGGTTCTTACTGTAATGGAGACGCTGGAAAGAAGAGGATGATTCTTGCCTTAAAACAGAGTGTTTTAAAGCGTTGAGAATTCTGGTCTGAATTGGCCTTCAGAAATGGAGTTAAACCCCAGGTTCTGTGTCTTCCTACAAGCAAGAGTTCATTTCAGGTAAACCCAGTTAATTTTGGTCTCAAATAATTATCCGCAGTTCACAAACCCAACCAGATTCTCACTATTAACTAAAGAGGATTTATGTAAGACGAGCTGTGGTTTGTATCAGTTTCATAAGCAGAGTTGCACTCCATATGGTCCGTATGAGTAGGAAACACAGTTCTTTTTTTCAGGGCATGCTCATGGTTCTTGCTCTATCATAGGCTATGGAAAGAATAGCTTGCTTCTTGCATTAAAACAGAGTGTGTTTCAGCATTGAAATCTTTGGTCTGAATTTCCCTTCTGAAACGGAGTTAAACCCTAGGATTTGTGTCTTCCTACAAGCAAGAGTTCATTTCTGGTTAACCCAGTGAATTTCGGGCTCAAATGATTTTTCGCAGTTCACGAACACAACGCGATTCTCAGTATTAACTAAAGAGCATTTATGTAAGCGGAGCTTGGTTTGTATCAGTTTCAAAGCAGTGTTGAACTACATATGGCCTGTATGAGTAGGAAACACATTTATTTTTTTCAGGGCATGCTCATGTTTCTTCCTGTATTTTAGACTCTGGAAAGAAGAGCTTGCTTCTTGCGTTAAAGCAGAGTGTGTTTCAGCGTTGAGAACTCTGGTCTGAATTTCCCTTCAGAAACGGATTTAAACCCCAGGATCTGTGTCTTCCTACAAGCAAGAGTTCATTTCCTTAAACCAAATGAAGTTTGGGCTCAAATGATTTTTCACGGTTCACCAATCCATTCCGATTATCACTATTAACTAAAGAGCTTTTATGTAAGAGGAGCTGTGGTTTGTATCAGTTTCATAAGCAGAGTTGGACTACATATGGTCTATATGAGTAGGAAACACATTTATTTTTTTCAGGGCATGCTCATGTTACTTCCTGTATTTTAGACTCTGGCAAGAAGAGCTTGCTTCTTGCGTTAAAGCAGAGTGTGTTTCAGGGATGAGAACTCTGGTCTGAATTTCACTTCACAAATGGAGTTAATCCCCATGATCTGTGTCTTCCTACAAGCAGGAGTTCATTTCTGTTAAACAAAGAGAATTTTCGGCTCAAATGACTTAAGACAGTTCTAGAACCCAATGCGATTATCACTATTAACTAAAGAGCATTTATGTAACAGGAGCTGTGGTCTGTGTCATTTCATAAGCAGAGTTGAACTGCATATGGTCCATATGAGTAGGTAACACTGTTCTTTTTTTCTGGGCATGCTCATGGTTCTTACTGTATTGGAGACGCTGGAAAGTAGAGGATGATTCTTGCCTTAAAACAGAGTGTTTTTCAGGGTTGAGAATTCTGTTCTGAATTTGCCTTCAGAAATGAAGTTAAACCCCAGGACCTGAGTCTTCCTACAAGCAACAGTTCATTTCAGGTAAACCCAGTGAATTTTGGGCTCAAATGATTTTTCGCAGTTCCCGAACCCAACGTGATTTGCACTATTAACTAAAGAGCATTTAAGTAAAAAGAGCGGTGGTTTGTATCAGTTTTATAAGCAGAGTTGAACTACATATGGTCTTGATGAGTAGGAAACACATTTATTTTTTACAGGGCATGCTCATGTTTCTTCGTGTATTTTACACTCTGGAAAGAAGAGCTTGCTTCTTGCGTTAAAGCTGAGTGTGTTTCAGGGATGAGAACTCTGGTCAGAATTTACCTTTATAAACGGATTTAAACCCCAGGATCTGTGTCTTCCTACAAGCAAGAGTTCATTTCTTTTAAACCAAGTGAATTTTGGGCACAAATGATTTTACGCAGTTCACCTATCTATTCCGATTATCACTATTAACTAAAGAACTTTTATGTAAGAGGAGCTGTGGTTTGTATCAGTTTCATAAGAAGAGTTGAACTACATATGGTCTACATGAGTAGGAAACACATTTATTTTTTTCAGGGCATGCTCATGTTTCTTCCTGTATTTTAGACTGTGGAAAGAAGAGCATGCTTCTTGCTTTAAAGCAGAGCGTGTTAAAGGGATGAGAATTCTGGTCTGAATTTCCCTTCAGAAACGGATTTAAACCCTAGGATCTGTGTCTTCCTACAAGCAAGACTTCATTTCTGTTAAACCAAGTGAATTTTGGGCTAAAATGATTTTTCGCAGTTCACCAACCCAAACCGATTATCACTATTAACTAAATAGCATTTATGTATTAGGAGGTGTGGTTTGTATCAGTTTCATAAGCAGAGTTGAACTACATATGGTCCGTATGAGTAGGAAACACAGTTCTTTTTTTCCGGGCATGCTCATGGTTCTTGCTGTATTGGAGACGCTGGAAAGAAGGGGATGATTCTTGCCTTAAAACAGAGTGTTTTTCAGGGTTGAGAATTCTGGTCTGAATTTGCCTTCAGAAATGGAGTTAAACCCCATGACCTGTGTCTTCCTACAAGCAAGAGTTCATTTCAGGTAAACCCAGTAAATTTTGGGCTCAAATGATTTTTCGCAGTTCCCGAACCCAACGTGATTCTCACTATTAACTAAAGAGCATTTAAGTAAGCAGAGGGTGGTTTGTATCAGTTTCATAAGCAGAGTTGAACTACATATGATCTGTATGAGTAGGAAACACATTTATTTTTTTCAGGGCATGCTCATGTTTCTTCCTGTATTTTAGACTCTGGAAAGAAGAGCTTGCTTCCTGCGTTAAAGCAGAGTCTGTTTCAGGGATGAGAACTCTGGTCTGAATTTCTCTTCAGAAACGGATTTTTACCCCAGGATCTGTGTCTTCCTACAAGCAAGAGTTCATTTCTTTTAAACCAAGTGAATTTTGGGCTCAAATGATTTTACGCAGTTCACAAATCCATTCCGATTATCACTATTAACTAAAGAGCTTTTATGTAAGAGGAGCTGTGGTTTGTATCAGTTTCATAAGCAGAGTTGAACTACATATGGTCTATATGAGTAGGAAACACTTTTATTTTTTTCAGGGCATGCTCATGTTTCTTCCTGTATTTTAGACTATGGAAAGAAGAGCTTGCTTGCTGCGTTAAAACAGAATGTGGTTCAGGGATGAGATCTATGGTCTGAATTTCCCTTCTGAATCGGAGTTAAACCCCATGATCTGTGTCTTCCTACAAGCAAGAGTTCGTTTCTGGTTAACCCAGTGAATTTTGGGTTCAAATGATATTTGGAAGTTCACGAACCCAACACGATTCTTCCTATTAACTAAAGAGCATTTATGCAAGAGGAGCTGTGGTCTGTATCATTTCATATGCAGAGTTGAACTACATATGGTCCGTATGAGTAGGAAATACATTTCATTTTTCAGGTCATGCTAATGGCTATTACTGTATTGGAGACCCTGGAAAGAAGAGGATGATTCTTGCCTTAAAACAGAGTGTTTTTCAGGGTTGAGAATCTGGTCTGAATTTGGCTTCAGAAATGGAGTTAAACCCCAAGACCTGTGTCTTCCAACAAGCTAGAATTCATTTCAGTTAAACCAAGTGAATTTTGGGCTCAAATGATTATTTCACACTTCACCATCCCAAACCGATTATCACTACTAACTAAAGATCATTTATGTAAGAGGAGCTGTGGTTTGTATCAGTTTCATGAGCAGAGTTGAACTACATATGGTCCGTATGAGTTGGAAACACAGTTCTTTTTTTCAGGGCATGCTAATGGTTCTTGCTCTAATTTTGACTCTGGAAAGAAGAGCTTGCTTCTTAGTTAAAAGAGAGTATGTTTCTGTTATGAGAACACTGATCTGAATTTCCCTTCAGAAATGGAGTTAAACCCCAGGATCTTGGTCTTCCTACAAGCAAGAGTTCATTTATGCTAAATGCAGTGAATTTTGTGCTCAAATGATTTTTGCAGTTCACAAACCCAACGCTATTTTACTACTAACTAAATAGGATTTATGTAAGAGGAGCTGTGGTTTGTATCAGTTTCATAAGCAGATTTGAACTACATATGGTCCGTATGAGTAGGAAACACAGTTCTTTTTTTCTGGGCATGTTCATGGTTCTTGTTGTATTGGAGACTCTGGAAAGAAAACCTTACTTCTTGCATTAAAACAGATTGTATTTCATGGATGAGAACACTGGTCTGAATTTCCCTTCAGAATCGGAGTTAAACCCCATGATCTGTGTCTTCCTACAAGCAAGTGTTCATTTCTGGTAAACCCAGTGAATTTTGCGCTCAAATGATTTTTTGCAGTTCACAAACCCAATGCTATTTTACTACTTACTAAAGAGGATTTATGTAAGAGGAGCCTTGGTTTGTATCAGTTTCATAAGCATAGTTGAACTACATATGGTCCGTATGTGTAGGAAACACAGTTCTTTATTTCAGGGCATGCTCATTGTTCTTGCTGTGTTTTAGACTCTGGAAAGAAGCACTTGCTTCTTGCGTTAAAACAGAGTGTGTTTCAGGGAGGAGAACTGAGGTCTGAGTTGCCCTTCAGAAATGGAGTTAAACCCCAGGATCTTTGTCTTCCTACAAGCAAGAGTTCATTTAGGTTAATCCAGGGAATTTTGGGCTCAAATGATTTTTCGCAGTTCACGAACACAACGCAATTCTAACTATTAACTGAAGAGCATTTAAGAAAACTGAGCTGTGTTTTGTATCCCTTTCAAAAGCGGCGTTGAACTACATATGGTCTGTATGAGTAGGAAACACATTTCTTTTTTCAGGGCATTCTCATGTTTCTTACTGCATTTTAGACTCTGGAAAGAATAGCTTGCTTCTTGCGTTGAAGCAGAGTGTGTTTCAGGGATGAGAACTCTGGTCTGAATTTCCCTTCATAAACGGAGTTAAACCCCAAGATCTGTGTCTTTCTACTAGCAAGAATTCATTTCTGGTAAACCAAGTGAAATTTGGGCTCAAATGATTTTTCGCAGTTCACCAAACGAAACCGATTCTCACTATTAATGTAGAGCATTTATGTAAGAGGAGCTGTGTTTTGTATCAGTTTCATAAGCAGAGTTGAACTACATATGGTCTGTATGAGTAGGCACACATTTATTTTTTTTCAGGGCATGCTCATGTTTCTTCCGCTATTTTAGACTCTGGAAAGAAGAGCTTGCTTCTTGTGTTAAAGCAGAGTGTGTTTCAGCGATGAGAACTCTGGTCTGAATTTCCCTTCAGAAAGGGAGTTAAACCTCAGGATCTGTGTCTTCCTACAAGCAAGAGTTCTTTTCTGGTAAACCAAGTGAATTTTCAGCTCAAATTTTTTTCCACAGTTCTAGTACACAACGCAATTATCACTATTAACTAAAGAGCATTTATGTCAGCGGAGCTGGTCTCTATCAGTTTCATATGCAGATTTGAACTACATATGGTCCGTATGAGAAGGACACACAGTTCTTTTTTCTTGGCATGCTTATTGTTCTTACTCTATAAGAGACCCTGAAAGGAAGTGGATGATTCATGCCTTAAAACAGAGTGTTTTTCAGGTATGAGAATTCTGGTCTGAATTTCCCTTCAGCAATGGAGTTAAACCCCAGGATCTGTGTCTTCCTACAAGCAAGAGTTCATTTATTGTAAACAGAGTGAATTTTCGGCTCAAAAGATTTTTTGCAGTTCACAATCCCAACGCTATTCTCACTATTAACTAAAGAGGATTTATGTAAGAGGAGCTTTGGTTTGTATCATGTCATAAGCAGAGTTGAACTACATATGGTCCATATGAGTAGGAAACACAGTTCTTTTTTTCAGGGCATGCTCATGGTTCTTGGTGTATTTTAGACGCTGGAAAGAAGAGCTTCCTTCTTGCGTTAAAACAGAGTGTGTTTCAGGGATGCTAACTCTGGTCTGAATTTCCTTTCATAAAGGGAGTTAAGCGGCAGGATCTGTGTCTTCCTACAAGCAAGAGTTCTTTCCTGGTAAACCAAGTGAATTTTCGGCTCAAATAATATTCCACAGTTCTAGAACACAACGCGATTATCACTATTAACTAAAGAGCATTCATGTAAGAGGTGCTGTAGTCTGTATCATTTCATAAGCAGAGTTGAACTGCATATGGTCTATATGAGTAGGTAACACTGTTCTTTTTTTCTGGGCATGCTCATGGTTCTTACTGTATTGGAGACGCTGGAAAGAAGAGGATGATTCTTGCCTTAAAACAGAGTGTTTTTCAGGGTTGAGAATTCTGGTCTGAATTTGCCTTCGGAAATGGAGTTAAACCCCAGGATCTTTGTCTTCATACCAGCAAATGTTCATTTCAGGAAAACCCAGTGAATTTTCGGTTCAAATGATTTTTGGCTGTTCATGAACCCAACGCGATTCTCACAATTAACTAAAGAGCACTTAAGTAAGCAGAGCGTTGGTTTGTATCAGTTTCATAAGCAGAGTTGAACTACATATGGTCTGTAGAAGTAGGAAACACATTTATTTTTTTCAGGACATGCTCATGTTTCTTCCTGTATTTTAGACTCTGGAAAGAAGAGCTTGCTTCTTGCGTTAAAGCAGAGTGTGTTTCAGGGATGAGAACTCTGGTCTGAATTTCCCTTCAGAAAGGGAGTTAAACCTCAGGATCTGTGTCTTCCTACAAGCAAGAGTTCTTTTCTGGTAAACCAAGTGAATTTTGGGCTCAAATGATTTTTTCGCAGTTCACCAACCCAAACCGATTATCACTATTAACTAAAGAGCATTTATGTAAGAGGAGCTGTGGTCTGTATCATTTCATAAGCAGAGTTGAACTACCTATGATCCATGTGAGTAGGAAACACAGTTCTTTTTTTCTGGGCATGCTCATGGTTCTTGTTGAATTGGAGACGGTGGAAAGAAGAGCTTACTTCTTGCATTAAAACAGAGTGTGTTTCATGGATGAGAATACATGGATGAGAATACATTCCTTCAGACACAGATTTAAACCCCATAATCTGTGTCTTCCTACAAGCAAAAGTTCTTTTCTGGTAAACCAAGTGAATTTTCGGCTCAAATGATTTTCCACAGTTCTAGAAGACAAGGCGATTATCACTATTAACTAAAGAGCATTTATATAAGAGGTGCTGTGGTCTGTATCAGTTTCATAAGCAGAGTTGAACTAAATATAGTTCGTAAGAGTAGGAAACACAGTTCATTTTTTCAGGGCATGCTCGTTTTTCTTCCTGTGTTTTAGACTCTGGAAAGAAGAGCTTTCTTCTTGCGTTAAAGCAGAGTGTGTTTCAAGGATGAGAACTCTGGTCTGAATTTCCCTTCAGAAACGGAGTTAAACCCCAGGATCAGTGTCTTCCTACAAGCAAGATTTCATTTCAGTTAAACAAAGTGAATTTTGGGCTCAAATGATTATTTCACACTTCACCATCCCAAACCGATTATCACTATTAACTAAAGATCATTTATGTAAGAGGAGCTGTGGTCTGTATCATTTCATGAGCAGAGTTGAACTACATATGGTCCTTATGAGTTGGAAACACAGTTCTTTTTTTCAGGGCATGCTCATGGTTCTTGCTGTATATTAGATTCTGAAAGAAGAGCTTGCTTCTTGCGTTAAAACAGAGTGTGTTTCAGGGATAAGAACTCTGGTCTGAATTTCCCATCAGAAACGGAGTTAAACCCCGAGATCTGTGTTTTCCTACAAGCAAGAGTTCTTTTCTGGTAAACCAAGTGAATTTTCGGCTCAAATGATTTTCCATAGTTCTAGAAGACAACGCGATTATCACTATTAACTAAATAGCATTTATATAAGAGGTGCAGTGGTCTGTATCATTTTCATAAGCAGAATTGAACTAAATATAGTCCGTAAGAGTAGGAAACACAGTTCTTTTTTTCATGCCATGCTCATGTTTCTTCCTGTATTTTAGACTCTGGTAAGAAGAGCTTGCTTCTTGCGTTAAAGCAGAGTGTGTTTCAGTGATGAGAACTCTGGTCTGAATATCCCTTCAGAAACGGAGTTAAACCCCAGGATCAGTGTCTTCCTACAAGCAAGATTTCTTTTCAGTTAAACCAAGTGAATTTTGGGCTCAAATGATTTTTTCGCAGTTCACCAACCCAAACCGATTATCACTATTAACTAAAAAGCATTTATGTAAAAGGAGCTGTGGTCTGTATCATTTCATAAGCAGAGTTGAACTACATATGGTCCGTATGAGTTGGAAACACAGTTCTTTTTTTCAGGGCATGCTCACGGTTCTTGTTGTATTAGAGACGCTGGAAATAAAAGCTTACTTCTTGCATTAAAACAGAGTGTGTTTCATGGATGAGAATACGGGTCTGAATTTCCCTTCAGACACGGATTTAAACCCCATAATCTGTGTCTTCCTACAAGCAAGAGTTCTTTTCTGATAAACCAAGTGAATTTTCGGCTCAAATGATTTTCCACAGTTCTAGAACACAACACGATTTTCACTATTAACTAAAGAGCATTTATGTAAGAGGTACTGTGGTCTGTATCAGTTTCATAAGCAGAGTTGAACTAAATATGGTCCGTATGAGTAGGAAACACAGTTCTTTTTTTCCTGGCTTGCTCATGGTTCTTACTGTATTGGAGACCCTGGAATGAAGAGGATGATTCATGCCTTAAAACAGAGTGTTTCTCAGCGATGAGAATTCTGGTCTGCATTTCCCTTCAGAAACGGAGTTAAACCTCTGGATCTGTGTGTTCCTACACGGACGAGTTCATTTCTGGTAAACCCAGTTAATTTTGGGCTCTAATGAATTTTCACAGTTCACAAACCCAACACTATTCTCACTATTAACGAAAGAGCATTTATGTAAGAGGAGGTGTGGTTTGTATCAATTTCATAAGCAGAGTTGAACTACATATGGTCTGTATGAATAGGAAAAACAGATCTTTTTTTTCAGGGCATGCACTTGTTTCTTACTGTATTGGAGACACTGGAAAGAAGAAGATGATTCTTGCCTTAAAACAGAGTTTTTTCAGGGATGAGAACTCTGGTCTGAATATGCCTCAGAAACGGAGTTAAAACTCAGGATCAGTGTCTTCCTACAAGCAAGAGTTCATTTCTGGTAAACCCAGTGAATTTTGGGCTCAATTGATATTTCGCAGTTCACGAACCCAACATGATTCTGACTATTAACCAAAGAGCATTAATATAAGAGGAGCATGGTTTCTATCTGTTTCATAAGCATAGTTGAACTACATATGGTCCTTATCAGTAGGAAACACAGTTCTTTTTTTCAGGGCATGCTCATGGTTCTTGGTGTATTTTAGACGCTGGAAAGAAGAGCTTGCTTCTTGCTTTAAAACAGAGTGTGTTTCAGGGATGAGAACTCTGGTCTGAATATCCCTTCAGAAACGGAGTTAAACCCCAGGATCTGTGTTTTCATAGAAGCAGGAGTTCATTTCTGGTAAACAAAGTGAAATTTAGGCTCAAATGATTTTGCACAGTTCTAGAACACAACACAATTATCACTATTAACTGAAGAGCATTTATGTAAGAGGATCTGTGGTTTGTATCCATTTCATAAGCAGAGTTGAAATACATATGGTCCGTATGAATAGGAAACACAGTTCATTTTTTCTTGGCATGCTCATGGTTCTTACTGTTTTGGAGTCCCTGGAAAGAAGAGGAAGATTCATGCCTTAAAAGAGAGTGTTTTTCAGGGTTGAGAATTCTGGTCTGAATTTCCCTTCAGAAACGGAGTTAAACCCCAGGATCTGTATTTTCCTACAAGCAGGAGTTCATTTCTGGTAAACAAAGTAAATTTTTTGCTCAAATGATTTTACACAGTACACAAACATAACATGATTCTCACTATTAACTAAAGAGCCTTTATGTAAGAGGAGCTGTGGTTTGTATCAGTTTCATAAGCTGAGTTGAACTAAATATGTTCCGTATGAGTAGGAAACACAGTTCCTTTCTTCTGGGCATGATCATGGTTCTTGTTGTATTGGTGACGCTGGAAAGAAGAGGATGCTTCTTGTCTTAAAACAGAGTGTGTTTCAGGGATGAGAACTCTGGTCTGAATTTCCCTTCAGAAGCGGAGTAAAACACCAGGATCTGTGTCTTCCTACAAGCAAGAGTTCATTTCTGGTAAACCCAGTGAATTTTGGGCTCAAATGATTTTTCACAGTTCACGAACCCAACGCGATTCTCACTATTAACTAAAGAACATTTATGAAAACGGAGCTTTGTTTGGATCCGTTTCATAAGCGGAGTTGAACTACATATGGTCTGTATGAGTAGGAAACACATTTTTTTTCAGGGCATGCTCATGGTTCTTGCTGTATTTTAGACTCTGGAAAGAAGAGCTTGCTTCTTGTGTTGAAGCAGAGTGTGTTTCAGGGATTTGAACTCTGGTCTGAATTTCCCTTCAGAAACGGAGTTAAACCCCAGGATCTGTTTTTTCCTACAAGCAGGAGTTCATATCTGGTAAGCAAAGTGAATTTTGGGCTCAAATGATTTTTTCGCAGTTCTAGAACCAAGACTATTATCACTATTAACTAAAGAGCATTTATGTAAGTGGAGGTGTGGTCTGTATCAGTTTCATAAGCAGAGTTGAACTACATATGGTCCGTATGAATAGGAAACACAGTTCTTTTTTTCAGGCCATGCTCGTGGTTCTTGCTGTAATTTAGACTCTGGAGAGGAGAGCTTTCTTCTTACTTAAAACAGAGTATGTTTCAGTTATGATAACTCTGATCTGAATGTCCCTTCAGAAATGAGTTAAACCCCAGGATCTGCGTCTTCCTACAAGCAATATTTCATTTCTTGTAAACCCAGCGTATTTTGGGCTCAAAAGATTTTTCGCAGTTCACAAAACCAACGCTATTCTCACTAATGACTAAAGAGGATTTAAGTAGGACAAGCTGTGGTTTGTATAAGTTTCATAAGCAGATTTGAACTACATATGGTCCGTATGAGTAGGAAACACAGTTCTTTTTTTCAGGGCATGCTCATGGTTCTTGCTGTATATAAGATTCCGAAAGAAGAGCTTGCTTCTTGCGTTAAAACAGAGTGTGTTTCAGGGATAATAACTCTGGTCTGAATTTCCCATCAGAAACGGAGTTAAACGCCGGGATCTATGTTTTCCTACAAGCAGGAGTTCATTTCTGGTAAGCAAAGTGAATTTTGGGGTCAAATGTTTTTTCACAGTACACCAACAGAACATGACTTGACCATTAACTAAAGATCCTTTATATAAGAGGAGCTGTGGTATGTAACAGTTTCATAAGCAGAGTTGAACTACATATGGTCCGTATGAGTAGGAAACACAGTTCTTTTTTTCAGGGCATGCTCATGGTTCTTGCTGTATTGGAGACGCTGGAAAGAAGAGGATGCTTCTTTTCCTAAAACAGAGTCTCTTTCAGGGAGGAGAACTGAGGTCTGAATTGCCATACAGAAATGGAGTTAAACCCCAGGATCTGTGTCTCCTACAAGCCACAGTTAATTTCTGGTAAACCCAGTGAATTTTGCACTCAAATGATTTTTCGCAGTTTTATCACTATTAACTAAAGAGCATTTATGTAAGAGGAGCTGTGGTCTGTTTCATTTCATAAGCAGAGTTGAACTGCATATGGTCCGTATGAGTAGGAAACACAGTTCTTTTTTCCTGGGCATGCTCATGGTTCTTAGTGTATTGGAGAGGCTGGAAAGAAGAGAATGATTCTTGCCTTAAAACAGAGTGTTTCTCAGGGATGAGAATTCTGGTCTGAATTTCCCTTCAGAAACGGCGTTAAACCCCAGGAACTGTATGTTCCTACACGCACGAGTTCATTTCTGGTAAACCCAGTGAATTTTGGTCTCAAATGATTTTTCACAGTTCACAAACCCAATGCTATTCTCACTATTAACGAAAGAGCATTTATGTAAGAGGAGCTGTGGTCTGTATCATTTCATGAGCAGAGTTGAACTACATATGGTCCGTATGAGTAGGACACACAGTTCTTTTTTCTTGGCATACTTATTGTTCTTACTCTATAAGAGACCCTGAAAAGAAGTGGATGATTCATGCCTTAAAACAGAGTGTTTTTCAGGTATGAGAATTCTGGTCTGAATTTCCCTTCAGCAACGGAGTTAAACCCCAGGATCTGTGTCTTCCTACAAGCAAGAGTTCATTTATTGTAAACCCAGTGAATTTTCGGCTCAAAAGATTTTTTGCAGTTCACAACCCCAAAGCGATTCTCACTATTAACTAAAGAGGATTTATGTAAGAGGAGCGGTGGTTTGTATCAGTTTCATAAGCAGAGTTGAACTACATATTGTCCGTATGAGTAGGAAACACAGTTCTTTTTTTCAGGGCATGCTCATTGTTCTTGCTGCATTTTAGACTCTGGAAAGAAGAGCTTGCTTCTTGCTATAAAACAGATTGTGTTTCAAGGATAAGAACTCTGGTCTGAATTTCCCTTCAGAAACGGTGTTAAACCCCATGATCTGTTTTTTCCTACAAGCAGGAGTTCATTTCTGGTAGTCAAAGTGAATTTGGGGCTCAAATGGTTTTTCGCAGTTCATGAACCAAACGCTATTATCACTACTAACTAAAGAGCATTTATGTAAGAGGAGGTGTGGTTGGTATCAGTTTCATAATCAGAGTTGAACTACATATTGTCCGTATGAGTAGGAAACACAGTTCTTTTTTTCAGGCCATGCTCATGGTTCTTGTTGTATTGGAGACGCTGGAGAGAAGAGCTTGCTTCTTGCATTAAAACAGAGTGTGTTTCATGGATGAGAATATTGGTCTGAATTTCCCTTCAGACACGGAGTTAAACCCAATGATCTGTGTCTTCCTACAAGCAAGAGTTCTTTTCTGTTAAACCAAGTGAATTTTTGGCTCAAATGATTTTCCACAGTTGTAGAACACAACGCGATTATCACTATTAACTAAAGATCATTTATGTAAGATGCGCTGTGGTCTGTATCAGTTTCATAAGCAGAGTTGAACTAAATATGGTCCGTATGAGTAGGAAACACAATTCTTTTTTTCCTGGCTTGCTCATGGTTCTTGCTGTATTGGAGACCCTGGAATGAAGAGGATGATTCATGCCTTAAAACATAGTGTTTCTCAGGGATGAGAATTCTGGTCTGAATTTCCCTTCAGAAACGGAGTTAAACCCCAGGATCTGTGTGTTCCTACACGATCGAGTTCATTTCTGGTAAAGCCAGTGAATTTTAGGCTCAAATGATTTTTCACATTTCACAAACCCAACGCTATTCTCACTATTAACGAAAGAGCATTTACTTAAGAGGAGTCGTGGTTTGTATCAATTTCATAAGCAGAGTAGAACTACATATGGTCCGTATGAGTAGGAAACACAGTTCCTTTCTTCTGGGCATGATCATGGTTCTTGCTGTATTGGCGTCGCTGGAAAGAAGAGGATGCTTCTAGTCTTAAATCAGAGTGTGTTTCAGGGATGAGAACTCTGGTCTGAATTTCCATTCAGAAGCGGAGTTAAACCCAAGGATCTGTGTCTTCCTACAAGCAAGAATTCATTTCTGACAAACCAAGTGAATTTTCGGCTCAAATGATTTTCCACAGTTCTAGAACACAAAGCCATTATCACTATTAACTAAAGATCATTTATGTAAGGGGAGCTTTGGTCTATATCAGTTTCATAAGCAGATTTGAACTACATAGGGTCCATATGAGTAGGAAACACAGTTCTTTTTTTCTTGGCATGCTCATGGTTCTTACTGTATTGGAAACCCTGGAAAGAAGAGGATGATTCATGCCTTAAAACAGAGTGTGTTTCTGGTATGAGAACTCTGGTCTGAATTTCCCTTCAGAAACAGAGTTAAACCCCAAGATCTGTGTCTTCCTTGAAGGAAGAGTTCATTTCTGGTAAACCCAGTGAATTTTGGGCTCAAATGTTTTTTCCCAGTTCACAAACCCAACGCTATTCTCACTATTAACCAAAGAGGATTTATGTAACAGTAGCTGTGGTTTCTATCAGTTTCATAAGCAGAGTTGAACTACATATGGTCCGTATGATTCAGAAACACATTTCTTTTTTTCATGGCATGCTCATGGTTCTTGCTGTATTTTAGACTCTGGAAAGAAGAGCTTGCTTCTTGTGTTAAAACAGAGTGGGTTTCAGGGATAAGAACACTGGTCTGTATTTCCCGTCAGAAACGGAGTTAAACCCAGGATGTGTTTTCCTACGAGTAGGAGTTCATTTCTGGTAAGCAAAGTGAATTTTGGGCTCAAATGATTTTTCGCAATTCTCCATACCAAACCGATTCTCACTATTAACTACAGAGCATTTATGTAAGGGGAGCTGTAGTTTGTATCAGTTTCATAAGCAGAGTTGAAATACATATGGTCCGTATGAGTAGGAAACACATTTCTTTTTTTCGGGGCATGCTCATGGTTCTTGCTGTATTTCAGACTCTGGAAAGAAGAGCTTGTTTCTTATGTTGAAGCAGAGTGTGTTTCAGTGATGAGAACTCTGGTCTGAATTTCCCTTCAGAAAGTGAGTTAAACCCCAAGATCTGTGTCGTCCTACAAGCAAGAATT
Organism: Onychomys leucogaster; assembly: GCA_949786385.1. Taxonomy (NCBI): domain Eukaryota; kingdom Metazoa; phylum Chordata; class Mammalia; order Rodentia; family Cricetidae; genus Onychomys; species Onychomys leucogaster. Next base: position 1,746,858 of record CATKUP010000106.1, on the reverse strand, counting down.
CATTTCTGGTAAACCAAGTGAATATGGGGCTCAAATGATTTTTCGCAGTTAACCGAACCAACCGATTCTTACTCTTAACCAAAGATCCTTTATGTAAGAGGAGCTGTGGTTTATATCTGTTTTATAAGCTGAGTTGAACTACATATGGACCGTAGGATTTGGAAACACATTTCTTTTTTTCTGGGCATGCTCATGGTTCTTGTTGTATTGGAGAATCTTGAAAGAAGACCTCAGTTCTTGCATTAAAACAGAGTGTATTTCATGTATGAGAACACTTGTCTGAATTTCCCATCAGAGTCGGAGTTAAACCCCATGATCGGTGTCTTCCTGCAAGCAAGACTTCATTTCTGGTAATCCATGTGAATTTTCGGCTCAAATATTTTTCCACAGTTCTAGAACACAACGCGATTATAACTATTAACTAAAGAGCATTTATGTAAGAGGAGCTGTGGTCTGTATCAGTTTCCAAAGCAGATTTGAACTACATAGGGTCCGTATGCGTAGGAAACACAGTTCTTTTTTTCTTGGCATGCTCATGGTTCTTACTGTATTGGAGACCCTGGAAAGAAGAGGATGATTCATGCCTTAAAACAGAGTATGTCTCTGGTATGAGAACTCTGGTCTGAATTTCCCTTCAGAAACGAAGTTAAACCCCATCATCTGGGTCTTCCTACAAGCAAGAGTTCATTTCTGGTAAACACCGTGAATTTTGGGCTCAAATGATTTTTCGCAGTTCACACACCCAACGCTATTCTCACTATTAACTAAAGAGGATTAATGTAAGAGGAGCTGTGGTTTGTATCCTTATCATAAGCAAAGTTGAACTCCATATGGTCCGTATAAGTAGGAAACACAGTTCTTTTATTCTGGGCATGCTCATGGTTCTTGTAGAATTGGAGACCCTGGAAAGAAGAGCTTACTTCTTGCATTAAAACAGAGTGTATTTCAGGGATGAGAACACTGGTGTGAATTTCCCTTCAGAAACGGAGTTAAACCCCAGGATCTGTGTCTTCCTACAAGCAAGAGTTCATTTCTGGAAAACAGAGTGAATTTTGGGCTCTAATGATTTTTCGCAGTTCATAAACCCAACGCTATTCTCACTATTAACTAAAGAGGATTTATGTAAGAGGAGCTGTGGTTTGTATCAGTTTCATAAGCAGAGTTGAACTACATATGGTACGTATGAGTAGGAAAAAATGTTCTTTTTTCAGGGCATGCTCATGGTTCTTGCTGTATTTTAGATTCTGGAAAGAAGAGCTTGCTTCTTGCGTTAAAACAGAGTGTGTTTCAGGGAAAAGAACTCTGGTCTGTATTTCCCTTCAGAAACGGAGTTAAACCCCAGGATGTGTTTTCCTATGAGTAGGAGTTCATTTCTGGTAAGCAAAGTGAATTTTGGACTCAAATGATTTTTCGCTTTTCTCCAAACCAAACCGATTCTCACTATTAACTAAAGAGCATTTATGTTAGAGGAGGTGTGGTTTGTATCAGTTTCATAAGCAGAGTTGAACTACATATGGTCCGTATAAGTAGGAAACACAGTTCTTTTATTCTGGGCATGCTCATGGTTCTTGTAGAATTGGAGACTCTGGAAAGAAGAGCTTACTTCTTGCATTAAAACAGAGTGTATTTCAGGGATGAGAACACTGGTGTGAATTTCACTTCAGAAACGGAGTTAAACACCAGGATCTGTGTCTTCCTACAAGCAAGAGTTCATTTCTGGAAAACACAGTGAATTTTGGGCTCAAATGATTTTTCTCAGTTCATAAACCCAACGCTATTCTCACTATTAACTAAAGAAGATTTATGTAAAAGGAGCTGTGGTTTGTATCAGTTTAATAAGCAGAATTGAACTACATATGGTCCGTATGAGTAGGAAACACAGTTCTTTTTTTCTGGGCATGCTCATGGTTCTTGTAGAATTGGATACTCTGGAAAGAAGACCTTACTTCTTGCATTAAAACAGAGTGTATTTCATGGATGAGAACACTGGCCTAAATTTCCCTTCAGAAACGGAGTTAAACCCCTTGATCTGTGTCTTCCTACCAGCAAGAGTTCATTTCTGGTAAACCCAGTGAATTTTGGGCTCAAATGATTTTTTGCAGTTCACAAACCCAATGCTATTCTCACTATTAACTAAAGAGGATTTATGTAAGAGGAGCTGTGGTTTGTATCAGTTTCATAAGCAGAGTTGAACTACATATGGTACGTTTGAGTAGGAAACACTGTTCTTTTTTTCAGGGCATGCTCATGGTTCTTGCTGTATTTTAGACTCTGGAAAGAAGAGCTTGCTTCTTGCGTTAAAACAGAGTGTGTTTCAGGGAAAAGAACTCTGGTCTGTATTTCCCTTCTGAAACGGAGTTAAACCCCAGGATGTGTTTTCCTATGAGTAGGAGTTCATTTCTGGTAAGCAAATTAAATTTTGGACTCAAATGATTTTTTGCTGTTCTCCAAACCAAACCGATTCTCACTATTAACTAAAGAGCATTTATGTTAGAGGAGGTGTGGTTTGTATCAGTTTCATAAGCAGAGTTGAACTACATATGGTCCGTATGAGTAGGAAACACAGTTCATTTTTTCTGGGCATGCTCATGTTTCCTGTTGTATTCGAGACTCTGGAAAGAAGAGCTTACTTCTTGCATTAAAACAGAGGGTATTTCATGGATGAGAACACTGGTCTGAATTTCCCTTCAGAAACAGAGTTAAACCCATGGATCTGTTGCTTCTAACAAGCAAGAGTTCATTTCTGGTTAACCAAGTGAATTTTCGGCTCAAATGTTTTCCACAGTTCTAGAACACAATGCAATTATCACTGTTAACTAAAGATCATTTATGTAAGAGGAGCTGTGGTCTGTATCAGTTTCAAAAGCAGATTTGAACTACATAGGGTCCGTATGAGTAGGAAACACAGTTCTTTTTTTCTTGGCATGCTCATGGTTCTTACTGTATTGGAGACCCTGGAAAGAAGAGGATGATTCATGCCTTAAAACAGAGTATGTTTCTGGTATGAGAACTCTGGTCTGAATTTCCCTTCAGAAAAGAAGTTAAACCCCATGATCTGTGTCTTCCTACAAGCAAGAGTTCATTTCTGGTAAACCCAGTGAATTTTGGGCTCAAATGATTTTTCGCAGTTCACACACCCAACGCTATTCTCACTATTAACTAAAGAGGATTAATGTAAGAGGAGCTGTGGTTTGTATCCTTATCATAAGCAGAGTTGAACTACATATGGTCCGTAAAAGTAGGAAACACAGTTCTTTTTTTCTGGGCATGCTCATGGTTCTTGTAGAATTGGAGACTCTGGAAAGAAGAGCTTACTTCTTGCATTAAAACAGAGTGTATTTCAGGGATGAGAACACTGGTCTGAATTTCCCTTCAGAAACGGAGTTAAACCCCATGATCTGTGTCTTCCTACAAGCAAGAGTTCATTTCTGGTAAACCAAGTGAATTTTCGGATCAAATTATTTTCCATAGTTCTAGAACACAACGCAATTATCCCTATTAACTAAAGATCATTTATGTAAGAGAGGCTGTGTTTTGTATCAGTTTCATAAGCAGATTTGAAGTACATATGGTCCGCATGAGTAGGAAACACATTTCTTTTTTTCTTGGCATGCTCATGGTTCTTACTGTATTGGAAACCCTGGAAAGAAGAGGATGATTCAGGCCTAAAAACAGAGTGTGTTTCTGGTATGAGAACTCTGGTCTGAATTTCCCTTCAGAAACGGAGTTAAACCCCAAGATCTGTGTCTTCCTTCAAGCAAGAGTTCATTTCTGGTAAACCCAGTTAATTTTGGGCTCAAATGATTTTTCCCAGTTCACAAACACAACGCTATTCTCACTATTAACTAAAGAGGATTTACGTAAGAGGAGCTGTGGTTTGTGTCAGTTTCATAAGCAGAGTTGAACTACATATGGTCCGTATTAGTAGGAAACACTGTTCTTTTTTTCAGGGGATGCTCATGGTGCTTGCTGTATTTTAGACACTGGAAAGGAGAGCTTGCTTCTTGCCTTAAAACAGAGTGTGGTTCAGGGATAAGAACTCTGGTCTGTATTTCCCTTCTGAAATGGAGTTAAACCCCAGGATGTGTTTTCCTACGTGTAGGAGTTCATTTCTGGTAAGCAACGTGAATTTAGGGCTCAAATGATTTTTCGCATTCTCCAAACCAAACCGATTCTCACTACTAACTACAGAGCATTTATATAAGGGGAGCTGTGGTTTGTATCAGTTCCATAAGCACAGTTGAACTACATATGGTCCGTATGAGTAGGAAACACAGTTCTTTTTTTCTGGGCATGCTCATGGTTCCTGTTGTATTGGAGACTCTGGAAAGAAGAGCTTACTTCTTGCATTAAAACAGAGTGTATTTTATGGATGAGAAAAGTGGTCTGAATTTCCCTTCAGAAACGGAGTAAACCCAAGGATCTGTGTCTTCCTACAAGCAAGAGTTCATTTCTGGTAAACCAAGTGAATTTTCGGCTCAAATGATTTTCCACAGTTCTAGAACACAACGCGATTATCACTATTAACTAAAGATCATTTATGTAAGAGGAGCTGTGGTCTGTATCAGTTTCATAAGCAGATTTGAACTACATAGGGTCCGTATGAGTAGGAAACACAGTTCTTTTTTTCTTGGCATGCTCATGGTTCTTACTGTATTGGAAACCCTGGAAAGAAGAGGATGATTCATGAGTTAAAACAGAGTGTGTGTCTGGTATGAGAACTCTGGTCTGAATTTCCCTTCAGAAACGGAGTTAAACCCCATGATCTGTGTCTTCCTACAAGCAAGAGTTCATTTCTGGTAAACCCAGTGAATTTTGGGCTCAAATGATTTTTCCCAGTTCATAAACCCTACACTATTCTCACTATTAACTAAAGAGGATTTATGTATTAGGAGCTGTGGTTTGTATCAGTTTCATAAGCAGAGTTGAACTACATATGGTCCGTATGAGTAGGAAACACAGTTCTTTTTTTCTTGGCATGCTCATGGTTCTTACTGTATTGGAAACCCTGGAAAGAAGAGGATGATTCATGCCTTAAAACAGAGTGTGTTTCTGGTATGAGAACTCTGGTCTGAATATCCCTTCAGAAACGGAGTAAAACCCCAAGATCTGTGTCTTCCTTGAAGCAAGAGTTCATTTCTGGTAAACCCAGTGTATTTTGGGCTCAAATGTTTTTTCCCAGTTCACAAACCCAACGCTATTCTCACTATTAACCAAAGAGGATTTATGTAACAGTAGCTGTGGTTTGTATCAGTTTCATAAGCAGAGTTGAAATACATATGGTCCGTATGAGTAGGAAACACATTTCTTTTTTTCAGGGCATGCTCATGGTTCTTGCTGTATTTTAGACTCTGGAAAGAAGAGCTTGCTTCTTGTGTTAAAACAGAGTGTGTTTCAGGGATAAGAATTCTGGTCTGTATTTCCCGTCAGAAACGGAGTTAAACCCCAGGATGTTTTTTCCTACGAGTAGGAGTTCATTTCTGGTAAGCAAAGTGAATTTTGGGCTCAAATGATTTTTCGCAATTCTCCATACCAAACCGGTTCTCACTATTAACTACAGAGCATTTATGTAAGGGGAGCTGTAGTTTGTATCAGTTTCATAAGCAGAGTTGAAATACATATTTTCCGTATGAGTAGGAAACACATTTCTTTTTTTCAGGGCATGCTCATGGTTCTTGCTGTATTTTAGACGCTGGAAAGAAGAGCTTGCTTCTTATGTTGAAGCAGAGTGTGTTTCAGTGATGAGACCTCTGGTCTGAATTTCCCTTCAGAAAGTGAGTTAAACCCCAAGATCTGTGTCGTCCTACAAGCAAGAATTCATTTCTGGTAAACCAAGTGAATTTGGGGCTCAAATGATTTTTCGCAGTTAACCAAACCAACCGATTCTTACTCTTAACCAAAGATCCTTTATGTAAGATTAGCTGTGGTTCATATCTGTTTTATAAGCAGAGTTGAACTACATATGGACCGTAGGATTTGGAAACACATTTCTTTTTTTCTTGGGCATGCTCATGGTTCTTGTTGTATTGGAGACTCTGGAAAGAAGACCTCAGTTCTTGCATTAAAACAGAGTGTATTTCATGTATGAGAACATTTGTCTGAATTTCCCGTCAGAAACGGAGTTAAACCCCATGATCGGTGTCTTCCTGCAAGCAAGAGGTCATTTCTGGTAATCCATGTGAATTTTCGGCTCAAATATTTTTCCACAGTTCTAGAACACAACGCGATTATCACTATTAACTAAAGAGCATTTATGTTATAGGAGCTGTGGTCTGTATCAGTTTCAAAAGCGGATTTGAACTACATAGGGTCCATATGAGTAGGAAACACAGTTCTTTTTTTCTTGGCATGCTCATGGTTCTTACTGTATTGGAGACCCTGGAAAGAAGAGGATGATTCATGCCTTAAAACAGAGTATGTTTCTGGTATGAGAACTCTGGTCTGAATTTCCCTTCAGAAACGAAGTTAAACCCCATGATCTGTGTCTTCCTACCAGCAAGAGTTCATTTCTGGTAAACCCAGTGAATTTTGGGCTCAAATGATTTTTTGCAGTTCACAAACCCAATGCTATTCTCACTATTAACTAAAGAGGATTAATGTAAGAGGAGCTGTGGTTTGTATCCTTATCATAAGCAGAGTTGAACTCCATATGGTCCGTATAAGTAGGAAACACAGTTCTTTTATTCTGGGCATGCTCATGGTTCTTGTAGAATTGGAGACTCTGGAGGAAGAGCTTACTTCTTGCATTAAAACAGAGTGTATTTCAGGGATGAGAACACTGGTCTGAATTTCCGTTCAGAAACGGAGTTAAACCCCAGGATCTGTGTCTTCCTACAAGCAAGAGTTCATTTCTGGAAAACACAGTGAATTTTGGGCTCAAATGATTTTTCGCAGTTCATAAACCCAACTCTATTCTCACTATTAACTAAAGAAGATTTCTGTAAAAGGACCTGTGGTTTGTATCAGTTTCATAAGCAGAGTTGAACTACATATGGTCCGTATGAGTAGGAAACACAGTTCCTTTTTTTCTGGGCATGCTCATGGTTCTTGTAGAATTGGAGACTCTGGAAAGAAGAGCTTACTTTTTGCATTAAAACAGAGTATATTTCATGGTTGAGAACACTGGCCTAAATTTCCCTTCGAAAAGATAGTTAAACCCCATGATCTGTGTCTTCCTACAAGCAAGTGTTCATTTCTGGTAAACCAAGTGAATTTTCGGATCAAATTATTTTCCACAGTTCTAGAACAGAACGCAATTATCCCTATTAACTAAAGATCATTTATGTAAGAGAGGCTGTGGTTTGTATCAGTTTCATAAGCAGAGTTGAACTACATATGCTCCGTATGAGTAGGAAACACATTTCTTTTTTTCTTGGCATGCTCATGGTTCTTTCTGTATTGGAAACCCTGGAAAGAAGAGGATGATTCAGGCCTAAAAACAGAGTGTGTTTCTGGTATGAGAACTCTGGTCTGAATTTTCCTTCAGAAACGGAGTTAAACCCCAAGATCTGTGTCTTCCTTCAAGCAAGAGTTCATTACTGGTAAACACAGTTAATTTTGGGCTCAAATGATTTTTTCCAGTTCACAAACACAACGCTATTCTCACTATTAACTAAAGAGGATTTACGTAAGAGGTGCTGTGGTTTGTGTCAGTTTCATAAGCAGAGTTGAACTACATATGGTCCGTATTAGTAGGAAACACTGTTCTTTATTTCAGGGCATGCTCATGGTTCTTGCTGTATTTTAGACTCTGGAAAGGAGAGCTTGCTTCTTGCGTTAAAACAGAGTGTGGTTCAGGGATAAGAACTCTGGTCTGTATTTCCCTTCTGAAATGGAGTTAAACCCCAGGATGTGTTTTCCTACGTGTAGGAGTTCATTTCTGGTAAGCAACGTGAATTTTGGGCTCAAATGTTTTTTCGCATTCTCCAAACCAAACCGATTCTCACTACTAACTACAGAGCATTTATATAAGGGGAGCTGTGGTTGGTATCAGTTCCATAAGCACAGTTGAACTACATATGGTCCGTATGAGTAGGAAACACAGTTCTTTTTTTCTGGGCATGCTCATGGTTCCTGTTGTATTGGAGACTCTGGAAAGAAGAGCTTACTTCTTGCATTAAAACAGAGTGTATTTTATGGATGAGAACACTGGTCTGAATATCCCTTCAGAAAGTGAGTTAAACCCAAGGATCTGTGTCTTCCTACAAGCAAGAGTTCATTTCTGGTCAACCAAGTGAATTTTCGGCTCAAATGAATTTCCACAGTTCTAGAACACAATGCGATTATCACTATTAACTAAAGATCATTTATGCAAGAGGAGCTGTGGTCTGTATCAGTTTCATAAGCAGATTTGAACTACATAGGGTCCGTATGAGTAGGAAACACAGTTCTTTTTTTCTTGGCATGCCCATGGTTCTTACTGTATTGGAGAACCTGGAAAGAAAGGGATGATTCATGCCTTAAAACAGAGTGTGTTTCTGGTATGAGAACTCTGGTCAGGATTTCCCTTCAGAAATGGAGTTAAAACCCATGATCTGTATCTTCCTACAAGCAAGAATTCATTTCTGACAAACCAAGTGAATTTTCGGCTCAAATGATTTTCCACAGTTCTAGAACACAAAGCCATTATCACTATTAACTAAACATCATTTATGTAAGGGGAGCTTTGGTCTGTATCAGTATCATAAGCAGATTTGAACTACATAGGGTCCATAGTGTAGGAAGCACAGTTCTTTTTTTCAGGGCATGATCATGGTTCTTGCTGTATTTTAGACTCTGGAAAGAAGAGCTTGCTTCTTTCGTTAAAACAGAGTGTGTTTCAGGGATAAGAACTCTGGTCTATATTTCCCTTCAGAAACGGAGTTAAACCCCAGGATGTGTTTTCCTACAAGTATGAGTTCATTTCTGGTAAGCAAAGTGAATTTTGGGCTCAAATGATTTTTCGCATTCTCCAAACCAAACCGATTCTCACTATTAACTATAGAGCATTTATGTAAGAGGACCTGTGGCTTGTATCAGTTTCATAAGCAGAGTTGAACTACATATGGACCGTATGAGTAGGAAACACATTTCTTTTTTTTCTGGGCATGCTGATGGTTCTTGTTGTATTGGAGACTCTGGAAAGAAGAGCTTACTTCTTGCATTAAAACAGAGTGTATTTCATGGATGAGAACACTGGTCTGAATTTCCTTTCAGAAACGGAGTTAAACCCAAGGATCTGTGTCTTCCTACAAGCAAGAGTTCATTTCTGGTAAACCAAGTGAATTTTCAGCGAGAATGATTTCCACAGTTCTAGAACACAACGCGATTATTACTTTTAACTAAAGATCCTTTATGTAAGAGGAGCTGTGGTCTGTATCAGTTTCATAAGCAGATTTGAACTACATAGGGTCCATATGAGTAGGAAACACAGTTCTTTTTTTCTTGGCATGCTCATGGTTCTTACTGTATTGGAAACCCTGGAAAGAAGAGGATGATTCATGCCTTAAAACAGAGTGTGTTTCTGGTATGAGAACTCTGGTCTGAATATCCCTTCAGAAACGGAGTTAAACCCCAAGATCTGTGTCTTCCTTAGAGCAAGATTTCATTTCTGGTAAACCCAGTGAATTTTGGGCTCAAATGTTTTTTCCCAGTTCACAACCCCAACGCTATTCTCACTATTAACCAAAGAGGATTTATGTAACAGTAGCTGTGGTTTCTATCAGTTTCATAAGCAGAGTTGAACTACATATGGTCCGTATGAGTAGGAAACACAGTTCTTTTTTTCAGGGCATGCTCATGGTTCTTGCTGTATTGGAGACGCTGGAAAGAAGAACTTGCTTCTTGTGTTAAAACAGAGTGTTATTCAGGGTTGAGAATTCTGGTCAGAATTTGTCTTCAGAAACGGAGTTAAATCCCAGGATGTGTTTTCCTCCGAGTAGTAGTTCATTTCTTGTAAGCAAAGTGAATTTTGGGCTCAAATGATTTTTCGCAATTCTCCATACCAAACCGATTCTCACTATTAACTACAGAGCATTTATGTAAGGGGAGCTGTAGTTTGTATCAGTTTCATAAGCAGAGTTGAAATACATATGGTCCGTATGAGTAGGAAACACATTTCTTTTTTTCAGGGCATGCTCATGGTTCTTGTAGAATTGGAGACTCTGGAAACAAGAGCTTACTTCTTGCATTAAAACAGAGTGTATTTCAGGGATGAGAACACTGGTGTGAATTTCCCTTCAGAAACGGAGTTAAACCCCAGGATCTGTGTCTTCCTACAAGCAAGAGTTAATTTTTGGAAAACACAGTGAATTTTGGGCTCAAATGATTTTTCGCAGTTCACAAACACAACGCTATTCTCACTATTAACTAAAGAGGATTTACGTAAGAGGAGCTGTGGTTTGTGTCAGTTTCATAAGCAGAGTTGAACTACATATGGTCCGTATTAGTAGGAAAAACTGTTTTTTTTTTCAGGGCATGCTCATGGTTCTTGCTGTATTTTAGACTCTGGAAAGGAGATCTTGCTTCTTGCGTTAAAACAGAGTGTGGTTCAGGGATAAGAACTCTGGTCTGTATTTCCCTTCTGAAACGGATTTAAAGCCCAGGATATGTTTTCCTTCGAGAAGGAGTTCATTTCTGGTGAGCAACGTGAATTTTAGGCTCAGATGATTTTTCACATTCTGCAAACCAAACCGATTCTCACTATTAACTACAGAGCATTTATATAAGGGGAGCTGTGGTTTGTATCAGTTCCATAAGCACAGTTGAACTACATATGGTCCGTAAGAGTAGGAAACACAGTTCTTTTTTTCTGGGCATGCTCATGGTTCCTGTTGTATTGGAGACTCTGGAACGAAGAGCTTACTTCTTGCATTAAAACAGAGTGTATTTTATGGATGCGAACACTGGTCTGAATTACCCTTCAGAAACGGAGTTAAACCCAAAAATCTGTGTCTTCCTACAAGCAACAGTTCATTTCTGGTAAACCCAGTGAATTTTGGGCTCAAATGATTTTTCGCAGTTCACACACCCTTCGCTATTCTCACTATTAACTAAAGAGGATTAATGTAAGAGGAGCTGTGGTTTGTATCCTTATCATAAGCAGAGTTGAACTACATATGGTCCGTATAAGTAGGAAACTCAGTTCTTTTTTTCTTGGCATGCTCATGGTTCTTACTGTATTGGAAACCCTGGAAAGAAGAGGATGATTCATGCCTTAAAACAGAATGTGTTTCTGGTATGAGAACTCTGGTCTGAATTTCCCTTCAGAAACGGAGTTAAACCACAAGATCTGTGTCTTCCTTCAAAGAAGAGTTTTTTTTGGTAAGCCCAGTGAATTTTGGGCTCAAATGTTTTTTTCCCAGTTCACAAACCCAACGCTATTCTCACTATTAACTAAAGAGGATTTATGTATTAGGAGTTGTGGTTTGTATCAGTTTCATAGGCAGAGTTGAACTACATATGGTCCGTATGAGTAAGAAACACAGTTCTTTTTTTCTTTGCATGCCCATGGTTCTTATTGTAATGGAGACCCTGGAAAGAAAGGGATGATTCATGCCTTAAAACAGAGTGTGTTTCTGGTATGAGAACTCTGGTCTGAATTTCCCTTCAGAAACGGAGTTAAAACCCATGATCTGTATCTTCCTACAAGCAAGAGTTCATTTCTGATAAACCCAGTGAATTTTGGTCTCAAATGATTTTTCCCAGTTCACAAACCCAACGCTAATCTCACTATTAACCAAAGAGGATTTATGTAACAGGAGCTGTGGTTTGTATCAGTTTCATAAGCAGAGTTGAACTACATATGGACCGTAAGAGTAGGAAACACTGTTTTTTTTTCAGGGCATGCTCACGGTTCCTGTTGTATTGGAGACTCTGAAAAGAAGAGCTTACTTCTTGATTTAAAACAGAGTGTATTTCATGGATGAGAACACTGTTCTGAATTTCCCTTCAGAAACGGGGTTAAACCCAAGGATCTGTGTCTTCCTACAAGCAAGTGTTCATTTCTGGTAAACCAAGTGAAATTTCGGCTCAAATGATTTTCACAGTTCTAGAACACAACGCGATTATCACTGTTAACTAAAGATCATTTATGTAAGAGGAGCTGTGGTCTGTATCAGTTTCATAAGCAGATTTGAACTACATAGGGTCCATATGAGTAGGAAACACAGTTCCTTTTTTCTTGTCATGCCCATGGTTCTTACTGTAATGGAGACCCTGGAAAGAAAGTGATGATTCATGCCTTAAAACAGAGTGTGTTTCTGGTATGAGAACTCTGGTCTGAATTTCCCTTCAGAAACAAAGTTAAACCCCATGATCTGTGTCTTCCTACAAGCAAGAGTTCATTTCTGGTAAAGCCAGTGAATTTTGGGCTCAAAGGATTTTTCGCAATTCATACACCCAACGCTATTCTCACTATTAACTAAAGCAGATTAATGTGAGAGGAGCTGTGGTTTGTATCGTTATCATAAGCAGAGTTGAACTATATATGGTCCGTATAAGTAGGAAACACAGTTCTTTTTTTCTGGGCATGCTCATGGTTCTTGTAGAATTGGAGACTCTGGAAAGAAGAGCTTACTTCTTGCATAAAACTGAGTGTATTTCATGTATGAGAACACTTGTCTGAATTTCCCGTCAGAAACGGAGTTAAACCCCATGATTGGTGTCTTCCTGCAAGCAAGAGTTCATTTCTGGTAAACCATGTGAATTTTCGGCTCAAATACTTTTCCACAGTTCTAGTACACAACGCGATTATCACTATTAACTAAAGAGCATTTATGTAAGAGGAGTTGTGGTCTGTATCAGTTTCAAAAGCAGATTTGAACTACATAGGGTCCGTATGAGTAGGAAACACAGTTCTTTTTTACTTGGCATGCTCATGGTTCTTACTGTATTGGAGACCCTGGAAAGAAGAGGATGATTCATGCCTTAAAACAGAGTATGTTTCTGGTATGAGAACTCTGGTCTGAATTTCCCTTCAGAAACGGAGGTAAACCCCATGATCTGTGTCTTCCTACAAGCAAGAGTTCACTTCTGGTAAACCCAGTGAATTTTGGGCTCAAATTATTTTTTTCAGTTCACACACCAAACGCTATTCTCACTAATAACTAAAGAGGATTAATGTAAGTGGAGCTGTGGTTTGTGTCCTTATCATAAGCAGAGTTGAACTACATATGGTCCGTATAAGTAGGAAAAACTGTTCTTTTTTTCAGGGCATGTCCATGTTTCTTGCTGTATTTTAGACTCTGGAAAGGAGAGCTTGCTTCTTGCGTTAAAACAGAGTGTGGTTCAGGGATAAGAACTCTGGTCTGTATTTCTCTTCTGAAATGGACTTTAACCCCAGGATGTGTTTTCCTTCGAGTAGGAGTTCATTTCTGTTAAGCAACGTGAATTTTGGGCTCAGATGATTTTTCACATTGTGCAAACCAAACCGATTCTCACTATTAACTACAGAGCATTTATATAAGGGGAGCTGTGGTTTGTATCAGTTCCATAAGCACAGTTGAACTACATATGGTCCGTAAGAGTAGGAAACACAGTTCTTTTTTTCTGGGCATGCTCATGGTTCCTGTTGTATTGGAGACTGTGGAAAGAAGAGCTTACTTCTTGCATTAAAACAGAGTGTATTTTATGGATGAGAACACTGGTCTGAATTTCCCTTCAGAAACGGAGTTAAACCCAACGATCTGTGTCTTCCTACAAGCAAGAGTTCATTTCTCGTAAACCAAGTGAATTTTGGGCTCAAATGATTTTCCACAGTTCTAGAACACAACGCGATTATCACTATTAACTAAAGATCATTTATGTAAGAGGAGCTGTGGTCTGTATCAGTTTCATAAGCAGATTTGAACTACATAGAGTCCGTATTAGTAGGAAACACAGTCCTTTTTTTCTTGGCATGCTCATGGTTCTTACTGTATTGGAGACCCTGGAAAGAAAGGGATGATTCATACCTTAAAACAGAGTGTGTTTCTGGTATGAGAACTCTGGTCTGAATTTCCCTTCAGAAACGGAGTTAAAACCCATTATCTGTATCTTCCTACAAGCAAGAGTTCATTTCTGATAAACCCAGTGAATTTTGGGCTCAAATGATTTTTCCCAGTTCACAAACCCAACTCTTTTCTCACTATTAACCAAAGAGGATTTATGTAACAGGAGCTGTGGTTTGTATCAGTTTCATAAGCAGAGTTGAACTACATATGGTCCGTATGAGTAGGAAACACTGTTCTTTTTTTCAGGGCATGCTCATGGTTCTTGCTGTATTTTAGACTCTGGAAAGAAGAGCTTGCCTCTTGCGTTAAAACAGAGTGTGTTTCAGGGATAAGAACTCTGGTCTGTATTTCCCTTCAGAAACGGGGTTAAACCCCAGGATATTTTTTCCTACGAGTAGGAGTTCATTTCTGGTATGCAAACTGAATTTTGGGCTCAAATGATTTTTCGCAATTCTCCATACCAAACCGATTCTCACTATTAACGACAGAGCATTTATGTAAGGGGAGCTGTGGTTTGTATGAGTTTCATAAGCAGAGTTGAAATACATATCGTCCGTATGAGTAGGAAACACATTTTTTTTTCAGGGCATGCTCATGGTTCTTGCTGTATTTTAGACTCTGGAAAGAAGAGCTTGCTTCTTATGTTGAAGCAGAGTGTGTCAGTGATGAGAACTCTGGTCTGAATTTCCCTTCAGAAAGTGAGTTAAACCCCAAGATCTCTGTCGTCCTACAAGCAAGAATTCATTTCTGGTAAAGCAAGTGAATTTGGGGCTCAAATGATTTTTCGCAGTTAACCAAACCAAACCGATTCTTACTCTTAACCAAAGATCCTTTATGTAAGAGGAGCTGTGGTTTGTATCTGTTTTATAAGCAGAGTTGAACTACATATGGACCGTAAGATTTGGAAACACATTTCTTTTTTTTCTGGGCATGCTCATGGTTCCTGTTGTATTGGAGACTCTGGAAAGAAGAGCTTACTTCTTGCATTAAAACAGAGTGTATTTCATGGATGAGAACACTGGTCATTTTCCCTTCAGAAACGGAGTTAAACCCAAGGATATGTGTCTTCCTACAAGCAAGAGTTCATTTCTGGTAAATCAAGTGAATTTTCGGCTCAAATGATTTCCACAGGTCTAGAACACAACGCGATTATCACTGTTAAATAAAGATCATTTATGTAAGAGGAGCTGTGATCTGTATCAGTTTCATAAGCAGATTTGAACTACATAGGGTCCGTATGAGTAGGAAACACAGTTCTTTCTTTCTTGGCATGCTCATGGTTCTTACTGTATTGGAAAACCTGGAAAGAAGAGGATGATTCATGCCTTAAAACAGAATGTGTTTCTGGTATGGGAACTCTGGTCTGAATTTCCCTTCAGAAACGGAGTTAAACCACAAGATCTGTGTCTTCCTTCAAACAAGAGTTCATTCATTTCTGGTAAGCCCAGTGAATTTTGGGCTCAAATTTTTTTTCCCAGTTCACAAACCCAACGCTATTCTCACTATTAACTAAAGAGGATTTATGTATTAGGAGCTGTGGTTTGTATCAGTTTCATAAGCAGAGTTGAACTACATATGGTCCGTATGAGTAGGAAAAACAGTTCTTTTTTTCTTGGAATGCCCATGGTTCTTACTGTAATGGAGACACTGGAAAGAAAGGGATAATTCCTGCCTTAGAACAGAGTGTGTTTCTGGTATGAGAACTCTGGTCTGAATTTCCCTTCAGAAACGGAGTTAAAACCCATGATCTGTATCTTCCTACAAGCAAGAGTTCGTTTCTGATAAACCCAGTGAATTTTGGGCTCAAATGATTTTTCCCAGTTCACAAACCCAACACTATTCTCACTATTAACTAAAGAGGATTTTTGTAAGAGGAGCTGTGGTTTGTATCAGTTTCATAAGCAGAGTTGAACTACATATGGTCTGTATGAGTAGGAAACACTGTTCTTTTTTCTTGGCATGCTCATGGTTCTTACTGTATTGGAGACCCTGGAAAGAAGAGGATGATTCATGCCTTAAAACAGAGTATGTTTCTGGTATGAGAACTCTGGTCTGAATTTCCCTTCAGATACAAGGTTTAACCCCATGATCTGTGTCTTCCTACAAGCGAGAGTTCATTTCTGGTAAACCCAATGAATTTTGGGCTCAAATGATTTTTCACAGTTCACACACCCAACGCTATTCTCACTATTAACTAAAGAGGATTAATGTAAGAGGAGCTGTGGTTTGTATCCTTATCATAAGCAGAGTTGAACTACATATGGTCCGTATAAGTAGGAAACACAGTTCTTTTTTCCTGGGCATGCTCATTGTTTTTGTAGAATTGGAGACTCTGGAAAGAAGAGCTTACTTCTTGCATTAAAACAGAGTGTATTTCAGGGATGAGAACACTGGTGTGAATTTCCCTTCAGAAACGGAGTTAAACCCCAGGATCTGTGTATTCCTACAAGCAAGAGTTCATTTCTGGAAAACACAGTGAATTTTGGGCTCAAATTATTTTTCACAGTTCACAAACACAACGCTATTCTCACTATTAACTAAAGAGGATTTACGTAAGAGGAGCTGTGGTTTGTGTCAGTTTCATAAGCAGAGTTGAACTACATATGGACCGTATTAGTAGGAAACACTGTTCTTTTTTTCTGGGCATGCTCATGGTTCCTGTTGTATTGGAGACTCTGGAAAGAAGAGCTTACTTCTTGCATTAAAACAGAGTGTATTTCATGTATGAGAACACTTGTCTGAATTTCCCATCAGAAACGGAGTTAAACCCCATGATCGGTGTCTTCCTGCAAGCAAGAGTTCATTTCAGGTAAACCATGTGAATTTTCGGCTCAAATATTTTTCCACAGTTCTAGTACAAAACGCTATTATCACTATTAACCAAAGAGCATTCATATAAGAGGAGTTGTGGTCTGTATCAGTTTCAAAAGCAGATTTGAACTACATAGGGTCCGTATGAGTAGGAAACACAGTTCTTTTTTTCTTGGCATGCTCATGGTTCTTACTGTATTGGAGACCATGGAAAGAAGAGGATGATTCATGCCTTAAAACAGAGTATGTTTCTGGTATGAGAACTCTGGTCTGAATTTCCCTTCAGAAACGGAGTTAAACCCCAGGATCTGTGTCTTCCTACAATCAAGAGTTCATTTCTGGAAAACACAGTGAATTTTGGGCTCAAATGATTTTTCGCAGTTCACAAACACAACGCTATTCTCACTATTAACTAAAGAGGATTTACGTAAGAGGAGCTGTGGTTTGTGTCAGTTTCATAAGCAGAGTTGAACTACATATGGACCGTATTAGTAGGAAACACTGTTCTTTTTTTCAGGGCATGCTCATGGTTCTTGCTGTATTTTAGACTCTGGAAAGGAGAGCTTGCTTCTTGCGTTAAAACAGAGTGTGGTTCAGGGATAAGAACTCTGGTCTGTATTTCTCTTCTGAAACGGAGTTAAACCCCAGTATGTGTTTTCCTTCGAGTCGGTGTTCATTTCTGGTAAGCAAAGTGAATTTTGGGCTCAAATGATTTTTCGCATTCTCCAAACCAAACCGATTCTCACTATTAACTACAGAGCATTTATATAAGGGGAGCTGTGGTTTGTATCAGTTCTATAAGCACAGTTGAACTACATATGGTCCGTTTGAGTAGGACACACAGTTCTTTTTTTCTGGGCATGCTCATGGTTCCTGTTGTATTGGAGACTCTGGAAAGAAGAGCTTGCTTCTTGCATTAAAACAGAGTGTATTTCATGGATGAGAACACTGGTCTGAATTTCCCTTCAGAAACGGAGTTAAACCCAAGGATCTATGTCTTCCTACAAGCAAGAGTTCATTTCTGGTAAACCAAGTGAATTTTCGGCTCAAATGATTTCCACATGTCTGGAACACAACGCGATTATCACTGTTAACTAAAGATCATTTATGTAAGAGGAGCTGTGGTCTGTATCAGTCTCATAAGCAGAATTGAACTACATAGGGTCCGTATGAGTAGGAAACACAGTTCTTTTTTTCTTGGCATGCTCATGGTTCTTACTGTATTGGAAACCCTGGAAAGAAGAGGATGATTCATGCGTTAAAACAGAGTGTGTGTCTGGTATGAGAACTCTGGTCTGAATTTCCTTTCAGAAACGGAGGTAAACCCCATGATCTGTGTCTTCCTTCAAGCAAGAGTTCATTTCTGGTAAACCCAGTGAATTTTGGGCTCAAATGATTTTTCCCAGTTCACAATCCCAACACTATTCTCACTATTAACTAAGGAGGATTTTTGTAAGAGGAGCTGTGGTTTGTATCAGTTTCATAAGCAGAGTTGAACTACATATGGTCTGTATGAGTAGGAAACACTGTTCTTTTTTTTAGGGCATGCTCATGGTTCTTGCTGTATTTTAGACTCTGGAAAGGAGAGCTTGCTTCTTGCGTTAAAACAGAGTGTGTTTCAGGGATAAGAACTCTGGTCTGTATTTCCGTTCAGAAACGGAGTTAAACCCCAGGATGTGTTTTCGTACGAGTAGGAGTTCATTTCTGGTAAGCAAACTGAATTTTGGGCTCAAATGATTTTTCGAAATTCTCCATACCAAACCGATTCTCACTATTAACTACAGAGCATTTATGTAAGGGCAGCTGTAGTTTGTATCAGTTTCATAAGCAGAGTTGAAATACATATGGTCCGTATGAGTAGGAAACACATTTCTTTTTTTCAGGGCATGCTCATGGTTCTTGCTGTATTTTAGACTCTGGAAAGAAGAGCTTGCTTCTTATGTTGAAGCAGAGTGTGTCAGTGATGAGAACTCTGGTCTGAATTTCCCTTCAGAAAGTGAGTTAAACCCCAAGATCTGTGTCGTCCTACAAGCAAGAATTCATTTCTGGTAATGCAAGAGAATTTGGGGCTCAAATTTTTTTTCGCAGTTAACCAAACCAAACCGATTCTTACTCTTAACCAAAGATCCTTTATGTAGAGGAGCTGTGGTTTATATCTGTTTTATAAGCAGAGTTGAACTACATATGGACTGTAGGATTTGGAAACACATTTCTGTTTTTCTGGGCATGCTCATGGTTCTTGTTTTATTAGAGACTCTGGAAAGAAGACCTCAGTTCTTGCATTAAAACAGAGTGTATTTCAAGTATGAGAACACTTGTCTGAATTTCCCATCAGAAACGGAGTTAAACCCCATGATCAGTGTCTTCCTGCAAGCAAGAGTTCATTTCTGGTAAACCATGAGAATTTTTGGCTCAAATGATTTCCACAGTTCTAGAACACAACACCATTACCACTATTAACTAAAGATCATTTAAGTAAGAGGAGCTGTGGTCTGTATCAGTTTCATAAGCAGATTTGAACTACATAGGGTCCGTATGAGTAGGAAACACAGTTCTTTTTACTTGGCATGCTCATGGTTCTTACTGTATTGGAAACCCTGGAAAGAAGAGGATGATTCATGCCTTAAAACAGAGTGTGTTTCTGGTATGAGAACTCTGGTCTGGATTTCCCTTCATAAACGGAGGTAAAACCCATGATCTGTGTCTTCCTACAAGCAAGAGTTCATTTCTGGTAAACCAAGTGAATTTTGGGCTCAAATGATTTTTCCTAGTTCACAAACACAACGCTATTCTCACTATTAACCTAGAGGATTTATGTAAGAGGAGCTGTGGTTTGTATCAGTTTCATAAGCAGAGTTGCACTACATATGGTCCGTATGAGTAGGAAACACTGTTCTTTTTTTCAGGGTATGCTCATTGTTCTTGATGTATTTTAGACTCTGGAAAGAAGAGCTTGCTTCTTCCGTTAAAACAGAGTGTATTTCATGGATGAGAACACCTGCCTGAATTTCCCTTCAGAAACGGAGTTAAACCCCAGGATGTGTTTTCCTACCGGTAGGAGTTCATTTCTGGTAAGCAAAGTGAATTTTGGGCTCTAATGATTTTTCGCAATTCTCCATACCAAACCGATTCTCACTATTAACTACAGAGCATTTATGTAAGGGAAGCTGTGGTTTCTATCAGTTTCATAAGCAGAGTTGAAATACATATGGTCCGTATGAGTAGGAAACATTTCTTTTTTTCTGGGCATGCTCACAGTTCCTGTTGTATTGGAGACTCTGAAAAGAAGAGCTTCTTGCATTAAAACAGAGTGTATTTCATGGATGAGAACACTGGTCTGAATTGGCCTTCAGAAATGGAGTTAAACCCAAGGATCTGTGTCTTCCTACAAGCAAGAGTTCATTTCTGGTAAACCAAGTGAATTTTCACCTCAAATGATTTCCACAGTTCTAGAACACAACACGATCATCACTATTAACTAAAGATCATTTATGTAAGAGGAGCTGTGGTCTGTATCAGTTTCATAAGCAGATTTGAACTACATAGGGTCCATATGAGTAGGAAACACAGTTCTTTTTTTCTTGGCATGCTCATGGTTCTTACTGTATTGGAAACCCTGGAAAGAAGAGGATGATTCATGCCTTAAAACAGAGTGTGTTTCTGGTATGAGAACTCTGGTCTGAATTTCCCTTCATAAACGGAGGTAAAACCCATGATCTGTGTCTTCCTACAAGCAAGAGTTCATTTCTGGTAAACCAATTGAATTTTGGGCTCAAATGATTTTTCCCAGTTCTCAAACCCAACGCTTTTCTCACTATTAACCTAGAGGATTTATGTAAGAGGAGCTGTGGTTTGTATCAGTTTCATAAGCAGAGTTGAAATACATATGGTCCGTATGAGTAGGAAACACATTTCTTTTTTTCTGAGCATGCTCACGGTTCCTGTTGTATTGGAGACTCTGGAAAGAAGAGCTTACTTCTTGCATTAAAACAGAGTGTATTTCATGGATGAGAACACTGGTCTGAATTTCCCTTCATAAGCGGAGGTAAACCCCATGTACTCTGTCTTCCTAGAAGCAAGAGTTCATTTCTGGTAAACCCAGTCAATTTTGGGCTCAAATGATTTTTCCCAGTTCACAAACCCAACACCATTCTCACTATTAACTAAAGAGGATTTTTGTAAGAGGAGCTGTGGTTTGTATCAGTTTCATAAGCAGAGTTGAACTACATATGGTCCGTATGAGTAGGAAACACTGTTCTTTTTTTAAGGGCATTCTCATGGTTCTTGCTGTATTTTAGACTCTGGAAAGAAGAGCTTGCTTCTTGCGTTAAAACAGAGTGTGTTTCAGGGATAAGAACTCTGGTCTGTATTTCCCCTCAGAAACGGAGTTAAACCCCAGGATGTGTTTTCCTACGAGTAGGAGTTCATTTCTGGTAAGCAAACTGAATTTTGGGTTCAAATGATTTTTCGCAATTCTCCATACCAAACCGATTCTCACTATTAACGACAGAGCATTTATGTAAGGAGAGCTGTTGTTTGTATCAGTTTCATAAGCAGAGTTGAAATACTTATGGTCCGTATGAGTAGGAAACACATTTCTTTTTTTCAGGGCATGCTCATGGTTCTTGCTGTATTTTAGACTCTGGAAAGAAGAGCTTGCTTCTTATGTTGAAGCAGAGTGTGTCAGTGATGAGAACTCTGGTCTGAATTTCCCTTCAGAAAGTGAGTTAAACCCCAAGATCTGTGTCGTCCTACAAGCAAGAATTCATTTCTGGTAAAGCAAGTGAATTTGGGGCTCAAATGATTTTTCAGAGTTAACCAAACCAAACCGATTCTTACTCTTAACCAAAGATCCTTTATGTAGAGGAGCTGTGGTTTATATCTGTTTTATAAGCAGAGTTGAACTACATATGGACCGTAGGATTTGGAAACACATTTCTATTTTTCTGGGCATGCTCATGGTTCTTGTAGAATTGGAGAATCTGGAAAGAAGAGCTTACTTCTTGCATTAAAACAGAGTGTATTTCAGGGATGAGAACACTGGTCTGAATTTCCCTTCAGAAACGGAGTTAAACCCCAGGATCTGTGTTTTCCTACAAGCAAGAGTTCATTTCTGGAAAACACAGTGAATTTTGGGCTCAAATGATTTTTCGCAGTTCACAAACACAACGCTATTCTCACTATTAACTAAAGAGGATTTACGTAAGAGGAGGTGTGGTTTGTGTCAGTTTCATAAGCAGAGTTGAACTACATATGGACCGTATTAGTAGGAAACACTGTTCTCTTTTTCTGGGCATGCTCATGGTTCCTGTTGTATTGGAGACTCTGGAAAGAAGAGCTTGCTTCTTGCATTAAAACAGAGTGTATTTCATGGATGAGAACACTGGTCTGAATATCCCTTCAGAAACGGAGTTAAACCCAAGGGTCTATGTCTTCCTACAAGCAAGAGTTCATTTCTGGTAAACCAAGTGAATTTTCGGCTCAAATGATTTCCACATGT
The DNA here is from genome assembly GCA_949786385.1 of Onychomys leucogaster. Lineage (NCBI taxonomy): Eukaryota > Metazoa > Chordata > Mammalia > Rodentia > Cricetidae > Onychomys > Onychomys leucogaster. Next base: position 1,724,577 of record CATKUP010000106.1, on the reverse strand, counting down.
CTGGAACACAACGCGATTATCACTGTTAACTAAAGATCATTTATGTAAGAGGAGCTGTGGTCTGTATCAGTCTCATAAGCAGAATTGAACTACATAGGGTCCGTATGAGTAGGAAACACAGTTCTTTTTTTCTTGGCATGCTCATGGTTCTTACTGTATTGGAAACCCTGGAAAGAAGAGGATGATTCATGCGTTAAAACAGAGTGTGTGTCTGGCATGAGAACTCTGGTCTGAATTTCCTTTCAGAAACGGAGGTAAACCCCATGATCTGTGTCTTCCTTCAAGCAAGAGTTCATTTCTGGTAAACCCAGTGAATTTTGGGCTCAAATGATTTTTCCCAGTTCACAAACCCAACACTATTCTCACTATTAACTAAGGAGGATTTTTGTAAGAGGAGCTGTGGTTTGTATCAGTTTCATAAGCAGAGTTGAACTACATATGGTCTGTATGAGTAGGAAACACTGGTCTTTTTTTTAGGGCATGCTCATGGTTCTTGCTGTATTTTAGACTCTGGAAAGGAGAGCTTGCTTCTTGCGTTAAAACAGAGTGTGTTTCAGGGATAAGAACTCTGGTCTGTATTTCCGTTCAGAAACGGAGTTAAACCCCAGGATGTGTTTTCGTACGAGTAGGAGTTCATTTCTGGTAAGCAAACTGAATTTTGGGCTCAAATGATTTTTCGCAATTCTCCATACCAAACCGATTCTCACTATTAACTACAGAGCATTTATGTAAGGGGAGCTGTAGTTTGTATCAGTTTCATAAGCAGAGTTGAAATACATATGGTCCGTATGAGTAGGAAACACATTTCTTTTTTTCAGGGCATGCTCATGGTTCTTGCTGTATTTTAGACTCTGGAAAGAAGAGCTTGCTTCTTATGTTGAAGCAGAGTGTGTCAGTGATGAGAACTCTGGTCTGAATTTCCCTTCAGAAAGTGAGTTAAACCCCAAGATCTGTGTCGTCCTACAAGCAAGAATTCATTTCTGGTAATGCAAGAGAATTTGGGGCTCAAATTTTTTTTCGCAGTTAACCAAACCAAACCGATTCTTACTCTTAACCAAAGATCCTTTATGTAAGAGGAGCTGTGGTTTATATCTGTTTTATAAGCAGAGTTGAACTACATATGGACTGTAGGATTTGGAAACACATTTCTGTTTTTCTGGGCATGCTCATGGTTCTTGTTTTATTAGAGACTCTGGAAAGAAGACCTCAGTTCTTGCATTAAAACAGAGTGTATTTCATGTATGAGAACACTTGTCTGAATTTCCCATCAGAAACGGAGTTAAACCCCATGATCAGTGTCTTCCTGCAAGCAAGAGTTCATTTCTGGTAAACCATGAGAATTTTTGGCTCAAATGATTTCCACAGTTCTAGAACACAACACCATTACCACTATTAACTAAAGATCATTTAAGTAAGAGGAGCTGTGGTCTGTATCAGTTTCATAAGCAGATTTGAACTACATAGGGTCCGTATGAGTAGGAAACACAGTTCTTTTTACTTGGCATGCTCATGGTTCTTACTGTATTGGAAACCCTGGAAAGAAGAGGATGATTCATGCCTTAAAACAGAGTGTGTTTCTGGTATGAGAACTCTGGTCTGGATTTCCCTTCATAAACGGAGGTAAAACCCATGATCTGTGTCTTCCTACAAGCAAGAGTTCATTTCTGGTAAACCAAGTGAATTTTGGGCTCAAATGATTTTTCCCAGTTCACAAACACAACGCTATTCTCACTATTAACCAAGAGGATTTATGTAAGAGGAGCTGTGGTTTGTATCAGTTTCATAAGCAGAGTTGCACTACATATGGTCCGTATGAGTAGGAAACACTGTTCTTTTTTTCAGGGCATGCTCATTGTTCTTGATGTATTTTAGACTCTGGAAAGAAGAGCTTGCTTCTTCCGTTAAAACAGAGTGTATTTCATGGATGAGAACACCTGCCTGAATTTCCCTTCAGAAACGGAGTTAAACCCCAGGATGTGTTTTCCTACCGGTAGGAGTTCATTTCTGGTAAGCAAAGTGAATTTTGGGCTCTAATGATTTTTCGCAATTCTCCATACCAAACCGATTCTCACTATTAACTACAGAGCATTTATGTAAGGGAAGCTGTGGTTTCTATCAGTTTCATAAGCAGAGTTGAAATACATATGGTCCGTATGAGTAGGAAACATTTCTTTTTTTCTGGGCATGCTCACAGTTCCTGTTGTATTGGAGACTCTGAAAAGAAGAGCTTACTTCTTGCATTAAAACAGAGTGTATTTCATGGATGAGAACACTGGCCTGAATTGGCCTTCAGAAATGGAGTTAAACCCAAGGATCTGTGTCTTCCTACAAGCAAGAGTTCATTTCTGGTAAACCAAGTGAATTTTCACCTCAAATGATTTCCACAGTTCTAGAACACAACACGATCATCACTATTAACTAAAGATCATTTATGTAAGAGGAGCTGTGGTCTGTATCAGTTTCATAAGCAGACTTGAACTACATAGGGTCCATATGAGTAGGAAACACAGTTCTTTTTTTCTTGGCATGCTCATGGTTCTTACTGTATTGGAAACCCTGGAAAGAAGAGGATGATTCATGCCTTAAAACAGAGTGTGTTTCTGGTATGAGAACTCTGGTCTGAATTTCCCTTCATAAACGGAGGTAAAACCCATGATCTGTGTCTTCCTACAAGCAAGAGTTCATTTCTGGTAAACCAATTGAATTTTGGGCTCAAATGATTTTTCCCAGTTCTCAAACCCAACGCTTTTCTCACTATTAACCTAGAGGATTTATGTAAGAGGAGCTGTGGTTTGTATCAGTTTCATAAGCAGAGTTGAAATACATATGGTCCGTATGAGTAGGAAACACATTTCTTTTTTTCTGAGCATGCTCACGGTTCCTGTTGTATTGGAGACTCTGGAAAGAAGAGCTTACTTCTTGCATTAAAACAGAGTGTATTTCATGGATGAGAACACTGGTCTGAATTTCCCTTCATAAGCGGAGGTAAACCCCATGTACTCTGTCTTCCTAGAAGCAAGAGTTCATTTCTGGTAAACCCAGTCAATTTTGGGCTCAAATGATTTTTCCCAGTTCACAAACCCAACACCATTCTCACTATTAACTAAAGAGGATTTTTGTAAGAGGAGCTGTGGTTTGTATCAGTTTCATAAGCAGAGTTGAACTACATATGGTCCGTATGAGTAGGAAACACTGTTCTTTTTTTAAGGGCATTCTCATGGTTCTTGCTGTATTTTAGACTCTGGAAAGAAGAGCTTGCTTCTTGCGTTAAAACAGAGTGTGTTTCAGGGATAAGAACTCTGGTCTGTATTTCCCTTCAGAAACGGAGTTAAACCCCAGGATGTGTTTTCCTACGAGTAGGAGTTCATTTCTGGTAAGCAAACTGAATTTTGGGTTCAAATGATTTTTCGCAATTCTCCATACCAAACCGATTCTCACTATTAACGACAGAGCATTTATGTAAGGAGAGCTGTTGTTTGTATCAGTTTCATAAGCAGAGTTGAAATACTTATGGTCCGTATGAGTAGGAAACACATTTCTTTTTTTCAGGGCATGATCATGGTTCTTGCTGTATTTTAGACTCTGGAAAGAAGAGCTTGCTTCTTATGTTGAAGCAGAGTGTGTCAGTGATGAGAACTCTGGTCTGAATTTCCCTTCAGAAAGTGAGTTAAACCCCAAGATCTGTGTCGTCCTACAAGCAAGAATTCATTTCTGGTAAAGCAAGTGAATTTGGGGCTCAAATGATTTTTCAGAGTTAACCAAACCAAACCGATTCTTACTCTTAACCAAAGATCCTTTATGTAGAGGAGCTGTGGTTTATATCTGTTTTATAAGCAGAGTTGAACTACATATGGACCGTAGGATTTGGAAACACATTTCTATTTTTCTGGGCATGCTCATGGTTCTTGTAGAATTGGAGAATCTGGAAAGAAGAGCTTACTTCTTGCATTAAAACAGAGTGTATTTCAGGGATGAGAACACTGGTCTGAATTTCCCTTCAGAAACGGAGTTAAACCCCAGGATCTGTGTTTTCCTACAAGCAAGAGTTCATTTCTGGAAAACACAGTGAATTTTGGGCTCAAATGATTTTTCGCAGTTCACAAACACAACGCTATTCTCACTATTAACTAAAGAGGATTTACGTAAGAGGAGGTGTGGTTTGTGTCAGTTTCATAAGCAGAGTTGAACTACATATGGACCGTATTAGTAGGAAACACTGTTCTCTTTTTCTGGGCATGCTCATGGTTCCTGTTGTATTGGAGACTCTGGAAAGAAGAGCTTACTTCTTGCATTAAAACAGAGTGTATTTCATGTATGAGAACATTTGTCTGAATTTCCCAATAGAAACGGAGTTAAACACCATGATCGGTGTCTTCCTGCAAGCAAGAGTTCATTTCTGGTAAACCATGTGAATTTTCGGCTCAAATATTTTTCCACAGTTCTAGTACACAACGCGATTATCACTATTAACCAAAGAGCATTTATATAAGAGGAGTGGTGGTCTGTATCAGTTTCAAAATCAGATTTGAACTACATTGGTTCCGTATGAGTAGGAAACACAGTTCTTTCTTTCTTGGCATGCTCATGGTTCTTACTGTATTGGAGACCCTGGAAAGAAGAGGATGATTCATGCCTTAAAACAGAGTATGTTTCTGGTATGAGAACTCTGGTCTGAATTTCCCTTCAGAAACGAGGTTTAACCCCATGATCTGTGTCTTCCTACAAGCGAGAGTTCATTTCTGGTAAACCCAATGAATTTTGGGCTCAAATGATTTTTCACAGTTCACAAACCCAACGCTATTCTCACTATTAACTAAAGAGGATTTACGTAAGAGGAGGTGTGGTTTGTGTCAGTTTCATAAGCAGAGTTGAACTACATATGGACCGTATTAGTAGGAAACACTGTTCTCTTTTTCTGGGCATGCTCATGGTTCCTGTTGTATTGGAGACTCTGGAAAGAAGAGCTTGCTTCTTGCATTAAAACAGAGTGTATTTCATGGATGAGAACACTGGTCTGAATATCCCTTCAGAAACGGAGTTAAACCCAAGGGTCTATGTCTTCCTACAAGCAAGAGTTCATTTCTGGTAAACCAAGTGAATTTTCGGCTCAAATGATTTCCACATGTCTGGAACACAACGCGATTATCACTGTTAACTAAAGATCATTTATGTAAGAGGAGCTGTGGTCTGTATCAGTCTCATAAGCAGAATTGAACTACATAGGGTCCGTATGAGTAGGAAACACAGTTCTTTTTTTCTTGGCATGCTCATGGTTCTTACTGTATTGGAAACCCTGGAAAGAAGAGGATGATTCATGCGTTAAAACAGAGTGTGTGTCTGGCATGAGAACTCTGGTCTGAATTTCCTTTCAGAAACGGAGGTAAACCCCATGATCTGTGTCTTCCTTCAAGCAAGAGTTCATTTCTGGTAAACCCAGTGAATTTTGGGCTCAAATGATTTTTCCCAGTTCACAAACCCAACACTATTCTCACTATTAACTAAGGAGGATTTTTGTAAGAGGAGCTGTGGTTTGTATCAGTTTCATAAGCAGAGTTGAACTACATATGGTCTGTATGAGTAGGAAACACTGGTCTTTTTTTTAGGGCATGCTCATGGTTCTTGCTGTATTTTAGACTCTGGAAAGGAGAGCTTGCTTCTTGCGTTAAAACAGAGTGTGTTTCAGGGATAAGAACTCTGGTCTGTATTTCCGTTCAGAAACGGAGTTAAACCCCAGGATGTGTTTTCGTACGAGTAGGAGTTCATTTCTGGTAAGCAAACTGAATTTTGGGCTCAAATGATTTTTCGCAATTCTCCATACCAAACCGATTCTCACTATTAACTACAGAGCATTTATGTAAGGGGAGCTGTAGTTTGTATCAGTTTCATAAGCAGAGTTGAAATACATATGGTCCGTATGAGTAGGAAACACATTTCTTTTTTTCAGGGCATGCTCATGGTTCTTGCTGTATTTTAGACTCTGGAAAGAAGAGCTTGCTTCTTATGTTGAAGCAGAGTGTGTCAGTGATGAGAACTCTGGTCTGAATTTCCCTTCAGAAAGTGAGTTAAACCCCAAGATCTGTGTCGTCCTACAAGCAAGAATTCATTTCTGGTAATGCAAGAGAATTTGGGGCTCAAATTTTTTTTCGCAGTTAACCAAACCAAACCGATTCTTACTCTTAACCAAAGATCCTTTATGTAAGAGGAGCTGTGGTTTATATCTGTTTTATAAGCAGAGTTGAACTACATATGGACTGTAGGATTTGGAAACACATTTCTGTTTTTCTGGGCATGCTCATGGTTCTTGTTTTATTAGAGACTCTGGAAAGAAGACCTCAGTTCTTGCATTAAAACAGAGTGTATTTCATGTATGAGAACACTTGTCTGAATTTCCCATCAGAAACGGAGTTAAACCCCATGATCAGTGTCTTCCTGCAAGCAAGAGTTCATTTCTGGTAAACCATGAGAATTTTTGGCTCAAATGATTTCCACAGTTATAGAACACAACACCATTACCACTATTAACTAAAGATCATTTAAGTAAGAGGAGCTGTGGTCTGTATCAGTTTCATAAGCAGATTTGAACTACATAGGGTCCGTATGAGTAGGAAACACAGTTCTTTTTACTTGGCATGCTCATGGTTCTTACTGTATTGGAAACCCTGGAAAGAAGAGGATGATTCATGCCTTAAAACAGAGTGTGTTTCTGGTATGAGAACTCTGGTCTGGATTTCCCTTCATAAACGGAGGTAAAACCCATGATCTGTGTCTTCCTACAAGCAAGAGTTCATTTCTGGTAAACCAAGTGAATTTTGGGCTCAAATGATTTTTCCCAGTTCACAAACACAACGCTATTCTCACTATTAACCTAGAGGATTTATGTAAGAGGAGCTGTGGTTTGTATCAGTTTCATAAGCAGAGTTGCACTACATATGGTCCGTATGAGTAGGAAACACTGTTCTTTTTTTCAGGGCATGCTCATTGTTCTTGATGTATTTTAGACTCTGGAAAGAAGAGCTTGCTTCTTCCGTTAAAACAGAGTGTATTTCATGGATGAGAACACCTGCCTGAATTTCCCTTCAGAAACGGAGTTAAACCCCAGGATGTGTTTTCCTACCGGTAGGAGTTCATTTCTGGTAAGCAAAGTGAATTTTGGGCTCTAATGATTTTTCGCAATTCTCCATACCAAACCGATTCTCACTATTAACTACAGAGCATTTATGTAAGGGAAGCTGTGGTTTCTATCAGTTTCATAAGCAGAGTTGAAATACATATGGTCCGTATGAGTAGGAAACATTTCTTTTTTTCTGGGCATGCTCACAGTTCCTGTTGTATTGGAGACTCTGAAAAGAAGAGCTTACTTCTTGCATTAAAACAGAGTGTATTTCATGGATGAGAACACTGGCCTGAATTGGCCTTCAGAAATGGAGTTAAACCCAAGGATCTGTGTCTTCCTACAAGCAAGAGTTCATTTCTGGTAAACCAAGTGAATTTTCACCTCAAATGATTTCCACAGTTCTAGAACACAACACGATCATCACTATTAACTAAAGATCATTTATGTAAGAGGAGCTGTGGTCTGTATCAGTTTCATAAGCAGACTTGAACTACATAGGGTCCATATGAGTAGGAAACACAGTTCTTTTTTTCTTGGCATGCTCATGGTTCTTACTGTATTGGAAACCCTGGAAAGAAGAGGATGATTCATGCCTTAAAACAGAGTGTGTTTCTGGTATGAGAACTCTGGTCTGAATTTCCCTTCATAAACGGAGGTAAAACCCATGATCTGTGTCTTCCTACAAGCAAGAGTTCATTTCTGGTAAACCAATTGAATTTTGGGCTCAAATGATTTTTCCCAGTTCTCAAACCCAACGCTTTTCTCACTATTAACCTAGAGGATTTATGTAAGAGGAGCTGTGGTTTGTATCAGTTTCATAAGCAGAGTTGAAATACATATGGTCCGTATGAGTAGGAAACACATTTCTTTTTTTCTGAGCATGCTCACGGTTCCTGTTGTATTGGAGACTCTGGAAAGAAGAGCTTACTTCTTGCATTAAAACAGAGTGTATTTCATGGATGAGAACACTGGTCTGAATTTCCCTTCATAAGCGGAGGTAAACCCCATGTACTCTGTCTTCCTAGAAGCAAGAGTTCATTTCTGGTAAACCCAGTCAATTTTGGGCTCAAATGATTTTTCCCAGTTCACAAACCCAACACCATTCTCACTATTAACTAAAGAGGATTTTTGTAAGAGGAGCTGTGGTTTGTATCAGTTTCATAAGCAGAGTTGAACTACATATGGTCCGTATGAGTAGGAAACACTGTTCTTTTTTTAAGGGCATTCTCATGGTTCTTGCTGTATTTTAGACTCTGGAAAGAAGAGCTTGCTTCTTGCGTTAAAACAGAGTGTGTTTCAGGGATAAGAACTCTGGTCTGTATTTCCCTTCAGAAACGGAGTTAAACCCCAGGATGTGTTTTCCTACGAGTAGGAGTTCATTTCTGGTAAGCAAACTGAATTTTGGGTTCAAATGATTTTTCGCAATTCTCCATACCAAACCGATTCTCACTATTAACGACAGAGCATTTATGTAAGGAGAGCTGTTGTTTGTATCAGTTTCATAAGCAGAGTTGAAATACTTATGGTCCGTATGAGTAGGAAACACATTTCTTTTTTTCAGGGCATGATCATGGTTCTTGCTGTATTTTAGACTCTGGAAAGAAGAGCTTGCTTCTTATGTTGAAGCAGAGTGTGTCAGTGATGAGAACTCTGGTCTGAATTTCCCTTCAGAAAGTGAGTTAAACCCCAAGATCTGTGTCGTCCTACAAGCAAGAATTCATTTCTGGTAAAGCAAGTGAATTTGGGGCTCAAATGATTTTTCAGAGTTAACCAAACCAAACCGATTCTTACTCTTAACCAAAGATCCTTTATGTAGAGGAGCTGTGGTTTATATCTGTTTTATAAGCAGAGTTGAACTACATATGGACCGTAGGATTTGGAAACACATTTCTATTTTTCTGGGCATGCTCATGGTTCTTGTAGAATTGGAGAATCTGGAAAGAAGAGCTTACTTCTTGCATTAAAACAGAGTGTATTTCAGGGATGAGAACACTGGTCTGAATTTCCCTTCAGAAACGGAGTTAAACCCCAGGATCTGTGTTTTCCTACAAGCAAGAGTTCATTTCTGGAAAACACAGTGAATTTTGGGCTCAAATGATTTTTCGCAGTTCACAAACACAACGCTATTCTCACTATTAACTAAAGAGGATTTACGTAAGAGGAGGTGTGGTTTGTGTCAGTTTCATAAGCAGAGTTGAACTACATATGGACCGTATTAGTAGGAAACACTGTTCTCTTTTTCTGGGCATGCTCATGGTTCCTGTTGTATTGGAGACTCTGGAAAGAAGAGCTTACTTCTTGCATTAAAACAGAGTGTATTTCATGTATGAGAACATTTGTCTGAATTTCCCAATAGAAACGGAGTTAAACACCATGATCGGTGTCTTCCTGCAAGCAAGAGTTCATTTCTGGTAAACCATGTGAATTTTCGGCTCAAATATTTTTCCACAGTTCTAGTACACAACGCGATTATCACTATTAACCAAAGAGCATTTATATAAGAGGAGTGGTGGTCTGTATCAGTTTCAAAATCAGATTTGAACTACATTGGTTCCGTATGAGTAGGAAACACAGTTCTTTCTTTCTTGGCATGCTCATGGTTCTTACTGTATTGGAGACCCTGGAAAGAAGAGGATGATTCATGCCTTAAAACAGAGTATGTTTCTGGTATGAGAACTCTGGTCTGAATTTCCCTTCAGAAACGAGGTTTAACCCCATGATCTGTGTCTTCCTACAAGCGAGAGTTCATTTCTGGTAAACCCAATGAATTTTGGGCTCAAATGATTTTTCACAGTTCACAAACCCAACGCTATTCTCACTATTAACTAAAGAGGATTTACGTAAGAGGAGGTGTGGTTTGTGTCAGTTTCATAAGCAGAGTTGAACTACATATGGACCGTATTAGTAGGAAACACTGTTCTCTTTTTCTGGGCATGCTCATGGTTCCTGTTGTATTGGAGACTCTGGAAAGAAGAGCTTGCTTCTTGCATTAAAACAGAGTGTATTTCATGGATGAGAACACTGGTCTGAATATCCCTTCAGAAACGGAGTTAAACCCAAGGGTCTATGTCTTCCTACAAGCAAGAGTTCATTTCTGGTAAACCAAGTGAATTTTCGGCTCAAATGATTTCCACATGTCTGGAACACAACGCGATTATCACTGTTAACTAAAGATCATTTATGTAAGAGGAGCTGTGGTCTGTATCAGTCTCATAAGCAGAATTGAACTACATAGGGTCCGTATGAGTAGGAAACACAGTTCTTTTTTTCTTGGCATGCTCATGGTTCTTACTGTATTGGAAACCCTGGAAAGAAGAGGATGATTCATGCGTTAAAACAGAGTGTGTGTCTGGCATGAGAACTCTGGTCTGAATTTCCTTTCAGAAACGGAGGTAAACCCCATGATCTGTGTCTTCCTTCAAGCAAGAGTTCATTTCTGGTAAACCCAGTGAATTTTGGGCTCAAATGATTTTTCCCAGTTCACAAACCCAACACTATTCTCACTATTAACTAAGGAGGATTTTTGTAAGAGGAGCTGTGGTTTGTATCAGTTTCATAAGCAGAGTTGAACTACATATGGTCTGTATGAGTAGGAAACACTGGTCTTTTTTTTAGGGCATGCTCATGGTTCTTGCTGTATTTTAGACTCTGGAAAGGAGAGCTTGCTTCTTGCGTTAAAACAGAGTGTGTTTCAGGGATAAGAACTCTGGTCTGTATTTCCGTTCAGAAACGGAGTTAAACCCCAGGATGTGTTTTCGTACGAGTAGGAGTTCATTTCTGGTAAGCAAACTGAATTTTGGGCTCAAATGATTTTTCGCAATTCTCCATACCAAACCGATTCTCACTATTAACTACAGAGCATTTATGTAAGGGGAGCTGTAGTTTGTATCAGTTTCATAAGCAGAGTTGAAATACATATGGTCCGTATGAGTAGGAAACACATTTCTTTTTTTCAGGGCATGCTCATGGTTCTTGCTGTATTTTAGACTCTGGAAAGAAGAGCTTGCTTCTTATGTTGAAGCAGAGTGTGTCAGTGATGAGAACTCTGGTCTGAATTTCCCTTCAGAAAGTGAGTTAAACCCCAAGATCTGTGTCGTCCTACAAGCAAGAATTCATTTCTGGTAATGCAAGAGAATTTGGGGCTCAAATTTTTTTTCGCAGTTAACCAAACCAAACCGATTCTTACTCTTAACCAAAGATCCTTTATGTAAGAGGAGCTGTGGTTTATATCTGTTTTATAAGCAGAGTTGAACTACATATGGACTGTAGGATTTGGAAACACATTTCTGTTTTTCTGGGCATGCTCATGGTTCTTGTTTTATTAGAGACTCTGGAAAGAAGACCTCAGTTCTTGCATTAAAACAGAGTGTATTTCATGTATGAGAACACTTGTCTGAATTTCCCATCAGAAACGGAGTTAAACCCCATGATCAGTGTCTTCCTGCAAGCAAGAGTTCATTTCTGGTAAACCATGAGAATTTTTGGCTCAAATGATTTCCACAGTTCTAGAACACAACACCATTACCACTATTAACTAAAGATCATTTAAGTAAGAGGAGCTGTGGTCTGTATCAGTTTCATAAGCAGATTTGAACTACATAGGGTCCGTATGAGTAGGAAACACAGTTCTTTTTACTTGGCATGCTCATGGTTCTTACTGTATTGGAAACCCTGGAAAGAAGAGGATGATTCATGCCTTAAAACAGAGTGTGTTTCTGGTATGAGAACTCTGGTCTGGATTTCCCTTCATAAACGGAGGTAAAACCCATGATCTGTGTCTTCCTACAAGCAAGAGTTCATTTCTGGTAAACCAAGTGAATTTTGGGCTCAAATGATTTTTCCCAGTTCACAAACACAACGCTATTCTCACTATTAACCTAGAGGATTTATGTAAGAGGAGCTGTGGTTTGTATCAGTTTCATAAGCAGAGTTGCACTACATATGGTCCGTATGAGTAGGAAACACTGTTCTTTTTTTCAGGGCATGCTCATTGTTCTTGATGTATTTTAGACTCTGGAAAGAAGAGCTTGCTTCTTCCGTTAAAACAGAGTGTATTTCATGGATGAGAACACCTGCCTGAATTTCCCTTCAGAAACGGAGTTAAACCCCAGGATGTGTTTTCCTACCGGTAGGAGTTCATTTCTGGTAAGCAAAGTGAATTTTGGGCTCTAATGATTTTTCGCAATTCTCCATACCAAACCGATTCTCACTATTAACTACAGAGCATTTATGTAAGGGAAGCTGTGGTTTCTATCAGTTTCATAAGCAGAGTTGAACTACATATGGTCCGTATAAGTAGGAAACACAGTTCATTTTTCTGGGCATGCTCATTGTTCTTGTAGAATTGGAGACTCTGGAAAGAAGAGCTTACTTCTTACATTAAAACAGAGTGTATTTCAGGGATGAGAACACTGGTCTGAATTTCCCTTCAGAAACGGAGTTAAACCCCAGGATCTGTGTCTTCCTACAAGCAAGAGTTCATTTCTGGAAAACACAGTGAATTTTGGGCTCAAATGATTTTTCGCAGTTCACAAACACAACGCTATTCTCACTATTAACTAAAGAGGATTTACGTAAGAGGAGCTGTGGTTTGTGTCAGTTTCATAAGCAGAGTTGAACTACATATGGACCGTATTAGTAGGAAACACTGTTCTTTTTTTCAGGGCATGCTCATGGTTCTTGCTGTATTTTAGACTCTGGAAAGGAGAGCTTGCTTCTTGCGTTAAAACAGAGTGTGGTTCAGGGATAAGAACTCTGGTCTGTATTTCCCTTCTGAAACGGAGTTAAACCCCAGGATGTGTTTTCCTTCGAGTAGGAGTTCATTTCTGGTAAGCAAAGTGAATTTTGGGCTCAAATGATTTTTCGCGTTCTCCAAACCAAACCGATTCTCACTATTAACTACAGAGCATTTATATAAGGGGAGCTGTGGTTTGTATCAGTTCCATAAGCACAGTTGAACTACATATGGTCCGTATGAGTAGGAAACACAGTTCTTTTTTTCTGGGCATGCTCATGGTTCCTGTTGTATTGGAGACTCTGGAAAGAAGAGCTTACTTCTTACATTAAAACAGAGTGTATTTCAGGGATGAGAACACTGGTCTGAATTTCCCTTCAGAAACGGAGTTAAACCCCAGGATCTGTGTCTTCCTACAAGCAAGAGTTCATTTCTGGTAAACCAAGTGAATTTTCGGCTCAAATGATTTCCACATGTCTGGAACACAACGCGATTATCACTGTTAACTAAAGATCATTTATGTAAGAGGAGCTGTGGTCTGTATCAGTCTCATAAGCAGATTTGAACTACATAGGGTCCGTATGAGTAGGAAACACAGTTCTTTTTTTCTTGGCATGCTCATATTTCTTACTGTATTGGAAACCCTGGAAAGAAGAGGATGATTCATGCGTTAAAACAGAGTGTGTGTCTGGTATGAGAACTCTGGTCTGAATTTCCCTTCAGAAACGGAGGTAAATCCCATGATCTGTGTCTTCCTACAAGCAAGAGTTCATTTCTGATAAACCCAGTGAATTTTGGGCTCAAATGATTTTTCCCAGTTCACAAACCCAACACTATTCTCACTATTAACTAAAGAGGATTTCTGTAAGAGGAGCTGTGGTTTGTATCAGTTTCATAAGCAGTGTTGAACTACATATGGTCCGTATGTGTAGGAAACACTGTTCTTTTTTTCAGGGCATGCTCATGGTTCTTGCTGTATTTTAGACTCTGGAAAGAAGAGCTTGCTTCTTGCGTTAAAACAGAGTGTGTTTCAGGGATAAGAACTCTGGTCTGTATTTCCCTTCAGAAACGGAGTTAAACCCCAGGATGTGTTTTCCTACGAGTAGGAGTTCATTTCTGTTAAGCAAACTGAATTTTGGGCTCAAATGATTTTTCGCAATTCTCCATACCAAACCGATTCTCACTATTAACTACAGAGCATTTATGTAAGGGGAGCTGTAGTTTGTATCAGTTTCATAAGCAGAGTTGAAATACTTATGGTCCGTATGAGTAGGAAACACATTTCTTTTTTTCAGGGCATGCTCATGGTTCTTGCTGTATTTTAGACTCTTTAAAGAAGAGCTTGCTTCTTATGTTGAAGCAGAGTGTGTCAGTGATGAGAACTCTGGTCTGAATTTCCCTTCAGAAAGTGAGTTAAACCCCAAGATCTGTGTCGTCCTACAAGCAAGAATTCATTTCTGGTAAAGCAAGTGAATTTGGGGCTCAAATTTTTTTTCGCAGTTAACCAAACCAAACCGATTTTTACTCTTAACCAAAGATCCTTTATGTAAGAGGAGCTGTGGTTTATATCTGTTTTATAAGCAGAGTTGAACTACATATGGACTGTAGGATTTGTAAACACATTTCTGTTTTTCTGGGCATGCTCATGGTTCTTGTTGTATTAGAGACTCTGGAAAGAAGACCTCAGTTCTTGCATTAAAACAGAGTGTATTTCATGTATGAGAACACTTGTCTGAATTTCCCGTCAGAAACGGAGTTAAACCCCATGATCGGTGTCTTCCTGCAAGCAAGAGTTCATTTCTGGTATACCATGTGAATTTTCGGCTCAAATGATTTCCACAGTTCTAGAACACAACACCATTATCACTATTAACTAAAGATCATTTATGTAAGAGGAGCTGTGGTCTGTATCAGTTTCATAAGCAGATTTGAACTACATAGGGTCCGTATGAGTAGGAAACACAGTTCTTTTTTCTTGGCATGCTCATGGTTCTTACTGTATTGGAAACCCTGGAAAGAAGAGGATGATTCATGCCTTAAAACAGAGTGTGTTTCTGGTATGAGAACTCTGGTCTGAATTTCCCTTCATAAACGGAGGTAAAACCCATGATCTGTGTCTTCCTACAAGCAAGAGTTCATTTCTGATAAACCAAGTGAATTTTGGGCTCAAATGATTTCTCCCAGTTCACAAACCCAACGCTATTCTCACTATTAACCTAGAGGATTTATGTAAGAGGAGCTGTGGTTTGTATCAGTTTCATAAGCAGAGTTGCACTACATATGGTCCGTATGAGTAGGAAACACTGTTCTTTTTTTCAGGGCATGCTCATTGTTCTTGATGTATTTTAGACTCTGGAAAGAAGAGCTTGCTTCTTCCCTTAAAACAGAGTGTATTTCATGGATGAGAACACTGGTCTGAATTTCCCTTCAGAAACGGAGTTAAACCCTAGGATTTGTTTTCCTACCTGTAGGAGTTCATTTCTGGTAAGCACAGTGAATTTTGGGCTCTAATGATTTTTCACAATTCTCCATACCAAACCGATTCTCACTATTAACTACAGAGCATTTATGGAAGGGAAGCTATGGTTTGTATCAGTTTCATAAGCAGAGTTGAAATACATATGGTCCGTATGAGTAGGAAACACATTTCTTTTTTTGTGGGCATGCTCACGGTTCCTGTTGTATTGGAGACTCTGAAAAGAAGAGCTTACTTCTTGCATTAAAACAGAGTGTATTTCATGGATGAGAACACTGGTCTGAATTTCACTTCAGAAATGGAGTTAAACCCAAGGATCTGTGTCTACCTACAAGCAAGAGTTCATTTCTGGTAAACCAAGTGAATTTTGGGCTCAAATGATTTTTCCCAGTACACAAACCCAACGCTATTCTCACTATTAACCTAGAGGATTTATGTAAGAGGAGCTGTGGTTTGTATCAGTTTCATAAGCAGAGTTGCACTACATATGGTCCTTATGAGTAGGAAACACTGTTCTTTTTTTCAGGGCATGCTCATTGTTCTTGATGTATTTTAGACTCTGGAAAGAAGAGCTTGCTTCTTCCGTTAAAACAGAGTGTATTTCATGGATGAGAACACTGGTCTGAATTTCCCTTCAGAAACGGTGTTAAACCCCAGGATGTGTTTTCCTACTGGTAGGAGTTCATTTCTGGTAAGCAAAGTGAATTTGGGGCTCTAATGATTTTTCACAATTCTCCATACCAAACTGATTCTCACTATAAACTACAGAGCATTTATGTATGGGAACTGTGGTTTGTATCAGTTTCATAAGCAGAGTTGAAATACATATGGTCCGTATGAGTAGGAAACACATTTCTTTTTTTCTGGGCATGCTCACGGTTCCTGTTGTATTGGAGACTCTGAAAAGAAGAGCTTACTTCTTGCATTAAAACAGAGTGTATTTCTTGGATGAGAACACTGGTCTGAATTTCCCTTCAGAAACGGAGTTAAACACCATGATCTGTGTCTTCCTACAAGCAAGAGTTCATTTCTGGTACACCAAGTGAATTTTCGGCTCAAATGATTTTCCACAGTTCTAGAACACAACGCGATTATCACTATTAACTAAAGATCATTTATGTAAGAGGAGCTGTGGTCTGTATCAGTTTCATAAACAGATTTGAACTACATAGGGTCCGTATGAGTAGGAAACACAGTTCTTTTTTTCTTGGCATGTCATGGTTCTTACTGTATTGGAAACCCTGGAAAGAAGAGGATGATTCCTGTGTTAAAACAGAGTGTGTTTCTGGTATGAGAACTCTGGTCTGAATTTCCCTTCAGAAACGGAGGTAAACCATATGATCTGTGTCTTCCAACAAGCAAGAGTTCATTTCTGGTAAACCAAGTGAATTTTCGGCTCAAATGATTTTCCACAGTTCTAGAACACAATGCGATTTTCACTATTAACTAAAGAGCATTTATGTAAGAGGAGCTGTGGTCTGTATAAGTTCCATAAGCAGATTTGAACTACATAAGGTCCGTACGTGTAGGATACACATTTCTTTTTTTCAGGGCATGCTCATGGTTCTTGCTGTATTTTTGACTCTGGAAAGAAGTCCTATCTTCTTGCGATAAAACAGAGTGTGTTTCAGTGATAAGAACTCTGGTCTGAATTTCCCTTCAGAAACGGAGTTAAACCCCTGGATCTGTGTTTTCCTACAAGCAAGCGTTCATTTCTGGTAAGCAAAGTGAATTTTGGGCTCAAAAGTTTTTACACAGTACACCAATAGAACACGATTCTCACTATTAACTAAAGATCCTTTATGTAAGAGGATGTGAGGTTTGTATCAGTTTCATAAGCAGAGTTGAACTACATATGGTCCGTATGAGTAGGAAACACTGTTCTTTTTTTCAGGGCATGCTCATGGTTCTTGATGTATTTTAGATTCTGGAAAGAAGAGCTTGCTTCTTGCGTTAAAACAGAGTGTATTTCATGGATGAGAACACTGGTCTGAATTTCCCTTCAGAAACGGAGTTAAACCCCAGGATGTGTTTTCCTACCGGTAGGAGTTCATTTCTGGTAAGCAAAGTGAATTTTGGGCTCTAATGATTTTCCACAGTTCTAGAACACAACGCGATTATCACTATTAACTAAAGATCATATATGTAAGAGGAGCTGTTGTCTGTATCAGTTTCATAAACAGATTTGAACTACATAGTGTCCGTATGAGTAGGAAACACAGTTCTTTTGTTCTTGGCATGCTCATGGTTCTTACTGTATTGGAAACCCTGAAAAGAAGAGGATGATTCATGCCTTAGAACAGAGTGTGTTTCCGGTATGAGTACTCTGTTCTAAATTTCCCTTCAGAAACGGAGTTAAACCCCATGATCTGTGTCTTCCTACAAACAAGAGTTCATTTCTGGTAAACCAGGTGAATTTTCGGCTCAAATGATTTTCCACAGTTATAGAAGACAACGCGATTATCACTATTAACAAAAGAGCATTTATGTAAGAGGAGCAGTGGTCTGTATCAGTTTCATAAGCAGATTTGAACTACATAGGGTCCATATGAGTAGGAAACACAGTTCTTTTTTTCTTGGCATGCCCATTGTTCTTACTGTATTGGAGACCCAAGAAAGAAAGGGATGATTCATGCCTTAAAAGAGAGTGTGTTAATGCTATTAGAACTCTGGTCTGAATTTCCCATCAGAAACGGAGTTAAACCCCATGATCTGTATCTTCCTACAAGCAAGAGTTCATTTCTGATAAACCCAGTGAATTTTGGGCTCAAATGATTTTTCCCAGTTCACAAACCCAACGCTATTCTCACTATTAACTAAAGAGGATTTATGTAACAGGAGCTGTGGTTTGTATCAGTTTCATAAGCAGAGTTGAACTTCATATGGTCCGTATGAGTAGGAAACACTGTTCTTTTTTTCTGGGCATGCTCACGGTTCCTGTTGTATTGGAGACTCTGAAATGAAGAGCTTACTTCTTGCATTAAAACAGAGTGTATTTCATGAATGAGAACACTGGTCTGAATTTCCCTTCAGAAATGGAGTTAAACCCAAGGATCTGTGTCTTCCTACAAGCAAGAGTTCATTTCTGGTAAACCAAGTGAATTTTCACCTCAAATGATTTCCACAGTTCCAGAACACAACACGATTATCACTATTAACTAAAGATCATTTATGTAAGAGGAGCTGTGGTCTGTATCAGTTTCATAAGCAGATTTGAACTACATAGGGTCCGTATGAGTAGGAAACACAGTTCTTTTTTTCTTGGCATGCTCATGGTTCTTACTCTATTGGAAACCCTGGAAAGAAGAGGATGATTCATGCCTTAAAACAGAGTGTGATTCTGGTATGAGAACTCTGGTCTGAATTTCCCTTCATAAACGGAGGTAAAACCCATGATCTGTGTCTTCCTACAAGCAAGAGTTCATTTCTGGTAAACCAAGTGAATTTTGGGCTCAAATGATTTTTCCCAGTTCACAAACCCAACGCTATTCTCACTATTAACCTAGAGGATTTATGTAAGAGGAGCTGTGGTTTGTATCAGTTTCATAAGCAGAGTTGCACTACATATGGTCCGTATGAGTAGGAAACACTGTTCTTTTTTTCAGGGCATGCTCATTGTTCTTGATGTATTTTAGACTCTGGAAAGAAGAGCTTGCTTCTTCCGTTAAAACAGAGTGTATTTCATGGATGAGAACACTGGTCTGAATTTCCCTTCAGAAACGGAGTTAAACCCCAGGATGTGTTTTCCTACCGGTAGGAGTTCATTTCTGGTAAGCAAAGTGAATTTTGGGCTCTAATGATTTTTCGCAATTCTCCATACCAAACTGATTCTCACTATTAACTACAGAGCATTTATGTAAGGGAAGCTGTGGTTTGTATCAGTTTCATAAGCATAGTTGAAATACATATGGTCCATATGAGTAGGAAACACATTTCTTTTTTTCAGGGCATGCTCATGGATCTTGGTTTATTTTAGACACTGGAAAGAAGACCATGATTCTTCCGTTAAACAGAGTGTGTTACAGGGATAAGAACTCTGGTCTGAATTTCCCTTCAGAAACGGAGTTAAACCCCAGGAACTGTGTTTTTCTACAAGCAGGAGTTCATTTCTGGTAAGCAAAGTCAATTTTGGGCTCAAATGTTTTTACACAGTACACCAACAGAACACGATTCTCACTATTAACTAAAGATCCTTTATGTAAGAGGAGCTGTGGTTTGTATCAGTTTCATAAGCAGAGTTGAACTACATATGGACCGTATGAGTAGGAAACACATTTCTGTTTTTCTGGGCATGCTCATGGTCCTTGTTGTATTGGAAACTCTGGAAAGAAGAGCTTACTTCTTGCATTAAAACAGAGTGTATTTCTTGGATGAGAACACTGGTCTGAATTTCACATCAGAAACGGAGTTAAACCCCAGGATCTGTGTCTTCCTACAAGAAAGAGTTCATTTCTGGTAAACCAAGTGAATTTTCGGCTCAAATGATTTTCCACAGTTCTAGCACACAACGCGATTATCACTATTAACTAAAGAGGATTTATGTAAGAGGAGCTGTGGTTTGGATCAGTTTCATAAGCAGAGTTGAACTACATATGGTCCGTATGAGTAGGAAACAATGTTCTTTTTTTCAGGGCTTGCTCATGGTTCTTGCTGTATTTTTGACTCTGGAAAGAAGTCCTTGCTTCTTGGTTAAAACAGAGTGTGTTTCAGGGATAAGAACTCTGGTCTGAATTTCCTTTCAGAAACGGAGATAAACCCCTGGATCTGTGTTTTGCTACAAGCAGGAGTTCATTTCTGGTAAGCAATGTCAATTTTGGGCTCAAATGTTTTTACACAGTACACCAACAGAACACGATTCTCATTATTAACAAAAGATCCTTTATGTAAGTGGAGCTGTGGTTTGTATCAGTTTCATAAGAAGAGTTGAACTACATATGGACAGTATGAGTAGGAAACACAGTTCTTTTTTTCTTGGCATGCTCATGGTTCTTATTGTATTGGAGACTCTGGAAAGAAGAGGATGATTCATGCCTTAAAACAGAGTGTGTTTCTGGTATGAGAACTCTGGTCTGAATTTCCATTCAGAAACGGAGTTTAAGCCCATGATCTGGGTCTTCCTGCAAGCAAGAGTTCATTTCTGGTAAACCCAGTGAATTTTGTGCTCAAATGATTTTTCGCAGTTCACATACCCAACGCTATTCTCACTGTTAACTAAAGAGGATTTATGTAAGAGGAGCTGTGGTTTGTATCAGTTTCATAAGGAGAGTTGAACTACATATGGTCCGTATGAGTAGGAAACACTGTTCTTTTTTTCAGGGCATGCTCATGGTTCTTGCTGTATTTTTGACTCTGGAAAGAAGACCTTGCTTCTTGCGTTAAAACAGAGTGTTTTTCAGGGATAAGAACTCTGGTGTGTATTTCCCTTCAGTAACGGAGTTAAACCCCAGGATGTGTTTTCCTACGAGTAGGAGTTCATTTCTGGTAAGCAAAGTGAATTTTGGGCTCAAATGATTTATCGCAGTTCTCCAAACAAAACTGATTCTCACTATTAACTACAGAGCATTTACGTAAGAGGAGCTGTGGTTTGTATCAGTTTCATAAGCAGAGTTGAACTACATATGGTTCGTATGAGTAGGAAACACAGTTCTTTTTTTCTGGGCATGCTCAAGGTTCCTGTTGTATTGGAGACTCTGGAAAGAAGAGCTTACTTCTTGCATTAAAACAGAGTGGATTTCATGGATGAGAACACTGGTCTGAATTTCCCTTCAGAAACGGAGTTAAACCCCAGGATTTGTGTCTTCCTACAAGCAAGAGTTCATTTCTGGTAAACCCAGTGAATTTTGGGCTCAAATGATTTTTCTCAGTTCACGAACCCTACATAATTCTCACTATTAACTAAAGAGCATTTATGTTACAAGAGGTGTGGTTTGTATCAGTTTCAAACGCAGAGTTGAACTACCTATTCTCCCTATGAATAGGAAACACAGTTCTTTTTATAAGGCCATGCTCATGGTTCTTGCTGTAATTTAGACTCTGGAAAGAAGAGCTTACTTCTTGCCTTAAAACAGAGTGTATTTCATGGATGAGAACACTGGTCTGAATTTCCCTTCAGAAACGGAGTTAAACCTCAAGATCTGTGTCTTCCTACTAGCTGGAGTTCATTTCTGGTAAACCCAGTGAATTTTGGGCTCAAATGATTTTTCCCAGTTCACTAACCCAACGGTATTCTCACTATTAACTAAAGAAGATTTATGTAAGAGGCGCTGTGGTTTGTATCATTTTCATAAGAAGAGTTGAACTACATATGGTCCGTATGAGTAGGATACACATTTCTTTTTTTCAGGGCATGCTCATGGATCTTGCTTTATTTTAGACCCTGGAAAGAAGACCTTGCTTCTTCCGTTAAACAGAGTGTGTTTCAGGGATAAGAACTCTGGTCTGAATTTCCCTTCAGAAACGGAGTTAAACCCCAGGATCTGTGTTTTCCTACAAGCAGGAGTTCATTTCTGGTAAGCAAAGTCAATTTTGGGCTCAAATGTTTTTACACAGTACACCAACAGAACACGATTCTCACTATTAACTAAAGATCCTTTATGTAAGAGGAGCTGTGGTTTGTATCAGTTTCATAAGCAGAGTTGAACTACATATGGACCGTATGAGTAGGAAACACATTTCTTTTTTTCTGGGCATGCTCATGGTTCTTGTTGTATTGGAAACTCTGGAAAGAAGAGCGTACTTCTTGCATTAAAACAGAGTGTATTTCTTGGATGAGAACACTGGTCTGAATTTCACATCAGAAACGGAGTTAAACCCCAGGATCTGTGTCTTCCTACAAGAAAGAGTTCATTTCTGGTAAACCAAGTGAATTTTCAGCTCAAATGATTTTCCACAGTTCTAGCACACAACGCGATTATCACTATTAACTAAAGAGGATTTATGTAAGAGGAGCTGTGGTTTGGATCAGTTTCATGAGCAGAGTTGAACTACATATGGTCCGTATGAGTAGGAAACACTGTTCTTTTTTTCAGGGCTTGCTCATGGTTCTTGCTGTATTTTTGACTCTGGAAAGAAGTCCTTGCTTCTTGGTTAAAACAGAGTGTGTTTCAGGGATAAGAACTCTGGTCTGAATTTCCTTTCAGAAACGGAGATAAACCCCTGGATCTGTGTTTTCCTACAAGCAGGAGTTCATTTCTGGTAAGCAATGTCAATTTTGGGCTCAAATGTATTTACACAGTACACCAACAGAACATGATTCTCATTATTAACTAAAGATCCTTTATGTAAGTGGAGCTGTGGTTTGTATCAGTTTCATAAGTAGGGTTGAACTACATATGGACAGTATGAGTAGGAAACACAGTTCTTTTTTTCTTGGCATGCTCATGGTTCTTACTGTATTGGAGATTCTGGAAAGAAGAGGATGATTCATGCCTTAAAACAGAGTGTGTTTCTGGTATGAGAACTCTGGTCTGAATTTCCCTTCAGAAACGGAGTTTAAGCCCATGATCTGGGTCTTCCTACAAGCAAGAGTTCATTTCTGGTAAACCCAGTGAATTTTGTGCTCAAATGATTTTACGCAGTTCACATACCCAACGGTATTCTCACTGTTAACTAAAGAGGATTTATGTAAGAGGAGCTGTGGTTTGTATCAGTTTCATGAGCAGAGTTGAACTACATAGGGACCGTATGAATAGGAAACACATTTCTTTTTTTCTGGGCATGCTCATGGTTCTTGTTGTATTGGAGACTCTGGAAAGAAGAGCTTACTTCTTGCATTAAAACAGAGTGTATTTCATGGATGAGAACACTGGTCTGAATTTCCCTTCAGAAACTGAGTTAAACCCCATGATCTGTGTCTTCCTACTAGCAAGAGTTCATTTCTGGTAAACCAAGTGAATTTTCGGCGCAAAAGATTTTCCACAGTATTAGAACACAACGCGATTATCACTATTAAGTAAAGAGCATTTATGTAAGAGGAGCAGTGGTCTGTATCAGTTTCATAAGCAGATTTGAACTACATAGAGTCCGTATGAGTAGGAAACACAGTTCTTTTTTTCTGGGCATGCTCATGGTTCCTGTTGTATTGGAGACTCTGGAAAGAAGAGCTTACTTCTTGCGTTAAAACAGAGTGAATTCCAAGGATGAGAACACTGGTCTGAATTTCCCTTCAGAAACGGAGTTAAACCCCAGGATCTGTGTCTTCCTACAAGCAAGAGTTCATTTCTGGTAAACCCAGTGAATTTTGGGCTCAAATGATTTTTCACAGTTCACTAACCCAACGCTATTCTCACTATTAACTAAAGAAGATTTATGTAAGAGGCGCTGTGGTTTGTATCATTTTCATAATAAGAGTTGAACTACATATGGTCCATATGAGTAGGATACACATTTCTTTGTTTCAGGGCATGCTCATGGATCTTGCTTTATTTTAGAACCTGGAAAGAAGACCTTGCCTCTTCCGTTAAACAGAGTGTGTTTCTGGTATGAGAACTCTGGTCTGAATTTCCCTTCAGAAACGGAGTTAAACCCCATGATCTGTGTCTTTCTACAAGCAAGAGTTCATTTCTGGTAAACCCAGTGAATTTTGTGCTCAAATGATTTTTTGCAGTTCACAAACCCAACACTATTCTCACTATTATCTAAATAGGATTTATGTAAGAGGAGCTGTCTTTTGTATCAGTTTAATAAGCAGAGTTGAACTGCATATGGTCCATATGAGTAGGAAACACAGTTCTTTTTTTCTGGGGATGATCATGGTTCTTGTTGAATTGGAGACTCTGGAAAGAAGAGCTTACTTCTTGCATTAAAACAGAGTGGATTTCATGGATGAGAACACTGGCCTGAATTTCCCTTCAGAAACCGAGTTAAACCCCATGATCTGTGTCTTCCTACTAGCAAGAGTTCATTTCTGGTAAACCAGGTGAATTTTCGGAGCAAAAGATTTTCCACAGTATTAGAACACAACGCGATTATCACTATTAACTAAAGAGCATTTATGTAAGAGGAGCAGTGGTCTGTATCAGTTTCATAAGCAGATTTGAACTACATAGTGTCCGTATGAGTAGGAAACACAGTTCTTTTTTTCTGGGCATTCTCGTGGTTCCTGTTGTATTGGAGACTCTGGAAAGAAGAGCTTACTTCTTGCCTTAAAACAGAGTGAATTCCAAGGATGAGAACACTGGTCTGAATTTCCCTTCAGAAACGGAGTTAAACCCCAGGATCTGTGTCTTCCTACAAGCAAGAGTTCATTTCTGGTAAACCCATTGAATTTTGGGCTCAAATGATTTTTCGCAGTTCACTAACCCAGCGCTGTTCTCACTATTAACTAAAGAAGATTTATGTAAGAGGCGCTGTGGTTTGTATCATTTTCATAAGAAGATTTGAACTACATATGGTCCATATGAGTAGGATACACATTTCTTTTTTTCAGGGCATGCTCATGGATCTTGCTGTATTTTTGACTCTGGAAAGAAGTCCTCGCTTCATGCGTTAAAACAGAGTGTGTTTCTGGTATGAGAACTCTGGTCTGAATTTCCCTTCAGAAACGGAGTTAAACCACATGATCTGTGTCTTTCTACAAGCAAGAGTTCATTTCTGGTAAACCCAGCGAATTTTGTGCTCAAATGATTTTTTGCAGTTCACAAAACCAACGCTTTTCTCAATATTATCTAAATAGGATTATTTAAGAGGAGCTGTATTTTGTATCAGTTTCATAAGCAGAGTTGAACTGCATATGGTCCATATGAGTAGGAAACACAGTTCTTTTTTTCTGGGGATGATCATGGTTCTTGTTGAATTGGAGACTCTGGAAAGAAGAGCTTACTTCTTGCATTAAAACAGAGTGGATTTCATGGATGAGAACACTGGTCTGAATTTCCCTTCAGAAACGGAGTTAAACCCCAGGATCTGTGTCTTCCTACAAGCAAGAGTTCATTTCTGGTAAACCCAGTGAATTTAGGGCTCAAATGATTTTTCTCAGTTCACGAACCCTACATAATTCTCACTATTAACTAAAGAGCATTTATGTTACAAGAGGTGTGGTTTGTATCAGTTTCAAACGCAGAGTTGAACTACCTATTCTCCCTATGAATAGGAAACACAGTTCTTTTTATAAGGCCATGCTCATGGTTCTTGCTGTAATTTAGACTCTGGAAAGAAGAGCTTACTTCTTGCCTTAAAACAGAGTGTATTTCATGGATGAGAACACTGGTCTGAATTTCCCTTCAGAAACGGAGTTAAACCTCAAGATCTGTGTCTTCCTACTAGCTGGAGTTCATTTCTGGTAAACCCAGTGAATTTTGGGCTCAAATGATTTTTCCCAGTTCACTAACCCAACGGTATTCTCACTATTAACTAAAGAAGATTTATGTAAGAGGCGCTGTGGTTTGTATCATTTTCATAAGAAGAGTTGAACTACATATGGTCCGTATGAGTAGGATACACATTTCTTTTTTTCAGGGCATGCTCATGGATCTTGCTTTATTTTAGACCCTGGAAAGAAGACCTTGCTTCTTCCGTTAAACAGAGTGTGTTTCAGGGATAAGAACTCTGGTCTGAATTTCCCTTCAGAAACGGAGTTAAACCCCAGGATCTGTGTTTTCCTACAAGCAGGAGTTCATTTCTGGTAAGCAAAGTCAATTTTGGGCTCAAATGTTTTTACACAGTACACCAACAGAACACGATTCTCACTATTAACTAAAGATCCTTTATGTAAGAGGAGCTGTGGTTTGTATCAGTTTCATAAGCAGAGTTGAACTACATATGGACCGTATGAGTAGGAAACACATTTCTTTTTTTCTGGGCATGCTCATGGTTCTTGTTGTATTGGAAACTCTGGAAAGAAGAGCGTACTTCTTGCATTAAAACAGAGTGTATTTCTTGGATGAGAACACTGGTCTGAATTTCACATCAGAAACGGAGTTAAACCCCAGGATCTGTGTCTTCCTACAAGAAAGAGTTCATTTCTGGTAAACCAAGTGAATTTTCAGCTCAAATGATTTTCCACAGTTCTAGCACACAACGCGATTATCACTATTAACTAAAGAGGATTTATGTAAGAGGAGCTGTGGTTTGGATCAGTTTCATGAGCAGAGTTGAACTACATATGGTCCGTATGAGTAGGAAACACTGTTCTTTTTTTCAGGGCTTGCTCATGGTTCTTGCTGTATTTTTGACTCTGGAAAGAAGTCCTTGCTTCTTGGTTAAAACAGAGTGTGTTTCAGGGATAAGAACTCTGGTCTGAATTTCCTTTCAGAAACGGAGATAAACCCCTGGATCTGTGTTTTCCTACAAGCAGGAGTTCATTTCTGGTAAGCAATGTCAATTTTGGGCTCAAATGTATTTACACAGTACACCAACAGAACATGATTCTCATTATTAACTAAAGATCCTTTATGTAAGTGGAGCTGTGGTTTGTATCAGTTTCATAAGTAGGGTTGAACTACATATGGACAGTATGAGTAGGAAACACAGTTCTTTTTTTCTTGGCATGCTCATGGTTCTTACTGTATTGGAGATTCTGGAAAGAAGAGGATGATTCATGCCTTAAAACAGAGTGTGTTTCTGGTATGAGAACTCTGGTCTGAATTTCCCTTCAGAAACGGAGTTTAAGCCCATGATCTGGGTCTTCCTACAAGCAAGAGTTCATTTCTGGTAAACCCAGTGAATTTTGTGCTCAAATGATTTTACGCAGTTCACATACCCAACGGTATTCTCACTGTTAACTAAAGAGGATTTATGTAAGAGGAGCTGTGGTTTGTATCAGTTTCATGAGCAGAGTTGAACTACATAGGGACCGTATGAATAGGAAACACATTTCTTTTTTTCTGGGCATGCTCATGGTTCTTGTTGTATTGGAGACTCTGGAAAGAAGAGCTTACTTCTTGCATTAAAACAGAGTGTATTTCATGGATGAGAACACTGGTCTGAATTTCCCTTCAGAAACTGAGTTAAACCCCATGATCTGTGTCTTCCTACTAGCAAGAGTTCATTTCTGGTAAACCAAGTGAATTTTGGGCTCAAATGATTTTTCACAGTTCACTAACCCAACGCTATTCTCACTATTAACTAAAGAAGATTTATGTAAGAGGCGCTGTGGTTTGTATCATTTTCATAATAAGAGTTGAACTACATATGGTCCATATGAGTAGGATACACATTTCTTTGTTTCAGGGCATGCTCATGGATCTTGCTTTATTTTAGAACCTGGAAAGAAGACCTTGCCTCTTCCGTTAAACAGAGTGTGTTTCTGGTATGAGAACTCTGGTCTGAATTTCCCTTCAGAAACGGAGTTAAACCCCATGATCTGTGTCTTTCTACAAGCAAGAGTTCATTTCTGGTAAACCCAGTGAATTTTGTGCTCAAATGATTTTTTGCAGTTCACAAACCCAACACTATTCTCACTATTATCTAAATAGGATTTATGTAAGAGGAGCTGTCTTTTGTATCAGTTTAATAAGCAGAGTTGAACTGCATATGGTCCATATGAGTAGGAAACACAGTTCTTTTTTTCTGGGGATGATCATGGTTCTTGTTGAATTGGAGACTCTGGAAAGAAGAGCTTACTTCTTGCATTAAAACAGAGTGGATTTCATGGATGAGAACACTGGCCTGAATTTCCCTTCAGAAACCGAGTTAAACCCCATGATCTGTGTCTTCCTACTAGCAAGAGTTCATTTCTGGTAAACCAGGTGAATTTTCGGAGCAAAAGATTTTCCACAGTATTAGAACACAACGCGATTATCACTATTAACTAAAGAGCATTTATGTAAGAGGAGCAGTGGTCTGTATCAGTTTCATAAGCAGATTTGAACTACATAGTGTCCGTATGAGTAGGAAACACAGTTCTTTTTTTCTGGGCATTCTCGTGGTTCCTGTTGTATTGGAGACTCTGGAAAGAAGAGCTTACTTCTTGCCTTAAAACAGAGTGAATTCCAAGGATGAGAACACTGGTCTGAATTTCCCTTCAGAAACGGAGTTAAACCCCAGGATCTGTGTCTTCCTACAAGCAAGAGTTCATTTCTGGTAAACCCATTGAATTTTGGGCTCAAATGATTTTTCGCAGTTCACTAACCCAGCGCTGTTCTCACTATTAACTAAAGAAGATTTATGTAAGAGGCGCTGTGGTTTGTATCATTTTCATAAGAAGATTTGAACTACATATGGTCCATATGAGTAGGATACACATTTCTTTTTTTCAGGGCATGCTCATGGATCTTGCTGTATTTTTGACTCTGGAAAGAAGTCCTCGCTTCATGCGTTAAAACAGAGTGTGTTTCTGGTATGAGAACTCTGGTCTGAATTTCCCTTCAGAAACGGAGTTAAACCACATGATCTGTGTCTTTCTACAAGCAAGAGTTCATTTCTGGTAAACCCAGCGAATTTTGTGCTCAAATGATTTTTTGCAGTTCACAAAACCAACGCTTTTCTCAATATTATCTAAATAGGATTATTTAAGAGGAGCTGTATTTTGTATCAGTTTCATAAGCAGAGTTGAACTGCATATGGTCCATATGAGTAGGAAACACAGTTCTTTTTTTCTGGGGATGATCATGGTTCTTGTTGAATTGGAGACTCTGGAAAGAAGAGCTTACTTCTTGCATTAAAACAGAGTGGATTTCATGGATGAGAACACTGGTCTGAATTTCCCTTCAGAAACGGAGTTAAACCCCAGGATCTGTGTCTTCCTACAAGCAAGAGTTCATTTCTGGTAAACCCAGTGAATTTAGGGCTCAAATGATTTTTCTCAGTTCACGAACCCTACATAATTCTCACTATTAACTAAAGAGCATTTATGTTACAAGAGGTGTGGTTTGTATCAGTTTCAAACGCAGAGTTGAACTACCTATTCTCCCTATGAATAGGAAACACAGTTCTTTTTATAAGGCCATGCTCATGGTTCTTGCTGTAATTTAGACTCTGGAAAGAAGAGCTTACTTCTTGCCTTAAAACAGAGTGTATTTCATGGATGAGAACACTGGTCTGAATTTCCCTTCAGAAACGGAGTTAAACCTCAAGATCTGTGTCTTCCTACTAGCTGGAGTTCATTTCTGGTAAACCCAGTGAATTTTGGGCTCAAATGATTTTTCCCAGTTCACTAACCCAACGGTATTCTCACTATTAACTAAAGAAGATTTATGTAAGAGGCGCTGTGGTTTGTATCATTTTCATAAGAAGAGTTGAACTACATATGGTCCGTATGAGTAGGATACACATTTCTTTTTTTCAGGGCATGCTCATGGATCTTGCTTTATTTTAGACCCTGGAAAGAAGACCTTGCTTCTTCCGTTAAACAGAGTGTGTTTCAGGGATAAGAACTCTGGTCTGAATTTCCCTTCAGAAACGGAGTTAAACCCCAGGATCTGTGTTTTCCTACAAGCAGGAGTTCATTTCTGGTAAGCAAAGTCAATTTTGGGCTCAAATGTTTTTACACAGTACACCAACAGAACACGATTCTCACTATTAACTAAAGATCCTTTATGTAAGAGGAGCTGTGGTTTGTATCAGTTTCATAAGCAGAGTTGAACTACATATGGACCGTATGAGTAGGAAACACATTTCTTTTTTTCTGGGCATGCTCATGGTTCTTGTTGTATTGGAAACTCTGGAAAGAAGAGCGTACTTCTTGCATTAAAACAGAGTGTATTTCTTGGATGAGAACACTGGTCTGAATTTCACATCAGAAACGGAGTTAAACCCCAGGATCTGTGTCTTCCTACAAGAAAGAGTTCATTTCTGGTAAACCAAGTGAATTTTCAGCTCAAATGATTTTCCACAGTTCTAGCACACAACGCGATTATCACTATTAACTAAAGAGGATTTATGTAAGAGGAGCTGTGGTTTGGATCAGTTTCATGAGCAGAGTTGAACTACATATGGTCCGTATGAGTAGGAAACACTGTTCTTTTTTTCAGGGCTTGCTCATGGTTCTTGCTGTATTTTTGACTCTGGAAAGAAGTCCTTGCTTCTTGGTTAAAACAGAGTGTGTTTCAGGGATAAGAACTCTGGTCTGAATTTCCTTTCAGAAACGGAGATAAACCCCTGGATCTGTGTTTTCCTACAAGCAGGAGTTCATTTCTGGTAAGCAATGTCAATTTTGGGCTCAAATGTATTTACACAGTACACCAACAGAACATGATTCTCATTATTAACTAAAGATCCTTTATGTAAGTGGAGCTGTGGTTTGTATCAGTTTCATAAGTAGGGTTGAACTACATATGGACAGTATGAGTAGGAAACACAGTTCTTTTTTTCTTGGCATGCTCATGGTTCTTACTGTATTGGAGATTCTGGAAAGAAGAGGATGATTCATGCCTTAAAACAGAGTGTGTTTCTGGTATGAGAACTCTGGTCTGAATTTCCCTTCAGAAACGGAGTTTAAGCCCATGATCTGGGTCTTCCTACAAGCAAGAGTTCATTTCTGGTAAACCCAGTGAATTTTGTGCTCAAATGATTTTACGCAGTTCACATACCCAACGGTATTCTCACTGTTAACTAAAGAGGATTTATGTAAGAGGAGCTGTGGTTTGTATCAGTTTCATGAGCAGAGTTGAACTACATAGGGACCGTATGAATAGGAAACACATTTCTTTTTTTCTGGGCATGCTCATGGTTCTTGTTGTATTGGAGACTCTGGAAAGAAGAGCTTACTTCTTGCATTAAAACAGAGTGTATTTCATGGATGAGAACACTGGTCTGAATTTCCCTTCAGAAACTGAGTTAAACCCCATGATCTGTGTCTTCCTACTAGCAAGAGTTCATTTCTGGTAAACCAAGTGAATTTTCGGCGCAAAAGATTTTCCACAGTATTAGAACACAACGCGATTATCACTATTAAGTAAAGAGCATTTATGTAAGAGGAGCAGTGGTCTGTATCAGTTTCATAAGCAGATTTGAACTACATAGAGTCCGTATGAGTAGGAAACACAGTTCTTTTTTTCTGGGCATGCTCATGGTTCCTGTTGTATTGGAGACTCTGGAAAGAAGAGCTTACTTCTTGCGTTAAAACAGAGTGAATTCCAAGGATGAGAACACTGGTCTGAATTTCCCTTCAGAAACGGAGTTAAACCCCAGGATCTGTGTCTTCCTACAAGCAAGAGTTCATTTCTGGTAAACCCAGTGAATTTTGGGCTCAAATGATTTTTCACAGTTCACTAACCCAACGCTATTCTCACTATTAACTAAAGAAGATTTATGTAAGAGGCGCTGTGGTTTGTATCATTTTCATAATAAGAGTTGAACTACATATGGTCCATATGAGTAGGATACACATTTCTTTGTTTCAGGGCATGCTCATGGATCTTGCTTTATTTTAGAACCTGGAAAGAAGACCTTGCCTCTTCCGTTAAACAGAGTGTGTTTCTGGTATGAGAACTCTGGTCTGAATTTCCCTTCAGAAACGGAGTTAAACCCCATGATCTGTGTCTTTCTACAAGCAAGAGTTCATTTCTGGTAAACCCAGTGAATTTTGTGCTCAAATGATTTTTTGCAGTTCACAAACCCAACACTATTCTCACTATTATCTAAATAGGATTTATGTAAGAGGAGCTGTCTTTTGTATCAGTTTAATAAGCAGAGTTGAACTGCATATGGTCCATATGAGTAGGAAACACAGTTCTTTTTTTCTGGGGATGATCATGGTTCTTGTTGAATTGGAGACTCTGGAAAGAAGAGCTTACTTCTTGCATTAAAACAGAGTGGATTTCATGGATGAGAACACTGGCCTGAATTTCCCTTCAGAAACCGAGTTAAACCCCATGATCTGTGTCTTCCTACTAGCAAGAGTTCATTTCTGGTAAACCAGGTGAATTTTCGGAGCAAAAGATTTTCCACAGTATTAGAACACAACGCGATTATCACTATTAACTAAAGAGCATTTATGTAAGAGGAGCAGTGGTCTGTATCAGTTTCATAAGCAGATTTGAACTACATAGTGTCCGTATGAGTAGGAAACACAGTTCTTTTTTTCTGGGCATTCTCGTGGTTCCTGTTGTATTGGAGACTCTGGAAAGAAGAGCTTACTTCTTGCCTTAAAACAGAGTGAATTCCAAGGATGAGAACACTGGTCTGAATTTCCCTTCAGAAACGGAGTTAAACCCCAGGATCTGTGTCTTCCTACAAGCAAGAGTTCATTTCTGGTAAACCCATTGAATTTTGGGCTCAAATGATTTTTCGCAGTTCACTAACCCAGCGCTGTTCTCACTATTAACTAAAGAAGATTTATGTAAGAGGCGCTGTGGTTTGTATCATTTTCATAAGAAGATTTGAACTACATATGGTCCATATGAGTAGGATACACATTTCTTTTTTTCAGGGCATGCTCATGGATCTTGCTGTATTTTTGACTCTGGAAAGAAGTCCTCGCTTCATGCGTTAAAACAGAGTGTGTTTCTGGTATGAGAACTCTGGTCTGAATTTCCCTTCAGAAACGGAGTTAAACCACATGATCTGTGTCTTTCTACAAGCAAGAGTTCATTTCTGGTAAACCCAGCGAATTTTGTGCTCAAATGATTTTTTGCAGTTCACAAAACCAACGCTTTTCTCAATATTATCTAAATAGGATTATTTAAGAGGAGCTGTATTTTGTATCAGTTTCATAAGCAGAGTTGAACTGCATATGGTCCATATGAGTAGGAAACACAGTTCTTTTTTTCTGGGGATGATCATGGTTCTTGTTGAATTGGAGACTCTGGAAAGAAGAGCTTACTTCTTGCATTAAAACAGAGTGGATTTCATGGATGAGAACACTGGTCTGAATTTCCCTTCAGAAACGGAGTTAAACCCCAGGATCTGTGTCTTCCTACAAGCAAGAGTTCATTTCTGGTAAACCCAGTGAATTTAGGGCTCAAATGATTTTTCTCAGTTCACGAACCCTACATAATTCTCACTATTAACTAAAGAGCATTTATGTTACAAGAGGTGTGGTTTGTATCAGTTTCAAACGCAGAGTTGAACTACCTATTCTCCCTATGAATAGGAAACACAGTTCTTTTTATAAGGCCATGCTCATGGTTCTTGCTGTAATTTAGACTCTGGAAAGAAGAGCTTACTTCTTGCCTTAAAACAGAGTGTATTTCATGGATGAGAACACTGGTCTGAATTTCCCTTCAGAAACGGAGTTAAACCTCAAGATCTGTGTCTTCCTACTAGCTGGAGTTCATTTCTGGTAAACCCAGTGAATTTTGGGCTCAAATGATTTTTCCCAGTTCACTAACCCAACGGTATTCTCACTATTAACTAAAGAAGATTTATGTAAGAGGCGCTGTGGTTTGTATCATTTTCATAAGAAGAGTTGAACTACATATGGTCCGTATGAGTAGGATACACATTTCTTTTTTTCAGGGCATGCTCATGGATCTTGCTTTATTTTAGACCCTGGAAAGAAGACCTTGCTTCTTCCGTTAAACAGAGTGTGTTTCAGGGATAAGAACTCTGGTCTGAATTTCCCTTCAGAAACGGAGTTAAACCCCAGGATCTGTGTTTTCCTACAAGCAGGAGTTCATTTCTGGTAAGCAAAGTCAATTTTGGGCTCAAATGTTTTTACACAGTACACCAACAGAACACGATTCTCACTATTAACTAAAGATCCTTTATGTAAGAGGAGCTGTGGTTTGTATCAGTTTCATAAGCAGAGTTGAACTACATATGGACCGTATGAGTAGGAAACACATTTCTTTTTTTCTGGGCATGCTCATGGTTCTTGTTGTATTGGAAACTCTGGAAAGAAGAGCGTACTTCTTGCATTAAAACAGAGTGTATTTCTTGGATGAGAACACTGGTCTGAATTTCACATCAGAAACGGAGTTAAACCCCAGGATCTGTGTCTTCCTACAAGAAAGAGTTCATTTCTGGTAAACCAAGTGAATTTTCAGCTCAAATGATTTTCCACAGTTCTAGCACACAACGCGATTATCACTATTAACTAAAGAGGATTTATGTAAGAGGAGCTGTGGTTTGGATCAGTTTCATGAGCAGAGTTGAACTACATATGGTCCGTATGAGTAGGAAACACTGTTCTTTTTTTCAGGGCTTGCTCATGGTTCTTGCTGTATTTTTGACTCTGGAAAGAAGTCCTTGCTTCTTGGTTAAAACAGAGTGTGTTTCAGGGATAAGAACTCTGGTCTGAATTTCCTTTCAGAAACGGAGATAAACCCCTGGATCTGTGTTTTCCTACAAGCAGGAGTTCATTTCTGGTAAGCAATGTCAATTTTGGGCTCAAATGTATTTACACAGTACACCAACAGAACATGATTCTCATTATTAACTAAAGATCCTTTATGTAAGTGGAGCTGTGGTTTGTATCAGTTTCATAAGTAGGGTTGAACTACATATGGACAGTATGAGTAGGAAACACAGTTCTTTTTTTCTTGGCATGCTCATGGTTCTTACTGTATTGGAGATTCTGGAAAGAAGAGGATGATTCATGCCTTAAAACAGAGTGTGTTTCTGGTATGAGAACTCTGGTCTGAATTTCCCTTCAGAAACGGAGTTTAAGCCCATGATCTGGGTCTTCCTACAAGCAAGAGTTCATTTCTGGTAAACCCAGTGAATTTTGTGCTCAAATGATTTTACGCAGTTCACATACCCAACGGTATTCTCACTGTTAACTAAAGAGGATTTATGTAAGAGGAGCTGTGGTTTGTATCAGTTTCATGAGCAGAGTTGAACTACATAGGGACCGTATGAATAGGAAACACATTTCTTTTTTTCTGGGCATGCTCATGGTTCTTGTTGTATTGGAGACTCTGGAAAGAAGAGCTTACTTCTTGCATTAAAACAGAGTGTATTTCATGGATGAGAACACTGGTCTGAATTTCCCTTCAGAAACTGAGTTAAACCCCATGATCTGTGTCTTCCTACTAGCAAGAGTTCATTTCTGGTAAACCAAGTGAATTTTCGGCGCAAAAGATTTTCCACAGTATTAGAACACAACGCGATTATCACTATTAAGTAAAGAGCATTTATGTAAGAGGAGCAGTGGTCTGTATCAGTTTCATAAGCAGATTTGAACTACATAGAGTCCGTATGAGTAGGAAACACAGTTCTTTTTTTCTGGGCATGCTCATGGTTCCTGTTGTATTGGAGACTCTGGAAAGAAGAGCTTACTTCTTGCGTTAAAACAGAGTGAATTCCAAGGATGAGAACACTGGTCTGAATTTCCCTTCAGAAACGGAGTTAAACCCCAGGATCTGTGTCTTCCTACAAGCAAGAGTTCATTTCTGGTAAACCCAGTGAATTTTGGGCTCAAATGATTTTTCACAGTTCACTAACCCAACGCTATTCTCACTATTAACTAAAGAAGATTTATGTAAGAGGCGCTGTGGTTTGTATCATTTTCATAATAAGAGTTGAACTACATATGGTCCATATGAGTAGGATACACATTTCTTTGTTTCAGGGCATGCTCATGGATCTTGCTTTATTTTAGAACCTGGAAAGAAGACCTTGCCTCTTCCGTTAAACAGAGTGTGTTTCTGGTATGAGAACTCTGGTCTGAATTTCCCTTCAGAAACGGAGTTAAACCCCATGATCTGTGTCTTTCTACAAGCAAGAGTTCATTTCTGGTAAACCCAGTGAATTTTGTGCTCAAATGATTTTTTGCAGTTCACAAACCCAACACTATTCTCACTATTATCTAAATAGGATTTATGTAAGAGGAGCTGTCTTTTGTATCAGTTTAATAAGCAGAGTTGAACTGCATATGGTCCATATGAGTAGGAAACACAGTTCTTTTTTTCT
Source organism: Onychomys leucogaster (assembly GCA_949786385.1). Taxonomy (NCBI): domain Eukaryota; kingdom Metazoa; phylum Chordata; class Mammalia; order Rodentia; family Cricetidae; genus Onychomys; species Onychomys leucogaster. Next base: position 1,688,520 of record CATKUP010000106.1, on the reverse strand, counting down.
GGGGATGATCATGGTTCTTGTTGAATTGGAGACTCTGGAAAGAAGAGCTTACTTCTTGCATTAAAACAGAGTGGATTTCATGGATGAGAACACTGGCCTGAATTTCCCTTCAGAAACCGAGTTAAACCCCATGATCTGTGTCTTCCTACTAGCAAGAGTTCATTTCTGGTAAACCAGGTGAATTTTCGGAGCAAAAGATTTTCCACAGTATTAGAACACAACGCGATTATCACTATTAACTAAAGAGCATTTATGTAAGAGGAGCAGTGGTCTGTATCAGTTTCATAAGCAGATTTGAACTACATAGTGTCCGTATGAGTAGGAAACACAGTTCTTTTTTTCTGGGCATTCTCATGGTTCCTGTTGTATTGGAGACTCTGGAAAGAAGAGCTTACTTCTTGCCTTAAAACAGAGTGAATTCCAAGGATGAGAACACTGGTCTGAATTTCCCTTCAGAAACGGAGTTAAACCCCAGGATCTGTGTCTTCCTACAAGCAAGAGTTCATTTCTGGTAAACCCATTGAATTTTGGGCTCAAATGATTTTTCGCAGTTCACTAACCCAGCGCTGTTCTCACTATTAACTAAAGAAGATTTATGTAAGAGGCGCTGTGGTTTGTATCATTTTCATAAGAAGATTTGAACTACATATGGTCCATATGAGTAGGATACACATTTCTTTTTTTCAGGGCATGCTCATGGATCTTGCTGTATTTTTGACTCTGGAAAGAAGTCCTCGCTTCATGCGTTAAAACAGAGTGTGTTTCTGGTATGAGAACTCTGGTCTGAATTTCCCTTCAGAAACGGAGTTAAACCACATGATCTGTGTCTTTCTACAAGCAAGAGTTCATTTCTGGTAAACCCAGCGAATTTTGTGCTCAAATGATTTTTTGCAGTTCACAAAACCAACGCTTTTCTCAATATTATCTAAATAGGATTATTTAAGAGGAGCTGTATTTTGTATCAGTTTCATAAGCAGAGTTGAACTGCATATGGTCCATATGAGTAGGAAACACAGTTCTTTTTTTCTGGGGATGATCATGGTTCTTGTTGAATTGGAGACTCTGGAAAGAAGAGCTTACTTCTTGCATTAAAACAGAGTGGATTTCATGGATGAGAACACTGGTCTGAATTTCCCTTCAGAAACGGAGTTAAACCCCAGGATCTGTGTCTTCCTACAAGCAAGAGTTCATTTCTGGTAAACCCAGTGAATTTAGGGCTCAAATGATTTTTCGCAGTTCACAAACCCAACTCTATTCTCAGTATTAATAAAGAGGATTTATGTAAGAGGTGCTGTGGTCTGTATCAGTTTCTTAAGCAGAGTTGAACTACATATGGTCCGTATGAGTAGGAAACAGTTCTTTTTTTCTTTGCATGCTCATGGTTCTTGTTGAATTGGACACTCTGGAAAGAAGAGCTTACTTCTTGCATTAAAACAGAGTGGATTTCATGGATGAGAACACTGGTCTGAATTTCCCTTCAGAAACGGAGTTAAACCCCAGGATCTGTGTTTTCCTACAAGCAAGAGTTCATTTCTGGTAAACCCAGTGAATTTTGGGCTCAAATGATTTTTCGCAGTTCACAAACCCAACGCAATTCTCACTATTAACTATACAAGATTTATGAAAGAGGAGCTGTGGTTTGTATCAGTTTCATAAGCAGAGTTGAACTGCATATGGTCCGTATGAATAGGATACACATTTTTTTTCAGGGCATTCTCATGGTTCTTGCTGTATTTTTGACTCTGGAAAGAAGTCCTCGCTTCATGCATTAAAACAGAGTGTGTTTTAGGGACAAGAACTCTGGTCTGAATTTCCCTTCAGAAACTGAGTTAAACCCCTTGATCTGTGTTTTCCTACAAGAGGAGTTCATTTCTGTTTAGCAAAGTGAATTTTTGGCTCAAATGTTTTTACACACTACACCAACAGAACACGATTCTCATTATTAACTAAAGATCCTTTATGTAAGAGGAGCTGTGGTATATATCAGTTTCATAAGAAGAGTTGAACTACATATGGACCGTATGAGTAGGAAACACAGTTCTTTTTTTCTTGGCATGCTCATGGTTCTTACTGTATTGGAGACTCTGGAAAGAAGAGCATACTTCTTGCATTAAAACAGAGTGTATTTTATGGATGAGAACACTGGTCTGAATTTCCCTTCAGAAACGAGGTTAAACCCCAGGATCTGTGTCTTCCTACAAGCAAGAGTTCATTTCTGGTAAACCAGGTGAATTTTGGGCTCAAATCATTTTTCACAGTTCACAAACCCAACGCTATTCTCACTATTAACTAAAGAAGATTTATGTAAGAGTAGCTGTGTTTTGTATCATTTTCATAAGCAGAGTTGAACTACATATGGTCCGTATGAGTAGGATACACATTTCTTTTTTTCAGTGCATGCTCATGGTTCTTGCTGCATTTTAGACCCTGGAAAGAAGACCTTGCTTCTTACGTTAAAACAGAGTGTGTCAGGGATAAGAATTCTGGCCTGAATTTTCCTTCTGAAATGGAGTTAAATCCCAGAATCTGTGTTTTCCTACAAGCAGGAGTTCATTTCACATAAGCAAAGTGGATTTTGTGCTCAAATGTTTTTACACAGTACACCAACAGAACACGATTCTCACTATTAACTACAGAGCATTTATGTAAGAGGAGCTGTGGTCTGTATCAGTTTCAGAAGCAGATTTGAACTACATATGGTCCGTGTGAGTAGGAAACAAAGTTCTTTTTTTCTTGGCATGCTCATGGTTCTTACTGTAATGGAGAACCTGGAAAGAAGAGGATGATTCATGACTAAAAATAGAGTGTTTTTCAGGTATGAGAATTCTGATCTGAATTTCCCTTCAGAAACGGAGTTAAACCCCAGGATTTGTGTCTTCCTACAAGCAAGAGTTCATTTCTGGTAAACCCAGTGAATTTTGGCCTCAAATGATTTTTCACAGTTCACAATACCATCGCTATTCTCAGTATTAATAAAGAGGATTTATGTAAGAGGAGCTGTGGTTTTTATCAGTTTCTTAAGCATAGTTGAACTACATATGGTCCGTATGGGTAGGAAACACAGTTCTTTTTTTGGGGGGCATGCTCATGGTTCTTTTTGAATTGGAGACTCTGGAAAGAAGAGCTTACTTCTTGCATTAAAACAGAGTGGATTTCATGGATGAGAACACTGGTCTGAATTTCCCTTCAGTAACGGAGTTAAACCCCAGGATCTGTGTCTTCCTACAAGCAAGAGTTCATTTCTGGTAAACCCAGTGAATTTTGGGCCTAAATAATTTTTCGCAGTTCACAAACCCAAAGCTATTCTCACTATAAACTAAAGAAGATTTATGAAAGAGGAGCTGTGGTTTGTATCAGTGTCATAAGCAGAGTTGAACTACATACGGTCCGTATGAATAGGATACACATTTCATTTTTTCAGGGCATGCTCATGATTCTTGCTGTATTTTTCACTCTGGAAAGAAGTCCTTGCTTCTTGGTTAAAACAGAGTGTGTTTCAGGGATAAGAACTCTGGTCTGAATTTCCCTTCAGAAACGGAGTTAAACCCCTGGATGTGTATTCCTACAAGAAGGAGTTCATTTCTGGTAAGCAAAGTGAATTTTGGGCTCAAATGATTTTTCGCAGTTCTCCAAATCAAACCGATTCTCACTATTAACTACAGAGCATTTATGTAAGAGGAGCTGTGGTTTGTATCACTTTCATAAGCATAGTTGAACTATATATGGTCCGTATGAGTAGGAAACGCAGTTCTTTTTTTCTGGGCATGCTCATGGTTCCTGTTGTATTGGAGACTCTGGAAAGAAGAGCTTACTTCTTGCATTAAAACAGAGTGTATTTTATGGATGAGAACACTGGTCTGAATTTCCCTTCAGAAACGAGGTTAACCCTCGGATCTGGGTCTTCCTACAAGCAAGAGTTCATTTCTGGTAAACCCAGTGAATTTTGGGCTCAAATGATTTTTCGCAGTTCACAAACCCAACGCTATTCAAACTATTAACTAAAGAAGATTTATGTAAGAGGAGCTGTGGTTTGTATCATTTTCATAAGCAGAGTTGAACTACATATGGTCCGTATGAGAAGATTACACATTTCTTTTCTTCAGGGCATGCTCATGGTTGTTGCTGTATTTTAGACCGTGGAAAGAAGACCTTGCTTCTTACGTTAAAACAGAGTGTGTCAGGGATAAGAATTCTGGCATGAATTTTCTTTCTGAAACGGTGTTAAATCCCAGAATCTGTGTTTTCGTACAAGCAGGAGTTCATTTCTCATAAGCAAAGTGGATTTTGTGCTCAAATGTTTTTACACAGTACACCAACAGAACACGATTATCACTATTAACTAAAGATCCTTTATGTAAGAGGAGCTGTGGTTTGTATCAGTTTCATAAGCAGAGTTGAACTACATATGGACCGTATGAGTAGGAAACACATTTCTTTTTTTCTGGGCATGCTCATGGTTCTTGTTGTATTGGAAACTCTGGAAAGAAGAGCTAACTTCTTGCATTAAAACAGAGTGTATTTCTTGGATCAGAACACTGGTCTGAATTTCACATCAGAAACGGAGTTAAACCCCAGGATCTGTGTCTTCCTACAAGAAAGTGTTCATTTCTGGTAAACCAAGTGAATTTTCGGCTCAAATTATTTTCCACAGTACTAGCACACAACGCGATTAGCACTATTAACTAAAGAGCATTTATGTAAGAAGAGCTGTGGTCTGTATCAGTTTCATAAGCAGATTTGAACTACATATGGTGCGTATTAGTAGGAAACAAAGTTCTTTTTTCTTGGCATGCTCATGGTTCTTACTGTAATGGAGACCCTGGAAAGAAGAGGATGATTCATGCCTAAAAACAGAGTGTATTTCATGGATGAGAACACAGGTCTGAATTTCCCTTCAGAAACGGAGTTAAACCCCAGTATCTGTGTCTTCCTACAAGCAAGAGTTCATTTCTGGTAAACCAGTGAATTTTCGGATCAAATGATTTTCCACAGTTCTAGAACACAAAACGATTATCACTATTAACTAAAGAGCATTTATGTAAGAGGAGCTGTGGTCTGTATCAGTTTCATAATCAGAGTTGAACTACATATGGTCCGTATGAATAGGAAACACAGTTCTATTTTTCAGGCCATGCTCATGTTTCTTGCTGTAATTTAAACTCTGGAGAGAAGAGCTTGCTTCTTTGTTAAAACAGAGTGTGTTTCTGGTATGAGAACTCTGGTCTAAATTTCCGTTCAGAAACGGAGTTAAACCCCATGATCTGTGTCTTTCTACAAGCAAGAGTTCATTTCTGGTAATTCCAGTGAATTTTGGGCTCAAATGATTTTTTGCAGTTCACAAACCCAATGCTATTCTCACTATTAACTAAAGAGGATTTATGTAAGAGGAGCTGTGGTTTGTATCAGTTCCATAAGCAGAGTTGAACTACATATGGTCTGTATGAGTAGGAAACAATGTTCTTTTTTTCAGGGCATGCTCATAGTTCTTGCTGTACTTTAGACTTGGAAAGAAGAGCTTGCGTCTTGCGTTAAAATAGAGTGTGTTTCAGGGATAAGAACTCTGGTCTGTATTTCCCTTCAGAAACGGAGTTAAACCCCTGGATATGTTTTCCTTCAAGTAGGAGTTCTTTTCTGGTAAGGACAGTGAATATTGGGCTCAAATGATTATTCGCAGTTCTGCAAATCAAACCGATTCTCTTACTAACTATAGAGCATTTATGTAAGAGGAGCTGTGGTTTGTATCAGTTTCTTAAGCATAGTTGAACTACATATGGTCCGTATGGGTAGGAAACACAGTTCTTTTATTCTGGGCATGCTCATGGTTCTTTTTGAATTGGAGACTCTGGAAAGAAGATCTTACTTCTTGCATTAAAACAGAGTGGATTTCATGGATGAGAACACTGGTCTGAATTTCCCCTCAGAAACGGAGTTAAACCTCAAGATCTGTGTCTTCCTACAAGCAAGAATTCATTTCTGGTAAACCAAGTGAATTTTGAGCTCAAATGATTTTTCGCAGTTCACTAAACCAAACCGACTCTCACTATTAACTAAAGAGTATATATGTAAGAGGAGCTGTGGTCTGTATCAGTTTCATAAGCGAAATTGAACTACATATGGTCCATATGAGTAGGAAACACAATTCTTTTTTTCTTGGCATGCTCATGGTTCTTGCTGTATTGGAGACCGTGGAAAGAAGAGGGTGATTCTTGCCTTAACAGAGTGTGTTTCAGGGATGAGAACACTGGTCTGAATTTCCCTTCATAAACGGAGTTAAACCCCATGATATGTGTCTTCCGACATGCAAGAGTTCATTTCTGGTAAACCAGTGAATTTTGGGTTCAAATGATTTTTAACAGTTCATTAACCCAACGCGATTCACACTATTAACTAAAGAGCATTTATGTAAGAGGAGCTGTGGTTTGTATCAATTTCATGATCAGAGTTGAACTGCATATGATCTGTACGATTAGTAAACGCAGTTCTTTTTTTCTGGGCAATCTCATGGTTATTGCTTTATTGCAGACGCAGGAAAGAAGAGGATGCTTCTTGCCTTAAAACAGAGTGAGTTTCATAAAAGAGATCTCTGGTTTGAATATCACTTCAGAAACGGAGTTAAACCCCAGGATATGTGCCTTCCTACAAGCAAGAGTTTATTTCTGGTAAACCCTGTGAATTTTGGGCTCAAATGATTTTTAGCAGTTCACAAACCCAACACGATTCTCACTATTAACTAAAGAGCATTTATGTACGAGGAGCTGTGGTTTGTATCAGTTTCATAAGCAGAGTTGAACGACATAGGGTCCGCATGAGTAGGAAACACAGTTCTTTTTTTTCTGGGCATGCTCATGGTTCTTGCTGTATTGGAGACCCTGGAAACAAGAGATTGCATCTTGCATTAAAACAGAGGGTGTTTTATGGATGAGAACTCTGGTCTGAATTTCCCTTCAGAAACGGAGTTAAACCCCAGGAAATGTGTCTTCCTACAAGCAAGAGTACTTTTCTGGTAAATAAAGAGAATTTTGGGCTCAATGATTTTACAAAGATCAGAAACCCATCGTGATTCTCACTATTATCTAAAGAGCATTTATGTAAGAGGAGCTGTGGTTTGTATCAGTTTCATAAGCAGAGTTGAACTGCATATGATCTGCATGATTAGGAAACACAGTTCTTTATTTCTGGGCATTCTCATGGTTCTTGCTGTATTGGAGACTCTGGAAAGAAGAGGCTGCTTCTTGCGTTAAAACTGCATGTGTTTCATGGATGAGAACACTGGTCTGACTTTCCCTTCAGAAACGGAGTTAATACCCAGGATCTGTGTCTTCCTACAAGCAAGAGCTCATTTCTGGTAAACCCAGGGATTTTTGGGCTCAAATTAATTTACACAGTTCTAGAACCCAACGCGACTATCACTATTAATTAAAGAGCATTTATGAAAGAAGAGCTGTGTTCTGTATCATTTCATTAGCAGCGTTGAACTACATATGGTCAGTATGAGTAGGAAACACAGTTCTTTTTTTCTGGGAATGCTCATGGTTTTACTGTATTGGAGACGCTGGAAAGAAGAGGATGATTCTAGCCTTAAAACCCAGTGTTTTTCTGGGTTGAGAATTATGGTCTGAATTTGCCTTCAGAAACGGAGTTATACACCATGATCTGTGTGTTCCTACAAGCAAGAGTTTATTTCAGGTAAACACAGTGAATTACAGTCTCAAATATTTTTTTGCAGTTCACGAACCCAACGCGATTCTCACTATTAACTGAAGAGTATTTATGTAAGAGGAGCTGTGGTTTGTATCAGTTTCATAAGAGGAGTTGAACTACATATGGTCCATATGAATAGGAAACACAGTTCTTTTTTTCAGGCCATGCTCATGGTTCTTGCTGTAATTTAGACTCTGGAAAGAAGAGCTTGCTTCTTAGTTAATACAGAGTGTGTTTCTGGAATGAGAACTCTGGTCTGAATTTCCCTTCAGAAACGGAGTTAAACCCCAGGATCTGTGTCTTCCTACAAGCAAGAGTTCATTTCTGGTAAACCCAGTGAATTTTGGGCTCAAATATTTTTCCACAGTTCTAGAAGACAACGCGATTATCACTATTAACTAAAGAGCATTTATGTAAGAGGAGCTGTGGTCTGTATCAGTTTCATAAGCAGATGTGAACTACATATGGTCCGTATGTGTAGGAAACACAGTTCTTTTTTTCTGGGCATGCTCATGGTTCTTGCTGTATTGGAGACGCTGGAAAGAAGAGGATGCTTCTTCACCTAAATCAGAGTGTGTTTCAGGGATGAGAACTCTGGTCTGAATTTCCCCTCAGAAACGGAGTTAAATGCCAAGATCTGTGTCTTCCTACAAGCAAGAATTCATTTCTGATAAACCAAGTGAATTTTGGGCTCAAATGATTTTTTGCAGTTCACCAAACCAAACCGATTCTCACTATTAACTAAAGAGCATTTATGTAAGAGGAGCTGTGGTCTGTATCAGTTTCATAAGCAGATTTGAACTACATATGGTCCGTATGAGTATGAAATACAGTTCTTTTTTTCAGGGCATGATCATGGTTCTTGCTGTATTTTAGACTCTGGAAAGAAGAACTTGCTTCTTGCGTTAAAGGAGAGTGTGTTTCAGGGATGAGAACTCTGGTCTGAATTTCCCTTCAGAAACGGAGTTAAACCCCAGTATCTGTGTCTTTTTACATGCAAGAGTTCATTTCTGGTAAACCAAGTGAATTTTCGGATCAAATGACTTTACACAGTTATAGAACCCAAAGCGATTATCACTATTAACTAAAGAGCATTTATGAAAGAGGAGATGTGTTCTGTATCATTTCATAAGCAGAGTTGAACTACACATGGTCCGTTTGATTAGGAAACACAGTTCTTTTTTTCAGGGCATGCTCATGGTTCTTGCTGTATTTTAGAATCTGGAAAGACTAGCTTGCTTCTTGCCTTAAAACAGAGTGTTTTTCAGGTATGAGAACTCTGGTCTGAATTTCCCTTCATAAACGGAGTTAAACCCCAGTATCTGTGTCTTCCTACAAGCAAGAGTTCATTTCTTGTAAACCCAGTGAATTTTGGGCACAAATGATTTTTCGCAGTTCACAAACCCAACTCTATTCTCACTATTAACTGAAGAAGATTTATGTAACAGGAGCTGTGGTTTGTATCAGTTTCATAAGCAGAGTTGAACTACATATGGTCCGTATGAGTAGGAAACACTGGTCTTTTTTTCAGGGCATGCTCATGGTTCTTGCTGTATTTTAGACTCTGGAAACAAGAGCTTCGTTCTTAGTTAAAACCGAGTGTGTTTCTGGTATGAGAACTCTGGTCTCTATTTCCCTTCAGAAACGGATTTCAACACCAGGGTGTGTTTTCCTACAAGTAGGAGTTCATTTTTGGTAAGCAAAGTGAATTTTTGGCTCAAATATTTTTACACAGTAAACCAACACAACACGATTCTCACTATTAACTAAAGATCCTTTATGTAAGAGGAGCTGTGGTTTGTATCATTTTCATAAGCAGAGTTGAACTAAATATGGTCTGTATGAGTAGGAAACACAGTTCTTTTTTTCTGGCCATGCTCCTGGTTCTTGTTGTATTGGAGACGCTGGAAAGAAGACGATGCTTCTTGTCCTAAATCAGAGTGTGTTTCAGGGATGAGAACTCTGGTCTGAATTTCCCCTCAGAAACGGAGTTAAACCCCAAGATCTGTGTCTTCCTACAAGCAAGAATTCATTTCTGGTAAACCAAGTGAGTTTTGGGCTCAAATGTTTTTTCGCAGTTCACTAAACCAAACCGATTCTCACTATTAACTAAAGAGCATATATGTAAGAGGAGCTGTGGTCTGTATCAGTTTCATAAGCGGAGTTGAACTACATATGGTCCGTATGTGTAGGAAACACAGTTCTTTTTTTCTTGGCATGCTCATGGTTCTTGCTGTATTGGAGACCATGGAAAGAAGAGGGTGATTCTTGCCTTAACAGAGTGTGTTTCAGGGATGAGAACACTGGTCTGACTTTCCCTCCAGAAACGGAGTTAATACCCAGGATCTGTGTCTTCCTACAAGCAAGAGCTCATTTCTGGTAAACCCAGGGATTTTTGGGCTCAAATGACTTTACACAGTTCTAGAACCCAACGCGATTATCACTATTAATTAAAGAGCATTTATGAAAGAGGAGCTGTGTTCTGTATCATTTCATGAGCAGCATTGAACTACATATGGTCGGTGTGAGTAGGAAACACAGTTCTTTTTTTCTGGGAATGCTCATGGTTTTACTGTATTGGAGACACTGGAAAGAAGAGGATGATTCTAGCCTTAAAACCGAATGTTTTTCTGGGTTGAGAATTGTGGTCTGAATTTGCCTTCAGAAAAGGAGTTATACGCCATGAACTGTATGTTCCTACAAGCAAGAGTTTATTTCAGGTAAACACAGTGAATTTCGCTCTCAAATATTTTTTTGCAGTTCACGAACCCAACGCGATTCTCACTATTAACTAAAGAGTATTTATGTAAGAGGAGCTGTGGTTTGTATCAGTTTCATAAGCAGAGTTGAACTACATATGGTCCATATGAATAGGAAACACAGTTCTTTTTTTTCAGGCCATGCTCATGGTTCTTGCTGTAATTTAGACTCTGGAAAGAAGAGCTTCCTTCTTAGTTAATACAGAGTGTATTTCTGGAATGAGAACTCTGGTCTGAATTTCCCTTCAGAAACGGAGTTAAACCCCATGATCTGTGTCTTCCTACAAGCAAGAGTTCATTTCTGAAAAACCAAGTGAATTTTCGGCTCAAATGATTTTACACAGTCCTAGAACACAACACGATTATCACTATTAACTAAAGAGCATTTATGTAAGAGGAGCTGTGTTCTGTATCAGTTACATAAGCAGATTTGAACTACTTATGGTCCGTATGAGTAGGAAACACAGTTCTTTTTTTCAGGACATGCTCATGGTTCTTGCTGTATTTTAGACTCTTGAAAGATTAGCTTGCTTCTTGCCTTAAAACAGAGTGTGTTTCAGGGATGAGAACTCTGGTCTGAATTTCCCTTCAGAAACGGAGTTAAACCCCAGGATATGTGTTTTCCTACAAACAAGTCTTCATTTCTGGTAAACCCAGTGAATTTTCGGTTCAAATGATTTTCACAGTTCACGAACCCAATGTGATTCTCACTATTAACTTAAGAGTATTTATGTAAGTTGAGCTGTGGTTTGTATCTGTTTCATAAGCAGAGTTGAACTACATATGGTCAACATGAGTAGGAAATACAGATCTCTTTTTCAGGGCATGCTCATCGTACTTGCTATATTGGAGACACTGGAAAGAAGAGCTTGCTTCTCGCGTTAAAACGGAGTGAGTTTCATGGATGAGAACACTGGTCTGAATTTCCCTTCAAAACAGAGTTAATCCCCAGGATATGTGTCTTCCTACAAGCAAGAGTTCATATCTGGTAAACCCAGTAAATTTTGGGGTCAAATGATATTTAGCAGTTCATTAACCCAACGCGATTCACACTATTAACTAAAGAGCATTTATGTAAGAAGAGCTGTGGTTTGTATCAATTTAAGGATCAGAGTTGAACTGCATATGATCTGTACGAGTAGTAAACACAGTTCCTTTTTTCTAGGCAATCTCATGGTTATTCCTGTATTGGAGACCCTGGAAAGAAGAGGATGCTTCTTGCCTTAAAACAGAGTGAGTTTCATAAATGAGATCTCTGGTTTGAATATCACTTCAGAAACGGAGTTAAACCCCAGGTTATGTGTCCTCCTACAAGCAAGAGTTTATTTCTGGTAAACCCAGTGAGATTTGGGCTCAAATGAATTTTAGCAGTTCACGAACCCAACGCGATTCTCACTAATATCTAAAGTGCATTTATGTAAGTGGAGATATTGTTTGTATCTGTTTCATAAGCATAGTTGAACTACATATAGTCCGTATAAGTAGGAAACACAGTTCTCTTTTTCAGGGCATGCTCATCGTGGTACTTGCTGTATTGGAGACGCTGGAAAGAAGAGCTTGCTTCTTGCGTTAAAACAGAGTGTGTTTCATGGATGAGAACACTGGTCTGAATTTCCCTTCAGAAACGGAGTTAAAGCCTAGGATCTGTGTCTTCCTACAAGCCAGACTTCATTTCTGGTAAACCCAGAGAATTTTGGGCTGAAATCACTTTACACAGTTCTAGAACCCAACACATTATCACTATTAATTAAAGATCATGTATGAATGAGGAGCTGTGTTCTGTATCATTTCATAAGCAGCGTTGAACTACATTTGGTCGGCATGAGTAGGAAACACAGTTCTTTTTTTCTGGGAATGCTCATGGTTTTACTGTATTGGAGACGCTGGAAAGAAGAGGATGATTCTTGCCTTAAAACAGAGTGTTTTTCAGGGTTGAGAATTATGGTCTGAATTTGCCTTCAGAAACGGAGTTAAACCCCATGATCTGTGTCTTCCTACAAGCAAGAGTTCATTCCTGATAATCCAAGTGAATTTTCAGCTCAAATGATTTTACACAGTCCTAGAACACAACACGATTATCACTATTAACTAAAGAGCATTTATGTAAGAGGAGCTGTGGTCTGTATCAGTTTCATAAGCAGATTTGAACTACTTATGGTCCGTATGAGTAGGAAACACAGATATTTTTTTCAGGGCATGCTCATGGTTCTTGCTGTGTTTTAGACTCTTGAAAGATTAGCTTGCTTCTTGCCTTAAAACAGATTGTGTTTAAGGGATGAGAACCCTGGTCTGAATTTCCCTTCAGAAACGGAGTTAAACCCCAGGATATGTGTCTTCCAACTAGCAAGAATTCATTTCTGGTAAACACATTGAATTTTCGGTTCAAATGATTTTCGCAGTTCACGAACCCAATGCGATTCTCACTATTAACTTAAGAGTCTTTATGTAAGTGGAGCTGTTTTTTGTATCTGTTTCATAAGCAGAGTTGAACTACATATGGTCCGCATGAGTAGGAAACACAGTTCTCTTTTTCAGGGCCTGCTCATCGTACTTGCTATATTGGAGACACTGGAAAGACGTGCTTGCTTCTTGCGTTAAAACGGAGTGAGTTTCATGGATGAGAACACTGGTCTTAAATTCCCTTCAGAAACAGAGTTAAACCCCAGGATATGTCACCCTACAAGCAAGAGTACTTTTCTGGTAAACAAAGAGAATTTTGGGCTCAATGATTTTAGAAAGATTAGAAACCCATTGTGATACTCACTATTAACTAAAGAGCATTTATGTAAGAGGAGCTGTAGTTTGTATCAGTTTCATAAGCAGAGTTGAACTACATATGGTCCATATGAGTAGCATACACAGTTCTTTTTTTTGGGCATGCCCATGGTTGTTGGTGTATTGGAGACTCTGGAAAGAAGAGCTTACTTCTTGCATTAAAACAGAGTGTATTTCATGGATGAGAACACTGGTCTGAATTTACCTTCTCAAACGCAGTTAAACCCCATGATCTGTGTCTTCCTACAAGCAAGAGTTCATTTCTGGTAAACCCAGTGAATTTTGGGCTCAAGTGATTTTCCACAGTTCTAGAACACAACGCGATTCTCACTATTAACTAAAGAGCTTTTAGGTAAGAGGAGCTGTGGTCTGTATCCGTTTCATAAGCAGATTTGAACTACATATGGTCCGTATGAGTAGGAAACAAATTTCTTTTTTTCAGGGCATGCTCATGTTTCTTGCTGTAATTTAGACTCTGGAAAGAAGAGCTTGCTTCTTAGTTAAAACAGAGTGTGTTTCAGGGATAATAACTCTGGTCTGAATTTCACTTCAGAAACGGAGTTAAACCCCACAATCTGTGTTTTCCTACAAGCAGGAGTTCATTTCTGGTAAGCAAAGTGAATTTTGGGCTCAAATGTTTTTGCGCAGTACAGCAACAGAAGACGATTCTCACTATTAACTAAAGATCCTTTATGTAAGAGGAGCTGTGGTTTGTATCAGTTTCATAATTAGAGTTGAACTACATATGGACCTTATGAGTAGGAAACACATTTCTTTTTTTCTGGGCCTGCTCATGTTTCTTGTTGTATTGGAGACTCTGGAAAGAAGAGCTTACTTCTTGCATTAAAACAGAGTGTATTTTATGGATGAGAACACTGGTCTGAATTTCCCTTCAGAAACAGAGTTAAAGCCTAGGATCTGTGTCTTCCTACAAGCAAGAGCTCATTTCTGGTAAACCCAGGGAAATTGGGGTGAAATGACTTTACACAGTTCTAGAACCCAACGCGATTATCACTATTAATTAAAGAGCATTTATGAAAAGGAGCTGTGTTCTGTATCATATCATAAGCAGCGTTGAACTACATATGGTCCGCATGAGTAGGAAACACAGTTCTTTTTTTCTGCGAATGCTCATGGTTTTACTGTATTGGAGACGCTGGAAAGAAGAGGCTGCTTCTTGCGTTAAAACAGCATGTGTTTCATGGATGAGAACACTGGTCTGACTTTCCCTTCAGAAACAGAGTTAATCCCCAGGATCTGTGTCTTCCTACAAGCAAGAGTTCATATCTGGTAAACCCAGTAAATTTTGGGGTCAAATGATATTTAGCAGTTCATAAACCCAATGCGAATCACACTATTAACTAAGGAGCATTTATGTAAGAGGAGCTGTGGTTTGTATCAATTTCATGATCAGAGTTGAACTGCATATGATCTGTACGAGTAGTAAACACAGTTCTTTTTTTCTGGGTAATCTCATGGTTATTGCTGTATTGGAGACGCTGGAAAGAAGAGGATGCTTCTTGCCTTAAAACAGAGTGAGTTTCATAAATGAGATCTCTGGTTTGAATATCACTTCAGAAACGGAGTTAAACCCCAGGTTATGTGTCTTTCTACAAGCAAGAGTTTATTTCTGGTAAACCCAGTGAATTTTGGGCTCAAATGATTTTTAGCAGTTCACGAACCCAACGCGATTCTCACTATTATCTAAAGAGCATTTATGTAAGTGGAGAGGTGGTGTGTATCTGTTTCATAAGCATAGTTGAACTACATATGGTCCCTATGAGTAGGAAACACAGTTCTCTTTTTCAGGGCATGCTCATCGTGGTACTTGCTGTATTGGAGATCCTGGAAGGAAGAGCTTGCTTCTTCTGTTAAAACAGAGTGTGTTTCATGGATGAGAACACTGATCTGAATTTCCCTTCAGAAACGGAGTTAAAGCCTAGGATCTGTGTCTTCCTACAAGCACGAGCTCATTTCTGGTAAACCCAGGGAATTTTGGGCTGAAATACTTTACATAGTTCTAGAACCCAACGCAATTATCACTATCAATTAAAGAGCATTTATGAAAGAGGAGCTGTGTTCTGTATCATTTCATAAGCAGAGTTGAACTACATATTGTTCGCATGAGTAGGAAACACAGTTCTTTTTTTCTGGGAATGATCATGGTTTTACTGTATTGGAGACGCTGGAAAGAAGAGGACGATTCTTGCCTTAAAACAGAGTATTTTTCAGGGATGAGAATTATGGCCTAATTTGCCTTCAGAAACGGAGTTATACACCATGATCTGTGTCTTCCTACAAACAACAGTTCATTTCGGGTAAACCCAGTGAATTTTGGGCTCAATAGGTTTTTCGCAGTTCACGAACCCCACGCGATTCTCACTATTAACTAAAGAGGATTTATGTAAGAGGAGCTGCGGTTTGTATCAGTTTCATAAGCAGAGTTGAACTACATATTTTCCGCATGAGTAGGAAACACAGTTCTTTTTTTCTGGGCATGCTCATGGTATTTGCTGTATTGGATACGCTGGAAAAAGAGATTGCATCTTGCATTAAAACAGAGGGTGTTTTGTGGATGAAAACTCTGGTCAGAATTTCCCTTCAGAAACTGAGTTAAACCACCTTATCTATGTCTTCCTACAAGCAAGAGTGCATTTCTGGTAAACCAAGTGAATTTTCAGCTCAAATGATTTTACACAGTTCTGGAACACAACACGACTATCACTATTATCTAAAGAGCATGTATGTTAGAGGAGCTGTGGGTTTTATCAGTTTCATAAGCAGAGTTGAACTACATATGGTCTGTATGAGTAGGAAGAACATTTCTTTTTTTGTGGTCATGCTCAAGGTTCCTACTGTATTGAAGTCGCTGGTTTGAAGAGGATGATTCTTGCCTTAAATCAGAGTGTTTTTCATGGATGAGAACATGGTCTGAATTTGCCTTCAGAAATGGAGTTAAATCCCAGGATCTGTGTCTTCCTACAAGCAAGAGTTCTTTTCTGGTAAACCAAGAGAATTTTGGGCTGAAACGATTTTTCGCATTTCTCGAACCCAACGCGATTCTCACTATTAACTAAAGAGCATTTATGTAAGAGGAGCTGTTGTTTGTATCAGTTTCATAAGCATAGTTGAACTACATATGGTCCGCATGAGTAGGAAACACAGTTCTTTTTTTCAGGGCATGCTCATGTTTCTTGCTGTATTTTAGACTCTGGAAAGAAGAGCTTGCTTCTTGCGTTAAATCAGAGTGTGTTTCAGGGATGAGAACTCTGGTTTGAATTTCCCTTCAGAAACGGAGTTAAATCCCAGGATCTGTGTCTTCCTACAAGCAAGAGTATTTTTCTGGTAAACCCAGGTAATTTTGGGCTCAGATGTTTTTTTACAGTTCATGAACCAAAACGTGATTCTCACTATTAAGTAAAGAGGATTTATGTAAGAGGAGCTGTGGTTTGTATCAGTTTCATAAGCAGAGTTGAACTACATATGGTCTGTATGAGTAGGAAGCACATTTCTTTTTTGGGGGGGCATGCTCATGGTTCCTACTATATTGGAGAAGCTGGAAAGAAGAGGATCATTCTTGCGTTAAAACAGAGTGTTTTGAGGGGATGAGAACTCTGGTCTGAATTTCCCTTCAGAAATCGAGTTAAACCCCAGGATCTGTGTCTTCCTACAAGCAAGAGTTCATTTCTCCTGAACCCAGTGATTTTTGGCTCAAATGATTTTTCGCAGTTCATGAACCCAACGCAATTCTCACTATTAACTAAAGAGCATTTGTGTAAGCGCAGCTGTGGTTTGTATCAATTTCATAATCACAGTTGAACTACACATGGTTAGTATGAGTAGGAAACACAGTTCTTTTTTTCAGGGCATGCTCATGGTTCTTGCTATATTTTTGATTCTGGAAAGAAGAGCTTGCTTCTTCGATAAAACAAAGTGTGTTTCAAGGATGAGAACTCTGGTCTGAATTTCCCTTCAGAAACGGAGTTAAACACCAGGATCTGTTTCTTCTTACAAGCAATAGTTCTTTCCTGGCAAACCCAGGGAATTTTGGGCTGAAATGATATTTCGCATTTCACTAACCCAACGCGATTCTTACTATTAACTAAAGAACATTTATGTAAGTGGAGCTGTGGTTTGTATCAGTTTCATAAGCAGGGTTGTACTACATATGGTCCGTACCAGTAGGAAACACAGTTCTTTTTTTCAGGGCATTATCATGGTTCTTGCTGTAATTTAGACTCTGGAAAGAATAGATTGCTTCTTGTATTAAAACAGAGAGTGTTTCAGGGATGAGAACTCTGGTCTAAATTTCCTTTCAGAAATGGAGTTAAACCCCAGGATCTGTGTCTTCCTACTAGCAAGAGTTCATTTCTGGTAAACCAAGTGAATTTTTGGCTCAAATGATTTTACACAGTTCTAGAACACAATGTGATTATCACTATAAACTAAAGAACATTTATGTAAGAAGAGCTGTGCTCTGTATCAGTTTCATAACTAGAGTTGAACTACTTATGGTCCATATGAGTAGGAAATACAGTTCTTTTTTTCTGAGCATGCTCATGGTTCTTCCTGTTTTGGAGACGCTTGAAAGAAGAGAATGATTCTTGCCTTAAAACAGAGTGTTTTTCAGGGTGGAGAATTCTGGACTGAATTTGCCTTCAGAAACGGAGTTTAACCCCAGGATCAGTGACTTCCTACAAGAAAGAGTTCATTTCAGGTAAACCCAGTGAATTTTGGCCTCAAATGCTTTTTTCGGAGTTCACGAACCCTACACTGTTCTCACTATTAACTAAAGAGCATTTATGTAAGATGAGCTGTGGTTTGTATCAGTTTCATAAACAGAGTTGAACTACATATGGTCCGTATGAGTAGGAAACACAGTTCTTTTTTTCTTGTCATGCTCATGTTTCTTGTTGTATTGGAGACGCTGGAAATACGAGCTTGCATCTTGCATTAAAACAGAGTATAGTTTATGGATGAGAACTCTGGTCTGAATTTCCCATCAGAAACGAAGTTAAACCCCATGATCTGTGTCTTCCTACAAGCAAGAGTTCATTTCTAGTAAACCAAGTGAATTTTCGGCTCATATGATTTTAAACAGTTCTAGAACAAAACGCGATTACCACTATTAACTAAAGAGCATTTATGTAAGAGGACCTGTGGTCTGTATCAGTTTCGTAAGCAGAGTTGAACTACATATGGTCCAAATGAGTAGGAAACAAAGTTCTTTTTTTCTAGGAAAGCTCATGGTTCTTACTCTATTGAAGACGCTGGATTGAAGAGGATGATTCTTGCCTTAAAACAGAGTGTTTTTCATGGATGAGAACATGGTCTGAATTTGCCTTCAGAAATGGAGTTAAACTCCAGGATTTGTGTCTTTCTACAAGCAAGAGTTCTTTTCTGGTAAACCAAGTGAATTTTTGGGCTGAAAAGATTTTCCGCATTTCTCAAACCAAACGCGATTCTCACTATTAACTAAAGAGCATTTATGTAAGAGGAGCTGTTGTTTGTATCAGTTTCATAAGCAGAGTTGAACTAGGTACGGTCCATATGAGTAGGAAACACAGTTCTTTTATTCTGGGCATTCTCCTGTTTCTTGCTGTATTGGAAACGCTGGAAAGAGGAGCATGCTTCTTTCCTTAAAACAGAGTGTGTTTCATGGATGAGAACACTGGTCTGAATTTTCCATCAGAAACGGAGTTAAATCCCAGGCTCTGTGTCTTCCTACAAGAAAGAGTTCTTTTCTTCTAAACCTAGAGACTTTTCGGCTCCAATGAATTTACACAGTTCACAAACCCAACAGGATTTTCATTACTAACTCAAGAGCCTCTACTTAATAGATGCTGTGGTTTGTATGAGTTTCATAACCAGTGTTGAACTAGATACGGACCGTAAGAGTAGGAAACACAATTCCTTTTTTCTGGCCATTCTCATGTTTGTTGCTCCATTGCAGACGCTGGAAAGAAGAGCATGCTTCTTGCATTAAAACAGAGTGAGTTTCATGGATGAGAACACTGATCTGAATTTTCCTTCAGAAACAGAGTTAAACTTCGGGTCTTTGTCTTCCTACAAGCAAGAGTTCATTTCTCGTAACCCCTGTGAATTTTTGGTTCAAATGTATTTACACTCTTCACAGATCCAACACATTTTTCACAATTAACTGAAGATGATCTGTGTAAGAGATGCTGTGGTTTTATGAGTTTCATAAGCAGAGTTGAACTAGATATGGTGCGTTTGACTAGGAAACACAGTTCTTTTTTTCTGGGCATGCTTATGTTTCTTGCTGCATTGCAGATGCTGGATAGAAGAGCATGCTTCTTGCATAAAAATGGTGTGTGTTTCAGGGATGAAAACACTGGTCTGAATTTTTGTTCAGAAACAGTGTTAAACCCCATGGTCTTTGTCTTTCTACAAGCAAGAGTTCATTTCTGGTAAACCCAGGGAATTTTCTGCTCGAATGAATTGACACAGTTCATGAACCCAACACGTTTTTCACTATTAACTAAGGAGCCTCTATTTAAGAGATGCTGTGGTTTTATGAGTTTCATAAGCATAGTTGAACTAGATATGGTGCCTTTGACTACGAAACACAGTTCTTTTATTCTGGGCATTCTCCTGTTTCTTGCTGCTTTGGAGACGCTGGAAAGAAGAGCATGCTTCTTGCGTTAAAACAGATTGTGTTTCATGGATGAGAACACTGGTCTGAATTTTTGTTCAGAAATGGAGTTAAACCCCAGGGTCTTTGTCTTCCTATAAGCAAGAGTTCATTTCTGGTAAACCCAGTTAATTTTTGTCTCAAATGAATTTGCACAGTTCACTGATCCAACACTATTTTCACTATTAACTAAAGAGTATCTATGTAAGAGATGCTGTGGATTGAATGAGTTTCATAAGCAGAGTGAAACTAGATATGGTCCGAATGAATAGGAAACTCCGTTCTTTTTTCTGGGCTTGCTCATGTTGTATCAGTTTCATAAGTACAGTTAAACTAGATAAGATCCGTATGAGTAGGAAACACTGTTCTTTTTTTCTGGCTATGCTCATGTTTCTTTTGTATTGCAGACGCTGGAAAGAATAGCATGCATCTTGCGTTAAAACAGAGTGTGTTTCATGGATGAGAACATTGGTCTGAATTTTTGTTCAGAAACAGATTTAAACCCTAGGGTCTTTGTCTTCCCTTCAGAAACGGAGTTAAACCAAAGGATCTGTGTCTTCCTACAAGCCAGAGTTCATTTCTGGTAAACCCAGTTAATTTGTGTCTCAAATGAATTTACACAGAACACAAAACCAACGCGTTTCTCACTATTAACTAAAGAGCATTTATTTAACATGAACTGTGGTTTGCATCCGTTTTATAAGCAGAGTTGAACTAGATATGATCCTTATGAGTAGGAAACACAGTTATTTTTTTTTTGACTTGCTCATATTTCTTCGTGTATTGGAGACGCTGGAAAGAAGAGCATGCTTCTTGCTTTAAAACAGAGTGTGTTTTAATTGAAGGGAACACTGGTCTGAATTTCCCATCAGTAACAGAGTGAAAACACAGGATCTGTGTCTTCCTACAGGCAAGAGGTCATTTCTCTTAAACCCACCTAAATTTGGGCTCAAATGAATTTACACAGTTCACAAACCCAACGTGTTTCTCACTATTAACTAAAGAGCATTTATTTAACTTTAGCTGTGGTTTGTATCAGTTTCATAGGAAGTGTTGAACTATCTAGGATCTGTATGAGTAGGAAACACAGAACTTTTATTCGGGACATGCTCATGTTTCTTGCTGTATTGGAGATAAAGAAAGAAGATCATGCAACTTGCGTTAAAACAGAATGTGTTTCATGGAAGATAACACTGGTCTGAATTTCTATTCAGAAATGCAGTTAAACCCCTTAGTCTGTGTCTTCCTACAAGCAACAGGTCATTTCTGGTAAACCCAGTGAATTTGCGGCACAAATGAATATACACAGTTCACAAACCCAACGCTTTTCTCACAATTAACTAAAGAGCATTTATTTAACAGTAGCTGTGGTTTGTATCAGTTACATAAGCAGAGTTGAACTAAATATGATCTGTATGAGTAGGAAACACAGTTCTTTTATTCGGGGCTTGCTCATGTTTCTTGATGTATTGGAGATGCTGGAAAGAAGAGCATGCTTCTTGCGTGAAAACAGAGTGTGTTTCATGGATGAGAACACTGGTCTGAATTTACCTTCAGAAATGGAGTTAAACCACAGGATCTGTGTCTTCCTACAAGCAAGAGTTCATTTTGGTAAACCCAGTGAATTTGCGGCTCAAATGAATTTACACAGTTCACGATCTCAATGCGTTTCTCACAATTAACTAAAGAGCATATATGTAAGAGGAGGTGTGGTTTGTTTCAGTTTCATGAGTAGAGTTGAACTAGATATGGTCTGTATGAGTGGGAAACACAGTTTTTTTTTTCTGGGCACGCTCATGTTTCCTTTTGTATAGGAGACGCTGGAAAGAAGAGCATGCTTCTTGCGTTAAAACAGAGTGTGTTTCATGAATGAGAACACAGGTCTGTATATCCATTCTGAAATGAATTTAAGGTCCAGGATCTTTGTCTTCCTCCAGGCATGAGATCATTTCTGGTAAACCTCTGAATTTTGGGCTTAAATGAATTTACACAGTTCACAAACCCAACTTGTTTCTCACTATTAACTAAAGAGCATTTATTTAACAAGAGCTGTGATTTGTAACAGTTTCATAGGCAGAGTTGAACTAGATATGATCTGTATGTGTAGGAAAAAACAGTTCTTTTATTCTGGTCTTGCACATGTTTCTTGCTGTATTGGAGACGCTGGAAAGAAGAGCATGCTTCTTGCGTTAAAACATAGTATGTTACATGGATGAGAACACTGGTCTGAATTTCCCTTCATAAAAGGAGTTAAACCACAGTGTCTGTGTCTTCCTACAAGCAAGAGGTCATTTCTTGTAAACCCAGGGAAATTTCGGCACAAATGAATTTACACAGTTCACAATCCGAACACGATTCTCACTATAAACTAAAGAGCATTTCATTAACAGCAGGTGTGAACTGTTACAGTTTCATAATCAGGGTTGAACTACATATGGCCCTTATGAGTAGGAAACATAGTTATTTTTTTCTGGGCTTGCTCATGTTTCTTGCTGTATTGGAGACACAGGAAAGAACAACATGCGTCTTGCATAAAAACAAAGTGTGTTTTATTGATGAGAACACAGGTGTATTTTCCCTTCTTAAACGGATTTGAGATCCAGGATCTGTGTCTTACTACAAGCCAGAGTTCATTACTGGGAAACCCAGTGAATTTGCGGCTCATATGAGTTTACACAGTTCATGAACCCAACGTGTTTCTCACAATTAACTAAAGAGCATAAATGTAAGAGGAGCTGTGGTTTGTATCAGTTTCATGAGCAGAGTTGAACTAGATGTGGTCCGTAGGAGTGGGAAACACAGTTCTTTTTTTCTGGGCTTGCTCATGTTTCTTGCTCTCTTGCAGACTCTGGAAATTAGAGTAAGCTCCTTGCATTAATACAGAGTGTGTTTCATGCATGAGAACACGGGTCTGAATTTCCCTTCTGAAATGGATTTAAGGTCCAGCATCTGTGTCTTCCTACAAGCAAGAGGTCCTTTCGGGTAAACCCACTGAATTTTGGGCTCAAATGAATTTACACAGGTCACAAACCCAATGCGTTTCTTACAATTAACTAAAGAGCATTTATGTAAGAGGAGCTATGGTTTGTATCAGTTTCATGAGCAGAGTTGAACTAGATATGGTCCGTATGAGTAGGAAACACAGTTCTTTTTTTCTGGGCTTGCTCATGTTTCTTGCTGTATTGGAGACTAAGGAAGGAACAGCATGCTTCTTCCGTTAAAACAGAGTGTGTTTCATGGAAGAGAACACTGGTCACAATTTCGCTTCAGGAACGGAGATGAACAAAAGGTTCTGCGTCTTCCTACAAGCAAGAGGTCATTTCTGGTAAACCCAATGATTTTGCAGCTCAAATGAATTTACACAATTCACAAACCGAACGCATTTCTCACAATTAACTAAAGAGCATTTATGTAAGAGGAGCTATGGCTTGTATCAGTTTCATGAGCAGAGTTGAAGTAGATATGGTCCGTATGAGTAGGAAACACAGTTCTTTTTTTCGGGGCTTGCCCATGTTTCTTGCTGTATTGGAGAGTCTGGAGAGAAGAGCATGCGTCTTGCGTTAAAACAGAGTCTGTTTCATTGATGAGAACACTGGTCTGAATCTCCCTTGAGATACTGAGTTACACTACAGGATCTGCTTCTTCCAACAAGCAAGAGGTCATTTCTGGTAAAACCACTGAAATTTGGGCTCAAATGAAATTACACACCTCACAAAACCAACGCGTTTATCACTATTAACTAAAGAGCATTTATTTAAAAGGAGCTGTGGTTTTTATCAGTTTCCTAAGCCGAGTTGAACTAGATATGGTCCGTATGAGTAGGAAACAGTTCTTTTTTTTCTGGGCATGCTCATTTTTCTTGCTGTATTGCAGACGCTTAAAGAAGAGCATGCTTCTTGCGTTACAACACAGTGTGTTTCAACGAAGAGAACACTGGTCTGAATTTCACTTCAGAAACGTTGTTAAACCACAGGATCTGTGTCTTCCTACAAGCAAGAGGTCATTTCAGGTAAACCCAGTGAATTTGCAGCTCAAATGAATTTACCCAAGTCACAAACCCAACGCGTTTCTTACAATTAACTATAGAGGATTTATGTAAGAGGAGCTATGGTTTGTACAGGTTTCATGAGCAGAGCTGAACTAGATTTCGTCCGTATGAGTAGGAAACACAGTTCTTTTTTAAGGGCTTGCTCATGTTTCTTGCTGTTTTGGAGACTAAGGAAGGAACAGCATGCTTCTTCCGTTAAGACAGAGTGTGTTTCATGGAAGAGAACACTGGTCAGAAATTCCCTTCAGAAATGGAGATGAAGCACAGGATCTGTGTCTTCCTACAAGCTAGAGGTCATTTCTGGTAAACCCAATGATTTTGCAGCTCAAATGATTTTACACAATTCACAAACCGAATGCGTTTCTCACAATTAACTAAAGAGCATTTATGTATCAGGAGCTGTGGCTTGTATCAGTTTCATGAGCACAGTTGAAGTAGATATGGTCCGTATGAGTAGGAAACACAGTTCTTTTTTTCTGGACTTGCTCATGGTTCTTGCTGTATTGGAGACTCTGGTAAGAAGAGCATGCGTGTTGTGTTAAAACAGAGTCTGTTTCATGGATGAGAACACTGGACTGAATTTCCATTCAGATACTGAGTTACACCACAGGATCTGCTTCTTCCTACAAGTAAGAGGTCATTTCTTGTAAAACCACTGAAATTTGGGCTCAAGTGAATTTACACACCTCACGAAACCAACGTGTTTATCACTATTAACTAAAGAGCATTTATTTAAAAGGAGCTGTGGTTTTTATCAGCTTTCTAAGCCGAGTTTAACTAGATATGATCCGTATGAGTAGGAAACACAGTTCTTATTTTCTGGGCTTGCTCATTTTTCTTGCTGTATTGCAGACGCTGAAAGAAGAGCATGCTTCTTGCGTTACAACACAGTGTGTTTCAACGAAGAGAACACTGGTCTGAATTTCCCTTCAGAAACGTTGTTAAACCACAGGATCTGTGTCTTCCTACATGCAAGAGGTCATTTCTGGTAAACCCAGTGAATTTGCAGCTCAAATGAATTTACACAGTTCACAAACCTAAGGCGTTTCTTACACTTAACTAAAAAGCATTTATGTAAGAGGAGCTTTGGTTTGTATCAGTTTCATGAGCAGAGTTGTACTAGATATGGTCCGTATGATTTGGAAACACAGTTCTTTTTTTGTGGGCTTGCTCATGTTTCTTACTGTATTGGAGACTAAGGAAGGAACAGCATGCTACTTCCGTTAAAACAGAGTGTGTTCATGGAAGAGAACACTGTTCAGAAATTCCCTTCAGAAACGGAGATGAACCACAGGATCTGTGTTTTCCTACAAGCAAGAGGTCATTTCTTGTAAACCCACTGAAATTTGGGCTCAAATGAATTTACACACCTCACGAAACCAATGCGTTTATCACTATTAACTTAAGAGCATTTATTTAGAAGGAGCTGTGGTTTACATCAGTTTCATAATCAGAGTTGAACTAGATATGATCCCTATGGGTAGGAAACACAGTTCTTTTTTCTGGGCTTGCTCATGTTTCTTGCTGTATTGGAGACTAAGGAAGGAACAGCATGCTTCTTCCGTTAAAACAGAGTGTGTTTCATGGATGAGAACACAGGTCTGAATTTCCCGTCTGAAACGTATTTAAGGTCCAGGATCTGTGTCTTCCTACTTACAAGAGGTCATTTCTGGTAAACCCAGTGAATTTGTGGCTCCAATGAATTTACGCAGAGCACAAACACAAGGCGTTTCTCACTATTAAATAAAGAGCATACATGTAAGAGGAGCTGAGATTTGTATCAGTTTCATGAGCGGTGTTGAAGTAGGTATGGTCCGTATGAGTGGGAAACACAGTTCTTTTTTTCTGGGCTTGCTCATGTTTCTTGCTCTCTTGCAGACTCTGGAAATTTGAGTAAACTCCTTGCATTAAAACAGAGTATGTTTCATGCATGAGAACACTGGTCTGAATTTCCCTTCTGAAATGGATTTAAGGTCCAGCATCTGTGTCTTCTTACAAGCAAGAGGTCATTTCTGGTAAACCCACTGAATTTTGGGCTCAAATGAATTTACACAGCTCACACACCCAACGCGTTTCTTAAAATTAACTAAAGAGCATTTATGTAAGAGGAGCTATGATTTGTATCAGTTTCATGAGCAGAGTCGAACTAGATATGGTCCGTATGAGTAGGAAACACAGTGCTTTTTTTCTGGGCTTGCTCATGTTTCTTGCTGTTTTGGAGACTAAGGAAGGAACAGCATGCTTCTTCCGTTAAGACAGAGTGTGTTTCATGGAAGAGAACACTGGTCAGAATTTCCCTTCAGAAAAGGAAATGAACAAAAGGATCTGCGTCTTCCTACAAGCAAGAGGTCATTTCTGGTAAACCCAATGATTTTGCAGCTCAAATGAATTTACACAATTCACAAACCGAATGCGTTTCTCACAATTAACTAAAGAGCATTTATGTAAGAGGAGCTGTGGCTTGTATCAGTTTCATGAGCAGAGTTGAAGTAGATATGGTCCTTATGAGAAGGAAACACATTTCTTTTGTTCTGGACTTGCTCATGTTTCTTGCTGTATTGGAGAATCTGGAAAGAGGAGAATGCTTCTTGCGTTAAAACAGAGTGTGTTTCTTGGAAGAGAACACTGGTCAGAAATTCCCTTCAGAAATGGAGATGAACCACAGGATCTGTGTCTTCCTACAAGCAAGAGGTCATTTCTGGTAAACCCAATGATTTTGCAGCTCAAATGAATTTACACAATTCACAAACTGAATGCGTTTCTCACAATTAACTAAAGAGCATTTATGTATCAGGAACTGTGGCTTGTATCAGTTTCATGAGCAGAGTTGAAGTAGATATGGTCAGTATGAGTAGGAAACACAGTTCTTTTTTTCTGGACTTGCTCATGGTTCTTGCTGTATTGGAGACTCTGGAAAGAAGAGCATGCGTCTTGTGTTAAAACAGAGTCTGTTTCATGGATGAGAACACTGGTCTGAATTTCCCTCAGATACGGAGTTACACCACAGGATCTGTGTCTTTCCACAAGCAAGAGGTCATTTCTGGTAAACCCACTGAAATTTGGGCTCAAATGAATTTACACACCTCACGAAACCAACGCGTTTATCACTATTAAGTAAAGAGCATTAATTTAGTAGGAGCTGTGGTTTACATCATTTTCATAATCAGAGTTGTACTAGATATGATCCCTATGGGTAGGAAACACAGTTCTTTTTTCTGGGCTTGCTCATGTTTCTTGCTGTATTGGAGACTAAGGAAGGAACAGCATGCTTCTTCCGTTAAAACAGAGTGTGTTTCATGGAAGAGAACACTGGTCAGAATTTCCCTTCAGAAACGGAGATGAACAAAAGGATCTGCGTCTTCCTACAAGCAAGAGGTCATTTCTGGTAAACCCACTGAAATTTGGGCTCAAATGAATTTACACCCCTCACGAAACCAACGCGTTTATCACTATTAAGTAAAGAGCATTTATGTTAGAGGAGCTGTGGTTTGTATCAGTTTCATAGGCAGAGTTGTAGTAGATATGGTCCATGTGAGTAGGAAACACAGTTCTTATATTCTGGGCTTGCTCATGTTTATTGCTGTATTGGAGATGCTGGAAAAAAGTCCATGCTTCTTTCGTTAAAACAGAGGGTGTTTCATGGATGAGAACACAGGTCTGAATTTCCCGTCTGAAACGTATTTAAGGTCCAGGATCTGTGTCTTCCTACTTGCAAGAGGTCATTTCTGGTAAACCCAGTGAATTTGTGGCTCCAATGAATTTACGCAGAGCACAAACACAAGGCGTTTCTCACTATTAAATAAAGAGCATACATGTAAGAGGAGCTGAGTTTTGTATCAGTTTCATGAGCGGTGTTGAAGTAGGTATGGTCCGTATGAGTGGGAAACACAGTTCTTTTTTTCTGGGCTTGCTCATGTTTCTTGCTCTCTTGCAGACTCTGGAAATTTGAGTAAACTCCTTGCATTAAAACAGTGTGTTTCATGCATGAGAACACTGGTCTGAATTTCCCTTCTGAAATGGATTTAAGGTCCAGCATCTGTGTCTTCTTACAAGCAAGAGGTCATTTCTGGTAAACCCAATGATTTTGCAGCTCAAATGAATTTACACAATTCACAAACCGAATGCGTTTCTCACAATTAACTAAAGAGCATTTATGTATCAGGAACTGTGGCTTGTATCAGTTTCATGAGCAGAGTTGAAGTAGATATGGTCAGTATGAGTAGGAAACACAGTTCTTTTTTTCTGGACTTGCTCATGGTTCTTGCTGCATTGGAGACTCTGGAAAGAAGAGCATGAGTCTTGTGTTAAAACAGAGTCTGTTTCATGGATGAGAACACTGGTCAGAATTTCCCTGAGATACGGAGTTACACCACAGGATCTGTGTCTTCCCACAAGCAAGAGGTCATTTCTGGTAAACCCACTGAAATTTGGGCTCAAATGAATTTACACACCTCACGAAACCAACGCGTTTATCACTATTAAGTAAAGAGCATTAATTTAGTAGGAGCTGTGGTTTACATCATTTTCATAATCAGAGTTGAACTAGATATGATCCCTATGGGTAGGAAACACAGTTCTTTTTTCTGGGCTTGCTCATGTTTCTTGCTGTATTGGAGACTAAGGAAGGAACAGCATGCTTCTTCCGTTAAAACAGAGTGTGTTTCATGGAAGAGAACACTGGTCAGAATTTCCCTTCAGAAACGGAGATGAACAAAAGGATCTGCGTCTTCCTACAAGCAAGAGGTCATTTCTGGTAAACCCACTGAAATTTGGGCTCAAATGAATTTACACACCTCACGAAACCAACGCGTTTATCACTATTAAGTAAAGAGCATTTATGTTAGAGGAGCTGTGGTTTGTATCAGTTTCATAGGCAGAGTTGTAGTAGATATGGTCCATGTGAGTAGGAAACACAGTTCTTATATTCTGGGCTTGCTCATGTTTATTGCTGTATTGGAGATGCTGGAAAAAAGTCCATGCTTCTTTCGTTAAAACAGAGGGTGTTTCATGGATGAGAACACAGGTCTGAATTTCCCGTCTGAAACGTATTTAAGGTCCAGGATCTGTGTCTTCCTACTTGCAAGAGGTCATTTCTGGTAAACCCAGTGAATTTGTGGCTCCAATGAATTTACGCAGAGCACAAACACAAGGCGTTTCTCACTATTAAATAAAGAGCATACATGTAAGAGGAGCTGAGTTTTGTATCAGTTTCATGAGCGGTGTTGAAGTAGGTATGGTCCGTATGAGTGGGAAACACAGTTCTTTTTTTCTGGGCTTGCTCATGTTTCTTGCTCTCTTGCAGACTCTGGAAATTTGAGTAAACTCCTTGCATTAAAACAGAGTGTGTTTCATGCATGAGAACACTGGTCTGAATTTCCCTTCTGAAATGGATTTAAGGTCCAGCATCTGTGTCTTCTTACAAGCAAGAGGTCATTTCTGGTAAACCCACTGAATTTTGGGCTCAAATGAATTTACACAGCTCACACACCCAACGCGTTTCTTAAAATTAACTAAAGAGCATTTATGTAAGAGGAGCTATGATTTGTATCAGTTTCATGAGCAGAGTCGAACTAGATATGGTCCGTATGAGTAGGAAACACAGTGCTTTTTTTCTGGGCTTGCTCATGTTTCTTGCTGTATTGGAGACTAAGGAAGGAACAGCATGCTTCTTCCGTTATGACAGAGTGTGTTTCATGGAAGAGATCACTGGTCAGAATTTCCCTTCAGAAAAGGAAATGAACAAAAGGATCTGCGTCTTCCTACAAGCAAGAGGTCATTTCTGGTAAACCCAATGATTTTGCAGCTCAAATGAATTTACACAATTCACAAACCGAACGCGTTTCTCACAATTAAATAAAGAGCATTTATGTATCAGGAACTGTGGCTTGTATCAGTTTCATGAGCAGAGTTGAAGTAGATATGGTCCTTATGAGAAGGAAACACATTTCTTTTGTTCTGGACTTGCTCATGTTTCTTGCTGTATTGGAGAATCTGGAAAGAAGAGAATGCTTCTTGCGTTAAAACAGAGTGTGTTTCTTGGAAGAGAACACTGGTCAGAAATTCCCTTCAGAAATGGAGATGAACCACAGGATCTGTGTCTTCCTACAAGCAAGAGGTCATTTCTGGTAAACCCAATGATTTTGCAGCTCAAATGAATTTACACAATTCACAAACCGAATGCGTTTCTCACAATTAACTAAAGAGCATTTATGTATCAGGAACTGTGGCTTGTATCAGTTTCATGAGCAGAGTTGAAGTAGATATGGTCAGTATGAGTAGGAAACACAGTTCTTTTTTTCTGGACTTGCTCATGGTTCTTGCTGTATTGGAGACTCTGGAAAGAAGAGCATGCGTCTTGTGTTAAAACAGAGTCTGTTTCATGGATGAGAACACTGGTCTGAATTTCCCTCAGATACGGAGTTACACCACAGGATCTGTGTCTTTCCACAAGCAAGAGGTCATTTCTGGTAAACTCACTGAAATTTGGGCTCAAATGAATTTACACACCTCACGAAACCAACGCGTTTATCAATATTAAGTAAAGAGCATTAATTTAGTAGGAGCTGTGGTTTACATCATTTTCATAATCAGAGTTGTACTAGATATGATCCCTATGGGTAGGAAACACAGTTCTTTTTTCTGGGCTTGCTCATGTTTCTTGCTGTATTGGAGACTAAGGAAGGAACAGCATGCTTCTTCCGTTAAAACAGAGTGTGTTTCATGGAAGAGAACACTGGTCAGAATTTCCCTTCAGAAACGGAGATGAACAAAAGGATCTGCGTCTTCCTACAAGCAAGAGGTCATTTCTGGTAAACCCACTGAAATTTGGGCTCAAATGAATTTACACACCTCACGAAACCAACGCGTTTATCACTATTAAGTAAAGAGCATTTATGTTAGAGGAGCTGTGGTTTGTATCAGTTTCATAGGCAGAGTTGTAGTAGATATGGTCCATGTGAGTAGGAAACACAGTTCTTATATTCTGGGCTTGCTCATGTTTATTGCTGTATTGGAGATGCTGGAAAAAAGTCCATGCTTCTTTCGTTAAAACAGAGGGTGTTTCATGGATGAGAACACAGGTCTGAATTTCCCGTCTGAAACGTATTTAAGGTCCAGGATCTGTGTCTTCCTACTTGCAAGAGGTCATTTCTGGTAAACCCAGTGAATTTGTGGCTCCAATGAATTTACGCAGAGCACAAACACAAGGCGTTTCTCACTATTAAATAAAGAGCATACATGTAAGAGGAGCTGAGTTTTGTATCAGTTTCATGAGCGGTGTTGAAGTAGGTATGGTCCGTATGAGTGGGAAACACAGTTCTTTTTT
Organism: Onychomys leucogaster; assembly: GCA_949786385.1. Taxonomy (NCBI): domain Eukaryota; kingdom Metazoa; phylum Chordata; class Mammalia; order Rodentia; family Cricetidae; genus Onychomys; species Onychomys leucogaster. The sequence continues at coordinate 1,657,258 of CATKUP010000106.1, read as the reverse complement.
TCTGGGCTTGCTCATGTTTCTTGCTCTCTTGCAGACTCTGGAAATTTGAGTAAACTCCTTGCATTAAAACAGAGTGTGTTTCATGCATGAGAACACTGGTCTGAATTTCCCTTCTGAAATGGATTTAAGGTCCAGCATCTGTGTCTTCTTACAAGCAAGAGGTCATTTCTGGTAAACCCACTGAATTTTGGGCTCAAATGAATTTACACAGCTCACACACCCAACGCGTTTCTTAAAATTAACTAAAGAGCATTTATGTAAGAGGAGCTATGATTTGTATCAGTTTCATGAGCAGAGTCGAACTAGATATGGTCCGTATGAGTAGGAAACACAGTGCTTTTTTTCTGGGCTTGCTCATGTTTCTTGCTGTATTGGAGACTAAGGAAGGAACAGCATGCTTCTTCCGTTATGACAGAGTGTGTTTCATGGAAGAGATCACTGGTCAGAATTTCCCTTCAGAAAAGGAAATGAACAAAAGGATCTGCGTCTTCCTACAAGCAAGAGGTCATTTCTGGTAAACCCAATGATTTTGCAGCTCAAATGAATTTACACAATTCACAAACCGAACGCGTTTCTCACAATTAAATAAAGAGCATTTATGTATCAGGAACTGTGGCTTGTATCAGTTTCATGAGCAGAGTTGAAGTAGATATGGTCCGTATGAGTAGGAAACACAGTTCTTTTTTTCTGGACTTGCTCATGGTTCTTGCTGTATTGGAGACTCTGGAAAGAAGAGCATGCGTCTTGTGTTAAAACAGAGTCTGTTTCATGGATGAGAACACTGGTCTGAATTTCCCTCAGATACGGAGTTACACCACAGGATCTGTGTCTTTCCACAAGCAAGAGGTCATTTCTGGTAAACCCACTGAAATTTGGGCTCAAATGAATTTACACACCTCACGAAACCAACGCGTTTATCACTATTAAGTAAAGAGCATTAATTTAGTAGGAGCTGTGGTTTACATCATTTTCATAATCAGAGTTGTACTAGATATGATCCCTATGGGTAGGAAACACAGTTCTTTTTTCTGGGCTTGCTCATGTTTCTTGCTGTATTGGAGACTAAGGAAGGAACAGCATGCTTCTTCCGTTAAAACAGAGTGTGTTTCATGGAAGAGAACACTGGTCAGAATTTCCCTTCAGAAACGGAGATGAACAAAAGGATCTGCGTCTTCCTACAAGCAAGAGGTCATTTCTGGTAAACCCACTGAAATTTGGGCTCAAATGAATTTACACACCTCACGAAACCAACGCGTTTATCACTATTAAGTAAAGAGCATTTATGTTAGAGGAGCTGTGGTTTGTATCAGTTTCATAGGCAGAGTTGTAGTAGATATGGTCCATGTGAGTAGGAAACACAGTTCTTATATTCTGGGCTTGCTCATGTTTATTGCTGTATTGGAGATGCTGGAAAAAAGTCCATGCTTCTTTCGTTAAAACAGAGTGTGTTTCATGGATGAGAACACAGGTCTGAATTTCCCGTCTGAAACGTATTTAAGGTCCAGGATCTGTGTCTTCCTACTTGCAAGAGGTCATTTCTGGTAAACCCAGTGAATTTGTGGCTCCAATGAATTTACGCAGAGCACAAACACAAGGCGTTTCTCACTATTAAATAAAGAGCATACATGTAAGAGGAGCTGAGTTTTGTATCAGTTTCATGAGCGGTGTTGAAGTAGGTATGGTCCGTATGAGTGGGAAACACAGTTCTTTTTTTCTGGGCTTGCTCATGTTTCTTGCTCTCTTGCAGACTCTGGAAATTTGAGTAAACTCCTTGCATTAAAACAGAGTGTGTTTCATGCATGAGAACACTGGTCTGAATTTCCCTTCTGAAATGGATTTAAGGTCCAGCATCTGTGTCTTCTTACAAGCAAGAGGTCATTTCTGGTAAACCCACTGAATTTTGGGCTCAAATGAATTTACACAGCTCACACACCCAACGCGTTTCTTAAAATTAACTAAAGAGCATTTATGTAAGAGGAGCTATGATTTGTATCAGTTTCATGAGCAGAGTTGAACTAGATATGGTCCGTATGAGTAGGAAACACAGTGCTTTTTTTCTGGGCTTGCTCATGTTTCTTGCTGTATTGGAGACTAAGGAAGGAACAGCATGCTTCTTCCGTTAAGACAGAGTGTGTTTCATGGAAGAGAACACTGGTCAGAATTTCCCTTCAGAAAAGGAAATGAACAAAAGGATCTGCGTCTTCCTACAAGCAAGAGGTCATTTCTGGTAAACCCAATGATTTTGCAGCTCAAATGAATTTACACAATTCACAAACCGAATGCGTTTCTCACAATTAACTAAAGAGCATTTATGTAAGAGGAGCTGTGGCTTGTATCAGTTTCATGAGCAGAGTTGAAGTAGATATGGTCCTTATGAGAAGGAAACACATTTCTTTTGTTCTGGACTTGCTCATGTTTCTTGCTGTATTGGAGAATCTGGAAAGAAGAGAATGCTTCTTGCGTTAAAACAGAGTGTGTTTCTTGGAAGAGAACACTGGTCAGAAATTCCCTTCAGAAATGGAGATGAACCACAGGATCTGTGTCTTCCTACAAGCAAGAGGTCATTTCTGGTAAACCCAATGATTTTGCAGCTCAAATGAATTTACACAATTCACAAACCGAATGCGTTTCTCACAATTAACTAAAGAGCATTTATGTATCAGGAACTGTGGCTTGTATCAGTTTCATGAGCAGAGTTGAAGTAGATATGGTCCGTATGAGTAGGAAACACAGTTCTTTTTTTCTGGACTTGCTCATGGTTCTTGCTGTATTGGAGACTCTGGAAATTTGAGAAAACTCCTTGCATTAAAACAGAGTGTGTTTCATGCATGAGAACACTGGTCTGAATTTCCCTTCAGAAACGGAGATGAACAAAAGGATCTGCGTCTTCCTACAAGCAAGAGGTCATTTCTGGTAAACCCACTGAAATTTGGGCTCAAATGAAATTACACCCCTCACGAAACCAACGCGTTTATCACTATTAAGTAATGAGCATTTATGTTAGAGGAGCTGTGGTTTGTATCAGTTTCATAGGCAGAGTTGTACTAGATATGGTCCATGTGAGTAGGAAACACAGTTCTTTTTTCTGGGCTTGCTCATGTTTCTTGCTGTATTGGAGACTAAGGAAGGAACAGCATGCTTCTGCCGTTAAGACAGAGTGTGTTTCATGGAAGAGAACACTGGTCAGAATTTCCCTTCAGAAAAGGAAATGAACAAAAGGATCTGCGTCTTCCTACAAGCAAGAGGTCATTTCTGGTAAACCCAATGATTTTGCAGCTCAAATGAATTTACACAATTCACAAACCGAATGCGTTTCTCACAATTAACTAAAGAGCATTTATGTAAGAGGAGCTGTGGCTTGTATCAGTTTCATGAGCAGAGTTGAAGTAGATATGGTCCTTATGAGAAGGAAACACATTTCTTTTGTTCTGGATTTGCTCATGTTTCTTGCTGTATTGGAGAATCTGGAAAGAAGAGAATGCTTCTTGCGTTAAAACAGAGTGTGTTTCTTGGAAGAGAACACTGGTCAGAAATTCCCTTCAGAAATGGAGATGAACCACAGGATCTGTGTCTTCCTACAAGCAAGAGGTCATTTCTGGTAAACCCAATGATTTTGCAGCTCAAATGAATTTACACAATTCACAAACCGAATGCGTTTCTCACAATTAACTAAAGAGCATTTATTTATCAGGAACTGTGGCTTGTATCAGTTTCATGAGCAGAGTTGAAGTAGATATGGTCCCTATGAGTAGGAAACACAGTTCTTTTTTTCTGGACTTGCTCATGGTTCTTGCTGTATTGGAGACTCTGGAAAGAAGAGCATGCGTCTTGTGTTAAAACAGAGTCTGTTTCATGGATGAGAACACTGGTCAGAATTTCCCTCAGATACGGAGTTACACCACAGGATCTGTGTCTTTCCACAAGCAAGAGGTCATTTCTGGTAAACCCACTGAAATTTGGGCTCAAATGAATTTACACACCTCACGAAACCAACGCGTTTATCACTATTAAGTAAAGAGCATTAATTTAGTAGGAGCTGTGGTTTACATCATTTTCATAATCAGAGTTGTACTAGATATGATCCCTATGGGTAGGAAACACAGTTCATTTTTCTGGGCTTGCTCATGTTTCTTGCTGTATTGGAGACTAAGGAAGGAACAGCATGCTTCTTCCGTTAAAACAGAGTGTGTTTCATGGAAGAGAACACTGGTCAGAATTTCCCTTCAGAAACGGAGATGAACAAAAGGATCTGCGTCTTCCTACAAGCAAGAGGTCATTTCTGGTAAACCCACTGAAATTTGGGCTCAAATGAATTTACACCCCTCACGAAACCAACGCGTTTATCACTATTAAGTAATGAGCATTTATGTTAGAGGAGCTGTGGTTTGTATCAGTTTCATAGGCAGAGTTGTACTAGATATGGTCCATGTGAGTAGGAAACACAGTTCTTATATTCTGGGCTTGCTCATGTTTATTGCTGTATTGGAGATGCTGGAAAAAAGTCCTTGCTTCTTTCGTTAAAACAGAGTGTGTTTCATGGATGAGAACACAGGTCTGAATTTCCCGTCTGAAACGTATTTAAGGTCCAGGATCTGTGTCTTCCTACTTGCAAGAGGTCATTTCTGGTAAACCCAGTGAATTTGTGGCTCCAATGAATTTACGCAGAGCACAAACACAAGGCGTTTCTCACTATTAAATAAAGAGCATACATGTAAGAGGAGCTGAGTTTTGTATCAGTTTCATGAGCGGTGTTGAAGTAGGTATGGTCCGTATGAGTGGGAAACACAGTTCTTTTTTTCTGGGCTTGCTCATGTTTCTTGCTCTCTTGCAGACTCTGGAAATTTGAGTAAACTCCTTGCATTAAAACAGAGTGTGTTTCATGCATGAGAACACTGGTCTGAATTTCCCTTCTGAAATGGATTTAAGGTCCAGCATCTGTGTCTTCTTACAAGCAAGAGGTCACTTCTGGTAAACCCACTGAATTTTGGGCTCAAATGAATTTACACAGCTCACACACCCAACGCGTTTCTTAAAATTAACTAAAGAGCATTTATGTAAGAGGAGCTATGATTTGTATCAGTTTCATGAGCAGAGTTGAACTAGTTATGGTCCTTATGAGAAGGAAACACATTTCTTTTGTTCTGGACTTGCTCATGTTTCTTGCTGTATTGGAGAATCTGGAAAGAAGAGAATGCTTCTTGCGTTAAAACAGAGTGTGTTTCTTGGAAGAGAACACTGGTCAGAAATTCCCTTCAGAAATGGAGATGAACCACAGGATCTGTGTCTTCCTACAAGCAAGAGGTCATTTCTGGTAAACCCAATGATTTTGCAGCTCAAATGAATTTACACAATTCACAAACCGAATGCGTTTCTCACAATTAACTAAAGAGCATTTATGTATCAGGAACTGTGGCTTGTATCAGTTTCATGAGCAGAGTTGAAGTAGATATGGTCCATATGAGTAGGAAACACAGTTCTTTTTTTCTGGACTTGCTCATGGTTCTTGCTGTATTGGAGACTCTGGAAAGAAGAGCATGCGTCTTGTGTTAAAACAGAGTCTGTTTCATGGATGAGAACACTGGTCTGAATTTCCCTCAGATACGGAGTTACACCACAGGATCTGTGTCTTTCCACAAGCAAGAGGTCATTTCTGGTAAACCCACTGAAATTTGGGCTCAAATGAATTTACACACCTCACGAAACCAACGCGTTTATCACTATTAAGTAAAGAGCATTAATTTAGTAGGAGCTGTGGTTTACATCATTTTCATTATCAGAGTTTTACTAGATATGATCCCTATGGGTAGGAAACACACTTCTTTTTTCTGGGCTTGCTCATGTTTCTTGCTGTATTGGAGACTAAGGAAGGAACAGCATGCTTCTTCCGTTAAAACAGAGTGTGTTTCATGGAAGAGAACACTGGTCAGAATTTCCCTTCAGAAACGGAGATGAACAAAAGGATCTGCGTCTTCCTACAAGCAAGAGGTCATTTCTGGTAAACCCACTGAAATTTGGGCTCAAATGAATTTACACCCCTCACGAAACCAACGCGTTTATCACTATTAAGTAATGAGCATTTATGTTAGAGGAGCTGTGGTTTGTATCAGTTTCATAGGCAGAGTTGTACTAGATATGGTCCATGTGAGTAGGAAACACAGTTCTTATATTCTGGGCTTGCTCATGTTTATTGCTGTATTGGAGATGCTGGAAAAAAGTCCTTGCTTCTTTCGTTAAAACAGAGTGTGTTTCATGGATGAGAACACAGGTCTGAATTTCCCGTCTGAAACGTATTTAAGGTCCAGGATCTGTGTCTTCCTACTTGCAAGAGGTCATTTCTGGTAAACCCATTGAATTTGTGGCTCTAATGAATTTACGCACAGCACAAACACAAGGTGTTTCTCACTATTAAATAAAGAGCATACATGTAAGAGGAGCTGAGTTTTGTATCAGTTTCATGAGCGGTGTTGAAGTAGGTATGGTCCGTATGAGTGGGAAACACAGTTCTTTTTTTCTGGGCTTGCTCATGTTTCTTGCTCTCTTGCAGACTCTGGAAATTTGAGTAAACTCCTTGTGTTAAAACAGAGTGTGTTTCATGCATGAGAACACTGGTCTGAATTTCCCTTCTGAAATGGATTTAAGGTCCAGCATCTGTGTCTTCTTACAAGCAAGAGGTCATTTCTGGTAAACCCACTGAATTTTGGGCTCAAATGAATTTACACAGCTCACACACCCAACGCGTTTCTTAAAATTAACTAAAGAGCATTTATGTAAGAGGAGCTATGATTTGTATCAGTTTCATGAGCAGAGTTGAACTAGATATGGTCCGTATGAGTAGGAAACACAGTGCTTTTTTTCTGGGCTTGCTCATGTTTCTTGCTGTATTGGAGACTAAGGAAGGAACAGCATGCTTCTGCCGTTAAGACAGAGTGTGTTTCATGGAAGAGAACACTGGTCAGAATTTCCCTTCAGAAAAGGAAATGAACAAAAGGATCTGCGTCTTCCTACAAGCAAGAGGTCATTTCTGGTAAACCCAATGATTTTGCAGCTCAAATGAATTTACACAATTCACAAACCGAATGCGTTTCTCACAATTAACTAAAGAGCATTTATGTAAGAGGAGCTGTGGCTTGTATCAGTTTCATGAGCAGAGTTGAAGTAGACATGGTCCTTATGAGAAGGAAACACATTTCATTTGTTCTGGACTTGCTCATGTTTCTTGCTGTATTGGAAAATCTGGAAAGAAGAGAATGCTTCTTGCGTTAAAACAGAGTGTGTTTCTTGGAAGAGAACACTGGTCAGAAATTCCCTTCAGAAATGGAGATGAACCACAGGATCTGTGTCTTCCTACAAGCAAGAGGTCATTTCTGGTAAACCCAATGATTTTGCAGCTCAAATGAATTTACACAATTCACAAACCGAATGCGTTTCTCACAATTAACTAAAGAGCATTTATGTATCAGGAACTGTGGCTTGTATCAGTTTCATGAGCAGAGTTGAAGTAGATATGGTCCGTATGAGTAGGAAACACAGTTCTTTTTTTCTGGACTTGCTCATGGTTCTTGCTGTATTGGAGACTCTGGAAAGAAGAGCATGCGTCTTGTGTTAAAACAGAGTCTGTTTCATGGATGAGAACACTGGTCTGAATTTCCCTCAGATACGGAGTTACACCACAGGATCTGTGTCTTTCCACAAGCAAGAGGTCATTTCTGGTAAACCCACTGAAATTTGGGCTCAAATGAATTTACACACCTCACGAAACCAACGCGTTTATCACTATTAAGTAAAGAGCATTAATTTAGTAGGAGCTGTGGTTTACATCATTTTCATAATCAGAGTTGTACTAGATATGATCCCTATGGGTAGGAAACACAGTTCTTTTTTCTGGGCTTGCTCATGTTTCTTGCTGTATTGGAGACTAAGGAAGGAACAGCATGCTTCTTCCGTTAAAACAGAGTGTGTTTCATGGAAGAGAACACTGGTCAGAATTTCCCTTCAGAAACGGAGATGAACAAAAGGATCTGCGTCTTCCTACAAGCAAGAGGTCATTTCTGGTAAACCCACTGAAATTTGGGCTCAAATGAATTTACACCCCTCATGAAACCAACGCGTTTATCACTATTAAGTAAAGAGCATTTATGTTAGAAGAGCTGTGGTTTGTATCAGTTTCATAGGCAGAGTTGTACTAGATATGGTCCATGTGAGTAGGAAACACAGTTCTTATATTCTGGGCTTGCTCATGTTTATTGCTGTATTGGAGATGCTGGAAAAAAGTCCATGCTTCTTTCGTTAAAACAGAGTGTGTTTCATGGATGAGAACACAGGTCTGAATTTCCCATCTGAAACGTATTTAAGGTCCAGGATCTGTGTCTTCCTACTTGCAAGAGGTCATTTCTGGTAAACCCAGTGAATTTGTGGCTCCAATGAATTTACGCAGAGCACAAACACAAGGCGTTTCTCACTATTAAATTAAGAGCATACATGTAAGAGGAGCTGAGTTTTGTATCAGTTTCATGAGCGGTGTTGAAGTAGGTATGGTCCGTATGAGTGGGAAACACAGTTCTTTTTTTCTGGGCTTGCTCATGTTTCTTGCTCTCTTGCAGACTCTGGAAATTTGAGTAAACTCCTTGCATTAAAACAGAGTGTGTTTCATGCATGAGAACACTGGTCTGAATTTCCCTTCTGAAATGGATTTAAGGTCCAGCATCTGTGTCTTCTTACAAGCAAGAGGTCATTTCTGGTAAACCCACTGAATTTTGTGCTCAAATGAATTTACACTGCTCACACACCCAACGCGTTTCTTAAAATTAACTAAAGAGCATTTATGTAAGAGGAGCTATGATTTGTATCAGTTTCATGAGCAGAGTTGAACTAGATATGGTCCGTATGAGTAGGAAACACAGTGCTTTTTTTCTGGGCTTGCTCATCTTTCCTGCTGTATTGGAGGCTAAGGAAGGAACAGCATGCTTCTTCCGTTAAGACAGAGTGTGTTTCATGGAAGAGAACACTGGTCAGAATTGCCCTTCAGAAAAGGAAATGAACAAAAGGATCTGCATCTTTCTACAAGCAAGAGGTCATTTCTGGTAAACCCAATGATTTTGCAGCTCAAATGAATTTACACAATTCACAAACCGAATGCGTTTCTCACAATTAACTAAAGAGCATTTATGTAACAGGAGCTGTGGCTTGTATCAGTTTCATGAGCAGAGTTGAAGTAGATATGGTCCTTATGAGAAGGAAACACATTTCTTTTGTTCTGGACTTGCTCATGTTTCTTGCTGTATTGGAGAATCTGGAAAGAAGAGAATGCTTCTTGCGTTAAAACAGAGTGTGTTTCTTGGAAGAGAACACTGGTCAGAAATTCCCTTCAGAAATGGAGATGAAGCACAGGATCTGTGTCTTCCTGCAAGCAAGAGGTCATTTCTGGTAAACCCAATGATTTTGCAGCTCAAATGAATTTACACAATTCACAAACCGAATGCGTTTCTCACAATTAACTAAAGAGCATTTATGTATCAGGAACTGTGGCTTGTATCAGTTTCATGAGCAGAGTTGAAGTAGATATGGTCCGTATGAGTAGGAAACACAGTTCTTTTTTTCTGGACTTGCTCATGGTTCTTGCTGTATTGGAGACTCTGGAAAGAAGAGCATGCGTCTTGTGTTAAAACAGAGTCTGTTTCATGGATGAGAACACTGGTCTGAATTTCCCTCAGATACGGAGTTACACCACAGGATCTGTGTCTTTCCACAAGCAAGAGGTCATTTTTGGTAAACCCACTGAAATTTGGGCTCAAATGAATTTACACACCTCACGAAACCAACGCGTTTATCACTATTAAGTAAAGAGCATTAATTTAGTAGGAGCTGTGGTTTACATCATTTTCATAATCAGAGTTGTACTAGATATGATCCCTATGGGTAGGAAACACAGTTCTTTTTTCTGGGCTTGCTCATGTTTCTTGCTGTATTGGAGACTAAGGAAGGAACAGCATGCTTCTTCCGTTAAAACAGAGTGTGTTTCATGGAAGAGAACACTGGTCAGAATTTCCCTTCAGAAACGGAGATGAACAAAAGGATCTGCGTCTTCCTACAAGCAGAGGTCATTTCTGGTAAACCCACTGAAATTTGGGCTCAAATGAATTTACACCCCTCACAAAACCAACGCGTTTATCACTATTAAGTAAAGAGCATTTATGTTAGAGGAGCTTGGTTTGTATCAGTTTCATAGGCAGAGTTGTACTAGATATGGTCCATGTGAGTAGGAAACACAGTTCTTATATTCTGGGCTTGCTCATGTTTATTGCTGTATTGGAGATGCTGGAAAAATGTCCATGCTTCTTTCGTTAAAACAGAGTGTGTTTCATGGATGAGAACACAGGTCTGAATTTCCCGTCTGAAACGTATTTAAGGTCCAGGATCTGTGTCTTCCTACTGCAAGAGGTCATTTCTGGTAAACCCAGTGAATTTGTGGCTCAAATGAATTTACGCAGAGCACAAACACAAGGCGTTTCTCACTATTAAATAAAGAGCATACATGTAAGAGGAGCTGAGTTTTGTATCAGTTTCATGAGCGGTGTTGAAGTAGGTATGGTCCGTATGAGTGGGAAACAGTTCTTTTTTTCTGGGCTTGCTCATGTTTCTTGCTCTCTTGCAGACTCTGGAAATTTGAGTAAACTCCTTGCGTTAAAACAGAGTGTGTTTCATGCATGAGAACACTGGTCTGAATTTCCCTTCTGAAATGGATTTAAGGTCCAGCATCTGTGTCTTCTTACAAGCAAGAGGTCATTTCTGGTAAACCCACTGAATTTTGGGCTCAAATGAATTTACACAGCTCACACACCCAACGCGTTTCTTAAAATTAACTAAAGAGCATTTATGTAAGAGGAGCTATGATTTGTATCAGTTTCATGAGCAGAGTTGAACTAGATATGGTCCGTATGAGTAGGAAACACAGTTCTTTTTTTCTGTGCTTGCTCATGTTTCTTGCTGTATTGGAGACTAAGGAAGGAACAGCATGCTTCTTCCGTTAAGACAGAGTGTGTTTCATGGAAGAGAACACTGGTCAGAATTTCCCTTCAGAAAAGGAAATGAACAAAAGGATCTGCGTCTTCCTACAAGCAAGAGGTCATTTCTGGTAAACCCAATGATTTTGCAGCTCAAATGAATTTACACAATTCACAAACCGAATGCGTTTCTCACAATTAACTAAAGAGCATTTATGTAAGAGGAGCTGTGGCTTGTATCAGTTTCATGAGCAGAGTTGAAGTAGATATGGTCCTTATGAGAAGGAAACACATTACTTTTGTTCTGAACTTGCTCATGTTTCTTGCTGTATTGGAGAATCTGGAAAGAAGAGAATGCTTCTTGCGTTAAAACAGAGTGTGTTTCTTGGAAGAGAACACTGGTCTGAATTTCCCTTCATAAACGGAGTTAAACCACAAGATCTGTGTCTTCCTTCAAGCAAGAGTTCATTTCTGGTAAACCCAGTGAATTTGCTGCTCAAATGAATTTACACAGTTCACGAACCCAAAGCATTTTTCACAATTAACTAAAGAGCATACATGTAAGAGGAGCTGAGTTTTTTTTATCAGTTTCATGAGCGGAGTTGAACTAGATATGCTCCGTAGGAGTGGGAAACACAGTTCGTTTTTTCTGGGCTTGCTCATGTTTCTTGCTCTCTTGCAGACTCTGGGAATTAGAGTAAGCTCCTTGCATTAAAACAGAGTGTGTTTCATGCTTGAGAACACTGGTCTGACTTTCCCTTCTGAAATGGATTTAAAGTCCAGCATCTGTGTCTTCCTACAAGCAAGAGGTCATTTCTGGTAAACCCACTGAATTTTGGGCTCAAATGAATTTACACAGCTCACAAACCCAACGTGTTTCTTACAATTAACTAAAGAGGATTTATGTAAGAAGAGCTATGGTTTGTATCAGTTTCATGAGAAGAGTTGATCTAGATATGGTCCGTATGAGTAGGAAACACAGTTCTTTTTTTCTGTGCTTGCTCCTGTTTCTTGCTGATTGGAGACTAAGGAAGGAACAGCATGCTTCTTCCGTTAAAACACAGTGTGTTTCATGGATGAGATCACTGGTCTGAATTTCCCTGCACATACGCAGTTACACCACATGATCTGGGTCTTCCTACAAGCAAGAGGTCATTTCTGGTAAACCCACTGAAATTTGTGCTCAAATGAATTTACACACCTCACAAAACCAACGCGTTTATCACTATTAAGTAAATAGCATTTATTTAAAAGGAGCTATGGTGTGTATCATATTCATGTGCAGAGTTGAACTAGATTTGGTCCGTAGGAGTAGGAAACACAGTTCTTTTTTTCTGGGCTTGCTCATGTTTCTTGCTGTATTGGAGACTAAGGAAGGAACAGCAGGCTTCTTCTGTTAAAACAGAGTGTGTTTCATGGAAGAGAACACTGGTCTGAATTTCCCTTCAGAAACGGAGATGAACCACAGGATCTGTGTCTTCCTACAAGCAAGATTTCATTTCTGGTAAACCAAGTGAATTTGCAGCTCAAATGAATTTACAGGTCACAAACCCAACGCGGTTCTTACACTTAACTAATGAGCATTAATGTAAGAGGAGCTTTGGTTTGTATCAGTTTCATGAGCAGTGTTGAACTAGATATGGTCCATATGATTTGGAAACACAGTTCATTTTTTCTGGTCTTGCTCATGTTTCTTGCTGTATTTGAGACTAAGAAGGGAACAGCATGCTTCTTCCGTTAAGACAGAGTGTGTTTCATGGAAGAGAACAGTGGTCAGAAATTCCCTTCAGAAACGGAGATGAAACACATGATCTGTGTCTTCCTACAAGCAAGAGGTCATTTCTGGTAAATCCAATGATTTTGCAGCTCAAATGAATTTACACAGTTCACAAACCGAACGTGTTTCTCACAATTAACTAAGAGCATTTATTTAGTAGGAGCTGTGGTTTACATCATTTTCATAATCAGAGTTGAACTAGATATGATCCCTATGGGTAGGAAACACAGTCCTCTTTTCGGGGCTTGCTCATGTTTCTTGATGTATTAGAGACGCTGAAAAGGAGCATGCTTCTTGTGTTAAAACAGAGTGTGTTTCATGGAAGAGGACACTGATGTGAATTTCACTTCAGGAACGGATTTATACCACAGTATCTGCTTCTTCCTACAGCAAGAGGTCATTTCTGGTAAACCTAGTAAATATGCGGCTCAAATGAATTTACACAGTTCACAAAACCAACGCGTTTCTCACAATTAAATAAAGAGCATTTATGTTAGAGGAGCTGTGGTTTGTATCAGTTTCATAGGCAGAGTTGTACTAGATATTTTCCATATGAGTAGGAAACACAGTTCTTATTTTCTGGGCTTGCTCATGTTAATTGCTGTATTGGAGACACTGGAAAAATGTCCATGGATCTTTCGTTAAAACAGAGTGTGTTTCATGGAAGAGAACACTGGTCAGAAATTCCCTTCAGTAACGGAGATGAACCACAGGATCTTTGTCTTCCTACATGCAAGAGGTCATTTCTGGTAAATCCAGTGATTTTGCAGCTCAAATGAATTTACACAGTTCACAAACCGAACGCGTTTCTCACAATTAACTAAAGAGCTTTTATTTAGTAGGAGCTGTGGTTTATATCAGTTTCATAATCAGAGTTGAACTAGATGTGATCCCTATTGGTAGGAAACACAGATCTTTTTTCAGGGCTTGCTCATATTTCTTGCTGTATTGGAGACGCTGGAAAGGAGCATGCTTCTTGTGTTAAAACAGAGTGTTTCATGGAAGAGGACACTGATGTGAATTTCACTTCAGGAACGGAGTTAAACCACAGTATCTGCTTCTTCCTACAAGCAAGAGGTCATTTCTGGTAAACCAAGTGAATATGCGGCTCAAATGAATTTACACAGTTCACAAACCAACGCGTTTCTCACAATTAAATAAAGAGCATTTATGTTAGAGTAGCTGTGGTTTGTATCAGTTTCATAGGCAGAGTTGTACTAGATATGGTCCATGTGAGTAGGAAAAACAGTTCTTATATTCTGGGCTTGCTCATGTTTATTGGTGTATTGGAGACGCTGGAAAAAAGTCCATGCTTCTTTCATTAAAACAGAGTGTGTTTCATGGATGAGAACACAGGTCTGAATTTCCTGTCTGAAACGTATTTAAGGTCCAGGATCTGTGTCTTCCTACATGCAAGAGGTCATTTCTGGTAAACCCAGTGAATTTGCGGCTAAAATGAATTTATGCAGAACACAAAACAAAGGCGTCTCTCACTATTAAATAAAGAGCATACATGTAAGAGGAGCTGAGTTTTGTATCAGTTTCATGAGCGGAGTTGAAGTAGATATGGTCCATATGAGTGGGAAACACAGATCTTTTTTCATGGCCTTGCTCATGTTTCTTGCTCTCTTGCAGACGCTGGAAATAATAGTAAGCTCTTTGCGTTAAAATAGAGTGTGTTTCATGCATGAGAACACTGGTCTGAATTTCCCTTCTGAAATGGATTTAAGGTACAGCATATGTGACTTCCTACAAGCAAGAGGTCATTTCTGGTAAACCAACTGAGTTTTTGGCTCAAATGAATTTACACCGTTCACAAACCCAACACGTTTCTTACAATTAACTAAAGAGCATTTATGTAAGAGGAGCTATGGTTTGTATCAGTTTCATGAGCAGAGTTGAACTAGATATGGTCCGTATGAGTAGGAAACACAGTTCTTTTTTTCTGTGCTTGCTCATATTTCTTGCTGTATTGGAGACTAATGAAGGAACAGCATGCTTCTTCCGTTAAAACAGAGTGTGTTTCAAGGAAGAGAACACTGGTGAGAATTTCCCTTCAGAAACGGAGATGAACAAAAGGATCTGCGTCTTCCTACAAGCAAGAGGTCATTTCTGGTAAACAAAATGATTTTGCAGCTCAAATGAATTTACACAATTCACAAACCGAATGCGTTTCTCACAATTAACTAAAGAGCATTTATGTAAGAGGAGCTGTGGCTTGTATCAGTTTCATGAGCAGAGTTGAAGTAGATATGGTCCGTATGAGTAGGAAACACAGTTCTTTTTTTCTGGACTTGCATATGTTTCTTGCTGTATTGGAGAATCTGGAAAGAAGAGAATGCTTCTTGGGTTAAAACACAGTGTGTTTCTTGGAAGAGAACACTGGTCTGAATTTCCCTTCAGAAACGGAGTTAAACCACAAGATCTGTGTCTTCCTACAAGCAGGAGGTCATTTCTGGCAAACCCACTGAATTTTGGGCCCAAATGAATTTACACAGTTCACAAACCCAACGTGTTTCTCAATATTAACTAAAGACCATTTATTTCAGAGGGGCTGTTGTTTGTATTAGTTTCATAAGCTGAGTTGAACTAGATATGATCCATATGAGTAGGAAACACAGTTCTTTTATTCGTGGCTTGCTCATGTGTCCTGCGTTATTGCAGAAGCTGGAAGAATAGCATGCTTCTTGCCATAAAACAGAGTGTGTTTCATGGAAGAGAACACGGGTCTGAATTTCCCTTAAGAAACAGAGTTAAACCACAGGTTCTGTGTCTTCCTAGAACCAAGAGGTCATTTCTGGTAAAACAAGTGAATTTGTAGCTCAAATGAATTTACACAGTTCACAAACCCAACTTGTTTCTTGCAATTAACTAAAGAGCATTTATGTAAGAATAGCTGTGCTTTGTATCTGTTTCATGAGCAGAGTTCAACTAGGTATGGTCCGTATGAGTAGGAAACACAGTTCTTTTATTGTGGGCTTGGTCATATTTCTTGCTATATTTCAAACGGTGGAAAGAAGAGAATGCTTCTTGCATTCAAACAGAGCGTGTTACATGGTTGAGAACACAGGTCTGAATTTTCCTTCTGAAATGGATTTAAGAGCCAGGATCTGAGTCTTCCTACAAGCAGGAGGTCATTTCTGGTAAACCTACTAAATTTTGGGCTCAAATGAATTTACACAGTTCTCAAACTCAATGTGTTCCTCACTATTAACTAAGTATGATTTATTTAACAGGAGCTGTGGTTTGTATCAGTTTCATAAGCAGAGTTGAACTAGATATGATCTGTATGAGTAGGAAACACAGTTCTTTTTTTCTTGGCTTGTTCATGTTTTTTGTTGCATTGGAGACTAAGGAAGGATCAGCATGGTTCTTCTGTTAAAACTGAGTGTGTTTCATGGAAGAGAACACTGGTCAGAATTTCCCTTCAGAAAAGGAGATAAACCACAGCATGTGTTTCTTCTTACAAGCAAGAGGTCATTTCTGGTAAACCCAATGATTTTGCAGCTGAAATGAATATAAACAGTTCACAAATTGAACCCGTTTCCTACAATTTAACTAAAGAGCATTTATGTAAGATGAGCTGTGGTTTGTATCAGTTTCATGAGCATAGTTCAACTAGATATGGTCGGTATGAGTAGGAAACACTGTTCTTTTTTTCGGGGCTAGCTCATGTTTCTTGCTGTATTGGAGACTCTGGAAAGAAGAGCATGCGTCTTGCGTTAAAACAGAGTGTGTTTCACGGATGAGAACACTGGTCTGAATTTCCCTTCAGGAACGAAGTTAAAACACAGGATATGTGTCTTCCCACAAGCAAGAGGTCATTTCTGGTAAACCCACGGAAATTTGGGCTCATATGAATTTACACAGCTCACGAACCCAACACGTTTTTCACTATTAACTAAAGAGCATTTATTAAAAAGGAGCTGTGGTTTTTATCAGTTTCATAAGCAGAGTTCAACTAGATATGGTCCATATGAGTAGGAAACACAGTTCATTTTTTCTGGGCTTGCTCATATTTCTTGCTGTATTACAGACGCTTGAAAGAAGAGAATGTTTCTTGCGTTACAACACAGTGTATTTCCTGGAAGAGAACTCTGGTCAGAATTTCCCTTCAGAAACGTAGTTAAATCAGAGTATCTGTGTCTTCCTACAAGCAAGAGGTCATTTCTGGTAAAAACAGTGAATTTGCGGCAAAAAGGATTTAATGCAGAACACAAACCCAAGGTGTTTCTCACTATTAATTAAAGAGCATTTATTTAATATGAGCTGGGTTTTGTATCAGTTTCATAATCAGAGTTGAACTAGATATGGTCTGTATGAGTAGGAAACACATTTCATTTATTCTGGGCTTGCTCATATTTCTTGCTGTATTGAAGAATCTGGAAAGAAGAGAATACTTCTTCTGTTAAAACAGAGTATGTTTCATAGAAGAGAACACTGGTATGAATTTCCCTTCAGGAACGGAGTTAAACCACAGTATCTGTGTTTTCCTACAAGCAAGAGGTCATTTCAGGTAAACCTAATGAATTTGCGGCTCAAATGAATTTACACAGTTCACAAAACCAATGGGTTTCTCACAATTAACTAAAGAGCATTTATGTTAGAGGAGTTGTGGTTTGTATCAGTTTCATAGGCAGAGTAGTACTAGATATGGTCTGTATGAGTAGCAAACACAGTTCTTTTATTCTGGGCTTCCTAATGTTTATTGCTGTATTGGAGAATCTGGAAAGAAGAGCATGCTTCTTGCATTAACACTGAGTGTGTTTCATGGAAGAGAGCACTGGTGTGAATTTCCCATCAGAAACGGAGATAAACCACAGGATGGGCGTCTTCTTACGTACCAGAGGTCATTTCGGGTAAACCCAATGATTTTGCGGCTCAAATGAATTTACACAGTTCACAAACCAAACTCATTTCTCACACTTAACTAAAGAACATTTATGTAAGAGGAGCTGTGGGTTGTATCAGTTTCATGAGCATAGTTGAAATAGATAAGGTCCCTATGATTTGGAAACACAGTTCTTTTTTTCTTGCTATGCTCATGTTTCTTGCTGTATTGGAGAATAAGGAAGGAACAGCATGCTTCTTCCGTTAAAACAGAGTGTGTTTCATGGAAGAGAACACTGGTCTGAATTTCCCTCTGAAATGGATTTAAGGTCCAGCATCTGTGTCTACCTACAAGCAAGAGGTCATTTTTGGTAAACCCACTGAATTTTGGACTCAAATGAATTTACACAGCTCACGATCCCAACGCGTTTCTCACTATTAACTAAAGAGCATTTATTTAACAGGAGCTGTGGTTTATATCAGTGTCACAAGCAGAGTTGAAATAGATAAGGTCCGTATGAGTAGGAAACACAGTTCTTTTATTCTGGGCTTGCTCTTTTTTCTTGCTGTATTGGAGACGCTAGAAAGAAGAGAATGCTTCTTGCATTAAAACAGAGCATGTTACATGGATGAGAACACAGGTCTGAATTTTCCTTCTGAAATGGATTTTAGGGCAAGGATCTGTGTCTTCCTACAAGCAGGAGGTCATTTCTGGTAAACCCACTGAATTTTGGGCTCAAATGAATTTACACAGTTCTCAAACCCAACGTGTTTCTCACTATTAACTAAAGATGATTTATTTAACAGGAGCTGTGGTTTGTATCACTTTCATAAGCATAGTTGAACTAGATATGGTACAAATGATTTGGAAACACAGTTCTTTTTTTCTGGGCTTGCTCATGTTTCTTGCTGCATTGGAGATTAAGGAAGGAACTGCATGCTTCTTCTGTTCAAACAGAGTGTGTTTCATGGAAGAGAACACTGATCAGAATTTCCCTTCGGAAACGGAGGTAAACCACAGGATCTGTGTCTTCCTACAAGCAAGAGATCATTTCTGGTAAACCCAATGATTTTGCAGCTCAAATGAATTTACACAGTTCACAAATTGAACCCGTTTCTCACTACTACTCTGTCTTACTACAAACGAGAGGTCATTTCTGGTAAAGCAGTGAATTTGAGGCCAAATGAATTTACACAGAACACAAACCCAAGGCGTTTCTCACTATTAACTAAAGAGCATTTATTTAGTAGGAGCTTTGGTTTGTATCAGTGTCATAATCAGAGTAGAACTAGATATGATCCCTATAGGTAGGAAACACAGTTCTTTTTTCGGGGCTTGCTCATGTTTCTTGCCGTATTGGAGACGATGGGAAGGAGCATGCTTCTTGTGTTAAAACAGAGTGTGTTTCATGGATGAGAACACAGGTCTGAATTTCCCATCTGAAATGTATTTAAGATCCAGGATCAGTGTCTTCCTATAAGCAAGAAGTCATTTCTGGTAAACCCAGTGAATTTGCGACTCAAATGAATTCAAGCACACCACAAACCCAAGGCCTTTCTCACTATTAACTAAAGAGCATTTATTTAACATGAGCTGTGGTTTGTATCAGTTTCATAATCAGAGTTGAACAAGATATGGTCTGTATGAGTAGGAAACACAGTTCTTTTATTCTGGGCTTGCTCATATTTCTTGCTCTATTGGAGAATCTGGAAAGAAGAGAATGTTTCTTCCGTTAAAACAGAGTGTTTTTCATGGAAGAGAACACTGGTCTGAATTTCCCTTCAGAAAAGGAGATAAACCACTAGATCTGTGTCTTCCTACAAGCAAGAGTTCATTTCTGGTAAACCCAGTGAATTTGTCGCTCAAATGATTTTACACAGTTTACGAATCTAACGCGTTTCTCACAATTAACTAAACAGCATACATGTAAGATGAGCTGTGTTTTGTGTCAGTTTCATGAGCAGAGTTGAACTAGATATGGTCCGAATGATTTGGAAACCCAGTTCTTTTTTTCTGGGCTTGCTCCTGTATTGCTGTATTGGAGACTAACAAAGGAACAGCATGCTTCTTGCGTTAAAACAGAGTGTGTTTCATGCATGAGAACACTGGTTTGATTTTCTTTTTCTAAACGAAGTTAAACCACAGGATCTGTGTCTTCCTATAAGCAAGAGGTCATTTCTGATACACCCAGTGAATTTGCAGCTCAAATGAATTTACACAGTTCACAAACACAACGCGTTTCCTACAATTAACTAAAGAGCATTTATGTAAGAGGAGCTGTGGTTTGTATCAGTTTCATGAGCAGAGTTGAACTAGATATGGTCCGAATAATTTGGAAACACAGTTCTTTTTTTCTGGGCTTGCTCATGTTTATTGCTGTATTGGAGACTAAGGAAGGAACAGCATGCTTCTTCTGTTAATACAGAGTCTGTTTCATGGAAGAGAACAATGGTCAGAATTTACCTTCAGAAACGGAGATAAACCACAGGATCTGTGTCTTCCTACAAGCAAGAGGTCATTTCTCATAAACCCAGTGAATTTTCGGCTTAAATGAATTTACACAGAACACACACCCAACTCGTATCTCACTATTAACTAAAGAGCATTTATTTAACAGCATCTGTGGTTTGTATCAGTTTCATAAGCAGAGTTGAACTAGATATGGTCCATATGAGTAGGAAACACACTTCTTATTTTCTCGGCTTGCTCATGATTCTTGCTGTATTGCAGACGCAGGAAAGAAGAGCATGCTTCTTGCGTATAAATGGAGTGTGTTTCATGGATGAGAACACAGGTCTGAATTTTCCTTCTGATATGGTTTGAAATTACAGGATCTGTATCTTCATACAAGAAAGAGGTCATTTCTCATAAACCCAATGATTTTGCAGCTCAAATGAATTTACACAGTTCACAAATTGAACCCGTTTCTCTCAATTTAACTAAAGAACATTTATGTAAGATGAGCTGTGGTTTGTATCAGTTTAATGAGCAGAGTCTAACTAGATATGGTCCGTATGAGTAGGAAACACGGTTCTTTTTTTCTGGGCTTGCTCATGTTTCTTGCTGTATTGGAGACTCTGGAAAGAAGAGCATGCGTCTGGTGGTAAAACAGAATGTGTTTCACGGATGAGAATACTGGTCTGAATTTCCCTTCAGAAACGGAGTTAAAACACAGGATCTGTGTCTTACTACAAGCAAGAGGTCATTTCTGGTAAAGCAGTGAATTTGTGGTTCAAATGAATTTACACAGAAGACAAACCCAAGGCATTTCTCAGTATTAACTAAAGAGCATTTATTTACCAGGAGCTGTGGTTTGTATCAGTTTCATTATCAGAGTAGAACTAGATATGATCCCTATGGATAGGAAACACCATCCTTTTTTCAGGGATTGCTCATGTTTCTTGCTGTATTGGAGACGCTGCAAAGGAGCATGCTTTTTGTGTTAAAACCGAGTGTTTTTCATGGAAAAGGACACTGGTCTGAATTTCCCTTCAGAAACAGAGTTAAACCACAATATCTGTGTCTTCCTACAAGCTAGAGGTCATTTCTGGTGAACCTAGTGAATTTGCGGCTCAAATGAATTTACACAGTTCACAAAACCAATGCGTTTCTCAGAATTAACTAAAGAGCATTTATGTTAGAGGAGCTGTGGTGTGTATCAGTTTCATAGGCAGAGTTGTACTAGATATTATCCGTATGAGTAGCACACACAGTTCTTTTATTCTGGGCTTGCTCATGTTTATTGCTGTATTGGAGACGCTGGAAAGAAGAGCATGCTTCTTTCTTTAAAACAGAGTGTGTTTCATGGATCTGAACAAGGTCTGAATTTCATGTCTGAAATGTATTTAAGGTTCAGGATCTGTGTCTTCCTATAAGCAAGAGGTCATTCCTGGTAAACCCAGTGAATTTGCAGCTCAAATGAATTTACGCAGAACACAAACCCAAGGCGTTTCTCACTATTAACTAAGGAGCATTTATTTAACAGGAGCTGTGGTTTGCATCAGTGTCATTAGCAAAGTTGAAACAGATATGGTCCATAGAGGTAGGAAACACAGTTCATTTATTCTGGGCTTGCTCATATTTCTTGCTGTATTGGAGACGCTGGAAAGAAGAGAATTCTTCTTGCATTAAAACAGAACATTTTACATGGATGAGAACACAGGTCTGAATTTTCCTTCTGAAATGGATTTAAGATCCAGGATCTGTGTCTTCCTACAAGCAGAAGGTCATTTGTGGTAAACCCACTGAATTTTGGGCTCAAATGAATTTACACAATTCTCGAACACAACGTGTTTCTCACTATTAACTAAAGAGGATTTATTTAACAGGAGCTGTGGTTTATATCAGTTTCATAAGCAGAGTTGAACTAGATATGGTCCGTATGAGTAGGAAACATAGTTCTTTTAATCGGGGCGTCCTCATGTTTCCTCCTGTATTGGAGACACTGGTAAGAAGAGAATCCTTCTTGCGTTAAAAGAGAGTGAATTTCATGGATGAGAACACAGGTTTGAATTTCTATTCTTAAATGGATTTAAGATCCAGGATCTGGGTCTTCCTACAAGCCAGTGGTCATTTCTTATAAACCCAGTGAATTTGCTTCTCAAATGAATTTATACAGAACACAAACCCAACGCGTTTCTCACTATTAAATAAAGAGCATTTATTTAGCAGGAGCTGTGATTTGCATCAATTTCATAATCAGAGTTGAACTAGATAAGATCCCTATGGGTAGGAAACACAGTTCTTTTTTCGGGGCTTGCTCATGTTTCTTGCTGTATTGGAGACGGTGGAAAGGAGCATGCTTCTTGGGTTAAAACAGAGTTTGTTTCATGGAAGAGGACACTGGTCTGAATTTCCTTTCAAAAACAGAGTTAAATCACAGTATCTGTGTCTTCCTACAAGCAAGAGGTCATTTCTGGTAAACCCAGTGAATTTGCAGCTCAAATGAATATACACAGTTCACAAATCCATCGCGTTTCGCACAATTAACTAAAGAGCATTTATGTAAGAGGTGCTGTTGTTTGTATCAGTTTCATAAGCGGCGTTGAACTAGATGAGATCCGTATGAGTAGGAAACACAGTACTTTTATTCTGGGCTTGCTCCTGTTTCATGCTGTATTGGAGCCCCTGGAAAGAAGAGCATGCTTCTTACATTACAACAGAGTGTGTTTCATGGATGAGAACACAAGTCTGAAATTCCCTTCTGTAATGTATTTAAGGTCCAGTATCTGTGTCTTCCTACAAGCGAGAGGTCATTTCTGGTAAACCCTGTGAATTTGCGGCTCAAATGAATTTACGCAGAACACAAACCCAAGGTGTTTCTCACTATTAACCAAAGAGCATTTATTTAACATGTGCTGTGATTTGTATCAGTTTCATAGGCAGAGTTGTACTAGATGTGGTCCGTATGAGTAGGAAACACAGTTCTTTTTTCTGGGCTTGCTCAATGTTTTGTACTATTGGAGACTCTGGAAAGAAGAGCATGCTTCTTGCGTAAAACAGAGTGTGTTTCATGGAAGAGGACACTGGACAGAATTTCCCTTCAGGAACGGACTTAAACCACATGATCCCTGTCTTCCTACAAGGAAGAGGTCATTCCTGGTAAACCCAATGATTTTGCGGCTCAAATGAATTTACACAGTTCACAAAGCCAATGTGTTTCTCACAATTAACTAAAGGGCATTTAAGTAAGAGTAGCTGTGGTTTGTTTCAGTTCATGAGCAGAGTTGAACTATATATTGTTCGTATGAGTAGGAAACACAATTCTTATTTTCTCGTCTTGCTCATGTTTCTTGCTCTATTGGAAACTCTGGAAAGATCATGCGTCTTGCGTTAAATCAGAGTGCGTTTCATGGATGAGAACACTGGTCTGAATTTCCCTTCAGAAACGGAGTTCAAGCACAGCATCTGTTTCTTCCTACAAGCAAGAGTTCATTTCTGGTAAACCCACTGAAATTGGGCTCAAATGAATTTACACAGCTCAAGAACCAATGGCCTTTATCACTATTAATTAAAGAGCATTTATTTAACAGGAGCTGTGCTTTATATGAGTTTCATAAGCAGAGTTGAACTAGATATGGTCCGTGTGAGTAGGAAACACAGTTCTTTTTTTCTGGGCTTGCTCATATTCCTTGCTGTATTGCAGACCCTGCATAAAAGAGCATGCTTCTTGCGTTAAAACAGAGCATGTTTCATGGATGAGAACACAGGTCTGAATTTCCTTTTTCCGGGACGGATTTAAGGGCAAGGATCTGTGTCTTCCTACAAGCAGGAGGTGATTTCTGGTAAACGTACTGAATATTGGGCTCTAATGAATTTACACTGTTCTCAAACCCAATGTGTTTCTCAATATTAACTAAAGAGGATTTAATTAACAGTAGCTGTGGTTTGTATCATTTTCATAAGCAGAGTTGAACTAGATATGATCCATATTATTAGGAAATACAATTCTTTTATTGGGGCTTGCTCATGTTTTTTGCTGTATTGCAGACGCTGGAAAGAAGAGGATGCGTCTTGTGTTAAAACAGAGTGTGTTTCATGGAAGAGAACACTGGTCTGAATTTCCCTTAAGAAACGGAGTTAAACCACAGGATCTGTGTATTCCTACAAGCAAGAGTTCATTTCTGGTAAACCCAGTGAATTTGTGGCTCAAATGAATTTACACAGAACACAAACCCAACGTGTTTCTCACTATTAACTAAAGAGCATTTATTTAACAGGAGCTGTTGTTTGTATCAGTTTCTTAAGCAGAGTTGATCTAGATATGGTCCGTATGAGTGAAACACAGTTCTTTTTTTTTTCTCGGTTTGCTCATGTTTCTGGCTATATTGCAGACGCTGGAAAGAAGAGCATGCTTCTTTCGTTAAAACAGAGTGTGTTTCATGGTAGAGAACACTGGTCTGAATTTCCCTTCAGAAAAGGAGTTAAACTGCAGGATCTATGTCTTCCAACCAGCCAGAGGTCATTTCTGGTAAACCCACTGAATTTTGGGCTCAAATGAATTTACAGAGCTCACACACCCAACGCGTTTCTTAAAATTAACTAAAGAGCATTTATGTAAGAGGAGCTATGATTTGTACCAGTTTCATGAGCAGAGTTGAACTAGATATGATGCGTATGAGTAGGAAACACAGTTCTTTTTTTCTGGGCTTGCTCATGTTTCTTGCTGTATTGGAGACTAAGGAAGGAACAGCATGCTTCTCCCGTTAAGACAGAGTGTGTTTCATGGAAGAGAACACTGGTCTGAATTTCCGTTCAGAAACGGAGTTAAAACACAGGATCTGTGTCTTCCTACATGCAAGAGGTCATTTCTGGTTAACCAAGTGATTTTGCTACACAAATGAACTTACACAATTCACGAACCCAACATGTTTCTCACAATTAACAAAAGAGCATATATGTAAGAGGAGCTGTGGTTTGTATCAGTTTCATAAGCAGAGTTGAACTAGATATTATCCGTTTGAGTAGGAAACACAGTTCTTTTATTCGGGGCTTGCTCATGTTTCTTGCTGTATTGGAGATGCTGGAAAGAAGAGAATGCTTCTTGTGTTAAAACAGAGTGTGTTTCATGATGAGTACACAGGTCTGAATTTCCATTCTGATATGGATTTAAGATCCAGGATCTGGGTCCTCCTACAAGCCAGAGGTCATTTCTGGTAAACCCAGTGAATTTGACTCTGAAATGAATTTTCACAGAACACAAATCCAACGCGTTTCTCACTATTAATGAAAGAGCATTAATTTAGCAGGAGCTATGGTTTGTATCAGTTTCATAATCAGAGTTGAACTATATATGATGGCTATGAGTAGGAACCACAGTTCTTTTTTCTGGGCTTGCTCATGTTTCTTGCTGTATTAGAGACGCTGGAAAGGAGCATGCTTCTTGCGTTAAAACAGAGTGTGTTTCATGCATGAGAACACTGGTCTGAGTTTCCCTTCAGGATGGAGTTAAACCACAGTATCTGCTTCTTCATACCAGCAAGAGGTCATTTCTGGTAAAGCCAGTGAATTTGTGGCTCAAATGAATTTATGCAGAACACAAACCCAAAGGGTTTTTCACTCTTAACTTAAGAGAATTTATTTAACAGGAGCTGTGGTTTGTATCATTTTCATGAGCAGAGTTGAGCTAGATATGGTCCGTATGAGTAGGAAACACAGTTCTTTTTTTCTGGGCTTGTGCAGGTTTCTTGCTCTATTGGAGAATCTGGAAAGAAGAGCATGTTTCTTGCATTAAACAGAGTGTGTTTCATGGAAGAGAATACTGCTCTGAATTTCCCTTCAGAAACGGAGTTAAACCACAGGATCTGTGTCTTCCTATAAGCAAGAGGTCTTTTCTGGTAAACCCAGTGAATTTGCGGCTCAAATGAAATTACACAGTTCACGAACCCATCGCTTTTCTCACAATTAACTAAAGAGCATTTATGTAAGAGGAACTGTGGTTTGTATCAGTTTCATGAGCATAGTTGAACTTGATATTGTCCGTACAAATAGGAAACACAGTTCTTTTTTTCTGGGCTTGGTCCTGTTTCTTGCTGCATTGGAGAATATGGAAAGAAGAGCATGCTTCTTGCGTTAAAACAGAGTGTGTTTCATGGAAAAGGACACTGGTCTGAATTTCCCTTCACAAATGGATTTAAGGTCCAGGATCTGTGTCTTCTTACAAGTAAGAGCTCATTTCTGGTAAACCCACTGTATTTGGGTCTCAAATGAATTAACACAGTTCACAAACCCAACGCCTTTCTCACTATTAACTAAAGCACATTTACTTAACAGGAGCTGTGGTTTGTATCAGTTTCATAATCAGAGTTGAAGTATATATGATGAGTATGAGTAGGAACCACAGTCCTTTTTTCTGGGCTTGCTCATTTTTCTTGCTGTATTGGAGACGCTGGAAAGAAGAGCATGCTTCCTGCGTTAAAACTGAGTGTGTTTCATGGATGAGAACACTGGTCTGAATTTCCCTTCAGAAACGGAATTAAACCACAGGATCTGTGTCTTCCTACAAGCAAGGGACCACTTATGGAAAAACCATTGAATTTGTGGCTGAAATGAATTTACACAGAGCACAAAACTAATGCGTTTCTCACTATTAACTAAAGAGCATTTATTCAACATGAGCTGTGTTTTGCATCAGTTTCATGAGCCCAGTTAAACTAGGTATGATCAGTATGAGTAGGAAACACAGTTCTTTTATTCTGGGCTTACTCTTGTTTCTTGCTGTATTGGAGACGCTGGAGAGAAGTGCATGCTTCTTGCGTTCAAACAGACTGTGTTTCATGGAAGACAACACTGTTCTGAATTTCACTTCAGAAACGGAGTTAAACCACAGTTCTGTGTCTTCCTTAAAGCAAGAGGTCATTTCTGGAAAACCCACTGTAATTTGGGCTCAAATGAGTTTACACAGTTCACAAACCCAATGCGTTTCTCACAATTAACTAAAGAGCATTTATTTAATAGGAGCTGTGGTTTGTATCATTTTCCTTAGCAGAGTTGAACTAGATAGATATGTTCCATATGAGTAGGAAACACATTTCTTTTATTCTGGGCTTGCTCATGTTTCTTGCTGTATTAGAGACACTGGAAAGAAGAGCATGCTTCTTGCCTTAAACCATAGTGGGTTTCATGGAAGATGACACTGGTCTGAATTTCCCTTCAGAAACGGAGTGAAACCATAGGATATGTGTCTTCCTACAAGCAAGAGGTCATTTCTGGTAAACCCAGTGAATTTACGGCTCAAATGAATTTACACAGTTCATGAAACCAACGTGTTTCTCACAATTAACTAAATAGCATTTATGTAAGAGGAGTTATGGTTTGTATCAGTTTCAGGTGCAGAGTAGAACTAGGTATGGTCCGTTCCAAGAAGGAATCAGAGTTCTTTTTTTCTGGGCTTGCGTAGGTTTCTTGCTCTATTGGAGACGCTTGAAAGAAGAGCATGCTTCTTTCATTAAAACAGAGCGTGTTTCATGGAAGAGAACTCTGGTCTGAATTTCCCTTCAGAAACAGAGTTTAACCACAGGATCTGTGTCTTCCTACAAGCAAGAGTTCATTTCTGGTAAACCCAGTGAATTTGTGGCTCAAATGAATTTTCACAAAACACAAACCCAACGCGTTTCTCACTATTAACTAAAGAACATTTATTTAACATGAGCTGTGTTTTGTTTCAGTTTCATAAGCACAGTTGAACTAGATATGGTCCGTATGAGAAGGGAAACACAGTTCATTTGTCGGGGCTTGCTCATGTTTCTTGCTGTATTGTTGACGCTGGAAAGAAGAGCATGCTTCTTGCATTAAAACAGACTGTGTTTCATGCAAGACAACACAGTTCTGAATTACACTTCAGAAACGGAGTTGCATTAAAACAGACTGTGTTTCATGCAAGACAACACAGTTCTGAATTACACTTCAGAAACGGAGTTAAACCACAGGATCTGTGTCTTCCTAAAAGCAAGAGGTCATTTCTGGTATACCCACTTATTTGTGGGCTCAAATGAATTTACACGGCTCACGAAACCATCGCGTTTCTCACTATTAACTAAAGAGCATTTATGTAAGAGGAGCTGTGGTTTGTATCAGTTTCATAAGCAGTGTTGAACAAGATATAGTTCGAAGAAGTCGGAAACACAATTCTTTTATTCTGGGCTTGCTCATGTTTCCTGCTGTATTGGAGACGCTGGAAAGAAGAGCATGCTTCTTTCATTAAAACAGAGTATGTTTCATTGAAGATAACACTGGTCGGAATTTCCCTTCAGAAACAAAGTGAAAAAACAGGATCTATGTCTTCCTACAAGCAAGAGTTCATTTCTGGTAAACCCAGTGAATTTGTGGCTCAAATGAATTTTCACAAAACACAAACTCAATGCGTTTCTCACTATTAACTAAAGAGAATTCATTCAACAGGAGCTGTGGTTTGTATCAGTTTCATAAGCCGAGTTGCACTAGATATGGTTCATATGAATAGGAAACACAGTTCTTTTATTCTGGGCTTGCTCATGATTCTTGCTGTATTGGAGACGCTGGAAAGAAGAGCATGCTTCTTACGTTAAAATAGAGTCTGTTTCATGGTTGAGAACACAGGTCTGAATTTCCCTTCTAAAATGAATTTAAGGTCCAGGATCTGTGTCTTACTACATGCCAGAGGTCATTTCTGGTAAGCGCAGTGAATTTGTGGCTCAAATGAATTTACACAGTTCACGAAACCAATGCGTTTCTCACAATTAACTAAAGAGCATATATGTAAGAGGAGCTGTGGTTTGTATCATTTTCATGAGCAGAGTTGAACTAGATATGGTCCGTATAAGTATGAAACACAGTTCTTTTTTTGTGGGCTTGCTCATGTTTCTTGCTCTATTGGAGTAGCTTGAATGAAGAGCATGCTTCTTGCGTTAGAACAGAGCGTGTTCAATGGAAGAGAACTCTTGTCTGAATTTCCCTTCAGAAACAGAGTTAAACCATAGGTTCAGTGTCTTCCTACAAGCAAGAGGTCATTTCTGGTAAACCCAGTGAATTCGTGGCTCAAATGAATTTACACAGTACGCAAACCAAACGCGTTTCTCACTGTTAACTAAAGAGCATTTATTTAACATGAGCTCTGTTTTGTATCAGTTTCATAAGCACAGTTGAACTAGATATGGTCCGTATGAGTAGGAAACACAGTTCTTTTTCAGGGCTTGCTCATGTTTCTTGCTGTATTGGAGATGCTGGAAAGAAGAGCATGCTTCTTGCCTTAAAACACAGTGTGTTCCATGGAAGAGGACACTGCTCTGAATTTCCCTTCAGAAACGGAGTTAAACCACAGGATCTGTGTCTGCCTTCCATTAAGAGGTCATTTAGGTAAAGCAAGTCAATTTGCAGCTCAAATGAAATTACACAGAAACGGAGTTAATGCACAGGATCTGTGTCTTCCCACAAGCAAGAGGTCATATCTGGTAAACCCAGTAATTTGCGGCTCAAATGAATTTACACCTAACACAAACCCAACGCGTTTCTCACAATTAACCAAAGAATATTTATGTAAGAGGAGCTGTGGTTTGTATCAGTTTCATAGCCAGAGATGAACTAGATATGTTCCATATGAGTAGGAAACACAGTTCTTTTTTTGGGGCTTGCTCATGTTTTTTGCTGCATTGGAGACGCTGGAAAGAAGAGCATGCTTCCTGCGATAAAAGAGAGTGTGTTTCATGGAAGAGAACTCTGTTCTGAATTTCCCTTCAGAAACGGAGTTAAACCACAGGATCTGTGTCTTCCCACAAGCAAGAGGTCATTTCTGGTAAACCCAGTGAATTTGTGGCTCTAATGAATTTACACAGAATTCAAACCCAACGCGTTTCTCACTAGTAACTAAAGAGCATTTATTTAACATGACCTGTGTTTTGTATCAGTTTCATAAGCACAGTTGAAATAGATATGGTCCGTATGAATAGGAAATACAGTTCGTTTTCATGGCTTGCTCATGTCTCTTGCTGTATTGGAGTCGGTAGAAAGAAGAGCATCCTTCTTGCCTTAAAACAGAGTGGGTTTCATGGAAGAGGACACTGGTCTGAATTTCCCTTCAGAAACGGAATGAAACCACAGGATTTGTGTCTTCCTACAAGGAAGAGGTCATTTCTGGTAAACCCACTATATTTTTGGCTCAAATTAAATTACACAGTTCACAAACCAAACACGTTTCTCACAATTAATTAAAGAGCATTTATGTAAGAGGAACTATGGTTTGTATCAGTTTCATGAGCACAGTTTAACTAGATATGGTTCGTATGAGTAGGAAACTCTGTTCTTTTTTTCTGGGATTTCCCATGTTTCTTGCTGAATTGGGGTCCCTGGAAAGAAGAGCATGCTTCTTGCGTAAAAACAGAGTGTGTTTCATGGATGAGAACACTGGTCTGAATATCCCTTCACAAACAGAGTTAAACCACAGAATCTGTTTCTTATAACAAGCAAGAGGTCATTTATGTTAAACCCATTGAATTTTGGGCTCAAATGAAATTACACAGCTCACCAACCCAACTAATTTCTGACTATTAACTAAAGATCATTTAATTTACAGAGCTGTGGTTTCTATCAGTTTCATAAGCACAGCTGAACTAGATATGTTCCATATGAGTAGGAAACACATTACTTTTTTCTGGGCTTGCTCAGCATTCTTGTTCTATTAGAGACGCTTGAAAGAAGAGCATGCTTCTTGCCTTAAAACAGAGTGTGTTTTATGGGTGAGAACACTGTTCTTATTTTCCCTTCAGAAACGGAGTTAAACCACAGGATCTGTGCCTTCCTACAAGCAAGAGGTCATTTCTGGTATCCCACTGTAATTTGGGCTCAAATGAATTTACACAGTTCACAAACCCAACACATTTCTCACAATTAACTAAAGAGCATTTATTTAACATGAGCTGTGGTTTGAATAAGGTTCATTAGTAGAGTTGAACTAGATATGTTCCATATGAGTAGGAAACACATTTCTTTTTTTCTGGGCATGCTCATATTTCTTGCTCTATTGAAGATGCTTCAAAGAAGAGCATGCTTCTTGCGTTAAAACAGAATCTGTTTCATATAGGGGAACTTTGTTGTGAATTTCCCTTCAGAAACAGAGTTAACCCACATGATCTGTGTCTTCCTGCAGGCAAGAGGTCATTTATGGTAAACTCAGTGAATTTGCGACTAAAATGAATTTACACAGTTCACAAACCCAACGCGTTTCTCACAATTAACCAAAGAGCATTTATGTAAGAGAAGCTGTGGTTTGTATCAGTTTCATAGCCAGAGATGAACTAGATATGTTCCATATGAGTAGGAAACACAGTTCTTTTTTTGGGGCTTGCTCATGTTTTTTGTTGCATTATAGACGCTGGAAAGAAGAGCATGCTAACTGCGATAAAACATAGTGTGTTTCATGGAAGAGAACTCTGTTCTGAATTTCCCTTCAGAAACGGAGTTAAACCACAGGATCTGTGTCTTCCTACAAGCAAGAGGTCATTTTTGGTAAACCCAGTGAATTTGCATCTCAAATGAAATAACACAGTTTACGAACTCAACGCGTTTCTCACAATTAACCAAAGAGCATTTATGTAAGAGGAGCTGTTGTTTGTATCAGTTTCATGAGCAGAGTTGAACTAGATATGGTCCGTATGAGTAGGAAACACAGTTCTTTTTTTCTGGGCTTTGTCATGTTTCTTGCTATATGGGAGAATCTGGAAAAAAGAGCATGCTTCTTGCGTTAAAACAGAGTGTGTTTCATGGAAGAGGACAGTGGTCTGAATTTCCATTTAGAAATGGATTTCAGGTCCAGGATCTGTGTCTTCCTACAAGCAAGAGGTCATTTCAGGTAAACCCACTGAATTTTGTGCTCAAATGAATTTACACAGTTCACAAACCCAACACGTTTCTAACTATTAAATATAGAGCATTTTTTTAACAGGAGCTGTGGTTTATATCAGTTTTATAAGCAGAGTTGAACTAGATATGTTCCATATGAGTCTGAAACACATTTCTTTTTTTCTGGGTTTGCTCAGTTTTCTTGATCTATTGGAGACGCTTGAAAGAAGAGCATGCTTTTTGAATTAAAACAGAGTGTGTTTCATAGATGAGAACACTGGTCTGAATTTCCCTTCAGAAACGGAGTTAACCCACAGGATCTGTGTCTTCCTACAAGCAAGAGGTCAATTCTGGTAAACCCAGTGATTTTGCGGCTGAAATGAATTTACACAGAACACAAAACCAACGAGTTTCTCACTATTAACTAAAGAGCATTTATTTAACATGAGCTGTGTTTTGTATCAGTTTCAGAAGCCCAGTTGAACTAGATATGATCCCTATGACTAGGAAACACAGTTCTTTTATTCTGTGCTTACTCATATTTCTTGCTGTGTTGGTGACCCTGGAAAGAAGAGCATGCTTCTTGATTTAAAACAGACTGTGTATCATGGAAGAGAACACTGTTCTGAATTGTGCTTCAGAAACAGAATTAAACCACACGATCGGAGTCTTCCTACATGCAAGAGGTCATTTCTGGTAAACCCATTGTAATTTGGGCTCAAATGAATGTACACAGTTCACAAACGCAACGCGTTTCTCACTAATAACTAAAGAGCATTTATTTAACAGGAGCTGTGGTTTGTATCAGTTTCATAATCAAAGTTGAACTAGATGTGATGCCTTCGAGTAGGAAACAGTCCTTTTTTCGGGCCTTGCACATGTTTCCTGCTGTATTTAAGATGCTGGAAAGAAGAGCATGCATCTTGCATTAAAACAGACTGTGTTTCATGGAAGACAACACTGTTCTGAATATCCCTTCAGAAACGGAGTTAAACCACAGGATCTGTGTCATCCTACAAGCAAGTGGTCATTTCTGGTAAACCCAGTGAATTTTCGGATCAAATGAAATTACACAGTTCACGAACCCAACGAGTTTCTCACTATTAACTAAAGAGCATTTATGTAAGAGGAGCTGTGGTTTGTATCAGTTTCATGAGCAGAGTTGAACTAGATATGGTCTGTATGATTAGGAAACACAGTTCTTTTTTTCTGGGCTTGCTCAGTTTTTTGCTCTATTGGAGACGCTTGTAAGAAGAGCATGCTTCTTGTGTTAAACAGAGTGTGTTTC
Organism: Onychomys leucogaster; assembly: GCA_949786385.1. Classification (NCBI taxonomy): domain Eukaryota; kingdom Metazoa; phylum Chordata; class Mammalia; order Rodentia; family Cricetidae; genus Onychomys; species Onychomys leucogaster. Next base: position 1,624,052 of record CATKUP010000106.1, on the reverse strand, counting down.
ATGGATGAGAACACTGCTCTGAATTTCCCTTCAGAAACGGAATTAAACCATAGGATCTGTTTCTGCCTTCCATCAAGAGGTCATTTCTTGTGAAGCAAGTCAATTTGCGGCTCAAATGAATTTACACAGAACACTAACCCAACACTTTCCTCACTATTAAAAAAGAGCATTTATTTAACAGGAACTGTTGTTTGTATCAGTTTCATAATCAGAGTTGAACTGGATATGATTCCGATGAGTAAAAAACACAGATCTTTTTTCGTGGCTTGCTCATTTTTCTTGCTGTATTGGAGACGATGGAAAGAAGAGCATGCTTCCTGCGTTAAATCAGAGTGTGTTTCATGGAAGAGGACACTGGTCAGAATTTCTCTTCAGAAACGGAGTGAAACCAAAGGATATGTGTCTTCGTACAAGCAAGAGGTCATTTCTGGTAAACCCAGTAATTTGCAGCTCAAATGAATTTACACAGAACACAAACCCAACGCGTTTCTCACTATTGACTAAAGATCATTTATTTAACAGGAGCTGTGGTTTGTATCAGTCTCATAATCAGAGTTGAACTAGATATGATGCCTATGAGTAGATAACACAGTTCTTTTTTCGGGGCTTCCTCAATTTTCTTGTTGTATTGTATACGCTGGAAAGAAGAACTTGCTTTCTGCGTTAAAACAGAGTGTGTTTCATGGATGAGAACACTGGTCTGAATTTCTCTTCAGAAATGGAGTTCAACCACAGGATCTGTGTCTTCCTACATGGAAGAGGTTATTTATGGTAAACCCACTGAATTTTGGTCTCAAATGAATTTACACAGAACACAAACCCAACGCGTTTCTCACTATTAACTAAAGAGCATTTATTTAACATGAGCTGACGTTGGTATCAGTTTCATAAGCAGAGTTGAAGTAGATATGTTCCATATGAGTAGGAAACACATTTCATTTTTTTCTGGGCTTGCTCAGGTTTCTTACTCTTTTGGAGAAGCTTGAAAGAAGAGCATGCTTCCTGCGTTAAAACAGAGTGTGTTTCATGGAAGAGAACACTGGTCTGAATTTCGCTTCAGAAACGGAGTTAAACCACATGGTCTGTGTCTTCCTACAAGCAAGAGGTCATTTCTGGTAAACCCAGTGAATTTGCAGCTCAAATGAAATTACACAGTTTATGAACACAAAGCATTTCTCACAATTAACTAAAGAGCATTTATGTAAGAGGAGCTGTGGTTTGTATCAGTTTCATGAGCAGTGTTGAACTAGATATAGTCCGTATGCATAGGAAACACAGTTCTTTTTTTCTGGACTTGCTCATTTTTCTTGCTCTATTAGAGACGCTTGAAAAAAGAGCATGCTTCTTGCGTTAAACAGAGTGTGTTTCATGAATGAGAACACTGTTCTGAATTTCCCTTCAGAAACGGAGTTAAACCACCGGATCTGTGTCTGCCTTCCATCAAGAGGTCATTTCTGGTAAAGCAAGTCAATTTACGGCTCAAATGAATTTACACAGAACACAAACCCAACGCTTTTCTCACTATCAAAAAAAGAGCATTTATTTAACAGGAGCTGTGGTTTTTATCAGTTTCATAATCCGAGTTGAACTAGATATGATGCCTATGAGTAGGAAACACGGTTCATTTTTCGTGGCTTGCTCATGTTTCTTGATGTATCGGAGACGCTCGAAAGAAGAGCATGCTTCCTGCGTTAAAATAGAGTGTTTTTCATGGAAGGTGACACTGGTCTGAATTTCCCTTCAGAAACGGAATGAAACCAAAGGATATGTGTCTTCGTACAAGCAAGAGGTCATTTCTGGTAAACCCACTGTATTTTGGGCTGAAATGAATTTACACAGTTCACAAACCCAACACGTTTCTCACAATTAATTAAGAGCATTTATTTAACAGGAGCTTTGGTTTGTATCAGTTTCATAAGCAGAGTTGAACAAGATATGTTTCATATGAGTAGGAAACACATTTCATTTTTTCTGGGCTTGCTCATGTTTCTTGCTCAATTGGACACGCTTGAAATAAGAGCATGCTTCTTAGGTTAAAACAGAGTGTGTTTCATGGATGAGAACACTGCTCTGAATTTCCCATCAGAAACGGAGTTCAACCACACAATCTGTGTCTTCCTACAAGCAAGAGGTCATTTATGGTAAACCCAGTAATTTGCGGCTCAAATGATTTTACAGGTTTGGATCAGTTCATAAGCAGAGTTGAACTACATAGGGTCTGTATGAGTAGGAAACACAGTTTATTTTTCTGATCATGCTAATGTTTCTTACTATATTGGAGTCGCTGGAAAGAAGAGGATGATTCTTGCCTTAAAACAGAGTGTTTTTCAGGGATGAGATCTCTGGTCTGAATTTGTCTTCACAAATGGAATTGAACCCCATGATCTGTGTCTTCCTACAAGCAAAAGTTCATTTCTGGTTAACCCAGGGAATTTTGGGCTCAACTGATATTTCGCAGTTCTCGAACCCAACACGATTCTCACTATAACTAAAGAGCATTTATGTAAGAGGAGCTGTGGTTTGTATCAGTTTCATAAGCAGAGCTGAACCACATATGGTCCTTATGAGTAGGAAACACAGTTCTTTTTTTCCGGGCATTCTCATGGTTCTTGCTGTATTGGAGACACTGGAAAGAAGAGCTTGCTTCTTGCATTAAAACAGGGTGTGTTTCATGGATGACAACTCTGGTCTTAATTTCACTTCCGAAACTGAGTTCAACCCCAGTATCTGTGTCTTCCTACCAGCAAGAGTTCATTTCTGGTAAACCAAGTGAATTTTTGGCTCAAATGATTTTTCACAGTTCACGAACCCAACGCGATTCTCACTATTAACGAAAGAGCATTTATGTAAGCATAGCTGTGGTTTGTATCAGTTTCATAAGCAGAGTTAAACAACATATGGTCCGTATGAGTAGGAAACACAGTTCTTTTTTTCCGGGCATGATCATGGTTCTTGCTGTATTGTAGACGCTGGAAAGAAGAGCTTGCTTCTTGCATTAAAACAGGGTCTTTTTTCATGGATGAGAACTCTCGTCTGATTTTCCCTTCAGAAACGGAGTTAAACCCTAGGATCTGTGTCTTCCTACCAACAAGATATCATTTCTGGTAAACCAAGTGAATTTTAAGCTCAAATGACTTTACACAGTTCTAGAACACAATGCGATTATCACTATTAACTAGAGAGCATTTATGTAAGAGGAGCTGTGGTCTGTATCATTTCATAAGCAGAGTTGAACTACATATTGTCTGTATGAGTAGGAAACAGAGTTCTTTTTTTTCTGGGCATTCTCATGGTTCTTACTGTATTGGAGACGCTGGAAAGGAGATGAAGATTCTTGCCTTAATACAGATTGTTTTTCAGGGTTGAGAATTCTCGTCTGAATTTGCCTTCAGAAATGGGGTTAAACCCCATGATTTGTGTCTTCCTACAAGAGTTCATTTCAGGTAAACCCAGTGAATTTTGGGCTCAAATGATTTTTCGCAGTTCACGAACCCAACGTGATTCTCATTATTAACTAAAGAGCATTTTTTGTAAGCGGAGCTGTGGTTTGTATGAGTTTCATAAGCAGAGTTGAACTTCATATGTTCCGTATGAGTAGGAAACACAGTTCTTTTTTTGTGGGCATGCTCATGTTTCAAACTATATTGCAGTCGCTGGAACGAAGAGGATGATCCTTGCCTTAAAACAGAGTTTTTTTCAGGGATGAGAACTCTGGTCTGAATTTGCCTTAAGAAACGCACTAAACCCCAGGATCAGTTTCTTCCTACAAGCAAGAGTTCATTTCTGGTAAACCCAGTGAATTTTGGGCACAAATGATTTTTCGCAGTTCACAAATCCAACGCGATTCTCACAATTAACTAAAGAGCATTTATGTAAGAGGAGCTGTCGTTTGTATCAGTTTCATAAGCAGAATTGAACTACATATGCTCCATATGAGTAGGAAACACAGTTCTTTTTTTCCGGGCATGCTCATGGTTCTTGCTGTATTGTAGATGCTGGAAAGAAGAGCTTGCTTCTTGCATTGAAACTGGGTCTTTTTCATGGATGAGAACTCTGGTCTGATTTTCCCTTCACAAACAGAGTTAAATCCCATGATCAGATTCTTCCTACCAGCAAGAGTTCATTTCTGGTAAACCAAGTGAATTTTCAGCTCAAACGTCTTTACACAGTTCTAGAACCCAATGTGATTCTCACTATTAACTAAAGAGCATTTATATAAGAGGAGTTGTGGTCTGTATAATTTCATATGCAGAGTTGAACTACATATGGTCCGTATGAGTAGGAAACACAGTTCTTTTTTTCTGGGCATGCTTATGGTTCTTACTGTATTGGAGACTCTGGAAAGAAGAGGATGGTTCTTGCCTTAAAACAGAGTGTTTTTCAGGGTTGAGAATTCTGGTCTGAATTTGCCTTCAGAGATGGAGTTAAACGCTAGGATCTCTGTCTTCCTACAAGCAAGAGTTCCTTTCTTGTAAACCCAGTGAATTTTGGGCTCAAATGATTTTTCGCAGTTCTCAAACCCTAAGCTATTCTCACTATTAACTAAAGAGGATTTATGTTAGAGGAGCTGAGGTTTGGATCAGTTCATAAGCAGAGTTGAACTACATAGGGTCTGTATGAGTAGGAAACACAGTTTTTTTATCTGATCATGCTCATGTTTCTTACTATATTAGAATCGCTGGAAAGAAGAGGATGATTCTTTCCTTAAAACAGAGTGTTGTTCAGGGATGATATCTCTGGTCTGAATTTGTCTTCACAAATGGAGTTATACCCCATGATCTGTGTCTTCCTACAAGCAAGAGTTCATTTCAGGTTAACCCAGTTATATTTGGGCTCAAATGATTTTTCGCAGTTCACGAACCCAACGCGATTCTCACTATTAACTAAAGAGCATTTATGTAAGCAGAGCTGTGGTTTGTATCAGTTTCATAAGCACAGTTGAACTACATATGGTCTGTTTGAATAGGAAACACATTTATTTTTTTCAGAGCATGCTCATGGTTCTTGCTGTATTTTAGATTCTGGAAAGAAGAGCTTGCTTTTTGCGTTAAAGCAGAGTGTTGTTCAGGGATGAGCACACTGGTCTGAATTTCCATTCAGAAACAGAGTTAAAGCCCAGGATCTGTGTCTTTCCGCAAGCAAGAGTTCATTTCTGGTAAACCAAGTGAATTTTTGGCTCAAATGACTTTACACAGTTCTAGAACCCAATGCGATTATCACTATTAACTAAAGAGCATTTATGTAACAGGAGCTGTGGCCTGTATCATTTCATAAGCAGAGTTGAACAACATATTGTCTGTATGAGCAGGAAACACAGTTCTTTTTTTCTGGGCATGCTCATGGTTATTATTGTATTGGAGACGCTGGAAAGGAGAAGATGATTCTTGCCTTAATACAGAGTGTTTTTCAGGGTTGAGAATTCTGGTCTGAATTTGCCTTCAGAAATGGAGTTAAACCCCATGATTTGTGTATTCCCACAAGCAAGGGTTCATTTCAGGTAAACCCAGTGAATTTTGGGCTCAAATGATTTTTTGCAGTTCAGGAACCCAACACGATTCTCACTATTAACTAAAGAGCATTTATGTAAGAGGAGCTGTGGTTTGTATCAGTTTCATAAGCAGAGTTGAACTACATATGGTCCGTATGAGTAGGAAACACAGTTCTTTTTTTCAGGGCATGCTCATGGTTCTTGCTCTATTTTAGATTCTTTAAAGAAGAGCTTGCTTCTTGCTTTAAAACAATGTGTGTTTCTGGATGAGAACTCTGGTCTGAATTTCCCTTCATAAACGGAGTTAAGTCCCATGATCTGTGTCTTCCTACCAGCAACAGTTCCGTTCTGGTAAACCAAGTGAATTTTGGGCTCAAATGACTATACACAGTTCTAGAACCAACGCGATTATCACTATTAACTAAAGAGCATTTATGTAAGAGGAGCTGTGTCTGTATCATTTCATAAGCAGAGTTGAAATACATATGATACGTATGAGTAGGAAACACAGTCATTTTTTCAGGGCATTCTCGTAGTTCTTGCTGTATTTGAGACTCTGGAAAGAAGAGCTTGCTTCTTGTGTTAAAACAGAGTGTGTTTCAGGGATTAGAACTGTGGTCTGAATTTCGCTTCAGAAAGGGAGTAAACACCAGGATTTGTGTCTTCCTACAAGAAAGAGTTCATTTCTGGTTAACCCAGTAAATTTTGGGCTCAAATGATTTTTCGCAGTTCAAGAACCCAACGCAATTCTCACTATTAACTCAAGAGCATTTATGTAAGAGGAGCAGTGGTTTGTATCAGTTTCATAAGCAGTGTTGAACTACATATGGTCCGTATGAGTAGGAAAAACAGTTCTTTTTTTCAGGGCATGCTCATGGTTCTTGCTGTTTTGGAGACACTGGAAAGAAGAGCTTGCTTCTTGCTTTAAAACAAGGTGTGTTTCATGGATGAGAACTCTGGTCTGAATTTCCCTTCACAAACAGAGTTAAACCCCATGATCTGTGTCTTCCTACCAGCAAGAGTTCATTTCTGGTAAACCAAGTGAATTTTTGGCTCAAATGACTTTACTCAGTTCTAGAACCCAACACGATTATCACTATTAACAAAGAGCATTTATGTAAGAGGAGCTGTGTTCTGTATCATTTCATAAGCAGATTTGAACTACATGTAGTCCGTATGAGAAGGAAACACAGTTCTTTTTTCTGGGCATGCTCATGGTTCTTACTGTATTGGAGACGCTGAAAAGAAGAGGATGATTCTTGCCTTAAAACAGAGTGTTTTTCAGTGATGAGAACTCTGGTCTGAATTTCCCTTCAGTGACGGAGTTAAAAACCATGATCTGTGTCTTCCTACCAGTAATAGTTCATTTCTGGTAAACCAAGTGAATTTTGGGCTCAAATGACTTTAAACAGTTATAGAACCCATTGCGATTATCACTATTAACAAAGAGCATTTATGTAAGAGGAGCTGTGGTCTGTATCATTTCATAAGCAGAGTTCAACTACATATGGTCCGTATGAGTAGGAAACACAGTTCTTTTTTCCTGGGCATGCTCATATTTCTTAGTGTATTGGAGAGGCTGGAAAGAAGAGGATGATTCTTGCCTTAAAACAGAGTGTTTTTCAGGGATGGGAACTCTGGTCTGAATTTCCCTTCAGAAATGGAGTTAAACCCCAAGATCTGTGTCTTCCTACAAGCAAGAGTTCATTTCAGGTAAACCCAGTGAATTTTGGGCTCAAATGATTTTTCGTAGTTCACGAACCCAACGGGATTCTCACTATTTACTAAAGAGCTTATATGTAATGGAGCTGTGGTTTGTATCTGTTTCATAAGCAGAGTAGAACTAGATATGGTACGTATGAGTGGGAAACACAGTTCTTTTTTTCAGGGCATGCTCATGGTTCTTGCTCTATTGGAGATGCTGGAAGGAAGAGCTTCATTCCTGCTTTAACACAGGGTGTGTTTCATGGATGAGACATCTGGTCTGAATTTCCTTTCACTAACGGTGATAAACCGCATGATCTGTGTCTTCCTACCAGCAAGAGTTCATTTCTGGTAAACCAACTGAATTTTGGGCTCAAATGACTTTAAACAGTTCTAGAACAAAACGCGATTATCACTATTAACTAAAGAGCATTTATGTAAGAGGAGCTGTGGTCTATATCATTTCATAAGCAGAGTTGAACTACATATCGTCCGTATGAGTAGGAAACACAGTTCTTTTTTCTGGGCATGCTCATGGTTCTTACTGTATTGGAGCCGGTAGAAAAAAGAGGATGATTCATCCCTTAAAACAGAGTGTTGTTCAGGGTTGAGAATTCTGGTTGAATTTGCCTTCAGAGATGTAGTTAAACCCCAGGATCTCTGTCTTCCTACAAGCAAGAGTTCATTTCTGGTAAACCAATTGAATTTTGGGCTCAAATGATTTTTTGCAGTTCACGAACCCAACGCGATTCGAACTATTAAATAAAGAGCATATATGTAAGAGGAGCTGTGATTTGTATCAGTTTCATAAGCAGAGTTGAAATACATATGGTCTGTATGAGTAGGAAACACAGTTCTTTTTTCAGGACATGCTCATTGTTCTTGCTCTTTTGGAGAAACTGGAAAGAAGAGCTTGCTTCTTGCTTTAACACAAGGTGTGTTTCAAGGATGAGAACTCTGGTCTGAATTTCCCTTCACAAACGGAGTTAAACCCCATGATCTGTGTCTTCCTATGGCAAGAGTTCATTTCTGGTAAACCAAGTGAATTTTTGGCTCAAATGACTTTACAAAGTTCTAGAACCCAAAGCGATTATCAATATTAACTAAAGAGCATTTATGTAACAGGAGCTGTGGTCTGTATCATTTCATAAGCAGATTTGAACTACATATGGTCTGTATGAGTAGGAAACACAGTTCTTTTTTCCTGGGCATTCTCATGGTTCTTAGTGTATTGGAGAGGCTGGAAAGAAGAGGATGATTCTTGCCTTAAAACAGAGTGTTTTTTAAGGGATGAGAACTCTGGTCTGAATTTCCCTTCAGAAATGGAGTTAAACCCCAAGATCTGTGTCTTCCTACAAGCAAGAGTTCATTTCTGGTAAACCCAGTGAATTTTGGGCTCAAATGATTTTTCGCAGTTCACGAACCCAGCGGGATTCTCACTATTTACTAAAGAGCTTTTATGTAAGAGGAGCTGTGGTTTGTATCTGTTTCATAAGCAGAGTAGAACTTGATATGGTACGTATGTGTGGGAAACACAGTTCTTTTTTTCAGGGCATGCTCATGGTTCTTCCTCTATTGGTGACGCTGGAAAGAAGTGCTTGCTTCTTCCTTTAAAACTAGGTGTGTTTCATGGATGAGAACTCTGGTATGAATTTCCCTTCACAAACGGAGTAAAACCCCATGATCTGTGTCTTCCTACCAGTAAGAGTTCATTTCTGCTAAACCAAGTGAATTTTGGGCTCAAATGACTTTAAACAGTTCTAGAACCCATTGCGATTATCACTATTAACTAAAGAGCATTTATGTAAGAGGAGCTGTGGTCTGTATCATTTCATAAGGAGAGTTAAACTACAAATGGTCCGTATGAGTAGTAAACACAGTTTTTTTTTTCTTGGCATGCTCATGGTTCTTACTGTATTGGAGCTGCTGAAAAAAAGAGGATGATTCTTGCCTTAAAACAGAGTGTTGTTCAGGGTTGAGAATTCTGGTCTGAATTTGCCTTCAGAGATGGAGTTAAACCCCAGGATCTCTGTCTTCCGACAAGCAAGAATTCATTTCAGTTAAACTCAGTGAATTTTGGGCTCAAATGATTTTTTGCAGTTCACGAACCCAACGCGATTCTCCCTATTAACTAAAGAGCATTTATGTAAGAGGAGCTGCGATTTGTATCAGTTTCATAAGCAGAGTTGAAATACATGTGGTCCGTATGAGTAGGAAACACAGTTCTTTTTTTCAGGACATGCTCATGGTTCTTGCTCTATTGGAGACACTGGAAAGAAGAGCTTGCTTCTTGCTTTAAAACAAGGGGTGTTTCAAGGATGAGAACTCTGGTCTGAATTTGTCTTCACAAATGGAGTTAAACCCCATGATCTGTGTCTTCCTACAAGCAAGAGTTCATATCAGGTTAACCCAGTGATATTTGTGCTCAAATGATTTTTCGCAGTTCACGAACCAAACACGATTCTCATTATTAACTAAACAGCATTTATGTAAGCAGAGCTTTGGTTTGTATCAGTTTCATAATCAGAGTAGAACTACATATGGTCTGTATGAATAGGAAACACATTTCTTTTTTTCAGGGCATGCTCATGGTTCTTGCTGTATTTTAGATTCTGGAAAGAAGAGCTTGCTTCTTGCGTTAATCCAGAGTGTGTTTCAGGGATGAGAACTCTGGTCTGAAATTCCCTTCAGAAACTGAGTTAAACCCCAGGATATGTGTCTTTCCTCAAGCAAGAGTTCAATTCTGGTAAACCAAGTGAATTTTTGGCTCAAATGACATTACACAGTTCTAGAACCCAAAACGATTATCACTATTAACTAAAGAGCATTTATGTAAGTGGAACTGTGGTCTGTATAATTTCATAGGCAGAGTTGAACTACATATGGTCCGTATGAGTAGGAAACACAGTTCTTTTTTCCTGGGCATGCTCATATTTCTTAGTGTATTGGAGAGGCTGGAAAGAAGAGGATGATTCTTGCCTTAAAACAGAGTGTTTTTCAGGGATGGGAACTCTGGTCTGAATTTCCCTTCAGAAATGGAGTTAAACCCCAAGATCTGTGTCTTCCTACAAGCAAGAGTTCATTTCAGGTAAACCCAGTGAATTTTGGGCTCAAATGATTTTTCGTAGTTCACGAACCCAACGGGATTCTCACTATTTACTAAAGAGCTTATATGTAATGGAGCTGTGGTTTGTATCTGTTTCATAAGCAGAGTAGAACTAGATATGGTACGTATGAGTGGGAAACACAGTTCTTTTTTTCAGGGCATGCTCATGGTTCTTGCTCTATTGGAGATGCTGGAAGGAAGAGCTTCATTCCTGCTTTAACACAGGGTGTGTTTCATGGATGAGACATCTGGTCTGAATTTCCTTTCACTAACGGTGATAAACCGCATGATCTGTGTCTTCCTACCAGCAAGAGTTCATTTCTGGTAAACCAACTGAATTTTGGGCTCAAATGACTTTAAACAGTTCTAGAACAAAACGCGATTATCACTATTAACTAAAGAGCATTTATGTAAGAGGAGCTGTGGTCTATATCATTTCATAAGCAGAGTTGAACTACATATCGTCCGTATGAGTAGGAAACACAGTTCTTTTTTCTGGGCATGCTCATGGTTCTTACTGTATTGGAGCCGCTAGAAAAAAGAGGATGATTCATCCCTTAAAACAGAGTGTTGTTCAGGGTTGAGAATTCTGGTTGAATTTGCCTTCAGAGATGTAGTTAAACCCCAGGATCTCTGTCTTCCTACAAGCAAGAGTTCATTTCTGGTAAACCAATTGAATTTTGGGCTCAAATGATTTTTTGCAGTTCACGAACCCAACGCGATTCGAACTATTAAATAAAGAGCATATATGTAAGAGGAGCTGTGATTTGTATCAGTTTCATAAGCAGAGTTGAAATACATATAGTCTGTATGAGTAGGAAACACAGTTCTTTTTTCAGGACATGCTCATGGTTCTTGCTCTATTGGAGAAACTGGAAAGAAGAGCTTGCTTCTTGCTTTAACACAAGGTGTGTTTCAAGGATGAGAACTCTGGTCTGAATTTCCCTTCACAAACGGAGTTAAACCCCATGATCTGTGTCTTCCTATGGCAAGAGTTCATTTCTGGTAAACCAAGTGAATTTTTGGCTCAAATGACTTTACAAAGTTCTAGAACCCAAAGCGATTATCAATATTAACTAAAGAGCATTTATGTAACAGGAGCTGTGGTCTGTATCATTTCATAAGCAGATTTGAACTACATATGGTCTGTATGAGTAGGAAACACAGTTCTTTTTTCCTGGGCATTCTCATGGTTCTTAGTGTATTGGAGAGGCTGGAAAGAAGAGGATGATTCTTGCCTTAAAACAGAGTGTTTTTTAAGGGATGAGAACTCTGGTCTGAATTTCCCTTCAGAAATGGAGTTAAACCCCAAGATCTGTGTCTTCCTACAAGCAAGAGTTCATTTCTGGTAAACCCAGTGAATTTTGGGCTCAAATGATTTTTCGCAGTTCACGAACCCAGCGGGATTCTCACTATTTACTAAAGAGCTTTTATGTAAGAGGAGCTGTGGTTTGTATCTGTTTCATAAGCAGAGTAGAACTTGATATGGTACGTATGTGTGGGAAACACAGTTCTTTTTTTCAGGGCATGCTCATGGTTCTTCCTCTATTGGTGACGCTGGAAAGAAGTGCTTGCTTCTTCCTTTAAAACTAGGTGTGTTTCATGGATGAGAACTCTGGTATGAATTTCCCTTCACAAACGGAGTAAAACCCCATGATCTGTGTCTTCCTACCAGTAAGAGTTCATTTCTGCTAAACCAAGTGAATTTTGGGCTCAAATGACTTTAAACAGTTCTAGAACCCATTGCGATTATCACTATTAACTAAAGAGCATTTATGTAAGAGGAGCTGTGGTCTGTATCATTTCATAAGGAGAGTTAAACTACAAATGGTCCGTATGAGTAGTAAACACAGTTTTTTTTTTCTTGGCATGCTCATGGTTCTTACTGTATTGGAGCTGCTGAAAAAAAGAGGATGATTCTTGCCTTAAAACAGAGTGTTGTTCAGGGTTGAGAATTCTGGTCTGAATTTGCCTTCAGAGATGGAGTTAAACCCCAGGATCTCTGTCTTCCGACAAGCAAGAATTCATTTCAGTTAAACTCAGTGAATTTCGGGCTCAAATGATTTTTTGCAGTTCACGAACCCAACGCGATTCTCCCTATTAACTAAAGAGCATTTATGTAAGAGGAGCTGCGATTTGTATCAGTTTCATAAGCAGAGTTGAAATACATGTGGTCCGTATGAGTAGGAAACACAGTTCTTTTTTTCAGGACATGCTCATGGTTCTTGCTCTATTGGAGACACTGGAAAGAAGAGCTTGCTTCTTGCTTTAAAACAAGGGGTGTTTCAAGGATGAGAACTCTGGTCTGAATTTGTCTTCACAAATGGAGTTAAACCCCATGATCTGTGTCTTCCTACAAGCAAGAGTTCATATCAGGTTAACCCAGTGATATTTGTGCTCAAATGATTTTTCGCAGTTCACGAACCAAACACGATTCTCACTATTAACTACACAGCGTTTATGTAAGCAGAGCTTTGGTTTGTATCAGTTTCATAATCAGAGTAGAACTACATATGGTCTGTATGAATAGGAAACACATTTCTTTTTTTCAGGGCATGCTCATGGTTCTTGCTGTATTTTAGATTCTGGAAAGAAGAGCTTGCTTCTTGCGTTAATCCAGAGTGTGTTTCAGGGATGAGAACTCTGGTCTGAAATTCCCTTCAGAAACTGAGTTAAACCCCAGGATATGTGTCTTTCCTCAAGCAAGAGTTCATTTCTGGTAAACCAAGTGAATTTTTGGCTCAAATGACATTACACAGTTCTAGAACCCAAAACGATTATCACTATTAACTAAAGAGCATTTATGTAAGTGGAACTGTGGTCTATATCATTTCATAGGCAGAGTTGAACTACATATGGTCCGTATGAGTAGGAAACACAGTTCTTTTTTTCTGGGCATGCTCATGGTTCTTACTGTATTGGAGACTCTGGAAAGAAGAGGATGATTCTTGCCTAAAAACAGAGTGTTGTTCAGGGTTGAGAATTCTGGTCTGATTTTGCCTTCAGAGATGGAGTTAAACCCCAGTATCTGTGTCTTCCTACAAGCAAGAGTTCATTTCAGGTAAAGCCAGTGAATTTTGGGCTCAAATGATTTTTTGAGTTTACGAACCCAACGCGATTCTAACTATTATCTAAAGAGCATATATGTAAGAGGAGCTGTGATTTGTATCAGTTTCATAAGCAGAGTTGAACTACATATGGTCTGTATGAGTAGGAAACACAGTTCTTTTTTTCAGGGCATGCTCATGGTTCTTGCTGTATTGGAGAAACTGGAAAGGAGAGCTTGCTTCTTGCTTTAAAACAAGGTGTGTTTCATGGATGAGAATTCTGTTCTGAATTTCCCTTCACAAACGGAGTTAAACCCCATGATCTGTGTCTTCCTATAGCAAGTGTTCATTTTTGGTAAACCGAGTGAATTTTTCGCTCAAATGACTTTACACAGTTCTAGAACCCAACGCGATTATCACTATTAACTAAAGAGCGTTTATGTAACAGGAGCTGTGGTCTGTATCATTTCATGAGCAGATTTGAACTCCATATAGTCCGTATGAGTAGGAAACACAGTTCTTTTTTTCTGGGCATGCTCATGGTTCTTACTGTATTGGAGAGGCTGGAAAGAAGAGGATGATTCTTGCCTTAAAACAGTGTTTTTCAGGGATGAGAACTCTGGTCTGAATTTCCCTTCAGAAACGGAGTTAAATCCCAGGATCTGTGTCTTCCTACAAGCAAGAGTTCATTTCTGGTAAACCCAGTGAATTTTGGGCTCAAATGATTTTTCGCAGTTCTCGAACACTAAGCTATTCTCACTATGAGCTAAAGAGGATTTATGTTAGAGGAGCTGTGTTCTGTATCATTTCAAAAGCACAGTTGACCTACATATGGTCCGTATGAGTAGGAAACACAGTTCTTTTTTTCTGGGCATGCTCATGGTTCTTACTGTATTGGAGATGCTGAAAAGAAGAGGATGATTCTTGCCTTAAAACAGAGTGTTTTTCAGGGATGAAAACTCTGGTCTGAATTTCCCTTCAGAGACGGAGTTAAACACCATGAACTGTGTCTTCCTACCAGTAAGAGTTCATTTCTGGTAAACAAGTCAATTTTGGGCTCAAATGACTTTAAACAGTTCTAGAACCCAACGCGATTATCACTATTAACTAAAGAGCATTTATGTAAGAGGAGGAGTGGTCTGTATCATTTCATAAGCAGAGTTGACTACATATAGTCCGTATGAGTAGGAAACACAGTTCTTTTTTTCTGGGTATGCTCATGGTTCTTACTGTATTGGAGCCGCTAGAAAAAAGAAGATGATTCTTCCCTTAAAACAGAGTGTTGTTCAGGGTTGAGAATTCTGGTCTGAATTTGCCTTCAGAATTGGAGTTAAACCCCAGGATCTCTGTCTTCCTACAAGCAAGAGTTCATTTCAGTTACACTCAGTGAATTTTGGGCTCAAATGATTTTTTGCAGTTCACGAACCCAACGCGATTCTCACTATTAACTAAATTGCATTAATGTAAGCAGAGCTGTGGTTTGTATCAGTTTCATAAGCAGAGTAGAACTACATAGTGTCTGTATGAATAGGAAACACATTTCTTCTTTTCAGGGCATGCTCATGGTTCTTGCTGTATTTTAGATTCTGGAAAGAAGAGCATGCTTCTTGCGTTAATGCAGAGTGTGTTTCAGGGATGAGATCTCTGGTCTGAATTTCCCTTCAGAAACAGAGTTAAACCCCAGGATCTGTGTCTTTCCTCAAGCAAGAGTTCATATCTTGTAAACCAAGTGAATTTTCGGCTCAAATGTCTTTACACAGTTCTAGAACCCAAAGCGATTATCACTATTAACTAAAGAGCATTTATGTAAGAGGACCTGTGGTCTGTATCATTTCATAATCAGACTTGAACTACATATGGTCCATATGAGTAGGAAACACAGTTCTTTTTTTTAGGGTATGCTCATGGTTCCTTCTGTATTGGAGACACTGGAAAGAAGAGCTTGCTTCTTGCTTTAAAACGAGGTGTGTTTCACGGATGAGATCTCTGGTCTGAATTTCCCTTCACAAACCTAGTTAAACCCCATGATCTGTGTCTTCCTACCAGCAAGAGTTCATTTCTGGTAAACCAATTGAATTTTTGGCTCAAATGACTTTACTCAGTTCTAAACCCAACGCGGTTATCACTATTAACAAAGTGCATTTATGTAACAGGAGCTGTGGTCTGTATCATTTCATAATGAGATTTGAACTACATATAGTCTGTATGAGTAGGAAACACAGTTCTTTTTTTCTGGGCATGCTCATGGTTCTTACTGTATTGGAGACTCTGGAAAGAAGAGGATGGTTCTTGCCTTAAACAGAGTGTTTTTCAGATTTGAGTATTCTGGTCTGAATTTGCCTTCAGAGATGGAGTTAAACCCCAGGATCTGTGTCTTCCTACAAGCAAGAGTTCATTTCAGGTAAAGCCAGTGAATTTTGGGCTCAAATGATTTTTTGCAGTTCACGAACCCAACGCGATTCACACTATTAACTAAAGAGCATATAAGTAAGTGGAGCTGTGATTTGTATCAGTTTCATAAGCAGAGTTGAACTACATATGGTCTGTATGAGTAGGAAACACAGTTCTTTTTTTCAGGGCATTCTCATGGTTCTTGCTGTATTGGAGATGCTGGACAGAAGAGCTTGATTCCTGCTTTAACACAGGGTGTGTTTCATGGATGAGACCTCTGGTCTGAATTTCCCTTCACTAACGGAGTTAAACCGCATTATCTGTGTCTTCCTACCAGCAAGAGTCCATTTCTTCTAAACCAAGTGAATTTTTGGGTCAAATGATTTTACACAGTTCTAGAACCCAACGCAATTATCACTATTAACTAAAGAGCAATTATGTAAGAGGAGCTGTGTTCTGTATCATTTCATGAGCACAGTTGACCTACATATGGTCTGTATGAGTAGGAAACACAGTTCTTTTTTTCTGGGTATGCTCATGGTTCTTACTCTATTGGAGACGCTGAAGAGAAGAGGATGATTCTTGCCTTAAAACAGAGTTTTTTTGAGGGATGAGAACTCTGTTCTGAATTTCCCTTCAGAGACGGAGTTAAACACAATGATCTGTGTCTTCCTACCAGTAAGAGTTCATTTCTGGTAAACCAAGTGAATTTTGGGCTCAAATGACTTTAAACAGTTCTAGAACCCAACGCGATTATCACTATTAACTAAAGAGCATTTATGTAAGAGGAGCTGTGGTCTGTATCATTTCATAAGCAGAGTTGAACTACATATGGTCCGTATGAGTAGGAAACACAGTTCTTTTTTTCTGGGTATGCTCATGGTTCTTACTGTATTGGAGCCGCTAGAAAAAGGAGGATGATTCTTTCTTAAAACAGAGTGTTGTTCAGGGTTGAGAATTCTGGTCTGAATTTGCCTTCAGAGATGGAGTTGAACCCCAGGATCTCTGTCTTCCTTCAATCAAGATTTCATTTCAGTTAAACTCAGTGAATTTTGGGCTCAAATGATTTTTTGCAGTTCACGAACCCAACGCGATTCTCACTATTAACTAAAGAGCATTTATGTAAGAGGAGCTGTGGTCTGTATCATTTCATAAGCAGAGTTGAACTACATATGGTCCGTATGAGTAGGAAACACAGTTCTTTTTTTCAGGGCATGCTCATGGTTCTTGCTATATTGGAGACACTGGAAAGAAGAGCTTGCTTCTTGCTTTAAAAGAAGGTATGTTTCATGGATGAGATCTCTGGTATGAATTTGTCTTCACAAATGGAGTTAAACCCCATAATCTGTGTCTTCCTACAAGCAAGAGTTCATTTCAGGTTAACCCAGTGATATTTGGGCTTAAATGATTTTTCGCAGTTCACAAACCCAACGCGATTCTCACTATTAACTAAATTGCACTAATGTAAGCAGAGCTGTGGTTTGTATCAGTTTCATAAGCAGAGTAGAACTACATAGTGTCTGTATGAATAGGAAACACATTTCTTCTTTTCAGGGCATGCTCTTGGTTCTTGCTGTATTTTAGATTCTGGAAAGAAGAGCATGCTTCTTGCATTAATGCAGAGTGTGTTTCAGGGATGAGATCTCTGGTCTGAATTTCCCTTCAGAAACAGAGTTAAACCCCATGATCTGTGTCTTCCTACCAGCAAGAGTTCATATCTTGTAAACAAAGTGAATTTTCGGCTCAAATGTCTTTACACAGTTCTAGAACCCAAAGCGATTATCACTATTAACAAGGTGCATTTATGTAACAGTAGCTGTGGTCTGTATCATTTCATAAGCAGATTAGAACTACATATAGTCCATATGAGTAGGAAACACAGTTCTTTTATTCTGTGCATGCTCATGTTTCTTACTATATTGGAATCACTGGAAAGAAGAGGATGTTTCTTGCCTTAAAACAGAGTGTTTTTCAGGGATGAGATCTCTGGTCTGAATTTGTCTTCATAAATGGAGTTAAACCCCATGATCTGTGTCTTCCTACAAGCAAGAGTTCATTTCAGGTTAACCCAGTGATATTTGGGCTCAAATGATTTTTCGCAGTTCACGAACCCAACACGATTCACACTATTAACTAAAGAGCATTTATGAAGCAGAGCTGTGGTTTGTATCAGTTTCATAAGCAGAGTTGAACTACATATGGTCTGTATGAATAGGAAACACATTTCTTTTTTTCAGGGCATGCTGATGGATCTTGCTGTATTTTAGATTCTGAAAATAAGAGCTCGCTTCTTGCGTTAAAGCAGAGTGTGTTTCAGGGATGAGAACTCTGGTCTGAATTTCCGTTCAGAAACAGAGTTAAACCCCAGGATCTGTGTGTTTCCTCAAGCAAGAGTTCATTTCTGGTAAACCAACTGAATTTTCAGCTCAAATGACTTTACACAGTTCTAGAACCCAAAGCGATTGTCACTATTTAGTAAAGAGCATTTATGTAACAGGAGGTGTGGTCTGTATCATTTCATAAGCAGATTTGAACTACATATGGTCCGTATGAGTAGGAAACACAGTTCTTCTTTTCGGGGCATGTGCCTGGTTTTTACTGTATTGGAGACGCTGAAAAGAAGACGATGATTCTTGCCTTAAAACAGAGTGTTTTTCAGGGATGAGAACTCTGGTCTGAATTTCCCTTCAGAAACGGAGTTAAACCCCAGGATCTGTGTCTTCCTATGGCAAGAGTTCAATTCTGGTTAACCAAGTGAATTTTCGGCTCAAATGTTTTTACACAGTTCTACAACCCAATGTGATTATCACTATTAACTAAAGAGCATTTATGTAAGAGGAGCTGTGGTCTGTATCAATTCATAATCAGAGTTGAACTACATATGGTCCGTATGAGTAGCAAACACAGTTCTTTTTTTCTGGGCATGTTATGGTTCCTGCTGTATTGGAGACGCTGGAAAGATGAGCGTGCTTCTTGCTTTAAAATAGGGTGTGTTTCATGGATGATAACTCTGGTCTGAATTTTCCTTCACAAACGGAGTTGAACGCCATGATCTGTGTCTTCCTACCAGCAAGAGTTAATTTCTGATAAACCAAGTGAATTTTGGGCTCAAATGACTTCACACAGTTCTAGAACCCAACGTGATTATCACTATTAACTAAAGAGCATTTATGTAAGAGGAGCTGTGGTCTGTATCATTTCATAAGCAGAGTTGAACTACATATGGTCCGTATGAGTAGGAAACACAGTTCTTTTTTTCAGGGCATTCTCATGGTTCTTGCTGTATTTTAGATACTAGAAAAAAGAGCTTGCCTCTTGTGTTAAAACAGAGTGTTTTTCAGGGATTAGAACTCTGGTCTGAATTTCCCTTCAGAAAGGGAGTAAACACCAGGATTTGTGTCTTCCTACAAGAAAGAGTTCATTTCTGGTTAACCCAGTGAATTTTGGTCTCAAATGATTTTTCGCAGTTCACGAACCCAACGCGATTCTCACTATTAACTCAAGAGCATTTATGTAAGAGGAGGTGTGGTTTTTATCAGTTTCATAAACAGAGTTGAACTACATATGGTCCCTATGAGTAGGAAACACAGTTCTTTTATTCCGGGCATGCTCATGGTTCTTGCTGTATTGGAGACCCTGGAAAGAAGAGCTTGCTTCTTGCATTAAAACAGGGTGAGTTTCATGGATGAGGACTCTGGTCTGAATTTCCCTTCACAAACGGAGTTAAACCCCATGATCAGCCTCTTCCTACCAGCAAGAGTTCATTTCTGGTAAACCAAGTGAATTTTCAGCTCAAAAGTCTTTACACAGTTCTAGAACCCAATGTGATTATCACTATTAAATAAATGGCCTTTATGTAAGAGGAGATGTGGTCTGTATCATTTCATAAGCAGAGTTGACCTACATATGGTCCGTATGAGTAAGAAACACAGTTCATTTTTCTGGGCATGCTCATGGTTCTTACTGTATTGGAAAGGCTGGAAAGAAGAGGATGATTCTTGCCTTAAAACAGAGTGTTTTTCAGGGATGAGAACTCTGGTCGGAATTTCCCTTCAGAGAAGGAGTTATACCCCAGGATCTGTATCTTCCTACAAGCAAGAGTTTATTTCTGGTAAATCCAATGAATTTTGGGCTCAAATATTTTTCGCAGTTTACAAACCCAACGCGGTTCTCACTATTAACTCAAGAGCATTTATGTAAGAGGAGGTGTGGTTTGTATCAGTTTCATAAGCAGAGTTGGAATACATATGGTTTGTATGAGGAGGAAATACAGTTCTTTTTTTCAGGGCATGCTCATGGTTCTTGCTGTATTGGAAAACAGTAGAAAGAAGAGCTTGCTTCTTGCTTTAAAACAAAGTGTGTTTCATGGATGAGAACTCTGCTCTGAATTTCCCTTCACAAACAGAGTTAAACCCCATGATATGTGTCTTCCTACCAGCAAGAGTTCATTTCTGGTAAACCAAGTGAATTTTGGCTCAAATGACTTTACACAGTTCTAGAACCCAACGCGATTATCACTATTAACTAAAGAGCATTTATGTAACAGGAGC
Source organism: Onychomys leucogaster (assembly GCA_949786385.1). Lineage (NCBI taxonomy): Eukaryota > Metazoa > Chordata > Mammalia > Rodentia > Cricetidae > Onychomys > Onychomys leucogaster. The sequence continues at coordinate 1,603,766 of CATKUP010000106.1, read as the reverse complement.
TGTGGTCTGCATCATTTCATAAGCAGATTTGAACTACATATAGTCCATATGAGTAGGAAACAAAGTTCTTTTTTTCCGGGCATGCTCCTGGTTCTTACTGTATTGGAAAGGTTGGAAAGAAGAGGATGATTCTTGCCTTAAAACAGAGTGTTTTTCAGGGATGAGAACTCAGGTCTGAATTTCCCTTCAGAAATGGAGTTAAACCCCAGGATCTGTGTCTTCCTACAAGCAAGAGTTCATTTCTGGTAAACCCAGTGAATTTTGGGCTCAAATGATTTTTCGCAGTTCACGAACCCAACAGGATTCTCACTATTTACTAAAGAGCATTTTTGTAAGAGGAGCTGTGGTTTGTATCTGTTTCATAAGCCTAGTTGAACTAAATATGGTCCGTATGAGCAGGAAACACAGTTCTTTTTTTCATGGCATGCTCGTGTTTCTTGCTGTATTGGAGACGCTGTAAAGAAGAGCTTGCTTCTTGCTTTAAAACAGGGTGTGTTTCAGGGATAATAACTCTGGTCTGAATTTTCCTTCACAGAAGGAGTTGAACACCATGATCTGTGTCTTCCTACCAGCTAGAGTTCATTTCTGGAAAACCAAGTGAATTTTGGGCTCAAAAGTTTTCAAACAGTTCTAGAACACAACGCGATTACCACTATTAACTAAAGAGCATTTATGTAAGAGGAGCTGTGGTTTGTATCTGTTTCATAAGCAGAGTTGAAATACATATGGTCCGTATGAGTAGGAAACACAGTTCTTTTTTTCTGGGTATGCTCATGGTTCTTACTGTATTGGAGCCGCTAGAAAAAAGAGGATGATTCTTCCCTTAAAACAGAGTGTTGTTCAGGGTTGAGAATTCTGGTCTGAATTTGCCTTCAGAATTGGAGTTAAACCCCAGGATCTCTGTCTTCCTACAAGCAAGAGTTCATTTCAGTTACACTCAGTGAATTTTGGGCTCAAATGATTTTTTGCAATTCACGAAACCAACGCGATTCTCAGTATTAACTAAAGAGCATTTATGTAAGAGGAGTTGTGATTTGTATCAGTTTCATAAGCAGAGTTGAACTACATATGGTCCGTATGAGTAGGTAACACAGTTCTTTTTTTTCAGGGCATGCTCATGGTTCTTGCTATATTAGAGACACTGGAAAGAAGAGCTTGCTTCTTGCTTTAAAAGAAGGTGTGTTTCATGGATGAGATCTCTGGTATGAATTTGTCTTCACAAATGGAGTTAAACCCCATAATCTGTGTCTTCCTACAAGCAAGAGTTCATTTCAGGTTAACCCAGTGATATTTGGGCTTAAATGATTTTTCGCAGTTCACAAATCCAACGCGATTCTCACTATTAACTAAATTGCATTAATGTAAGCAGAGCTGTGGTTTGTATCAGTTTCGTAAGCAGAGTAGAACTACATATGGTCTGTATGAATAGGAAACACATTTCTTCTTTTCAGGGCATGCTCATGGTTCTTGCTGTATTTTAGAATCTTGAAAGAAGATCATGCTTCTTGCGTTAATGCAGAGTGTGTTTCAGGGATGAGATCTCTGGTCTGAATTTCCCTTCAGAAACAGAGTTAAACCCCAGGATCTGTGTCTTTCCTCAAGCAAGAGTTCATATCTTGTAAACCAAGTGAATTTTCGGCTCAAATGTCTTTACACAGTTCTAGAACCCAAAGCGATTATCACTATTAACTAAAGAGCATTTATGTAAGAGGACCTGTGGTCTGTATCATTTCATAATCAGACTTGAACTACATATGGTCCATATGAGTAGGAAACACAGTTCTTTTTTTTAGGGTATGCTCATGGTTCCTTCTGTATTGGAGACACTGGAAAGAAGAGCTTGCTTCTTGCTTTAAAACGAGGTGTGTTTCACGGATGAGAACTCTGGTCTGAATTTCCCTTCAAAAACCTAGTTAAACCCCATGATCTGTGTCTTCCTACCAGCAAGAGTTCATTTCTGGTAAACCAATTGAATTTTTGGCTCAAATGACTTTACTCAGTTCTAAACCCAACGCAGTTATCACTATTAACAAAGTACATTTATGTAACAGGAGCTGTGGTCTGTATCATTTCATAAGCAGAGTTGAACTACATATAGTCTGTATGAGTAGGAAACACAGTTCTTTTTTTCTGGGCATGCTCATGGTTCTTACTGTATTGGAGACTCTGGAAAGAAGAGGATGGTTCTTGCCTTAAACAGAGTGTTTTTCAGATTTGAGAATTCTGGTCTGAATTTGCCTTCAGAGATGGAGTTAAACCCCAGGATCTGTGTCTTCCTACAAGCAAGAGTTCATTTCAGGTAAAGCCAGTGAATTTTGGGCTCAAATGATTTTTTGCAGTTCACGACCCCAACGCGATTCACACTATTAACTAAAGAGCATATATGTAAGTGGAGCTGTGATTTTTATCAGTTTCATAAGCAGAGTTGAACTACATATGGTCTGTATGAGTAGGAAACACAGTTCTTTTTTTCAGGGCATGCTCATGGTTCTTGCTCTATTGGAGAAACTGGAAAGAAGAGCTTGCTTCTTGCTTTAACACAAGGTGTGTTTCATGGATGAGAACTCTGGTCTGAATTTCCCTTCACAAACGGTGTACAACCCCATGATATGTGTCTTCCTATAGCAAGAGTTCATTTCTGGTAAACCAAGTGAATTTTTGGCTCAAATGACTTTACACAGTTCTAGACCCAACGCGATTATCAATATTCACTAAAGAGGATTTATGTAACAGTAGCTGTGGTCTGTACCATTTCATAAGCAGATTTGAACTACATATGGTGCGTATGAGTAGGAAACACAGGTCTTTTTTTCTGGGCATGCTCATGGTTCTTAGTGTATTGGAGAGGCTGGAAAGAAGCGGATGATTCTTGCCTTAAAACAGAGTGTTTTTAAGGGATGAGAACTCTGGTCTGAATTTCCCTTCAGAGATGGAGTTAAATCCCAGGACCTGTGTCTTCCTACAAGCAAGAGTTCATTTCTGGTAAACCCAGTGAATTTTGGGCTCAAATGATTTTTCGCCGTTCAGGAACCCAACGGGATTCTCACTATTTACTAAAGAGCTTTTATGTAAGAGCAGCTGTGGTTTGTGTCTGTTTCATAAGCAGAGTAGAACTAGATATGGTACGTATGAGTGGGAAACATTGTTCTTTTTTTCAGGGCATTCTCATGGTTCTTGCTGTATTGGAGATGCTGGACAGAAGAGCTTGATTCCTGCTTTAACACAGGGTGTGTTTCATGGATGAGACCTCTGGTCTGAATTTCCCTTCACTAACGGAGTTAAACAGCATTATCTGTGTCTTCCTGCCAGCAAGAGTCCATTTCTTGTAAACCAAGTGAATTTTTGGGTCAAATGATTTTACACAGTTCTAGAACCCAACGCAATTATCACTATTAACTAAAGAGCAGTTATGTAAGAGGAGCTGTGTTCTGTATCATTTCATGAGCACAGTTGACCTACATATGGTCTGTATGAGTAGGAAACACACTTCTTTTTTTCTGGGCTTGCTCATGGTTCTTACTCTAATGGAGACGCTGAAAAGAAGAGGATGATTCTTGCCTTAAAACAGAGTGTTTTTGAGGGATGAGAACTCTGTTCTGAATTTCCCTTCAGAGACGGAGTTAAACACCATGATCTGTGTCTTCCTACCAGTAAGAGTTCATTTCTGTTAAACCAAGTGTATTTTGGGCTCAAATGACTTTAAACAGTTCTAGAACCCAACGCGAATATCACTATTAACTAAAGAGCATTTATGTAAGAGGAGCTGTGGTCTGTATCATTTCATAAGCAGAGTTGAACTACATATGGTCCGTATGAGTAGGAAACACAGTTCTTTTTTTCTGGGTATGCTCATGGTTCTTACTCTTTTGGAGCCGCTAGAAAAAGGAGGATGATTCTTTCTTAAAACAGAGTGTTGTTCAGGGTTGAGAATTCTGGTCTGAATTTGCCTTCAGAGATGGAGTTGAACCCCAGGATCTCTGTCTTCCTACAATCAAGAGTTCATTTCAGTTAAACTCAGTGAATTTTGGGCTCAAATGATTTTTTGCAGTTCACGAACCCAACGATATTCTCACTATTAACTAAAGAGCATTTATGTAAGAGGAGCTGTGATTTGTATCAGTTTCATAAGCAGAGTTGAACTACATATGGTCCGTATGAGTAGGAAACACAGTTCTTTTTTTCAGGGCATGCTCACGGTTCTTGCGGTATTTGAGACGCTGGAAAGAAGAGCTTGCTTCTTGCATTAAAACAGGGTGAGTTTCATGGATGAGGACTCTGGTCTGAATTTCCCTTCACAAACGGACTTAAACCCCATGATCTGTGTCTTCCTACCAGCAAGAGTTCATTTCTGGTAAACCAAGTGAATTTTTGGCTCAAATGACTTTACTCAGTTCTAGAACCCAACGCGATTATCACTATTAACAAAGAGCATTTATGTAACAGGAGCTGTGGTCTGTATCATTTCATAAGCAGATTAGAACTACATATAGTCCGTATGAGTAGGAAACACAGTTCCTTTATTCTGTGCATGATCATGTTTCTTACTATATTGGAATCACTGGAAAGAAGAGGATGATTCTTGCCTTAAAACAGAGTGTTTTTCAGGGATGAGATCTCTGGTCTGAATTTGTCTTCATAAATGGAGTTAAACCCCATGATCTGTGTCTTCCTACAATCAAGAGTTCATTTCAGGTTAACCCAGTGATATTTGGGCTCAAATGATTTTTCGCAGTTCACGAACCCAACACGATTCACACTATTAACTAAAGAGCATTTATGAAGCAGAGCTGTGGTTTGTATCAGTTTCATAAGCAGAGTTGAACTACATATGGTCTGTATGAATAGGAAACACATTTCTTTTTTTCAGGGCATACTCATGGATTTTGCTGTATTTTAGATTCTGAAAATAAGAGCTCGCTTCTTGCGTTAAAGCAGGGTGTGTTTCAGGGATGAGAACTCTGGTCTGAATTTCCCTTCAGAAACAGAGTTCAACCCCAGGATCTGTGTCTTTCCTCAAGCAAGAGTTCATTTCTGGTAAACCAAGTGAATTTTCAGCTCAAATGACTTTACACAGTTCTAGAACCCAAAGCGATTGTCACTATTTAGTAAAGAGCATTTATGTAACAGGAGGTGTGGTCTGTATCATTTCATAAGCAGATTTGAACTACATATGGTCCATATGAGTAGGAAACACAGTTCTTCTTTTCGGGGCATGTGCCTGGTTTTTACTGTATTGGAGACGCTGAAAAGAAGACGATGATTCTTGCCTTAAAACAGAGTGTTTTTCAGGGATGAGAACTCTGGTCTGAATTTCCCTTCAGAAACGGAGTTAAACCCCAGGATCTGTGTCTTCCTACGGCAAGAGTTCAATTCTGGTAAACCAAGTGAATTTTCGGCTCAAATGTCTTTACACAGTTCTAGAACCCAATGTGATTATCACTATTAACTAAAGAGCATTTATGTAAGAGGAGCTGTGGTCTGTATCATTTCATAATCAGAGTTGAACTACATATGGTCCGTATGAGTAGCAAACACAGTTCTTTTTTTCTGGGCATGTTATGGTTCCTGCTGTATTGGAGACGCTGGAAAGATGAGCTTGCTTCTTGCTTTAAAATAGGGTGTGTTTCATGGATGATAACTCTGGTCTGAATTTTCCTTCACAAACGGAGTTGAACGCCATGATCTGTATCTTCCTACCAGCAAGAGTTCATTTCTGATAAACCAAGTGAATTTTGGGCTCAAATGACTTCACACAGTTCTAGAACCCAACGTGATTATCACTATTAACTAAAGAGCATTTATGTAAGAGGAGCTGTGGTCTGTATCATTTCATAAGCAGAGGTGAACTACATATGGTCCGTATGAGTAGGAAACACAGTTCTTTTTTTAGGGCATTCTCATGGTTCTTGCTGTATTTTAGATACTAGAAAGAAGAGCTTGCCTCTTGTGTTAAAACAGAGTGTTTTTCAGGGATTAGAACTCTGGTCTGAATTTCCCTTAAGAAAGGGAGTAAACACCAGGATTTGTGTCTTCCTACAAGAAAGAGTTCATTTCTGGTTAACCCAGTGAATTTTGGGCTCAAATGATATTTCGCAGTTCACGAACCCAACGCGATTCTCACTATTAACTCAAGAGCATTTATGTAAGAGGAGGTGTGGTTTTTATCAGTTTCATAAACAGAGTTGAACTACATATGGTCCCTATGAGTAGGAAACACAGATCTTTTTTTCCGGGCATGCTCATGGTTCTTGCTGTATTGGAGACGCTGGAAAGAAGAGCTTGCTTCTTGCATTAAAACAGGGTGAGTTTCATGGATGAGGACTCTGGTCTGAATTTCCCTTCACAAAAGGAGTTAAACCCCATGATCAGTCTCTTCCTACCAGCAAGAGTTCATTTCTGGTAAACCAAGTGAATTTTCAGCTCAAAAGTCTTTACACAGTTCTAGAACCCAATATGATTATCACTATTAACTAAATGGCCTTTATGTAAGAGGAGATGTGGTCTGTATCATTTCATAAGCAGAGTTGACCTACATATGGTCCGTATGAGTGAGAAACACAGTTCATTTTTCTGGGCATGCTCATGGTTCTTACTGTTTTGGAAAGGCTGGAAAGAAGAGGATGATTCTTGCCTTAAAACAGAGTGTTTTTCAGGGATGAGAACTCTGGTCTAAATTTCCCTTCAGAGACGGAGTTAAACCCCAGGATCTGTATCTTCCTACAAGCAAGAGTTTATTTCTGGTAAATCCAATGAATTTTGGGCTCAAATATTTTTTCGCAGTTTACAAACCCAACGCGGTTCTCACTATTAACTCAAGAGCATTTATGTAAGAGGAGGTGTGGTTTGTATCAGTTTCATAAGCAGAGTTGAAATACATATGGTTTGTATGAGTAGGGAACACAGTTCCTTTTTTCAGGGCATGCTGATGGTTCTTGCTGTGTTAGAGACACTGGAAAGAAGTGCTTGCTTCTTGCTGTAAAACAAGGAGTGTTTCATGGATGAGAACTCTGGTCTGAATTTCCCTTCACAAACGGAGTTAAACCCCATGATCTGTGTCTTTCTACCAGCAAGAGTCTATTTCTGGTAAACCAAGTGAAATTTTGGCTCAAATGATTTACACAGTTCTAGAAGCTAACGCGATTTTCACTATTAAGTAAAGAGCATTTATGTAACAGGAGCTGTGGTCTGTATCATTTCATAAGCAGATTTCAACTAAATATAGTCCGTATGAGTAGGAAACACAGTTCTTCTTTTCGGGGCATGCGCCTGGTTCTTACTGTATTGGAGACGCTGAAAAGAAGAGGATAATTCTTGCCTTAAAACAGAATGTTTTTCAGAGATGAGAACTCTTGTCTGAATTTCCCTTCAGAAACGGAGTTGAACACCAGGATCTGTGTCTTCCTACAAGCAAGAGTTCATTTCTGGTAAACCCAGTGAATTTTTGGCTCAAATGATTTTCCTCAGTTCGAGAACCCAACGGGATTCTCACTATTTACTAAAGAGCATTTATGTAAGAGGAGCTGTGGTTTGTATCTGTTTCATAAGCAGAGTTAAACTACATATGGTCCGTATGAGTAGGAAACACAGTTCTTTTTTTAGAGCATGCTCATGGTTCTTGCTGCATTGGACATGCTGGAAAGAAGAGCTTCCTTCCTGGTTTAAAACAGGGTGTGTTCCATGGATGAGAACTCTGGTCTGAATTTCCCTTCACGAACGGATTTAAACCCCATGATCTGTGTCTTCCTACCAGCAAGAGTTCATTTCTGGTAAACCAAGTGAATTTTTGGCTCAAATGATTTTACACAGTTCTAGAACCCAACGTGATTATCACTCTTGAATAAAGAGCATTTATGTAAGAGGAGCTGAGGTCTGTATCATTTCATAAGCAGAGGTGACCTACATATGGTCCTTATGAGTAGGAAACACAGTTCTTTTTTTCGGGGCATACTCATGGTTCATGCTGTATTGGAGACGCTGGAAAGAAGAGGATGATTCTTGCCTTAATACAGAGTATTTTTCAGGGTTGAGAATTCTGGTATGAATTTGCCTTCAGAAACAGAGTTAAACCCAGGATCTGTGTCTTCCTACAAGAAAGAGTTCATTTCAGGAAACATAGTGTATTTTGGGCTCAAATGATTTTTTGTAGTTCATGAACCCAACGCGATTCTCACTATTAACTAAAGAGCATTTATGTAAGAGGAGCTGTGGTTTGTATCAGTTTCATAAGCTGAGTTGAACTACATATGGTGCGCATGAGTAGGAAACACAGTTCTTTTTTTCAGGGCATGCTCATGGTTCTTGCTGTATTGGAGACACTGGAAAGAAGAGCTTGCTTCTTGCTTTAAAACAAGGTGTGTTCCATGGATGAGAACTCTGGTCTGAATTTCCCTTCACAAGCGGAGTAAAACCCATGATCACTATCTTCCTACCAGCAAGAGTTCATTTCTGGTAAACCAAGTGAATTTTCGGCTCAAATGTCTTTACACAGTTCTAGAACCCAATGTGATTATCACTATTAACTAAAGAGCATTTATGTAAGAGGAGCTGTGGTCTGTATCATTTCATAAGCAGAGTTGAACTACATATGGTCCGTATGAGTAGGAAACACAGTTCATTTTTTCTGGGCATGCTCATGGTTCTTACTGTATTGGAGACTCTAGAAAGAAGAGGATTGTTCTTGCCTTAAAACAGAGTGTTTTTCAGGGTTGAGAATTCTGGTCTCAATTTGCCTTCAGAGATGGAGTTAAACCCCAGGATCTCTGTCTTCCTACAAGCAAGAGTTCATATCAGGTAAACCCAGTGAATTTTGGGCTCAAATGATATTTCAAAGTTCATGAACCCAACGCAATTCTCACTATTAACTAAAGAGCATTTATGTAAGGGTAGCTGTGATTTGGATCAGTTTCATAAGAAGAGTAGAACTACATATGGTCTGTATGAAGAGGAAACACAGTTCTTTTTTTCAGGGCATGCTCATGGTTCTTGCTGTATTGGAACACAATAGAAAGAAGAGCTTGCTTCTTGCTTTAATACAAAGTGTGTTTCATGGATGAGAACTCTGCTCTGAATTTCCCTTCACAAACAGAGTTAAACCCCATGATATGTGTCTTCCTACCAGCAAGAGTTCATTTCTGGTAATCCAAGGGAATTTTGGCTCAAATGACTTTACACAGTTCTAGAACCCAACGCGATTATCACAATTATCTAAAGAGCATTTATGTAAGAAGAGGTGTGCTTTGTATCAGTTTCATAAGCATAGTTGAACTACATATGGTCTGTATGAGTAGGAAACACAGTTCTTTTTTCAGGGCATGCTCATGGTTCTTGATGTATTGGAGACACTGGAAAGAATAGCTTGCTTCCTGGTTTAAAACAGGGTGTGTTTCATGGATGAGAACCCTTGTCTGAATTTCCCTTCACTAACGGAGTTAAACTCCATGATCTGTGTCTTCCTACCAGCAAGAGTTCATTTCTGGTAAACCAAGTGAATTTTTGGCTCAAATGACTTTACACAGATCTAGAACACAACACGATTATCACTATAAACTAAAGAGCATTTATGTTACAGGAGCTGTGGTCTGTATCATTTCATGAGCAGATTTGAACTACATATAGTCCGTATGAGTAGGAAACACAGTTCTTTTTTTCCGGGCATGCTCATGGTTCTTACTGTATTTGAGACGCTGGAAAGAAGAGGATGATACTTGCCTAAAAAAAGAGTGTTTTTCAGGGTTGAGAATTCTGCTCTGAATTTGCCTTCAGAGATGGAGATAACCCCTGGATCTCTGTCTTCCTACAAGCAAGAGTTCATTTCAGGTAAACCCAGTGAATTTTGGGCTCAAATGATATTTCGCAGTTCACAAACACAAAGCGATTCTCACTATTAACTAAAGAGCATTTATGTAAGAGGAACTGTGATTTGTATCAGTTTCATAAGCAGAGTTGAACTACATATGGTCTGTAAGAGTAGGAAACACAGTTCTTTTTTTCAGGGCATGCTCTTAGTTCTTGCTGTATTGGAGACACTGGAAAGAAGAGCTTGCTTCTTGCTTTAAAACAAGGTGTGTTTCATGGATGAGAACTCTGCTTTAAATTTCCATTCACAAACGGAGTTAAACCCCATGATCTGGTTCTTCCTACCAGCAAGAGTTCATTTCTGGTAAACCAAGTGAATTTTTGGCTCAAATGACTTTACACAGTTTTAGAACCCAACTCGATAATCACTATTAACTAAAGAGCATTTATGTAACAGGAGCAGTGGTCTGTATAATTTCATAAGCAGATTTGAACTACATATGGTCCGTATGAGTTGGAAACCCAGTTCTTTTTTTCAGAGCATGCTCATGCTTCTTGCTGTATTGGACATGCTGGAAAGAAGAGCTTGCTTCCTGCTTTAAAACGGGGTGTGTTTCATGGATCAGAACTCTGGTGTGAATTTTCCTTCACTAACGGAGTTAAAGCCCATGATCTGTGTCTTCCTACCTGCAAGAGTTCATTTCTGGTAAACCAAGTGAATTTTTGGCTCAAATGACTTCACACAGTTCTAGAACCCAACGCGATTATCACTATTAACTAAAGAGCATTTATGTAACAGCTGCTGTGGTCTGTATCATTTCATAAGCAGAGTTGAACTACATATGGTCGGTATTAGTACGAAACACAGTTCTTCTTTTCAGGGCATTCTCATGGTGCTTGCTGTATTTTAGACTCTGGAAAAAAGAGCTTGCTTCTTGGGTTAAAACAGAGTGTGTTTCAGGGATGAGAACTCTGGTCTGAATTTACCTTCAGGAACGGAGTAAACTCCAGGATCTGTGTCTTCCTACAAGAAAGAGTTCATTGCTGGTTAACCCAGTGAATTTTGGGCTCAAATGATTTTTCGCCGTTCACGAACCCAACACGATTCTCACTATTAACTCAAGAGCATTTATGTAAGAGGAGGTGTTCTTTGTATCAGTTTCATAAGCAGAGTTGAAATACATATGGTCTGTATGAGTAGGAAACACAGTTCTTTTTTTCAGGGCATGCTCATGGTTCTTGCTGTATTGGAGACACTTGAAAAAAGAGCTTGCTTCCTGCTTTAAAACAGGGTGTGTTTCATGGATGAGAACCCTGGTCTGAATTTCCCTTCACTAACGGAGTTAAACCCCATGATCTGGGTCTCCCTACCAGCAAGAGTTCATTTCTGGTAAACCAAGTGAATTTTTGGCTCAAATCACTTCACACAGTTCTAGAACCCAACGCGATTATCACTATTAACTAAAGAGCATTTATGTAACAGGAGCAGTGGTCTGTATCATTTCAAGCAGATTTGATTTACATATAGTCTGTATGAGTAGGAAACACAGTTCTTTTTTTCTGGGCATGCTCATGTTTCTTACTGTATTGGAGAGGCTGGAAAGAAGAGGATGATTCTTGCCTTAATACAGAGTGTTTTTCAGGGATGAGAACTCTGGTCTGCATTTCGCTTCATAAATGGATTTAAGCCCCAAATCTGTATCTTCCTATAAGCAAGAGTTCATTTCAGGAAAACACAGTGAATTTTGTTCTCAAATGATTTTTTGCAGTTCAAAATCCAACGCGATTCTCACTATTAAGTAAAGAGCATTTATGTAAGAGGAGCTGTGGTTTGTATCAGTTTCGTAAGCAGAGTTGAACTAGATATGATACCTATGGGTAGGAAACACAGTCCTCTTTTCGGGGCTTGCTCATGTTTCTTGATGTATTAGATACGCTGGAAAGGAGCATGCTTCTTGTGTTAAAACAGAGTGTGTTTCATGGAAGAGGACACTGATGTGAATTTCACTTCAGGAACGGATTTAAACCACAGTATCTGCTTCTTACTACAGCAAGAGGTCATTTCTGGTAAACCTAGTAAATATGCGGCTCAAATGAATTTACACAGTTCACAAAACCAACGCGTTTCTCACAATTAACTAAAGAGCATTTATGTTAGAGGAGCTGTGGTTTGTATAGGTTTCATAGGCAGAGTTGTACTAGATATGATCCATATGAGTAGGAAACACAGTTCTTATATTCTGGGCTTGCTCATGTTAATTGCTGTATTGGAGACACTGGAAAAAAGCCCATGGATCTTTCGTTAAAACAGAGTGTGTTTCATGGATGAGAACACAGGTCTGAATTTCCCGTTTGAAACGTATTTAAGGTCCATGATCTGTGTCTTCCTACAAGCAAGAGGTCATTTCTGGTAAACCAAGTGAATTTGTGGCTCAAATGAATTTACGCAGAACACAAACCCAAGGTGATTCTCACTATTAAATAAAGAGCATACATGTAAGAGGAGCTGAGTTTTGTATCAGTTTCATGAGCGGAGTTGAAGTAGATATGGTCCGTCTTGGTGGGAAACACAGTTCTTTTTTTCTGGTCTTGCTCATGTTTCTTGCTCTCTTGCAGACTCTTGAAATAAGAGTAAGCTCCTTGCGTTAAAATAGAGTGTTTTTCATGCATGAGAACACTGGTCTGAATTTCCCTTCTGAAATGGATTTAAGGTCTAGCATCTGTGTCTTCCTACAAGCAAGAGTTCATTTCTGGAAAACCAAGTGAATTTTTGGCTCAAAAGTTTTCAAACAGTTCTAGAACCCAACGGGATTATCACTATGAACTAAAGAGCATTTATGTAAGAGGAGCTGTGGTCTGTATCATTTCATAAGCAGAGTTGAACTACATATGGTCGGTATTAGTAGGAAACACAGTTCTTTTTTCAGGGCATGCTCATTTTTCTTGCTGTATTGGAAACACTGGAAAGAAGAGCTTGCTACTTGCTTAAAACAGGGTGTGTTTCATGGATGAGAACTCTGGTCTGAATTTCTCTTCACAAACGGAGTTAAACACCATGATCTGTGTCTTCCTACCAGCAAGAGTTCATTTCTGGTAAACCAAGAAAATTTCGGGCTCAAATGACTTTACACAGTTCTAGAACCCAACGGGATTATCACTATTAACTAAAGAGCATTTATGTAAGAGGAGCTGTGGTCTGTATCATTTCATAAGCAGAGTTGAACTACATATGATCCGTATGAGTAGGAAACACAGCTCTTTCTTTCTGGACATGCTCATGGTTCTTACTGTATTGGAGAGGCTGGAAAGAAGAGGATGATTCTTGCCTTAAAACAGAGTGTTTTTCAAGGATGAGAACTCTGGTCTGAATTTCCCTTCAGAAACGGAGTTAAACACCAGGATCTGTGTCTTCCTACAAGCAAGAGTTCATTTCTGGTAAACCCAGTGAATTTTGGGCTCAAATGATTTTTCGCAGTTCACGAACCCAACGCGATTCTCACTATTATCTAAAGAGCATTTATGTAACAGGAGCTAAGGTGTGTATCATTTCATGAGCAGATTTGAACTACATATAGTCCATATGAGTAGGAAACACAGTTCTTTTTTTCTGGGCATACTCATGGTTCTTACTGTATTGGAGAGGCTGGAAAGAAAAGGATGATTCTTGCCTTAAAACAGAGTGTTTTTCAGGGATGAGAACTCCGGTCTGAATTTCCCATCAGAAGTGGAGTAAACCACAGATTCTGTGTCTTCCTACAAGCAAGAATTCATTTCTGGTTAACTCAGTGAATTTTGGGGTCAAATGATTTTTCACAGTTCACGAACCCAACCCGATTCTCATTATTACTAAAGAGCATTTATGTAAGAGGAGCTGTGGTTCGTATCAGTTTCATAAGCAGAGTTGAACTACATATGGTCCGTATGAGTAGGAAACACAGTTCTTTTTTTCCGAGCAAGCTCTTGGTTCTTGCTGTATTGGAGACGCTGGAAAGAAGAGCTTGCTTCTTGCTTTAAAACAGGGCGTGTTTCATGGATGATAACTCTGGTCTGAATTTTCCTTCACAAACGGAGTTGAACACCATGATCTGTGTCTTCCTACCAGTAAGAGTTCATTTCTGGTAAACCAAGTGAATTTTGGGCTCAAATGACTTTACACAGTTCTAGAACCCAACATGATTATCACTATTAACTAAAGAGCATTTATGTAAGAGGAGTTGTGGTCTGTATCATTTCATAAGCAGAGTTGAACTACATATGGTTCGTATGAGTAGGAAACACAGTTCTTTTTTGCAGGGCATTCTCATGGTTCTTGCTGTATTTTAGACTCTGGAAAGAAGAGCTTGCTTCTTGTGTTAAAACAGAGTGTGTTTCAGGGATGAGAATTCTGGTCTGAATTTCCCTTCACAAACGGAGTTAAACCCGATGATCAGTGTCTTCCTACCGGCAAGAGTTCATTTCTGGTAAACCAAGTGAATTTTTGGCTCAAATGTCTTTACACAGTTCTTGAACACAATGTGACTATCACTATTAACTAAAGCGCATTTATGTAAGAGGAGCTGTGGTCTGTATCATTTCATAAGCAGAGTGGAACTACATATGGTCCGTATGAGTAGCAAACACAGTTCTTTTTTTCTGGGCATACTCATGGTTCTTGCTGTATTGGAGACGCAGGAAAGAAGAGGTTGATTCTTGCCTTAAAACAGAGTGTTTTTCAGGGTTGAGAATTCTGGTATGAATTTGCCTTCAGAAACAGAGTTAAACCCCAGGATCTGTGTCTTTCTACAAGCAAGAGTTCATTTCAGGAAAACCCGGTGAATTTTGGGCTCAAATGATTTTTTGCAGTTCACGAACCCAACGCGATTCTCACTATTAACTAAAGAGCATTTATGTAAGAGGACCTGTGGTCTGTAACATTTCAAAAGCAGGGTTGAACTACATATGGTCAGTATGAGTAGGAAACACAGTTCATTTTTTCTGGGCATGCTCATGGTTCTTACTGTATTGGAGACTCTGGAAAGAAGAGGATGGTTCTTGCCTTAAAACAGAGTGTTTTTAAGGGTTGAGAATTCTGGTCTCAATTTGCCTTCAGAGATGGAGTTAAACCCCAGGAGCTCTGTCTTCCTACAAGCAAGAGTTCATATCAGGTAAACCCAGTGAATTTTGGGCTCAAATGATATTTCAAAGTTCATGAACCCAACGTGATTCTCACTATTAACTAAAGAGCATTTATGTAAGGGTAGCTGTGATTTGGATCAGTTTCATAAGAAGAGTAGAACTACATATGGTCTGTATGAGGAGGAAACACAGTTCTTTTTTTCAGTGCATGCTCATGGTTCTTGCTGTATTGGAACACACTAGAAAGAAGAGCTTGCTTCTTGCTTTAATACAAAGTGTGTTTCATGGATGAGAACTCTGCTCTGAATTTCCCTTCACAAACGAGTTAAACCCCATGATATGTGTCTTCCTACCAGCAAGAGTTCATTTCTGGTAAACCAAGTGAATTTTGGCTCAAATGACTTTACACAGTTCTAGAACCCAACGCGATTATCACTATTAACTAAAGAGCATTTATGTAACAGCTGCTGTGGTCTGTATCATTTCATAAGCAGAGTTGAACTACATATGGTCGGTATTAGTACGAAACACAGTTCTTCTTTTCAGGGCATTCTCATGGTGCTTGCTGTATTTTAGACTCTGGAAAAAAGAGCTTGCTTCTTGGGTTAAAACAGAGTGTGTTTCAGGGATGAGAACTCTGGTCTGAATTTACCTTCAGAAACGGAGTAAACCCCAGGATCTGTGTCTTCCTACAAGAAAGAGTTCATTGCTGGTTAACCCAGTGAATTTTGGGCTCAAATGATTTTTCGCCGTTCACGAACCCAACACGATTCTCACTATTAACTCAAGAGCATTTATGTAAGAGGAGGTGTTCTTTGTATCAGTTTCATAAGCAGAGTTGAAATACATATGGTCTGTATGAGTAGGAAACACAGTTCTTTTTTTCAGGGCATGCTCATGGTTCTTGCTGTATTGGAGACACTTGAAAGAAGAGCTTGCTTCCTGCTTTAAAACAGGGTGTGTTTCATGGATGAGAACCCTGGTCTGAATTTCCCTTCACTAACGGAGTTAAACCCCATGATCTGGGTCTCCCTACCAGCAAGAGTTCATTTCTGGTAAACCAAGTGAATTTTTGGCTCAAATGACTTCACACAGTTCTAGAACCCAACGCGATTATCACTATTAACTAAAGAGCATTTATGTAACAGGAGCAGTGGTCTGTATCATTTCAAGCAGATTTGATTTACATATAGTCTGTATGAGTAGGAAACACAGTTCTTTTTTTCTGGGCATGCTCATGTTTCTTACTGTATTGGAGAGGCTGGAAAGAAGAGGATGATTCTTGCCTTAATACAGAGTGTTTTTCAGGGATGAGAACTCTGGTCTGCATTTCGCTTCATAAATGGATTTAAGCCCCAAATCTGTATCTTCCTATAAGCAAGAGTTCATTTCAGGAAAACACAGTGAATTTTGTTCTCAAATGATTTTTTGCAGTTCAAAATCCAACGCGATTCTCACTATTAAGTAAAGAGCATTTATGTAAGAGGAGCTGTGGTTTGTATAAGTTTCGTAAGCAGAGTTGAACTAGATATGATACCTATGGGTAGGAAACACAGTCCTCTTTTCGGGGCTTGCTCATGTTTCTTGATGTATTAGATACGCTGGAAAGGAGCATGCTTCTTGTGTTAAAACAGAGTGTGTTTCATGGAAGAGGACACTGATGTGAATTTCACTTCAGGAACGGATTTAAACCACAGTATCTGCTTCTTACTACAGCAAGAGGTCATTTCTGGTAAACCTAGTAAATATGCGGCTCAAATGAATTTACACAGTTCACAAAACCAACGCGTTTCTCACAATTAACTAAAGAGCATTTATGTTAGAGGAGCTGTGGTTTGTATAGGTTTCATAGGCAGAGTTGTACTAGATATGATCCATATGAGTAGGAAACACAGTTCTTATATTCTGGGCTTGCTCATGTTAATTGCTGTATTGGAGACACTGGAAAAAAGCCCATGGATCTTTCGTTAAAACAGAGTGTGTTTCATGGATGAGAACACAGGTCTGAATTTCCCGTTTGAAACGTATTTAAGGTCCATGATCTGTGTCTTCCTACAAGCAAGAGGTCATTTCTGGTAAACCAAGTGAATTTGTGGCTCAAATGAATTTACGCAGAACACAAACCCAAGGCGATTCTCACTATTAAATAAAGAGCATACATGTAAGAGGAGCTGAGTTTTGTATCAGTTTCATGAGCGGAGTTGAAGTAGATATGGTCCGTCTTGGTGGGAAACACAGTTCTTTTTTTCTGGTCTTGCTCATGTTTCTTGCTCTCTTGCAGACTCTTGAAATAAGAGTAAGCTCCTTGCGTTAAAATAGAGTGTTTTTCATGCATGAGAACACTGGTCTGAATTTCCCTTCTGAAATGGATTTAAGGTCTAGCATCTGTGTCTTCCTACAAGCAAGAGTTCATTTCTGGAAAACCAAGTGAATTTTTGGCTCAAAAGTTTTCAAACAGTTCTAGAACCCAACGGGATTATCACTATGAACTAAAGAGCATTTATGTAAGAGGAGCTGTGGTCTGTATCATTTCATAAGCAGAGTTGAACTACATATGGTCGGTATTAGTAGGAAACACAGTTCTTTTTTCAGGGCATGCTCATTTTTCTTGCTGTATTGGAAACACTGGAAAGAAGAGCTTGCTACTTGCTTAAAACAGGGTGTGTTTCATGGATGAGAACTCTGGTCTGAATTTCTCTTCACAAACGGAGTTAAACACCATGATCTGTGTCTTCCTACCAGCAAGAGTTCATTTCTGGTAAACCAAGAAAATTTCGGGCTCAAATGACTTTACACAGTTCTAGAACCCAACGGGATTATCACTATTAACTAAAGAGCATTTATGTAAGAGGAGCTGTGGTCTGTATCATTTCATAAGGAGAGTTAAACTACAAATGGTCCGTATGAGTAGTAAACACAGTTTTTTTTTTCTTGGCATGCTCATGGTTCTTACTGTATTGGAGCTGCTGAAAAAAAGAGGATGATTCTTGCCTTAAAACAGAGTGTTGTTCAGGGTTGAGAATTCTGGTCTGAATTTGCCTTCAGAGATGGAGTTAAACCCCAGGATCTCTGTCTTCCGACAAGCAAGAATTCATTTCAGTTAAACTCAGTGAATTTTGGGCTCAAATGATTTTTTGCAGTTCACGAACCCAACGCGATTCTCCCTATTAACTAAAGAGCATTTATGTAAGAGGAGCTGCGATTTGTATCAGTTTCATAAGCAGAGTTGAAATACATGTGGTCCGTATGAGTAGGAAACACAGTTCTTTTTTTCAGGACATGCTCATGGTTCTTGCTCTATTGGAGACACTGGAAAGAAGAGCTTGCTTCTTGCTTTAAAACAAGGGGTGTTTCAAGGATGAGAACTCTGGTCTGAATTTGTCTTCACAAATGGAGTTAAACCCCATGATCTGTGTCTTCCTACAAGCAAGAGTTCATATCAGGTTAACCCAGTGATATTTGTGCTCAAATGATTTTTCGCAGTTCACGAACCAAACACGATTCTCATTATTAACTAAACAGCATTTATGTAAGCAGAGCTTTGGTTTGTATCAGTTTCATAATCAGAGTAGAACTACATATGGTCTGTATGAATAGGAAACACATTTCTTTTTTTCAGGGCATGCTCATGGTTCTTGCTGTATTTTAGATTCTGGAAAGAAGAGCTTGCTTCTTGCGTTAATCCAGAGTGTGTTTCAGGGATGAGAACTCTGGTCTGAAATTCCCTTCAGAAACTGAGTTAAACCCCAGGATATGTGTCTTTCCTCAAGCAAGAGTTCAATTCTGGTAAACCAAGTGAATTTTTGGCTCAAATGACATTACACAGTTCTAGAACCCAAAACGATTATCACTATTAACTAAAGAGCATTTATGTAAGTGGAACTGTGGTCTGTATAATTTCATAGGCAGAGTTGAACTACATATGGTCCGTATGAGTAGGAAACACAGTTCTTTTTTCCTGGGCATGCTCATATTTCTTAGTGTATTGGAGAGGCTGGAAAGAAGAGGATGATTCTTGCCTTAAAACAGAGTGTTTTTCAGGGATGGGAACTCTGGTCTGAATTTCCCTTCAGAAATGGAGTTAAACCCCAAGATCTGTGTCTTCCTACAAGCAAGAGTTCATTTCAGGTAAACCCAGTGAATTTTGGGCTCAAATGATTTTTCGTAGTTCACGAACCCAACGGGATTCTCACTATTTACTAAAGAGCTTATATGTAATGGAGCTGTGGTTTGTATCTGTTTCATAAGCAGAGTAGAACTAGATATGGTACGTATGAGTGGGAAACACAGTTCTTTTTTTCAGGGCATGCTCATGGTTCTTGCTCTATTGGAGATGCTGGAAGGAAGAGCTTCATTCCTGCTTTAACACAGGGTGTGTTTCATGGATGAGACATCTGGTCTGAATTTCCTTTCACTAACGGTGATAAACCGCATGATCTGTGTCTTCCTACCAGCAAGAGTTCATTTCTGGTAAACCAACTGAATTTTGGGCTCAAATGACTTTAAACAGTTCTAGAACAAAACGCGATTATCACTATTAACTAAAGAGCATTTATGTAAGAGGAGCTGTGGTCTATATCATTTCATAAGCAGAGTTGAACTACATATCGTCCGTATGAGTAGGAAACACAGTTCTTTTTTCTGGGCATGCTCATGGTTCTTACTGTATTGGAGCCGCTAGAAAAAAGAGGATGATTCATCCCTTAAAACAGAGTGTTGTTCAGGGTTGAGAATTCTGGTTGAATTTGCCTTCAGAGATGTAGTTAAACCCCAGGATCTCTGTCTTCCTACAAGCAAGAGTTCATTTCTGGTAAACCAATTGAATTTTGGGCTCAAATGATTTTTTGCAGTTCACGAACCCAACGCGATTCGAACTATTAAATAAAGAGCATATATGTAAGAGGAGCTGTGATTTGTATCAGTTTCATAAGCAGAGTTGAAATACATATAGTCTGTATGAGTAGGAAACACAGTTCTTTTTTCAGGACATGCTCATGGTTCTTGCTCTATTGGAGAAACTGGAAAGAAGAGCTTGCTTCTTGCTTTAACACAAGGTGTGTTTCAAGGATGAGAACTCTGGTCTGAATTTCCCTTCACAAACGGAGTTAAACCCCATGATCTGTGTCTTCCTATGGCAAGAGTTCATTTCTGGTAAACCAAGTGAATTTTTGGCTCAAATGACTTTACAAAGTTCTAGAACCCAAAGCGATTATCAATATTAACTAAAGAGCATTTATGTAACAGGAGCTGTGGTCTGTATCATTTCATAAGCAGATTTGAACTACATATGGTCTGTATGAGTAGGAAACACAGTTCTTTTTTCCTGGGCATTCTCATGGTTCTTAGTGTATTGGAGAGGCTGGAAAGAAGAGGATGATTCTTGCCTTAAAACAGAGTGTTTTTTAAGGGATGAGAACTCTGGTCTGAATTTCCCTTCAGAAATGGAGTTAAACCCCAAGATCTGTGTCTTCCTACAAGCAAGAGTTCATTTCTGGTAAACCCAGTGAATTTTGGGCTCAAATGATTTTTCGCAGTTCACGAACCCAGCGGGATTCTCACTATTTACTAAAGAGCTTTTATGTAAGAGGAGCTGTGGTTTGTATCTGTTTCATAAGCAGAGTAGAACTTGATATGGTACGTATGTGTGGGAAACACAGTTCTTTTTTTCAGGGCATGCTCATGGTTCTTCCTCTATTGGTGACGCTGGAAAGAAGTGCTTGCTTCTTCCTTTAAAACTAGGTGTGTTTCATGGATGAGAACTCTGGTATGAATTTCCCTTCACAAACGGAGTAAAACCCCATGATCTGTGTCTTCCTACCAGTAAGAGTTCATTTCTGCTAAACCAAGTGAATTTTGGGCTCAAATGACTTTAAACAGTTCTAGAACCCATTGCGATTATCACTATTAACTAAAGAGCATTTATGTAAGAGGAGCTGTGGTCTGTATCATTTCATAAGGAGAGTTAAACTACAAATGGTCCGTATGAGTAGTAAACACAGTTTTTTTTTTCTTGGCATGCTCATGGTTCTTACTGTATTGGAGCTGCTGAAAAAAAGAGGATGATTCTTGCCTTAAAACAGAGTGTTGTTCAGGGTTGAGAATTCTGGTCTGAATTTGCCTTCAGAGATGGAGTTAAACCCCAGGATCTCTGTCTTCCGACAAGCAAGAATTCATTTCAGTTAAACTCAGTGAATTTCGGGCTCAAATGATTTTTTGCAGTTCACGAACCCAACGCGATTCTCCCTATTAACTAAAGAGCATTTATGTAAGAGGAGCTGCGATTTGTATCAGTTTCATAAGCAGAGTTGAAATACATGTGGTCCGTATGAGTAGGAAACACAGTTCTTTTTTTCAGGACATGCTCATGGTTCTTGCTCTATTGGAGACACTGGAAAGAAGAGCTTGCTTCTTGCTTTAAAACAAGGGGTGTTTCAAGGATGAGAACTCTGGTCTGAATTTGTCTTCACAAATGGAGTTAAACCCCATGATCTGTGTCTTCCTACAAGCAAGAGTTCATATCAGGTTAACCCAGTGATATTTGTGCTCAAATGATTTTTCGCAGTTCACGAACCAAACACGATTCTCACTATTAACTACACAGCGTTTATGTAAGCAGAGCTTTGGTTTGTATCAGTTTCATAATCAGAGTAGAACTACATATGGTCTGTATGAATAGGAAACACATTTCTTTTTTTCAGGGCATGCTCATGGTTCTTGCTGTATTTTAGATTCTGGAAAGAAGAGCTTGCTTCTTGCGTTAATCCAGAGTGTGTTTCAGGGATGAGAACTCTGGTCTGAAATTCCCTTCAGAAACTGAGTTAAACCCCAGGATATGTGTCTTTCCTCAAGCAAGAGTTCATTTCTGGTAAACCAAGTGAATTTTTGGCTCAAATGACATTACACAGTTCTAGAACCCAAAACGATTATCACTATTAACTAAAGAGCATTTATGTAAGTGGAACTGTGGTCTATATCATTTCATAGGCAGAGTTGAACTACATATGGTCCGTATGAGTAGGAAACACAGTTCTTTTTTTCTGGGCATGCTCATGGTTCTTACTGTATTGGAGACTCTGGAAAGAAGAGGATGATTCTTGCCTAAAAACAGAGTGTTGTTCAGGGTTGAGAATTCTGGTCTGATTTTGCCTTCAGAGATGGAGTTAAACCCCAGTATCTGTGTCTTCCTACAAGCAAGAGTTCATTTCAGGTAAAGCCAGTGAATTTTGGGCTCAAATGATTTTTTGAGTTTACGAACCCAACGCGATTCTAACTATTATCTAAAGAGCATATATGTAAGAGGAGCTGTGATTTGTATCAGTTTCATAAGCAGAGTTGAACTACATATGGTCTGTATGAGTAGGAAACACAGTTCTTTTTTTCAGGGCATGCTCATGGTTCTTGCTGTATTGGAGAAACTGGAAAGGAGAGCTTGCTTCTTGCTTTAAAACAAGGTGTGTTTCATGGATGAGAATTCTGTTCTGAATTTCCCTTCACAAACGGAGTTAAACCCCATGATCTGTGTCTTCCTATAGCAAGTGTTCATTTTTGGTAAACCGAGTGAATTTTTCGCTCAAATGACTTTACACAGTTCTAGAACCCAACGCGATTATCACTATTAACTAAAGAGCGTTTATGTAACAGGAGCTGTGGTCTGTATCATTTCATGAGCAGATTTGAACTCCATATAGTCCGTATGAGTAGGAAACACAGTTCTTTTTTTCTGGGCATGCTCATGGTTCTTACTGTATTGGAGAGGCTGGAAAGAAGAGGATGATTCTTGCCTTAAAACAGTGTTTTTCAGGGATGAGAACTCTGGTCTGAATTTCCCTTCAGAAACGGAGTTAAATCCCAGGATCTGTGTCTTCCTACAAGCAAGAGTTCATTTCTGGTAAACCCAGTGAATTTTGGGCTCAAATGATTTTTCGCAGTTCTCGAACACTAAGCTATTCTCACTATGAGCTAAAGAGGATTTATGTTAGAGGAGCTGTGTTCTGTATCATTTCAAAAGCACAGTTGACCTACATATGGTCCGTATGAGTAGGAAACACAGTTCTTTTTTTCTGGGCATGCTCATGGTTCTTACTGTATTGGAGATGCTGAAAAGAAGAGGATGATTCTTGCCTTAAAACAGAGTGTTTTTCAGGGATGAAAACTCTGGTCTGAATTTCCCTTCAGAGACGGAGTTAAACACCATGAACTGTGTCTTCCTACCAGTAAGAGTTCATTTCTGGTAAACAAGTCAATTTTGGGCTCAAATGACTTTAAACAGTTCTAGAACCCAACGCGATTATCACTATTAACTAAAGAGCATTTATGTAAGAGGAGGAGTGGTCTGTATCATTTCATAAGCAGAGTTGACTACATATAGTCCGTATGAGTAGGAAACACAGTTCTTTTTTTCTGGGTATGCTCATGGTTCTTACTGTATTGGAGCCGCTAGAAAAAAGAAGATGATTCTTCCCTTAAAACAGAGTGTTGTTCAGGGTTGAGAATTCTGGTCTGAATTTGCCTTCAGAATTGGAGTTAAACCCCAGGATCTCTGTCTTCCTACAAGCAAGAGTTCATTTCAGTTACACTCAGTGAATTTTGGGCTCAAATGATTTTTTGCAGTTCACGAACCCAACGCGATTCTCACTATTAACTAAATTGCATTAATGTAAGCAGAGCTGTGGTTTGTATCAGTTTCATAAGCAGAGTAGAACTACATAGTGTCTGTATGAATAGGAAACACATTTCTTCTTTTCAGGGCATGCTCATGGTTCTTGCTGTATTTTAGATTCTGGAAAGAAGAGCATGCTTCTTGCGTTAATGCAGAGTGTGTTTCAGGGATGAGATCTCTGGTCTGAATTTCCCTTCAGAAACAGAGTTAAACCCCAGGATCTGTGTCTTTCCTCAAGCAAGAGTTCATATCTTGTAAACCAAGTGAATTTTCGGCTCAAATGTCTTTACACAGTTCTAGAACCCAAAGCGATTATCACTATTAACTAAAGAGCATTTATGTAAGAGGACCTGTGGTCTGTATCATTTCATAATCAGACTTGAACTACATATGGTCCATATGAGTAGGAAACACAGTTCTTTTTTTTAGGGTATGCTCATGGTTCCTTCTGTATTGGAGACACTGGAAAGAAGAGCTTGCTTCTTGCTTTAAAACGAGGTGTGTTTCACGGATGAGATCTCTGGTCTGAATTTCCCTTCACAAACCTAGTTAAACCCCATGATCTGTGTCTTCCTACCAGCAAGAGTTCATTTCTGGTAAACCAATTGAATTTTTGGCTCAAATGACTTTACTCAGTTCTAAACCCAACGCGGTTATCACTATTAACAAAGTGCATTTATGTAACAGGAGCTGTGGTCTGTATCATTTCATAATGAGATTTGAACTACATATAGTCTGTATGAGTAGGAAACACAGTTCTTTTTTTCTGGGCATGCTCATGGTTCTTACTGTATTGGAGACTCTGGAAAGAAGAGGATGGTTCTTGCCTTAAACAGAGTGTTTTTCAGATTTGAGTATTCTGGTCTGAATTTGCCTTCAGAGATGGAGTTAAACCCCAGGATCTGTGTCTTCCTACAAGCAAGAGTTCATTTCAGGTAAAGCCAGTGAATTTTGGGCTCAAATGATTTTTTGCAGTTCACGAACCCAACGCGATTCACACTATTAACTAAAGAGCATATAAGTAAGTGGAGCTGTGATTTGTATCAGTTTCATAAGCAGAGTTGAACTACATATGGTCTGTATGAGTAGGAAACACAGTTCTTTTTTTCAGGGCATTCTCATGGTTCTTGCTGTATTGGAGATGCTGGACAGAAGAGCTTGATTCCTGCTTTAACACAGGGTGTGTTTCATGGATGAGACCTCTGGTCTGAATTTCCCTTCACTAACGGAGTTAAACCGCATTATCTGTGTCTTCCTACCAGCAAGAGTCCATTTCTTCTAAACCAAGTGAATTTTTGGGTCAAATGATTTTACACAGTTCTAGAACCCAACGCAATTATCACTATTAACTAAAGAGCAATTATGTAAGAGGAGCTGTGTTCTGTATCATTTCATGAGCACAGTTGACCTACATATGGTCTGTATGAGTAGGAAACACAGTTCTTTTTTTCTGGGCATGCTCATGGTTCTTACTGTATTGGAGATGCTGAAAAGAAGAGGATGATTCTTGCCTTAAAACAGAGTGTTTTTCAGGGATGAAAACTCTGGTCTGAATTTCCCTTCAGAGACGGAGTTAAACACCATGAACTGTGTCTTCCTACCAGTAAGAGTTCATTTCTGGTAAACAAGTCAATTTTGGGCTCAAATGACTTTAAACAGTTCTAGAACCCAACGCGATTATCACTATTAACTAAAGAGCATTTATGTAAGAGGAGGAGTGGTCTGTATCATTTCATAAGCAGAGTTGACTACATATAGTCCGTATGAGTAGGAAACACAGTTCTTTTTTTCTGGGTATGCTCATGGTTCTTACTGTATTGGAGCCGCTAGAAAAAAGAAGATGATTCTTCCCTTAAAACAGAGTGTTGTTCAGGGTTGAGAATTCTGGTCTGAATTTGCCTTCAGAATTGGAGTTAAACCCCAGGATCTCTGTCTTCCTACAAGCAAGAGTTCATTTCAGTTACACTCAGTGAATTTTGGGCTCAAATGATTTTTTGCAGTTCACGAACCCAACGCGATTCTCACTATTAACTAAATTGCATTAATGTAAGCAGAGCTGTGGTTTGTATCAGTTTCATAAGCAGAGTAGAACTACATAGTGTCTGTATGAATAGGAAACACATTTCTTCTTTTCAGGGCATGCTCATGGTTCTTGCTGTATTTTAGATTCTGGAAAGAAGAGCATGCTTCTTGCGTTAATGCAGAGTGTGTTTCAGGGATGAGATCTCTGGTCTGAATTTCCCTTCAGAAACAGAGTTAAACCCCAGGATCTGTGTCTTTCCTCAAGCAAGAGTTCATATCTTGTAAACCAAGTGAATTTTCGGCTCAAATGTCTTTACACAGTTCTAGAACCCAAAGCGATTATCACTATTAACTAAAGAGCATTTATGTAAGAGGACCTGTGGTCTGTATCATTTCATAATCAGACTTGAACTACATATGGTCCATATGAGTAGGAAACACAGTTCTTTTTTTTAGGGTATGCTCATGGTTCCTTCTGTATTGGAGACACTGGAAAGAAGAGCTTGCTTCTTGCTTTAAAACGAGGTGTGTTTCACGGATGAGATCTCTGGTCTGAATTTCCCTTCACAAACCTAGTTAAACCCCATGATCTGTGTCTTCCTACCAGCAAGAGTTCATTTCTGGTAAACCAATTGAATTTTTGGCTCAAATGACTTTACTCAGTTCTAAACCCAACGCGGTTATCACTATTAACAAAGTGCATTTATGTAACAGGAGCTGTGGTCTGTATCATTTCATAATGAGATTTGAACTACATATAGTCTGTATGAGTAGGAAACACAGTTCTTTTTTTCTGGGCATGCTCATGGTTCTTACTGTATTGGAGACTCTGGAAAGAAGAGGATGGTTCTTGCCTTAAACAGAGTGTTTTTCAGATTTGAGTATTCTGGTCTGAATTTGCCTTCAGAGATGGAGTTAAACCCCAGGATCTGTGTCTTCCTACAAGCAAGAGTTCATTTCAGGTAAAGCCAGTGAATTTTGGGCTCAAATGATTTTTTGCAGTTCACGAACCCAACGCGATTCACACTATTAACTAAAGAGCATATAAGTAAGTGGAGCTGTGATTTGTATCAGTTTCATAAGCAGAGTTGAACTACATATGGTCTGTATGAGTAGGAAACACAGTTCTTTTTTTCAGGGCATTCTCATGGTTCTTGCTGTATTGGAGATGCTGGACAGAAGAGCTTGATTCCTGCTTTAACACAGGGTGTGTTTCATGGATGAGACCTCTGGTCTGAATTTCCCTTCACTAACGGAGTTAAACCGCATTATCTGTGTCTTCCTACCAGCAAGAGTCCATTTCTTCTAAACCAAGTGAATTTTTGGGTCAAATGATTTTACACAGTTCTAGAACCCAACGCAATTATCACTATTAACTAAAGAGCAATTATGTAAGAGGAGCTGTGTTCTGTATCATTTCATGAGCACAGTTGACCTACATATGGTCTGTATGAGTAGGAAACACAGTTCTTTTTTTCTGGGTATGCTCATGGTTCTTACTCTATTGGAGACGCTGAAGAGAAGAGGATGATTCTTGCCTTAAAACAGAGTTTTTTTGAGGGATGAGAACTCTGTTCTGAATTTCCCTTCAGAGACGGAGTTAAACACAATGATCTGTGTCTTCCTACCAGTAAGAGTTCATTTCTGGTAAACCAAGTGAATTTTGGGCTCAAATGACTTTAAACAGTTCTAGAACCCAACGCGATTATCACTATTAACTAAAGAGCATTTATGTAAGAGGAGCTGTGGTCTGTATCATTTCATAAGCAGAGTTGAACTACATATGGTCCGTATGAGTAGGAAACACAGTTCTTTTTTTCTGGGTATGCTCATGGTTCTTACTGTATTGGAGCCGCTAGAAAAAGGAGGATGATTCTTTCTTAAAACAGAGTGTTGTTCAGGGTTGAGAATTCTGGTCTGAATTTGCCTTCAGAGATGGAGTTGAACCCCAGGATCTCTGTCTTCCTTCAATCAAGATTTCATTTCAGTTAAACTCAGTGAATTTTGGGCTCAAATGATTTTTTGCAGTTCACGAACCCAACGCGATTCTCACTATTAACTAAAGAGCATTTATGTAAGAGGAGCTGTGGTCTGTATCATTTCATAAGCAGAGTTGAACTACATATGGTCCGTATGAGTAGGAAACACAGTTCTTTTTTTCAGGGCATGCTCATGGTTCTTGCTATATTGGAGACACTGGAAAGAAGAGCTTGCTTCTTGCTTTAAAAGAAGGTATGTTTCATGGATGAGATCTCTGGTATGAATTTGTCTTCACAAATGGAGTTAAACCCCATAATCTGTGTCTTCCTACAAGCAAGAGTTCATTTCAGGTTAACCCAGTGATATTTGGGCTTAAATGATTTTTCGCAGTTCACAAACCCAACGCGATTCTCACTATTAACTAAATTGCACTAATGTAAGCAGAGCTGTGGTTTGTATCAGTTTCATAAGCAGAGTAGAACTACATAGTGTCTGTATGAATAGGAAACACATTTCTTCTTTTCAGGGCATGCTCTTGGTTCTTGCTGTATTTTAGATTCTGGAAAGAAGAGCATGCTTCTTGCATTAATGCAGAGTGTGTTTCAGGGATGAGATCTCTGGTCTGAATTTCCCTTCAGAAACAGAGTTAAACCCCATGATCTGTGTCTTCCTACCAGCAAGAGTTCATATCTTGTAAACAAAGTGAATTTTCGGCTCAAATGTCTTTACACAGTTCTAGAACCCAAAGCGATTATCACTATTAACAAGGTGCATTTATGTAACAGTAGCTGTGGTCTGTATCATTTCATAAGCAGATTAGAACTACATATAGTCCATATGAGTAGGAAACACAGTTCTTTTATTCTGTGCATGCTCATGTTTCTTACTATATTGGAATCACTGGAAAGAAGAGGATGTTTCTTGCCTTAAAACAGAGTGTTTTTCAGGGATGAGATCTCTGGTCTGAATTTGTCTTCATAAATGGAGTTAAACCCCATGATCTGTGTCTTCCTACAAGCAAGAGTTCATTTCAGGTTAACCCAGTGATATTTGGGCTCAAATGATTTTTCGCAGTTCACGAACCCAACACGATTCACACTATTAACTAAAGAGCATTTATGAAGCAGAGCTGTGGTTTGTATCAGTTTCATAAGCAGAGTTGAACTACATATGGTCTGTATGAATAGGAAACACATTTCTTTTTTTCAGGGCATGCTGATGGATCTTGCTGTATTTTAGATTCTGAAAATAAGAGCTCGCTTCTTGCGTTAAAGCAGAGTGTGTTTCAGGGATGAGAACTCTGGTCTGAATTTCCGTTCAGAAACAGAGTTAAACCCCAGGATCTGTGTGTTTCCTCAAGCAAGAGTTCATTTCTGGTAAACCAACTGAATTTTCAGCTCAAATGACTTTACACAGTTCTAGAACCCAAAGCGATTGTCACTATTTAGTAAAGAGCATTTATGTAACAGGAGGTGTGGTCTGTATCATTTCATAAGCAGATTTGAACTACATATGGTCCGTATGAGTAGGAAACACAGTTCTTCTTTTCGGGGCATGTGCCTGGTTTTTACTGTATTGGAGACGCTGAAAAGAAGACGATGATTCTTGCCTTAAAACAGAGTGTTTTTCAGGGATGAGAACTCTGGTCTGAATTTCCCTTCAGAAACGGAGTTAAACCCCAGGATCTGTGTCTTCCTATGGCAAGAGTTCAATTCTGGTTAACCAAGTGAATTTTCGGCTCAAATGTTTTTACACAGTTCTACAACCCAATGTGATTATCACTATTAACTAAAGAGCATTTATGTAAGAGGAGCTGTGGTCTGTATCAATTCATAATCAGAGTTGAACTACATATGGTCCGTATGAGTAGCAAACACAGTTCTTTTTTTCTGGGCATGTTATGGTTCCTGCTGTATTGGAGACGCTGGAAAGATGAGCGTGCTTCTTGCTTTAAAATAGGGTGTGTTTCATGGATGATAACTCTGGTCTGAATTTTCCTTCACAAACGGAGTTGAACGCCATGATCTGTGTCTTCCTACCAGCAAGAGTTAATTTCTGATAAACCAAGTGAATTTTGGGCTCAAATGACTTCACACAGTTCTAGAACCCAACGTGATTATCACTATTAACTAAAGAGCATTTATGTAAGAGGAGCTGTGGTCTGTATCATTTCATAAGCAGAGTTGAACTACATATGGTCCGTATGAGTAGGAAACACAGTTCTTTTTTTCAGGGCATTCTCATGGTTCTTGCTGTATTTTAGATACTAGAAAAAAGAGCTTGCCTCTTGTGTTAAAACAGAGTGTTTTTCAGGGATTAGAACTCTGGTCTGAATTTCCCTTCAGAAAGGGAGTAAACACCAGGATTTGTGTCTTCCTACAAGAAAGAGTTCATTTCTGGTTAACCCAGTGAATTTTGGTCTCAAATGATTTTTCGCAGTTCACGAACCCAACGCGATTCTCACTATTAACTCAAGAGCATTTATGTAAGAGGAGGTGTGGTTTTTATCAGTTTCATAAACAGAGTTGAACTACATATGGTCCCTATGAGTAGGAAACACAGTTCTTTTATTCCGGGCATGCTCATGGTTCTTGCTGTATTGGAGACCCTGGAAAGAAGAGCTTGCTTCTTGCATTAAAACAGGGTGAGTTTCATGGATGAGGACTCTGGTCTGAATTTCCCTTCACAAACGGAGTTAAACCCCATGATCAGCCTCTTCCTACCAGCAAGAGTTCATTTCTGGTAAACCAAGTGAATTTTCAGCTCAAAAGTCTTTACACAGTTCTAGAACCCAATGTGATTATCACTATTAAATAAATGGCCTTTATGTAAGAGGAGATGTGGTCTGTATCATTTCATAAGCAGAGTTGACCTACATATGGTCCGTATGAGTAAGAAACACAGTTCATTTTTCTGGGCATGCTCATGGTTCTTACTGTATTGGAAAGGCTGGAAAGAAGAGGATGATTCTTGCCTTAAAACAGAGTGTTTTTCAGGGATGAGAACTCTGGTCGGAATTTCCCTTCAGAGAAGGAGTTATACCCCAGGATCTGTATCTTCCTACAAGCAAGAGTTTATTTCTGGTAAATCCAATGAATTTTGGGCTCAAATATTTTTCGCAGTTTACAAACCCAACGCGGTTCTCACTATTAACTCAAGAGCATTTATGTAAGAGGAGGTGTGGTTTGTATCAGTTTCATAAGCAGAGTTGGAATACATATGGTTTGTATGAGGAGGAAATACAGTTCTTTTTTTCAGGGCATGCTCATGGTTCTTGCTGTATTGGAAAACAGTAGAAAGAAGAGCTTGCTTCTTGCTTTAAAACAAAGTGTGTTTCATGGATGAGAACTCTGCTCTGAATTTCCCTTCACAAACAGAGTTAAACCCCATGATATGTGTCTTCCTACCAGCAAGAGTTCATTTCTGGTAAACCAAGTGAATTTTGGCTCAAATGACTTTACACAGTTCTAGAACCCAACGCGATTATCACTATTAACTAAAGAGCATTTATGTAACAGGAGCTGTGGTCTGCATCATTTCATAAGCAGATTTGAACTACATATAGTCCATATGAGTAGGAAACAAAGTTCTTTTTTTCCGGGCATGCTCCTGGTTCTTACTGTATTGGAAAGGTTGGAAAGAAGAGGATGATTCTTGCCTTAAAACAGAGTGTTTTTCAGGGATGAGAACTCAGGTCTGAATTTCCCTTCAGAAATGGAGTTAAACCCCAGGATCTGTGTCTTCCTACAAGCAAGAGTTCATTTCTGGTAAACCCAGTGAATTTTGGGCTCAAATGATTTTTCGCAGTTCACGAACCCAACAGGATTCTCACTATTTACTAAAGAGCATTTTTGTAAGAGGAGCTGTGGTTTGTATCTGTTTCATAAGCCTAGTTGAACTAAATATGGTCCGTATGAGCAGGAAACACAGTTCTTTTTTTCATGGCATGCTCGTGTTTCTTGCTGTATTGGAGACGCTGTAAAGAAGAGCTTGCTTCTTGCTTTAAAACAGGGTGTGTTTCAGGGATAATAACTCTGGTCTGAATTTTCCTTCACAGAAGGAGTTGAACACCATGATCTGTGTCTTCCTACCAGCTAGAGTTCATTTCTGGAAAACCAAGTGAATTTTGGGCTCAAAAGTTTTCAAACAGTTCTAGAACACAACGCGATTACCACTATTAACTAAAGAGCATTTATGTAAGAGGAGCTGTGGTTTGTATCT
This sequence comes from Onychomys leucogaster, assembly GCA_949786385.1. Lineage (NCBI taxonomy): Eukaryota > Metazoa > Chordata > Mammalia > Rodentia > Cricetidae > Onychomys > Onychomys leucogaster. The sequence continues at coordinate 1,571,974 of CATKUP010000106.1, read as the reverse complement.
GTTTCATAAGCAGAGTTGAAATACATATGGTCCGTATGAGTAGGAAACACAGTTCTTTTTTTCTGGGTATGCTCATGGTTCTTACTGTATTGGAGCCGCTAGAAAAAAGAGGATGATTCTTCCCTTAAAACAGAGTGTTGTTCAGGGTTGAGAATTCTGGTCTGAATTTGCCTTCAGAATTGGAGTTAAACCCCAGGATCTCTGTCTTCCTACAAGCAAGAGTTCATTTCAGTTACACTCAGTGAATTTTGGGCTCAAATGATTTTTTGCAATTCACGAAACCAACGCGATTCTCAGTATTAACTAAAGAGCATTTATGTAAGAGGAGTTGTGATTTGTATCAGTTTCATAAGCAGAGTTGAACTACATATGGTCCGTATGAGTAGGTAACACAGTTCTTTTTTTTCAGGGCATGCTCATGGTTCTTGCTATATTAGAGACACTGGAAAGAAGAGCTTGCTTCTTGCTTTAAAAGAAGGTGTGTTTCATGGATGAGATCTCTGGTATGAATTTGTCTTCACAAATGGAGTTAAACCCCATAATCTGTGTCTTCCTACAAGCAAGAGTTCATTTCAGGTTAACCCAGTGATATTTGGGCTTAAATGATTTTTCGCAGTTCACAAATCCAACGCGATTCTCACTATTAACTAAATTGCATTAATGTAAGCAGAGCTGTGGTTTGTATCAGTTTCGTAAGCAGAGTAGAACTACATATGGTCTGTATGAATAGGAAACACATTTCTTCTTTTCAGGGCATGCTCATGGTTCTTGCTGTATTTTAGAATCTTGAAAGAAGATCATGCTTCTTGCGTTAATGCAGAGTGTGTTTCAGGGATGAGATCTCTGGTCTGAATTTCCCTTCAGAAACAGAGTTAAACCCCAGGATCTGTGTCTTTCCTCAAGCAAGAGTTCATATCTTGTAAACCAAGTGAATTTTCGGCTCAAATGTCTTTACACAGTTCTAGAACCCAAAGCGATTATCACTATTAACTAAAGAGCATTTATGTAAGAGGACCTGTGGTCTGTATCATTTCATAATCAGACTTGAACTACATATGGTCCATATGAGTAGGAAACACAGTTCTTTTTTTTAGGGTATGCTCATGGTTCCTTCTGTATTGGAGACACTGGAAAGAAGAGCTTGCTTCTTGCTTTAAAACGAGGTGTGTTTCACGGATGAGAACTCTGGTCTGAATTTCCCTTCAAAAACCTAGTTAAACCCCATGATCTGTGTCTTCCTACCAGCAAGAGTTCATTTCTGGTAAACCAATTGAATTTTTGGCTCAAATGACTTTACTCAGTTCTAAACCCAACGCAGTTATCACTATTAACAAAGTACATTTATGTAACAGGAGCTGTGGTCTGTATCATTTCATAAGCAGAGTTGAACTACATATAGTCTGTATGAGTAGGAAACACAGTTCTTTTTTTCTGGGCATGCTCATGGTTCTTACTGTATTGGAGACTCTGGAAAGAAGAGGATGGTTCTTGCCTTAAACAGAGTGTTTTTCAGATTTGAGAATTCTGGTCTGAATTTGCCTTCAGAGATGGAGTTAAACCCCAGGATCTGTGTCTTCCTACAAGCAAGAGTTCATTTCAGGTAAAGCCAGTGAATTTTGGGCTCAAATGATTTTTTGCAGTTCACGACCCCAACGCGATTCACACTATTAACTAAAGAGCATATATGTAAGTGGAGCTGTGATTTTTATCAGTTTCATAAGCAGAGTTGAACTACATATGGTCTGTATGAGTAGGAAACACAGTTCTTTTTTTCAGGGCATGCTCATGGTTCTTGCTCTATTGGAGAAACTGGAAAGAAGAGCTTGCTTCTTGCTTTAACACAAGGTGTGTTTCATGGATGAGAACTCTGGTCTGAATTTCCCTTCACAAACGGTGTACAACCCCATGATATGTGTCTTCCTATAGCAAGAGTTCATTTCTGGTAAACCAAGTGAATTTTTGGCTCAAATGACTTTACACAGTTCTAGACCCAACGCGATTATCAATATTCACTAAAGAGGATTTATGTAACAGTAGCTGTGGTCTGTACCATTTCATAAGCAGATTTGAACTACATATGGTGCGTATGAGTAGGAAACACAGGTCTTTTTTTCTGGGCATGCTCATGGTTCTTAGTGTATTGGAGAGGCTGGAAAGAAGCGGATGATTCTTGCCTTAAAACAGAGTGTTTTTAAGGGATGAGAACTCTGGTCTGAATTTCCCTTCAGAGATGGAGTTAAATCCCAGGACCTGTGTCTTCCTACAAGCAAGAGTTCATTTCTGGTAAACCCAGTGAATTTTGGGCTCAAATGATTTTTCGCCGTTCAGGAACCCAACGGGATTCTCACTATTTACTAAAGAGCTTTTATGTAAGAGCAGCTGTGGTTTGTGTCTGTTTCATAAGCAGAGTAGAACTAGATATGGTACGTATGAGTGGGAAACATTGTTCTTTTTTTCAGGGCATTCTCATGGTTCTTGCTGTATTGGAGATGCTGGACAGAAGAGCTTGATTCCTGCTTTAACACAGGGTGTGTTTCATGGATGAGACCTCTGGTCTGAATTTCCCTTCACTAACGGAGTTAAACAGCATTATCTGTGTCTTCCTGCCAGCAAGAGTCCATTTCTTGTAAACCAAGTGAATTTTTGGGTCAAATGATTTTACACAGTTCTAGAACCCAACGCAATTATCACTATTAACTAAAGAGCAGTTATGTAAGAGGAGCTGTGTTCTGTATCATTTCATGAGCACAGTTGACCTACATATGGTCTGTATGAGTAGGAAACACACTTCTTTTTTTCTGGGCTTGCTCATGGTTCTTACTCTAATGGAGACGCTGAAAAGAAGAGGATGATTCTTGCCTTAAAACAGAGTGTTTTTGAGGGATGAGAACTCTGTTCTGAATTTCCCTTCAGAGACGGAGTTAAACACCATGATCTGTGTCTTCCTACCAGTAAGAGTTCATTTCTGTTAAACCAAGTGTATTTTGGGCTCAAATGACTTTAAACAGTTCTAGAACCCAACGCGAATATCACTATTAACTAAAGAGCATTTATGTAAGAGGAGCTGTGGTCTGTATCATTTCATAAGCAGAGTTGAACTACATATGGTCCGTATGAGTAGGAAACACAGTTCTTTTTTTCTGGGTATGCTCATGGTTCTTACTCTTTTGGAGCCGCTAGAAAAAGGAGGATGATTCTTTCTTAAAACAGAGTGTTGTTCAGGGTTGAGAATTCTGGTCTGAATTTGCCTTCAGAGATGGAGTTGAACCCCAGGATCTCTGTCTTCCTACAATCAAGAGTTCATTTCAGTTAAACTCAGTGAATTTTGGGCTCAAATGATTTTTTGCAGTTCACGAACCCAACGATATTCTCACTATTAACTAAAGAGCATTTATGTAAGAGGAGCTGTGATTTGTATCAGTTTCATAAGCAGAGTTGAACTACATATGGTCCGTATGAGTAGGAAACACAGTTCTTTTTTTCAGGGCATGCTCACGGTTCTTGCGGTATTTGAGACGCTGGAAAGAAGAGCTTGCTTCTTGCATTAAAACAGGGTGAGTTTCATGGATGAGGACTCTGGTCTGAATTTCCCTTCACAAACGGACTTAAACCCCATGATCTGTGTCTTCCTACCAGCAAGAGTTCATTTCTGGTAAACCAAGTGAATTTTTGGCTCAAATGACTTTACTCAGTTCTAGAACCCAACGCGATTATCACTATTAACAAAGAGCATTTATGTAACAGGAGCTGTGGTCTGTATCATTTCATAAGCAGATTAGAACTACATATAGTCCGTATGAGTAGGAAACACAGTTCCTTTATTCTGTGCATGATCATGTTTCTTACTATATTGGAATCACTGGAAAGAAGAGGATGATTCTTGCCTTAAAACAGAGTGTTTTTCAGGGATGAGATCTCTGGTCTGAATTTGTCTTCATAAATGGAGTTAAACCCCATGATCTGTGTCTTCCTACAATCAAGAGTTCATTTCAGGTTAACCCAGTGATATTTGGGCTCAAATGATTTTTCGCAGTTCACGAACCCAACACGATTCACACTATTAACTAAAGAGCATTTATGAAGCAGAGCTGTGGTTTGTATCAGTTTCATAAGCAGAGTTGAACTACATATGGTCTGTATGAATAGGAAACACATTTCTTTTTTTCAGGGCATACTCATGGATTTTGCTGTATTTTAGATTCTGAAAATAAGAGCTCGCTTCTTGCGTTAAAGCAGGGTGTGTTTCAGGGATGAGAACTCTGGTCTGAATTTCCCTTCAGAAACAGAGTTCAACCCCAGGATCTGTGTCTTTCCTCAAGCAAGAGTTCATTTCTGGTAAACCAAGTGAATTTTCAGCTCAAATGACTTTACACAGTTCTAGAACCCAAAGCGATTGTCACTATTTAGTAAAGAGCATTTATGTAACAGGAGGTGTGGTCTGTATCATTTCATAAGCAGATTTGAACTACATATGGTCCATATGAGTAGGAAACACAGTTCTTCTTTTCGGGGCATGTGCCTGGTTTTTACTGTATTGGAGACGCTGAAAAGAAGACGATGATTCTTGCCTTAAAACAGAGTGTTTTTCAGGGATGAGAACTCTGGTCTGAATTTCCCTTCAGAAACGGAGTTAAACCCCAGGATCTGTGTCTTCCTACGGCAAGAGTTCAATTCTGGTAAACCAAGTGAATTTTCGGCTCAAATGTCTTTACACAGTTCTAGAACCCAATGTGATTATCACTATTAACTAAAGAGCATTTATGTAAGAGGAGCTGTGGTCTGTATCATTTCATAATCAGAGTTGAACTACATATGGTCCGTATGAGTAGCAAACACAGTTCTTTTTTTCTGGGCATGTTATGGTTCCTGCTGTATTGGAGACGCTGGAAAGATGAGCTTGCTTCTTGCTTTAAAATAGGGTGTGTTTCATGGATGATAACTCTGGTCTGAATTTTCCTTCACAAACGGAGTTGAACGCCATGATCTGTATCTTCCTACCAGCAAGAGTTCATTTCTGATAAACCAAGTGAATTTTGGGCTCAAATGACTTCACACAGTTCTAGAACCCAACGTGATTATCACTATTAACTAAAGAGCATTTATGTAAGAGGAGCTGTGGTCTGTATCATTTCATAAGCAGAGGTGAACTACATATGGTCCGTATGAGTAGGAAACACAGTTCTTTTTTTAGGGCATTCTCATGGTTCTTGCTGTATTTTAGATACTAGAAAGAAGAGCTTGCCTCTTGTGTTAAAACAGAGTGTTTTTCAGGGATTAGAACTCTGGTCTGAATTTCCCTTAAGAAAGGGAGTAAACACCAGGATTTGTGTCTTCCTACAAGAAAGAGTTCATTTCTGGTTAACCCAGTGAATTTTGGGCTCAAATGATATTTCGCAGTTCACGAACCCAACGCGATTCTCACTATTAACTCAAGAGCATTTATGTAAGAGGAGGTGTGGTTTTTATCAGTTTCATAAACAGAGTTGAACTACATATGGTCCCTATGAGTAGGAAACACAGATCTTTTTTTCCGGGCATGCTCATGGTTCTTGCTGTATTGGAGACGCTGGAAAGAAGAGCTTGCTTCTTGCATTAAAACAGGGTGAGTTTCATGGATGAGGACTCTGGTCTGAATTTCCCTTCACAAAAGGAGTTAAACCCCATGATCAGTCTCTTCCTACCAGCAAGAGTTCATTTCTGGTAAACCAAGTGAATTTTCAGCTCAAAAGTCTTTACACAGTTCTAGAACCCAATATGATTATCACTATTAACTAAATGGCCTTTATGTAAGAGGAGATGTGGTCTGTATCATTTCATAAGCAGAGTTGACCTACATATGGTCCGTATGAGTGAGAAACACAGTTCATTTTTCTGGGCATGCTCATGGTTCTTACTGTTTTGGAAAGGCTGGAAAGAAGAGGATGATTCTTGCCTTAAAACAGAGTGTTTTTCAGGGATGAGAACTCTGGTCTAAATTTCCCTTCAGAGACGGAGTTAAACCCCAGGATCTGTATCTTCCTACAAGCAAGAGTTTATTTCTGGTAAATCCAATGAATTTTGGGCTCAAATATTTTTTCGCAGTTTACAAACCCAACGCGGTTCTCACTATTAACTCAAGAGCATTTATGTAAGAGGAGGTGTGGTTTGTATCAGTTTCATAAGCAGAGTTGAAATACATATGGTTTGTATGAGTAGGGAACACAGTTCCTTTTTTCAGGGCATGCTGATGGTTCTTGCTGTGTTAGAGACACTGGAAAGAAGTGCTTGCTTCTTGCTGTAAAACAAGGAGTGTTTCATGGATGAGAACTCTGGTCTGAATTTCCCTTCACAAACGGAGTTAAACCCCATGATCTGTGTCTTTCTACCAGCAAGAGTCTATTTCTGGTAAACCAAGTGAAATTTTGGCTCAAATGATTTACACAGTTCTAGAAGCTAACGCGATTTTCACTATTAAGTAAAGAGCATTTATGTAACAGGAGCTGTGGTCTGTATCATTTCATAAGCAGATTTCAACTAAATATAGTCCGTATGAGTAGGAAACACAGTTCTTCTTTTCGGGGCATGCGCCTGGTTCTTACTGTATTGGAGACGCTGAAAAGAAGAGGATAATTCTTGCCTTAAAACAGAATGTTTTTCAGAGATGAGAACTCTTGTCTGAATTTCCCTTCAGAAACGGAGTTGAACACCAGGATCTGTGTCTTCCTACAAGCAAGAGTTCATTTCTGGTAAACCCAGTGAATTTTTGGCTCAAATGATTTTCCGCAGTTCGAGAACCCAACGGGATTCTCACTATTTACTAAAGAGCATTTATGTAAGAGGAGCTGTGGTTTGTATCTGTTTCATAAGCAGAGTTAAACTACATATGGTCCGTATGAGTAGGAAACACAGTTCTTTTTTTAGAGCATGCTCATGGTTCTTGCTGCATTGGACATGCTGGAAAGAAGAGCTTCCTTCCTGGTTTAAAACAGGGTGTGTTCCATGGATGAGAACTCTGGTCTGAATTTCCCTTCACGAACGGATTTAAACCCCATGATCTGTGTCTTCCTACCAGCAAGAGTTCATTTCTGGTAAACCAAGTGAATTTTTGGCTCAAATGATTTTACACAGTTCTAGAACCCAACGTGATTATCACTCTTGAATAAAGAGCATTTATGTAAGAGGAGCTGAGGTCTGTATCATTTCATAAGCAGAGGTGACCTACATATGGTCCTTATGAGTAGGAAACACAGTTCTTTTTTTCGGGGCATACTCATGGTTCATGCTGTATTGGAGACGCTGGAAAGAAGAGGATGATTCTTGCCTTAATACAGAGTATTTTTCAGGGTTGAGAATTCTGGTATGAATTTGCCTTCAGAAACAGAGTTAAACCCAGGATCTGTGTCTTCCTACAAGAAAGAGTTCATTTCAGGAAACATAGTGTATTTTGGGCTCAAATGATTTTTTGTAGTTCATGAACCCAACGCGATTCTCACTATTAACTAAAGAGCATTTATGTAAGAGGAGCTGTGGTTTGTATCAGTTTCATAAGCTGAGTTGAACTACATATGGTGCGCATGAGTAGGAAACACAGTTCTTTTTTTCAGGGCATGCTCATGGTTCTTGCTGTATTGGAGACACTGGAAAGAAGAGCTTGCTTCTTGCTTTAAAACAAGGTGTGTTCCATGGATGAGAACTCTGGTCTGAATTTCCCTTCACAAGCGGAGTAAAACCCATGATCACTATCTTCCTACCAGCAAGAGTTCATTTCTGGTAAACCAAGTGAATTTTCGGCTCAAATGTCTTTACACAGTTCTAGAACCCAATGTGATTATCACTATTAACTAAAGAGCATTTATGTAAGAGGAGCTGTGGTCTGTATCATTTCATAAGCAGAGTTGAACTACATATGGTCCGTATGAGTAGGAAACACAGTTCATTTTTTCTGGGCATGCTCATGGTTCTTACTGTATTGGAGACTCTAGAAAGAAGAGGATTGTTCTTGCCTTAAAACAGAGTGTTTTTCAGGGTTGAGAATTCTGGTCTCAATTTGCCTTCAGAGATGGAGTTAAACCCCAGGATCTCTGTCTTCCTACAAGCAAGAGTTCATATCAGGTAAACCCAGTGAATTTTGGGCTCAAATGATATTTCAAAGTTCATGAACCCAACGCAATTCTCACTATTAACTAAAGAGCATTTATGTAAGGGTAGCTGTGATTTGGATCAGTTTCATAAGAAGAGTAGAACTACATATGGTCTGTATGAAGAGGAAACACAGTTCTTTTTTTCAGGGCATGCTCATGGTTCTTGCTGTATTGGAACACAATAGAAAGAAGAGCTTGCTTCTTGCTTTAATACAAAGTGTGTTTCATGGATGAGAACTCTGCTCTGAATTTCCCTTCACAAACAGAGTTAAACCCCATGATATGTGTCTTCCTACCAGCAAGAGTTCATTTCTGGTAATCCAAGGGAATTTTGGCTCAAATGACTTTACACAGTTCTAGAACCCAACGCGATTATCACAATTATCTAAAGAGCATTTATGTAAGAAGAGGTGTGCTTTGTATCAGTTTCATAAGCATAGTTGAACTACATATGGTCTGTATGAGTAGGAAACACAGTTCTTTTTTCAGGGCATGCTCATGGTTCTTGATGTATTGGAGACACTGGAAAGAATAGCTTGCTTCCTGGTTTAAAACAGGGTGTGTTTCATGGATGAGAACCCTTGTCTGAATTTCCCTTCACTAACGGAGTTAAACTCCATGATCTGTGTCTTCCTACCAGCAAGAGTTCATTTCTGGTAAACCAAGTGAATTTTTGGCTCAAATGACTTTACACAGATCTAGAACACAACACGATTATCACTATAAACTAAAGAGCATTTATGTTACAGGAGCTGTGGTCTGTATCATTTCATGAGCAGATTTGAACTACATATAGTCCGTATGAGTAGGAAACACAGTTCTTTTTTTCCGGGCATGCTCATGGTTCTTACTGTATTTGAGACGCTGGAAAGAAGAGGATGATACTTGCCTAAAAAAAGAGTGTTTTTCAGGGTTGAGAATTCTGCTCTGAATTTGCCTTCAGAGATGGAGATAACCCCTGGATCTCTGTCTTCCTACAAGCAAGAGTTCATTTCAGGTAAACCCAGTGAATTTTGGGCTCAAATGATATTTCGCAGTTCACAAACACAAAGCGATTCTCACTATTAACTAAAGAGCATTTATGTAAGAGGAACTGTGATTTGTATCAGTTTCATAAGCAGAGTTGAACTACATATGGTCTGTAAGAGTAGGAAACACAGTTCTTTTTTTCAGGGCATGCTCTTAGTTCTTGCTGTATTGGAGACACTGGAAAGAAGAGCTTGCTTCTTGCTTTAAAACAAGGTGTGTTTCATGGATGAGAACTCTGCTTTAAATTTCCATTCACAAACGGAGTTAAACCCCATGATCTGGTTCTTCCTACCAGCAAGAGTTCATTTCTGGTAAACCAAGTGAATTTTTGGCTCAAATGACTTTACACAGTTTTAGAACCCAACTCGATAATCACTATTAACTAAAGAGCATTTATGTAACAGGAGCAGTGGTCTGTATAATTTCATAAGCAGATTTGAACTACATATGGTCCGTATGAGTTGGAAACCCAGTTCTTTTTTTCAGAGCATGCTCATGCTTCTTGCTGTATTGGACATGCTGGAAAGAAGAGCTTGCTTCCTGCTTTAAAACGGGGTGTGTTTCATGGATCAGAACTCTGGTGTGAATTTTCCTTCACTAACGGAGTTAAAGCCCATGATCTGTGTCTTCCTACCTGCAAGAGTTCATTTCTGGTAAACCAAGTGAATTTTTGGCTCAAATGACTTCACACAGTTCTAGAACCCAACGCGATTATCACTATTAACTAAAGAGCATTTATGTAACAGCTGCTGTGGTCTGTATCATTTCATAAGCAGAGTTGAACTACATATGGTCGGTATTAGTACGAAACACAGTTCTTCTTTTCAGGGCATTCTCATGGTGCTTGCTGTATTTTAGACTCTGGAAAAAAGAGCTTGCTTCTTGGGTTAAAACAGAGTGTGTTTCAGGGATGAGAACTCTGGTCTGAATTTACCTTCAGGAACGGAGTAAACTCCAGGATCTGTGTCTTCCTACAAGAAAGAGTTCATTGCTGGTTAACCCAGTGAATTTTGGGCTCAAATGATTTTTCGCCGTTCACGAACCCAACACGATTCTCACTATTAACTCAAGAGCATTTATGTAAGAGGAGGTGTTCTTTGTATCAGTTTCATAAGCAGAGTTGAAATACATATGGTCTGTATGAGTAGGAAACACAGTTCTTTTTTTCAGGGCATGCTCATGGTTCTTGCTGTATTGGAGACACTTGAAAAAAGAGCTTGCTTCCTGCTTTAAAACAGGGTGTGTTTCATGGATGAGAACCCTGGTCTGAATTTCCCTTCACTAACGGAGTTAAACCCCATGATCTGGGTCTCCCTACCAGCAAGAGTTCATTTCTGGTAAACCAAGTGAATTTTTGGCTCAAATCACTTCACACAGTTCTAGAACCCAACGCGATTATCACTATTAACTAAAGAGCATTTATGTAACAGGAGCAGTGGTCTGTATCATTTCAAGCAGATTTGATTTACATATAGTCTGTATGAGTAGGAAACACAGTTCTTTTTTTCTGGGCATGCTCATGTTTCTTACTGTATTGGAGAGGCTGGAAAGAAGAGGATGATTCTTGCCTTAATACAGAGTGTTTTTCAGGGATGAGAACTCTGGTCTGCATTTCGCTTCATAAATGGATTTAAGCCCCAAATCTGTATCTTCCTATAAGCAAGAGTTCATTTCAGGAAAACACAGTGAATTTTGTTCTCAAATGATTTTTTGCAGTTCAAAATCCAACGCGATTCTCACTATTAAGTAAAGAGCATTTATGTAAGAGGAGCTGTGGTTTGTATCAGTTTCGTAAGCAGAGTTGAACTAGATATGATACCTATGGGTAGGAAACACAGTCCTCTTTTCGGGGCTTGCTCATGTTTCTTGATGTATTAGATACGCTGGAAAGGAGCATGCTTCTTGTGTTAAAACAGAGTGTGTTTCATGGAAGAGGACACTGATGTGAATTTCACTTCAGGAACGGATTTAAACCACAGTATCTGCTTCTTACTACAGCAAGAGGTCATTTCTGGTAAACCTAGTAAATATGCGGCTCAAATGAATTTACACAGTTCACAAAACCAACGCGTTTCTCACAATTAACTAAAGAGCATTTATGTTAGAGGAGCTGTGGTTTGTATAGGTTTCATAGGCAGAGTTGTACTAGATATGATCCATATGAGTAGGAAACACAGTTCTTATATTCTGGGCTTGCTCATGTTAATTGCTGTATTGGAGACACTGGAAAAAAGCCCATGGATCTTTCGTTAAAACAGAGTGTGTTTCATGGATGAGAACACAGGTCTGAATTTCCCGTTTGAAACGTATTTAAGGTCCATGATCTGTGTCTTCCTACAAGCAAGAGGTCATTTCTGGTAAACCAAGTGAATTTGTGGCTCAAATGAATTTACGCAGAACACAAACCCAAGGTGATTCTCACTATTAAATAAAGAGCATACATGTAAGAGGAGCTGAGTTTTGTATCAGTTTCATGAGCGGAGTTGAAGTAGATATGGTCCGTCTTGGTGGGAAACACAGTTCTTTTTTTCTGGTCTTGCTCATGTTTCTTGCTCTCTTGCAGACTCTTGAAATAAGAGTAAGCTCCTTGCGTTAAAATAGAGTGTTTTTCATGCATGAGAACACTGGTCTGAATTTCCCTTCTGAAATGGATTTAAGGTCTAGCATCTGTGTCTTCCTACAAGCAAGAGTTCATTTCTGGAAAACCAAGTGAATTTTTGGCTCAAAAGTTTTCAAACAGTTCTAGAACCCAACGGGATTATCACTATGAACTAAAGAGCATTTATGTAAGAGGAGCTGTGGTCTGTATCATTTCATAAGCAGAGTTGAACTACATATGGTCGGTATTAGTAGGAAACACAGTTCTTTTTTCAGGGCATGCTCATTTTTCTTGCTGTATTGGAAACACTGGAAAGAAGAGCTTGCTACTTGCTTAAAACAGGGTGTGTTTCATGGATGAGAACTCTGGTCTGAATTTCTCTTCACAAACGGAGTTAAACACCATGATCTGTGTCTTCCTACCAGCAAGAGTTCATTTCTGGTAAACCAAGAAAATTTCGGGCTCAAATGACTTTACACAGTTCTAGAACCCAACGGGATTATCACTATTAACTAAAGAGCATTTATGTAAGAGGAGCTGTGGTCTGTATCATTTCATAAGCAGAGTTGAACTACATATGATCCGTATGAGTAGGAAACACAGCTCTTTCTTTCTGGACATGCTCATGGTTCTTACTGTATTGGAGAGGCTGGAAAGAAGAGGATGATTCTTGCCTTAAAACAGAGTGTTTTTCAAGGATGAGAACTCTGGTCTGAATTTCCCTTCAGAAACGGAGTTAAACACCAGGATCTGTGTCTTCCTACAAGCAAGAGTTCATTTCTGGTAAACCCAGTGAATTTTGGGCTCAAATGATTTTTCGCAGTTCACGAACCCAACGCGATTCTCACTATTATCTAAAGAGCATTTATGTAACAGGAGCTAAGGTGTGTATCATTTCATGAGCAGATTTGAACTACATATAGTCCATATGAGTAGGAAACACAGTTCTTTTTTTCTGGGCATACTCATGGTTCTTACTGTATTGGAGAGGCTGGAAAGAAAAGGATGATTCTTGCCTTAAAACAGAGTGTTTTTCAGGGATGAGAACTCCGGTCTGAATTTCCCATCAGAAGTGGAGTAAACCACAGATTCTGTGTCTTCCTACAAGCAAGAATTCATTTCTGGTTAACTCAGTGAATTTTGGGGTCAAATGATTTTTCACAGTTCACGAACCCAACCCGATTCTCATTATTACTAAAGAGCATTTATGTAAGAGGAGCTGTGGTTCGTATCAGTTTCATAAGCAGAGTTGAACTACATATGGTCCGTATGAGTAGGAAACACAGTTCTTTTTTTCCGAGCAAGCTCTTGGTTCTTGCTGTATTGGAGACGCTGGAAAGAAGAGCTTGCTTCTTGCTTTAAAACAGGGCGTGTTTCATGGATGATAACTCTGGTCTGAATTTTCCTTCACAAACGGAGTTGAACACCATGATCTGTGTCTTCCTACCAGTAAGAGTTCATTTCTGGTAAACCAAGTGAATTTTGGGCTCAAATGACTTTACACAGTTCTAGAACCCAACATGATTATCACTATTAACTAAAGAGCATTTATGTAAGAGGAGTTGTGGTCTGTATCATTTCATAAGCAGAGTTGAACTACATATGGTTCGTATGAGTAGGAAACACAGTTCTTTTTTGCAGGGCATTCTCATGGTTCTTGCTGTATTTTAGACTCTGGAAAGAAGAGCTTGCTTCTTGTGTTAAAACAGAGTGTGTTTCAGGGATGAGAATTCTGGTCTGAATTTCCCTTCACAAACGGAGTTAAACCCGATGATCAGTGTCTTCCTACCGGCAAGAGTTCATTTCTGGTAAACCAAGTGAATTTTTGGCTCAAATGTCTTTACACAGTTCTTGAACACAATGTGACTATCACTATTAACTAAAGCGCATTTATGTAAGAGGAGCTGTGGTCTGTATCATTTCATAAGCAGAGTGGAACTACATATGGTCCGTATGAGTAGCAAACACAGTTCTTTTTTTCTGGGCATACTCATGGTTCTTGCTGTATTGGAGACGCAGGAAAGAAGAGGTTGATTCTTGCCTTAAAACAGAGTGTTTTTCAGGGTTGAGAATTCTGGTATGAATTTGCCTTCAGAAACAGAGTTAAACCCCAGGATCTGTGTCTTTCTACAAGCAAGAGTTCATTTCAGGAAAACCCGGTGAATTTTGGGCTCAAATGATTTTTTGCAGTTCACGAACCCAACGCGATTCTCACTATTAACTAAAGAGCATTTATGTAAGAGGACCTGTGGTCTGTAACATTTCAAAAGCAGGGTTGAACTACATATGGTCAGTATGAGTAGGAAACACAGTTCATTTTTTCTGGGCATGCTCATGGTTCTTACTGTATTGGAGACTCTGGAAAGAAGAGGATGGTTCTTGCCTTAAAACAGAGTGTTTTTAAGGGTTGAGAATTCTGGTCTCAATTTGCCTTCAGAGATGGAGTTAAACCCCAGGAGCTCTGTCTTCCTACAAGCAAGAGTTCATATCAGGTAAACCCAGTGAATTTTGGGCTCAAATGATATTTCAAAGTTCATGAACCCAACGTGATTCTCACTATTAACTAAAGAGCATTTATGTAAGGGTAGCTGTGATTTGGATCAGTTTCATAAGAAGAGTAGAACTACATATGGTCTGTATGAGGAGGAAACACAGTTCTTTTTTTCAGTGCATGCTCATGGTTCTTGCTGTATTGGAACACACTAGAAAGAAGAGCTTGCTTCTTGCTTTAATACAAAGTGTGTTTCATGGATGAGAACTCTGCTCTGAATTTCCCTTCACAAACGAGTTAAACCCCATGATATGTGTCTTCCTACCAGCAAGAGTTCATTTCTGGTAAACCAAGTGAATTTTGGCTCAAATGACTTTACACAGTTCTAGAACCCAACGCGATTATCACTATTAACTAAAGAGCATTTATGTAACAGCTGCTGTGGTCTGTATCATTTCATAAGCAGAGTTGAACTACATATGGTCGGTATTAGTACGAAACACAGTTCTTCTTTTCAGGGCATTCTCATGGTGCTTGCTGTATTTTAGACTCTGGAAAAAAGAGCTTGCTTCTTGGGTTAAAACAGAGTGTGTTTCAGGGATGAGAACTCTGGTCTGAATTTACCTTCAGAAACGGAGTAAACCCCAGGATCTGTGTCTTCCTACAAGAAAGAGTTCATTGCTGGTTAACCCAGTGAATTTTGGGCTCAAATGATTTTTCGCCGTTCACGAACCCAACACGATTCTCACTATTAACTCAAGAGCATTTATGTAAGAGGAGGTGTTCTTTGTATCAGTTTCATAAGCAGAGTTGAAATACATATGGTCTGTATGAGTAGGAAACACAGTTCTTTTTTTCAGGGCATGCTCATGGTTCTTGCTGTATTGGAGACACTTGAAAGAAGAGCTTGCTTCCTGCTTTAAAACAGGGTGTGTTTCATGGATGAGAACCCTGGTCTGAATTTCCCTTCACTAACGGAGTTAAACCCCATGATCTGGGTCTCCCTACCAGCAAGAGTTCATTTCTGGTAAACCAAGTGAATTTTTGGCTCAAATGACTTCACACAGTTCTAGAACCCAACGCGATTATCACTATTAACTAAAGAGCATTTATGTAACAGGAGCAGTGGTCTGTATCATTTCAAGCAGATTTGATTTACATATAGTCTGTATGAGTAGGAAACACAGTTCTTTTTTTCTGGGCATGCTCATGTTTCTTACTGTATTGGAGAGGCTGGAAAGAAGAGGATGATTCTTGCCTTAATACAGAGTGTTTTTCAGGGATGAGAACTCTGGTCTGCATTTCGCTTCATAAATGGATTTAAGCCCCAAATCTGTATCTTCCTATAAGCAAGAGTTCATTTCAGGAAAACACAGTGAATTTTGTTCTCAAATGATTTTTTGCAGTTCAAAATCCAACGCGATTCTCACTATTAAGTAAAGAGCATTTATGTAAGAGGAGCTGTGGTTTGTATAAGTTTCGTAAGCAGAGTTGAACTAGATATGATACCTATGGGTAGGAAACACAGTCCTCTTTTCGGGGCTTGCTCATGTTTCTTGATGTATTAGATACGCTGGAAAGGAGCATGCTTCTTGTGTTAAAACAGAGTGTGTTTCATGGAAGAGGACACTGATGTGAATTTCACTTCAGGAACGGATTTAAACCACAGTATCTGCTTCTTACTACAGCAAGAGGTCATTTCTGGTAAACCTAGTAAATATGCGGCTCAAATGAATTTACACAGTTCACAAAACCAACGCGTTTCTCACAATTAACTAAAGAGCATTTATGTTAGAGGAGCTGTGGTTTGTATAGGTTTCATAGGCAGAGTTGTACTAGATATGATCCATATGAGTAGGAAACACAGTTCTTATATTCTGGGCTTGCTCATGTTAATTGCTGTATTGGAGACACTGGAAAAAAGCCCATGGATCTTTCGTTAAAACAGAGTGTGTTTCATGGATGAGAACACAGGTCTGAATTTCCCGTTTGAAACGTATTTAAGGTCCATGATCTGTGTCTTCCTACAAGCAAGAGGTCATTTCTGGTAAACCAAGTGAATTTGTGGCTCAAATGAATTTACGCAGAACACAAACCCAAGGCGATTCTCACTATTAAATAAAGAGCATACATGTAAGAGGAGCTGAGTTTTGTATCAGTTTCATGAGCGGAGTTGAAGTAGATATGGTCCGTCTTGGTGGGAAACACAGTTCTTTTTTTCTGGTCTTGCTCATGTTTCTTGCTCTCTTGCAGACTCTTGAAATAAGAGTAAGCTCCTTGCGTTAAAATAGAGTGTTTTTCATGCATGAGAACACTGGTCTGAATTTCCCTTCTGAAATGGATTTAAGGTCTAGCATCTGTGTCTTCCTACAAGCAAGAGTTCATTTCTGGAAAACCAAGTGAATTTTTGGCTCAAAAGTTTTCAAACAGTTCTAGAACCCAACGGGATTATCACTATGAACTAAAGAGCATTTATGTAAGAGGAGCTGTGGTCTGTATCATTTCATAAGCAGAGTTGAACTACATATGGTCGGTATTAGTAGGAAACACAGTTCTTTTTTCAGGGCATGCTCATTTTTCTTGCTGTATTGGAAACACTGGAAAGAAGAGCTTGCTACTTGCTTAAAACAGGGTGTGTTTCATGGATGAGAACTCTGGTCTGAATTTCTCTTCACAAACGGAGTTAAACACCATGATCTGTGTCTTCCTACCAGCAAGAGTTCATTTCTGGTAAACCAAGAAAATTTCGGGCTCAAATGACTTTACACAGTTCTAGAACCCAACGGGATTATCACTATTAACTAAAGAGCATTTATGTAAGAGGAGCTGTGGTCTGTATCATTTCATAAGCAGAGTTGAACTACATATGATCCGTATGAGTAGGAAACACAGCTCTTTCTTTCTGGACATGCTCATGGTTCTTACTGTATTGGAGAGGCTGGAAAGAAGAGGATGATTCTTGCCTTAAAACAGAGTGTTTTTCAAGGATGAGAACTCTGGTCTGAATTTCCCTTCAGAAACGGAGTTAAACACCAGGATCTGTGTCTTCCTACAAGCAAGAGTTCATTTCTGGTAAACCCAGTGAATTTTGGGCTCAAATGATTTTTCGCAGTTCACGAACCCAACGCGATTCTCACTATTATCTAAAGAGCATTTATGTAACAGGAGCTAAGGTGTGTATCATTTCATGAGCAGATTTGAACTACATATAGTCCATATGAGTAGGAAACACAGTTCTTTTTTTCTGGGCATACTCATGGTTCTTACTGTATTGGAGAGGCTGGAAAGAAAAGGATGATTCTTGCCTTAAAACAGAGTGTTTTTCAGGGATGAGAACTCCGGTCTGAATTTCCCATCAGAAGTGGAGTAAACCACAGATTCTGTGTCTTCCTACAAGCAAGAATTCATTTCTGGTTAACTCAGTGAATTTTGGGGTCAAATGATTTTTCACAGTTCACGAACCCAACCCGATTCTCATTATTACTAAAGAGCATTTATGTAAGAGGAGCTGTGGTTCGTATCAGTTTCATAAGCAGAGTTGAACTACATATGGTCCGTATGAGTAGGAAACACAGTTCTTTTTTTCCGAGCAAGCTCTTGGTTCTTGCTGTATTGGAGACGCTGGAAAGAAGAGCTTGCTTCTTGCTTTAAAACAGGGCGTGTTTCATGGATGATAACTCTGGTCTGAATTTTCCTTCACAAACGGAGTTGAACACCATGATCTGTGTCTTCCTACCAGTAAGAGTTCATTTCTGGTAAACCAAGTGAATTTTGGGCTCAAATGACTTTACACAGTTCTAGAACCCAACATGATTATCACTATTAACTAAAGAGCATTTATGTAAGAGGAGTTGTGGTCTGTATCATTTCATAAGCAGAGTTGAACTACATATGGTTCGTATGAGTAGGAAACACAGTTCTTTTTTGCAGGGCATTCTCATGGTTCTTGCTGTATTTTAGACTCTGGAAAGAAGAGCTTGCTTCTTGTGTTAAAACAGAGTGTGTTTCAGGGATGAGAATTCTGGTCTGAATTTCCCTTCACAAACGGAGTTAAACCCGATGATCAGTGTCTTCCTACCGGCAAGAGTTCATTTCTGGTAAACCAAGTGAATTTTTGGCTCAAATGTCTTTACACAGTTCTTGAACACAATGTGACTATCACTATTAACTAAAGCGCATTTATGTAAGAGGAGCTGTGGTCTGTATCATTTCATAAGCAGAGTGGAACTACATATGGTCCGTATGAGTAGCAAACACAGTTCTTTTTTTCTGGGCATACTCATGGTTCTTGCTGTATTGGAGACGCAGGAAAGAAGAGGTTGATTCTTGCCTTAAAACAGAGTGTTTTTCAGGGTTGAGAATTCTGGTATGAATTTGCCTTCAGAAACAGAGTTAAACCCCAGGATCTGTGTCTTTCTACAAGCAAGAGTTCATTTCAGGAAAACCCGGTGAATTTTGGGCTCAAATGATTTTTTGCAGTTCACGAACCCAACGCGATTCTCACTATTAACTAAAGAGCATTTATGTAAGAGGACCTGTGGTCTGTAACATTTCAAAAGCAGGGTTGAACTACATATGGTCAGTATGAGTAGGAAACACAGTTCATTTTTTCTGGGCATGCTCATGGTTCTTACTGTATTGGAGACTCTGGAAAGAAGAGGATGGTTCTTGCCTTAAAACAGAGTGTTTTTAAGGGTTGAGAATTCTGGTCTCAATTTGCCTTCAGAGATGGAGTTAAACCCCAGGAGCTCTGTCTTCCTACAAGCAAGAGTTCATATCAGGTAAACCCAGTGAATTTTGGGCTCAAATGATATTTCAAAGTTCATGAACCCAACGTGATTCTCACTATTAACTAAAGAGCATTTATGTAAGGGTAGCTGTGATTTGGATCAGTTTCATAAGAAGAGTAGAACTACATATGGTCTGTATGAGGAGGAAACACAGTTCTTTTTTTCAGTGCATGCTCATGGTTCTTGCTGTATTGGAACACACTAGAAAGAAGAGCTTGCTTCTTGCTTTAATACAAAGTGTGTTTCATGGATGAGAACTCTGCTCTGAATTTCCCTTCACAAACGAGTTAAACCCCATGATATGTGTCTTCCTACCAGCAAGAGTTCATTTCTGGTAAACCAAGTGAATTTTGGCTCAAATGACTTTACACAGTTCTAGAACCCAACGCGATTATCACTATTAACTAAAGAGCATTTATGTAACAGCTGCTGTGGTCTGTATCATTTCATAAGCAGAGTTGAACTACATATGGTCGGTATTAGTACGAAACACAGTTCTTCTTTTCAGGGCATTCTCATGGTGCTTGCTGTATTTTAGACTCTGGAAAAAAGAGCTTGCTTCTTGGGTTAAAACAGAGTGTGTTTCAGGGATGAGAACTCTGGTCTGAATTTACCTTCAGAAACGGAGTAAACCCCAGGATCTGTGTCTTCCTACAAGAAAGAGTTCATTGCTGGTTAACCCAGTGAATTTTGGGCTCAAATGATTTTTCGCCGTTCACGAACCCAACACGATTCTCACTATTAACTCAAGAGCATTTATGTAAGAGGAGGTGTTCTTTGTATCAGTTTCATAAGCAGAGTTGAAATACATATGGTCTGTATGAGTAGGAAACACAGTTCTTTTTTTCAGGGCATGCTCATGGTTCTTGCTGTATTGGAGACACTTGAAAGAAGAGCTTGCTTCCTGCTTTAAAACAGGGTGTGTTTCATGGATGAGAACCCTGGTCTGAATTTCCCTTCACTAACGGAGTTAAACCCCATGATCTGGGTCTCCCTACCAGCAAGAGTTCATTTCTGGTAAACCAAGTGAATTTTTGGCTCAAATGACTTCACACAGTTCTAGAACCCAACGCGATTATCACTATTAACTAAAGAGCATTTATGTAACAGGAGCAGTGGTCTGTATCATTTCAAGCAGATTTGATTTACATATAGTCTGTATGAGTAGGAAACACAGTTCTTTTTTTCTGGGCATGCTCATGTTTCTTACTGTATTGGAGAGGCTGGAAAGAAGAGGATGATTCTTGCCTTAATACAGAGTGTTTTTCAGGGATGAGAACTCTGGTCTGCATTTCGCTTCATAAATGGATTTAAGCCCCAAATCTGTATCTTCCTATAAGCAAGAGTTCATTTCAGGAAAACACAGTGAATTTTGTTCTCAAATGATTTTTTGCAGTTCAAAATCCAACGCGATTCTCACTATTAAGTAAAGAGCATTTATGTAAGAGGAGCTGTGGTTTGTATAAGTTTCGTAAGCAGAGTTGAACTAGATATGATACCTATGGGTAGGAAACACAGTCCTCTTTTCGGGGCTTGCTCATGTTTCTTGATGTATTAGATACGCTGGAAAGGAGCATGCTTCTTGTGTTAAAACAGAGTGTGTTTCATGGAAGAGGACACTGATGTGAATTTCACTTCAGGAACGGATTTAAACCACAGTATCTGCTTCTTACTACAGCAAGAGGTCATTTCTGGTAAACCTAGTAAATATGCGGCTCAAATGAATTTACACAGTTCACAAAACCAACGCGTTTCTCACAATTAACTAAAGAGCATTTATGTTAGAGGAGCTGTGGTTTGTATAGGTTTCATAGGCAGAGTTGTACTAGATATGATCCATATGAGTAGGAAACACAGTTCTTATATTCTGGGCTTGCTCATGTTAATTGCTGTATTGGAGACACTGGAAAAAAGCCCATGGATCTTTCGTTAAAACAGAGTGTGTTTCATGGATGAGAACACAGGTCTGAATTTCCCGTTTGAAACGTATTTAAGGTCCATGATCTGTGTCTTCCTACAAGCAAGAGGTCATTTCTGGTAAACCAAGTGAATTTGTGGCTCAAATGAATTTACGCAGAACACAAACCCAAGGCGATTCTCACTATTAAATAAAGAGCATACATGTAAGAGGAGCTGAGTTTTGTATCAGTTTCATGAGCGGAGTTGAAGTAGATATGGTCCGTCTTGGTGGGAAACACAGTTCTTTTTTTCTGGTCTTGCTCATGTTTCTTGCTCTCTTGCAGACTCTTGAAATAAGAGTAAGCTCCTTGCGTTAAAATAGAGTGTTTTTCATGCATGAGAACACTGGTCTGAATTTCCCTTCTGAAATGGATTTAAGGTCTAGCATCTGTGTCTTCCTACAAGCAAGAGTTCATTTCTGGAAAACCAAGTGAATTTTTGGCTCAAAAGTTTTCAAACAGTTCTAGAACCCAACGGGATTATCACTATGAACTAAAGAGCATTTATGTAAGAGGAGCTGTGGTCTGTATCATTTCATAAGCAGAGTTGAACTACATATGGTCGGTATTAGTAGGAAACACAGTTCTTTTTTCAGGGCATGCTCATTTTTCTTGCTGTATTGGAAACACTGGAAAGAAGAGCTTGCTACTTGCTTAAAACAGGGTGTGTTTCATGGATGAGAACTCTGGTCTGAATTTCTCTTCACAAACGGAGTTAAACACCATGATCTGTGTCTTCCTACCAGCAAGAGTTCATTTCTGGTAAACCAAGAAAATTTCGGGCTCAAATGACTTTACACAGTTCTAGAACCCAACGGGATTATCACTATTAACTAAAGAGCATTTATGTAAGAGGAGCTGTGGTCTGTATCATTTCATAAGCAGAGTTGAACTACATATGATCCGTATGAGTAGGAAACACAGCTCTTTCTTTCTGGACATGCTCATGGTTCTTACTGTATTGGAGAGGCTGGAAAGAAGAGGATGATTCTTGCCTTAAAACAGAGTGTTTTTCAAGGATGAGAACTCTGGTCTGAATTTCCCTTCAGAAACGGAGTTAAACACCAGGATCTGTGTCTTCCTACAAGCAAGAGTTCATTTCTGGTAAACCCAGTGAATTTTGGGCTCAAATGATTTTTCGCAGTTCACGAACCCAACGCGATTCTCACTATTATCTAAAGAGCATTTATGTAACAGGAGCTAAGGTGTGTATCATTTCATGAGCAGATTTGAACTACATATAGTCCATATGAGTAGGAAACACAGTTCTTTTTTTCTGGGCATACTCATGGTTCTTACTGTATTGGAGAGGCTGGAAAGAAAAGGATGATTCTTGCCTTAAAACAGAGTGTTTTTCAGGGATGAGAACTCCGGTCTGAATTTCCCATCAGAAGTGGAGTAAACCACAGATTCTGTGTCTTCCTACAAGCAAGAATTCATTTCTGGTTAACTCAGTGAATTTTGGGGTCAAATGATTTTTCACAGTTCACGAACCCAACCCGATTCTCATTATTACTAAAGAGCATTTATGTAAGAGGAGCTGTGGTTCGTATCAGTTTCATAAGCAGAGTTGAACTACATATGGTCCGTATGAGTAGGAAACACAGTTCTTTTTTTCCGAGCAAGCTCTTGGTTCTTGCTGTATTGGAGACGCTGGAAAGAAGAGCTTGCTTCTTGCTTTAAAACAGGGCGTGTTTCATGGATGATAACTCTGGTCTGAATTTTCCTTCACAAACGGAGTTGAACACCATGATCTGTGTCTTCCTACCAGTAAGAGTTCATTTCTGGTAAACCAAGTGAATTTTGGGCTCAAATGACTTTACACAGTTCTAGAACCCAACATGATTATCACTATTAACTAAAGAGCATTTATGTAAGAGGAGTTGTGGTCTGTATCATTTCATAAGCAGAGTTGAACTACATATGGTTCGTATGAGTAGGAAACACAGTTCTTTTTTGCAGGGCATTCTCATGGTTCTTGCTGTATTTTAGACTCTGGAAAGAAGAGCTTGCTTCTTGTGTTAAAACAGAGTGTGTTTCAGGGATGAGAATTCTGGTCTGAATTTCCCTTCACAAACGGAGTTAAACCCGATGATCAGTGTCTTCCTACCGGCAAGAGTTCATTTCTGGTAAACCAAGTGAATTTTTGGCTCAAATGTCTTTACACAGTTCTTGAACACAATGTGACTATCACTATTAACTAAAGCGCATTTATGTAAGAGGAGCTGTGGTCTGTATCATTTCATAAGCAGAGTGGAACTACATATGGTCCGTATGAGTAGCAAACACAGTTCTTTTTTTCTGGGCATACTCATGGTTCTTGCTGTATTGGAGACGCAGGAAAGAAGAGGTTGATTCTTGCCTTAAAACAGAGTGTTTTTCAGGGTTGAGAATTCTGGTATGAATTTGCCTTCAGAAACAGAGTTAAACCCCAGGATCTGTGTCTTTCTACAAGCAAGAGTTCATTTCAGGAAAACCCGGTGAATTTTGGGCTCAAATGATTTTTTGCAGTTCACGAACCCAACGCGATTCTCACTATTAACTAAAGAGCATTTATGTAAGAGGACCTGTGGTCTGTAACATTTCAAAAGCAGGGTTGAACTACATATGGTCAGTATGAGTAGGAAACACAGTTCATTTTTTCTGGGCATGCTCATGGTTCTTACTGTATTGGAGACTCTGGAAAGAAGAGGATGGTTCTTGCCTTAAAACAGAGTGTTTTTAAGGGTTGAGAATTCTGGTCTCAATTTGCCTTCAGAGATGGAGTTAAACCCCAGGAGCTCTGTCTTCCTACAAGCAAGAGTTCATATCAGGTAAACCCAGTGAATTTTGGGCTCAAATGATATTTCAAAGTTCATGAACCCAACGTGATTCTCACTATTAACTAAAGAGCATTTATGTAAGGGTAGCTGTGATTTGGATCAGTTTCATAAGAAGAGTAGAACTACATATGGTCTGTATGAGGAGGAAACACAGTTCTTTTTTTCAGTGCATGCTCATGGTTCTTGCTGTATTGGAACACACTAGAAAGAAGAGCTTGCTTCTTGCTTTAATACAAAGTGTGTTTCATGGATGAGAACTCTGCTCTGAATTTCCCTTCACAAACGAGTTAAACCCCATGATATGTGTCTTCCTACCAGCAAGAGTTCATTTCTGGTAAACCAAGTGAATTTTGGCTCAAATGACTTTACACAGTTCTAGAACCCAACGCGATTATCACTATTAACTAAAGAGCATTTATGTAACAGGTGCTGTGGTCTGCATCATTTCATAAGCAGATTTGAACTACATATAGTCCATATGAGTAGGAAACATAGTTTTTTTTTTTTTCCGGGCATGCTCCTGGTTCTTACTGTATTGGAAAGGCTGGAAAGAAGAGGATGATTCTTGCCTTAAAACAGAGTGTTTTTCAGGGATGAGAACTCAGGTCTGAATTGCCCTTCAGAAATGGAGTTAAACCCCAGGATCTGTGTCTTCCTACAAGCAAGAGTTCATTTTTGGTAAACCCAGTTAATTTTGGGCTCAAATGATTTTTCGCAGTTCACGAACCCAACGCGATTCTCACTATTTACTAAAGAGCATTTATGTAAGAGGAGCTGTGGTTTGTATCTGTTTCATAAGCAGAGTTGAACTAGATATGGTCTGTATGAGTAGGAAACACAGTTCTGTTTTTCATGGCATGCTCGTGTTTCTTGCTGTATTGGAGACGCTGGAAAGAAGAGCTTGCTTCTTGCTTTAAAACAGGGTGTGTTTCATGGATGATAACTCTGGTCTGAATTTTCCTTCACAGAAGAAGTTGAACACCATGATCTGTGTCTTCCTACCAGCAAGAGTTCATTTCTGGAAAACCAAGTGAATTTTGGGCTCAAAAGTCTTCAAACAGTTCTAGAACCCAACGGTATTATCACTATGAACTAAAGAGCATTTATGTAAGAGGAGCTGTGGTCTGTATCATTTCATAAGCAGAGTTGAACTACATATGATCCGTATGAGTAGGAAACACAGTTCTTTTTTTCTGGACATGCTCATGGTACTTACTGTATTGGAGAGGCTGGAAAGAAGAGGATGATTCTTGCCTTAAAACAGAGTGTTTTTCAAGGATGAGAACTCTGGTCTGAATTTCCCTTCAGAAACGGAGTTAAACACCAGGAGCTGTGTCTTCCTACAAGCAAGAGTTCATTTCTGGTAAACCCAGTGAATTTTGGGCTCAAATGTTTTTTCGCAGTTCACGAACCCAACGCGATTCTCACTATTATCTAAAGAGCATATGTAACAGGAGCTAAGGTGTGTATCATTTCATGAGCAGATTTGAACTACATATAGTCCATATGAGTAGGAAACACAGTTCTTTTTTTCTGGGCATACTCATGGTTCTTACTGTATTGGAGAGGCTGGAAAGAAAAGGATGATTCTTGCCTTAAAACAGAGTATTTTTCAGGGATGAGAACTCTGGTCTGAATTTCCGATCAGAAATGGAGTAAACCACAGGATCTGTGTCTTCCTACAAGCAAGAATTCATTTCTGGTTAACCCAGTGAATTTAGGGGTCAAATGATTTTTCACAGTTCACGAACCCAACCCGATTCTCACTATTAACTAAAGAGCATTTATGTAAGAGGAACTGTGGTTAGTATCAGGTTCATAAGCAGAGTTGAGCTACATATGGTCTGTATGAGTAGGAAACACAGTTCTTTTTTTCCAGGCAAGCTCTTGGTTCTTGCTGTATTGGAGACGCTGGAAAGATACGCTTGCTTCTTGCTTTAAAATAGGGTTGTTTCCTGGATGATAACTCTGGTCTGAATTTTCCTTCACAAACGGAGTTGAACACCATGATCTGTGTCTTCCTACCAGTAAGAGTTCATTTCTGGTAAACCCTGTGAATTTTGGGCTCAAATGACTTTACACAGTTCTAGAACCCAACACGATTATCACTATTAACTAAAGAGCATTTATGTAAGAGGAGCTGTGGTCTGTATCATTTCATAAGCAGAGTTGAACTGCATATGGTCCGTATGAGTAGGAAACACAGTTCTTCTTTTCAGGGCATTCTCATGGTTCTTGCTGTATTTTATTCTCTGGAAAGAAGAGCTTGCTTCTTGTGTTAAAACAGAGAGTGTTTCAGGGATGAGAATTCTGGTCTGAATTTCCCTTCACAAACGGATTTAAACCCCATGATCAGTGTCTTCCTACCGGCAATAGTTCATTTCTGGTAAACCAAGTGAATTTTCGGCTCAAATGTCTTTACACAGTTCTAGAACCCAATGTGACTATCACTATTAACTAAACCGCATTTATGTAAGAGGAGCTGTGGTCTGTATCATTTCATAAGCAGAGTGGAACTACATATTGTCCGTATGAGTAGCAAACACAGTTCTTTTTTTCTGGGCATACTCATGGTTCTTGCTGTATTGGAGACGCTGGAAAGAAGATGATGATTCTTGCCTTAAAACAGAGTGTTTTTCAGGGTTGAGAATTCTGGTATGAATTTGCCTTCAGAAACAGAGTTAAACCCCAGGATGTGTGTCTTCCTAGAAGCAAGAGATCATTTCAGGAAAACCCAGTGAATTTTGGGCTCAAATGATTTTTTGCAATTCAAGAACCCAACGCGATTCTCACTATTAACTAAAGAGCATTTATGTAAGAGGAGCTGTGGTTTGTATCAGTTTCATAAGCAGAGTTGTACTACATATGGTCCTTATGAGTAGGAAACACAGTTCTTTTTCTCAGGGCATGCTCATGGTTCTTTCTGTATTGGAGACGCTGGAAAGAAGAGCTTGCTTCTTGATGTAAAACGGGGTGTGTTTCATGGATGATAACTCTGGTCTGGATTTTCCTTCACAAGCGGAGTTGAACACCATGATCTGTGTCTTCCTACCAGCAAGAGTTCATTTCTGATAAACCAAGTGAATTTTGGGCTCAAATGACTTCACACAGTTATAGAACCCAACGTGATTATCACTATTAACTAAAGAGCATTTATGTAAGAGGAGCTGTGGTCTGTATCATTTCATAAGCAGAGTTGAACTACATATGGTTCTATGAGTAGGAAACACAGTTCTTTTTTTCAGGTCATTCTCATGGTTCTTGCTGTATTTTAGACACTGGAAAGAAGAGCTTGCTTCTTATGTTAAAACAGAGTGTGTTTCAAGGGTTAGAACTCTGGTCTGAATTTCCCTTCAGAAATGGAGTTAAACACCAGGATCTGTGTCTTCCTACAAGCAAGAGTTCATTTCTGGTAAACCCAGTGAATTTTGGGCTCAAATGATTTTTCGCAGTTCACGAACCCAACGCGATTCTCACTATTATCTAAAGAGCATTTATGTAACAGGAGCTGAGGTGTGTATCATTTCATGAGCAGATTTGAACTACATATAGTCCATATGAGTAGGAAACACAGTTCTTTTTTTCTGGGCATACTCATGGTTCTTACTGTATTGGAGAGGCTGGAAAGAAAAGGATGATTCTTGCCTTAAAACAGAGTATTTTTCAGGGATGAGAACTCTGGTCTGAATTTCCGATCAGAAATGGAGTAAACAACAGGATCTGTGTCTTCCAACAAGCAAGAATTCATTTCTGGTTAACCCAGTGAATTTTGGGGTCAAATGATTTTTCACAGTTCACGAACCCAACCCGATTCTCACTATTAACTAAAGAGCATTTATGTAAGAGGAGCTGTGGTTAGTATCAGTTTCATAAGCAGAGCTGGGCTACATATGGTCTGTATGAGTAGGAAACACAGTTCTTTTTTTCCGGGCAAGCTCTTGGTTTTTGCTGTATTGGAGATGCTGGAAAGATATGCTTGCTTCTTGCTTTAAAACAGGGTTGTTTCATGGATGATAACTCTGGTCTGAATTTGCCTTCACAAACGGAGTTGAACACCATGATCTGTGTCTTCCTACCAGTAAGAGTTCATTTCTGGTAAACCAAGTGAATTTTGGGCTCAAATGACTTTACACAGTTCTAGAACCCAACATGATTATCACTATTAACTAAAGAGCATTTATGTAAGAGGAGCTGTAGTCTTTATCATTTCATAAGCAGAGTTGAACTGCATATGGTCCGTATGAGTAGGAAACACAGTTCTTTTTTGCAGGGCATTCTCATGGTTCTTGATGTATTTTATACTCTGGAAAGAAGAGCTTGCTTCTTGTGTTAAAACAGAGTGTGTTTCAGGGATGAGAATTGTGGTCTGAATTTCAATTCACAAACGGATTTAAACCCCATGATCAGTGTCTTCCTACCAGCAATAGTTCATTTCTGGTAAACCAAGTGAATTTTCGGCTCAAATGTCTTTACACAGTTCTAGAACCCAATGTGACTATCACTATTAACTAAAGCGCATTTATGTAAGAGGAGCTGTGGTCTGTATCATTTCATAAGCAGAGTGGAACTACATATGGTCCGTATGTGTAGCAAACACAGTTCTTTTTTTCTGGGCATACTCATGGTTCTTGCTGTATTGGAGACGCTGGAAAGAAGAGGATGATTCTTGCCTTAAAACAGAGTGTTTTTCAGGCTTGAGAATTCTGGTATGAATTTGCCTTCAGAAACAGAGTTAAACCCCAGGATCTGTGTCTTCCTACAAGCAAGAGTTCATTTCAGGAAAACCCAGTGAATTTTGGGCTCAAATGATTTTTTGCAGTTCAAGAACCCAACGCGATTCTCAGTATTAACTAAAGAGCATTTATGTAAGAGGAGCTGTGGTTTGTATCAGTTTCATAAGCAGAGTTGTACTACATATGGTCCGTATGAGTAGGAAACACATTTCTTTTTTTCAGGGCATGCTCATGGATCTTTCTGTATTGGAGACGCTGGAAAGAAGAACTTGCTTCTTGATGTAAAACAGGGTGTATTTCATGGATGAGATCTCTGGTCTGGATTTGCCTTCAGAGATGGAGATGACCCCTGGATCTCTGTCTTCCTACAAGCAAGAGTTCATTTCAGGTAAACCCAGTGAATTTTGGGCTCAAATGATTTTTCGCAGTTCACAACCCCAAAGCGATTCTCACTATTAACTAAAGAGCATTTATGTAAGAGGAGCTGTGATTTGTATCAGTTTCATAAGCAGAGTTGAACTACATATGGTCTGTAAGAGTAGGAAACACAGTTCTTTTTTTCAGGGCATGCTCTTAGTTCTTGCTGTTATGGAGACACTGGAAAGAAGAGCTTGCTTCTTGCTTTAAAACAAGGTGTGTTTCATGGATGAGAACTCTGCTCTAAATTTCCATTCACAAACGGAGTTAAACCCCATGATCTGGTTCTTCCTACCAGCAAGAGTTCATTTCTGGTAAACCAAGTGAATTTTTGGCTCAAATGACTTTACACAGTTTTAGAATCCAACGCGATAATCACTATTAACTAAAGAGCATTTATGTAACAGGAGCAGTGGTCTGTATCATTTCATAAGCAGATTTGAACTACATATAGTCCGTATGAGTAGGAAACACAGTTCTTTTTTTCTGGGCATGCTCATGGTTCTTACTGTATTGGAGAGGCTGGAAAGAAGAGGATGATTCTTGCCTTAATACAGATTGTTTTTCAGGGATGAGAACTCTGGTCTGCATTTCGCTTCATAAACGGATTTAAACTCCAGGATCTGTGTCTTCCTACAAGCAAGAGTTCATTTCAGGAAAACACAGTGAATTTAGGGCTCAAATGATTTTTTGCAGTTCATGAACACAACGCGATTCTCACTATTAAGTAAAGAGCATTTATGTAAGAGGAGCTGTGGTTTGTATCAGTTTCATAAGCAGAGTTGAACTACAAATGGTCTGTATGAGTAGGAAACACAGATCTTTTTTTCCGGGCATGCTCATGGTTCTTACTGTATTGGAGAGGCTGGAAGAAGAGGATGATTCTTGCCATAAAACAGAGTGTTTTTCATTGATGAGAATTCTGGCCTGAATTTGCCTTCAGAGATGGAGTTAAACCCCAGGATCTCTGTCTTCCTACAAGCAAGAGTTCATTTCAGGTAAACCCTGTGAATTTGGGGCTCAAATGCTTTTTTGCAGTTCACGAACCCAATGCGATTCTCACTATTAACTCAAGAGCATTTATGTAAGAGGAGCTGTGGTTTGTATCAGTTTCATAAGCAGAGTTGAACTACATATGGTCTGTATGAGTAGGAAACACAGTTCTTTTTTTCTGGGCATGCTCATGGTTCTTACTGTATTGGAGACGCTGGAAAGAAGAGGATGAATCTTGCCTTAAAACAGAGTGTTTTTCACGGATGAGAACTCTGGTCTGAATTTCCCTTCAGAATCGGAGTAAACCCCAGGATCTGTGTCTTCCTACCAGCAAGAGTTCATTTCTGGTAAACCAAGTGAATTTTTGGCTCAAATGACTTTACACAGTTCTAGAACCCAACAAGATTATCACTATTAACTAAAGAGCATTTATGTAACAGGAGCTGTGGTCTGTATCATTTCATAAGCAGAGTTGAACTACATAAGGTCGGTATTAGTAGGAAACACAGTTCTTCTTTTCAGGGCATTCTCATGGTGCTTGCTGTATTTTAGACTCTGGAAAGAAGAGCTTGCTTCTTGGGTTAAAACAGAGTGTGTTTCAGGGATGAGAACTCTGGTCTGAATTTACCTTCAGAATCGGAGTAAACCCCAGGATCTGGGTCTTCCTACAAGAAAGAGTTCATTTCTGGTAAACCCAGTGAATTTTGGGCTCAAATGATTTTTCGCCGTTCACGAACCCAACACGATTCTCACTATTAACTCAAGAGCATTTATGTAAGAGGACGTGTTCTTTGTATCAGTTTCATAAGCAGAGTTGAAATACATATGGTCTGTATGAGTAGGAAACACAGTTCTTTTTTTCAGGGCATGCTCATGGTTCTTGCTGTATTGGAGACACTGGAAAGAAGAGCTTGCTTCCTGCTTTAGAACAGGGTGTGTTTCATGGATGAGAACCCTGGTCTGAATTTCCCTTCACTAACGGAGTTAAACCCCATGATCTGGGTCTTCCTACCAGCAAGAGTTCATTTCTGGTAAACCAAGTGAATTTTTGGCTCAAATGACTTCACACAGTTCTAGAACCCAACGCGATTATCACTATTAACTAATGAGCATTTATGTAAAAGGAGCAGTGGTCTGTATCATTTCAAGCAGATTTGATTTACATATAGTCCGTATGAGTAGGAAACACAGTTCTTTTTTTCTGGGCATGCTCATGGTTCTTACTGTATTGGAGAGGCTGGAAAGAAGAGGATGATTCTTGCCTTAATACAGAGTGTTTTTCAGGGATGAGAACTCTGGTCTGCATTTCGCTTGATAAATGGATTTAAACCCCAAATCTGTGTCTTCCTATAAGCAAGAGTTCATTTCAGGAAAACACAGTGAATTTTGTTCTCAAATGATTTTTTGCAGTTCATGAATCCAACGCGATTCTCACTATTAAGTAAAGAGCATTTATGTAAGAGGAGCTGTGGTTTGTATCAGTTTCGTAAGCAGAGTTGAACTAGATATGATACCTATGGGTAGGAAACACAGTCCTCTTTTCGGGGCTTGCTCATGTTTCTTGATGTATTAGATACGCTGGAAAGGAGCATGCTTCTTGTGTTAAAACAGAGTGTGTTTCATGGAAGAGGACACTGATGTGAATTTCACTTCAGGAACGGATTTAAACCACAGTATCTGCTTCTTACTACAGCAAGAGGTCATTTCTGGTAAACCTAGTAAATATGCGGCTCAAATGAATTTACACAGTTCACAAAAACAACGCGTTTCTCACAATTAACTAAAGAGCATTTATGTTAGAGGAGCTGTGGTTTGTATCAGTTACATAGGCAGAGTTGTACTAGATATGATCCATATGAGTAGGAAACACAGTTCTTATATTCTGGGCTTGCTCATGTTAATTGCTGTATTGGAGACACTGGAAAAAATTCCATGGATCTTTCGTTAAAACAGAGTGTGTTTCATGGATGAGAACACAGGTCTGAATTTCCCGTCTGAAACGTATTTAAGGTCCAGGATCTGTGTCTTCCTACAAGCAAGAGGTCACTTCTGGTAAACCAAGTGAATTTGTGGCTCAAATGAATTTACGCAGAACACAAACCCAAGGCGTTTCTCACTATTAAATAAAGAGCATACATGTAAGAGGAGCTGAGTTTTGTATCAGTTTCATGAGCAGAGTTGAAGTAGATATGGTCCGTATTGGTGGGAAACACAGTTCTTTTTTTCTGGTCTTGCTCATGTTTCTTGCTCTCTTGCAGACTCTTGAAATAAGAGTAAGCTCCTTGCGTTAAAATAGAGTGTTTTTCATGCATGAGAACACTGGTCTGAATTTCCCTTCTGAAATGGATTTAAGGTCCAGCATCTTTGTCTTCCTACAAGCAAGAGTTCATTTCTGGTAAACCCAGTGAATTTTGGGCTCAAATGATTTTTCGCAGTTCACGAACCCAACGGGATTCTCACTATTAACTAAAGAGCTTTTATGTAAGAGGAGCTGTGGTTTGTATCAGTTTCATAAGCAGAGTTGAACTACATATGGTCCGTATGAGTAGGAAACACAGTTATTTTTTTCAGGGCATGCTCATGGTTCTTTCTGTATTGGAGACCCTGGAAAGAAGAGCTTGCTTCTTATGTTAAAACAGAGTGTGTTTCAGGGATGAGAACTCTGGTCTTAATTTCCCTTCAGAATGGGAGTAAACCCCAGCATCTGTGTCTTCCTAAATGCAATAGTTCATTTCTGGTTAACCCAGTGAATTTTGGGCTCAAATGATTTATTGCAGTTCACGAACACAACGCGATTCTCACTATTAACTCAAGAGCATTTATGTAAGAGGAGGTTTGGTTTGTATCAGTTTTATAAGCAGAGTTGAACTACATATGGTCCGTATGAGTAGGAAACAAAGTTCTTTTTTTCCGGGCATGCTCATGGTTGTTGCTGTATTGGGGACGCTGGAAAGAAGAGCTTGCTTCTTCAATTAAAACAGAGTATTTTTCAGGGATGAGAACTCTGGTCTGAATTTCCCTTCCGAAATGGAGTAAAACCCATGATCAGTGTCTTCCTACTAGCAAGAGTTCATTTCTGGTAAACCAAGTGAATTTTGGCTCAAATGACTTTACACAGTTCTAGAACCCAACGCGATTATCACTATTAACTAAAGAGCATTTATGTAACAGGACCTGTGGTCTGCATCATTTCATAAGCAGATTTGAACTACATATAGTCCATATGAGTAGGAAACACAGTTCTTTTTTTCCGGGCATGCTCCTGGTTCTTACTGTATTGGAAAGGCTGGAAAGAAGAGGATGATTCTTGCCTTAAAACAGAGTGTTTTTCAGGGATGAGAACTCAGGTCTGAATTTCCCTTCAGAAATGGAGTTAAACCCCAGGATCTGTGTCTTCCTACAAGCAAGAGTTCATTTCTGGTAAACCCAGTGAATTTTGGGCTCAAATGATTTTTCGCAGTTCACGAACCCAACGGGATTCTCACTATTTACTAAAGAGCATTTATGTAAGAGGAGCTGTGGTTTGTATCTGTTTCATAAGCAGAGTTGAACTAGATATGGTCTGTATGAGTAGGAAACACAGTTCTGTTTTTCATGGCATGCTCATGTTTCTTGCTGTATTGGAGACGCTGGAAAGAAGAGCTTGCTTCTTGGTTTGAAACAGGGTGTGTTTCATGGATGATAACTCTGGTCTGAATTTTCCTTCACAGAAGGAGTTGAACACCATGATCTGTGTCTTCCTACCAGCAAGAGTTCATTTCTGGAAAACCAAGTGAATTTTCGGCTCAAAAGTCTTCAAACAGTTCTAGAACCCAACGTGATTATCACTATTAACTAAAGAGCATTTATGTAAGAGGAGCTGTGGTCTGTATCATTTCATAAGCAGAGTTGAACTACATATGGTCGGTATTAGTAGGAAACACAGTTCTTTTTTCAGGGCATGCTCATGGTTCTTGCTGTATTGGAAACACTGGAAAGAAGAGCTTGCTACTTGCTTAAAACAGGGTGTGTTTCATGGATGAGAACTCTGGTCTGAATTTCTCTTCACAAACGGACTTAAACACCATGATCTGTGTCTTCCTACCAGCAAGAGTTCATTTCTGGTAAACCAAGTGAATTTCGGGCTCAAATGACTTTACACAGTTCTAGAACCCAACAGGATTATCACTATGAACTAAAGAGCATTTATGTAAGAGGAGCTGTGGTCTGTATCATTTCATAAGCAGAGTTGAACTACATATGATCCGTATGAGTAGGAAACACAGTTCTTTTTTTCTGGACATGCTCATGGTTCTTACTGTATTGGAGAGGCTGGAAAGAAGTGGATGATTCTTGCCTTAAAACTGAGTGTTTTTCAAGGATGAGAACTCTGGTCTGAATTTCCCTTCAGAAACGGAGTTAAACACCAGGATCTGTGTCTTCCTACAAGCAAGAGTTCATTTCTGGTATACCCAGTGAATTTTGGGCTCAAATGATTTTTCGCAGTTCACGAACCCAACCCGATTCTCACTATTATCTAAAGAGCATTTATGTAACAGGAGCTAAGGTGTGTATCATTTCATGAGCTGATTTGAACTACATATAGTCCATATGAGTAGGAAACACAGTTCTTTTTTTCTGGGCATACTCATGGTTCTTACTGTATTGGAGAGGCTGGAAAGAAAAGGATGATTCTTGCCTTAAAACAGAGTATTTTTCATGGATGAGAACTCTGGTCTGAATTTCCCATCAGAAATGGAGTAAACCACAGGATTTGTGTCTTCCTACAAGCAAGAATTCATTTCTGGTTAACCCAGTGAATTTTGGGGTCAAATGATTTTTCGCAGTTCACGAACCCAACGGGATTCTCACTATTAACTAAAGACCTTTTATGTAAGAGGAGCTGTGGTTTGTATCAGTTTCATAAGCAGAGTTGAACTACATATGGTCCGTATGAGTAGGAAACACAGTTATTTTTTTCAGGGCATGCTCATGGTTCTTTCTGTATTGGAGACCCTGGAAAGAAGAGCTTGCTTCTTATGTTAAAACAGAGTGTGTTTCAGGGATGAGAACTCTGGTCTTAATTTCCCTTCAGAAAGGGAGTAAACCCCAGCATCTGTGTCTTCCTAAATGCAATAGTTCATTTCTGGTTAACCCAGTGAATTTTGGGCTCAAATGATTTATTGCAGTTCACGAACACAACGCGATTCTCACTATTAACTCAAGAGCATTTATGTAAGAGGAGGTTTGGTTTGTATCAGTTTTATAAGCAGAGTTGAACTACATATGGTCCGTATGAGTAGGAAACAAAGTTCTTTTTTTCCGGGCATGCTCATGGTTGTTGCTGTATTGGGGACGCTGGAAAGAAGAGCTTGCTTCTTCAATTAAAACAGAGTATTTTTCAGGGATGAGAACTCTGGTCTGAATTTCCCTTCTGAAATGGAGTAAAACCCATGATCAGTGTCTTCCTACTAGCAAGAGTTCATTTCTGGTAAACCAAGTGAATTTTGGCTCAAATGACTTTACACAGTTCTAGAACCCAACGCGATTATCACTATTAACTAAAGAGCATTTATGTAACAGGAGCTGTGGTCTGCATCATTTCATAAGCAGATTTGAACTACATATAGTCCATATGAGTAGGAAACACAGTTCTTTTTTTCCGGGCATGCTCCTGGTTCTTACTGTATTGGAAAGGCTGGAAAGAAGAGGATGATTCTTGCCTTAAAACAGAGTGTTTTTCAGGGATGAGAACTCAGGTCTGAATTTCCCTTCAGAAATGGAGTTAAACCCCAGGATCTGTGTCTTCCTATAAGCAAGAGTTCATTTCTGGTAAACCCAGTGAATTTTGGGCTCAAATGATTTTTCGCAGTTCACGAACCCAACGGGATTCTCACTATTTACTAAAGAGCATTTATGTAAGAGGAGCTGTGGTTTGTATCTGTTTCATAAGCAGAGTTGAACTAGATATGGTCTGTATGAGTAGGAAACACAGTTCTGTTTTTCATGGCATGCTCATGTTTCTTGCTGTATTGGAGACGCTGGAAAGAAGAGCTTGCTTCTTGGTTTGAAACAGGGTGTGTTTCATGGATGATAACTCTGGTCTGAATTTTCCTTCACAGAAGGAGTTGAACACCATGATCTGTGTCTTCCTACCAGCAAGAGTTCATTTCTGGAAAACCAAGTGAATTTTCGGCTCAAAAGTCTTCAAACAGTTCTAGAACCCAACGTGATTATCACTATTAACTAAAGAGCATTTATGTAAGAGGAGCTGTGGTCTGTATCATTTCATAAGCAGAGTTGAACTACATATGGTCGGTATTAGTAGGAAACACAGTTCTTTTTTCAGGGCATGCTCATGGTTCTTGCTGTATTGGAAACACTGGAAAGAAGAGCTTGCTACTTGCTTAAAACAGGGTGTGTTTCATGGATGAGAACTCTGGTCTGAATTTCTCTTCACAAACGGACTTAAACACCATGATCTGTGTCTTCCTACCAGCAAGAGTTCATTTCTGGTAAACCAAGTGAATTTCGGGCTCAAATGACTTTACACAGTTCTAGAACCCAACAGGATTATCACTATGAACTAAAGAGCATTTATGTAAGAGGAGCTGTGGTCTGTATCATTTCATAAGCAGAGTTGAACTACATATGTTCCGTATGAGTAGGAAACACAGTTCTTTTTTTCTGGACATGCTCATGGTTCTTACTGTATTGGAGAGGCTGGAAAGAAGTGGATGATTCTTGCCTTAAAACTGAGTGTTTTTCAAGGATGAGAACTCTGGTCTGAATTTCCCTTCAGAAACGGAGTTAAACACCAGGATCTGTGTCTTCCTACAAGCAAGATTTCATTTCTGGTAAACCCAGTGAATTTTGGGCTCAAATGATTTTTCGCAGTTCACGAACCCAACGCGATTCTCACTATTATCTAAAGAGCATTTATGTAACAGGAGCTAAGGTGTGTATCATTTCATGAGCAGATTTGAACTACATATAGTCCATATGAGTAGGAAACACAGTTCCTTTTTCTGGGCATACTCATGGTTCTTACTGTATTGGAGAGGCTGGAAAGAAAAGGATGATTCTTGCCTTAAAACAGAGTATTTTTCATGGATGAGAACTCTGGTCTGAATTTCCCATCAGAAATGGAGTAAACCACAGGATCTGTGTCTTCCTACAAGCAAGAATTCATTTCTGGTTAACCCAGTGAATTTTGGGGTCAAATGATTTTTCGCAGTTCACGAACCCAACCCGATTCTCACTATTAACTAAAGAGAATTTATGTAAGAGGAGCTGTGGTTAGTATCAGTTTCATAAGCAGAGTTGAACTACATATGGTCCGTATGAGTAGGAAACACAGTTCTTTTTTTCAGGGCATGCTCATGGTTCTTTCTGTATTGGAGACGCTGGCAAGAAGAGCTTGCTTCTTGATGTAAAACAGGGTGTGTTTCATGGATGAGAACTCTGGTCTGGATTTTCCTTCACAAGCGGAGTTGAACACCATGATCTGTGTCTTCCTACCAGCAAGAGTTCATTTCTGATAAACCAAGTGAATTTTGGGCTCAAATGACTTCACACAGTTCTAGAACCCAACGTGATTATCACTATTAACTGAAGAGCATTTATGTAAGAGAAGCTGTGGTCTGTATCATTTCATAAGCAGAGTTGAACTACATATGGTTCGTATGAGTAGGAAACACAGTTCTTTTTTCAGGGCATGCTCATGGTTCTTGCTGTATTAGAGACACTGGAAAGAAGAGCTTGCTTCCTTCTTTAAAACAGGGTGTGTTTCATGGATGAGAACCCTTGTCTGAATTTCCCTTCACTAACGGAGTTAAACTCCATGATCTGTGTCTTCCTATCAGCAAGAGTTCATTTCTGGTAAACCAAGAGAATTTTTGGCTCAGATGACTTTACACAGATCTAGAACACAACACGATTATCACTATTAACTAAAGAGCATTTATGTAACAGGAGCTGTGGTCTGTATCATTTCATGAGCAGATTTGAACTACATGTAGTCCGTATGAGTAGGAAATACAGTTCTTTTTTTCCGGGCATGCTCATTGTTTTTACTGTATTTGAGACGCTGGAAAGAAGAGGATGATACTTGCCTAAAAAAAGAGTATTTTTCAGGGTTGAGAATTCTGGTCTGAATTTGCCTTCAGAGATGGAGATAACCCCTGGATCTCTGTCTTCCTACAAGCAAGAGTTCATTTCAGGTAAACCCAGTGAATTTTGGGCTCAAATGATTTTTCGCAGTTCACAACCCCAAAGCGATTCTCACTATTAACTAAAGAGCATTTATGTAAGAGGAGCTGTGATTTGTATCAGTTTCATAAGCAGAGTTGAACTACATATGGTCTGTAAGAGTAGGAAACACAGTTCTTTTTTTCAGGGCATGCTCTTAGTTCTTGCTGTATTGGAGACGCTGGAAAAAAGAGCTTGGTTCTTGCTTTAAAACAGGGTGTGTTTCATGGATGATAACTCTGGTCTGAATTTTCCTTCACAGAAGTAGTTGAACACCATGATCTGTGTCTTCCTACCAGCAAGAGTTCATTTCTGGAAAACCAAGTGTATTTTGGGCTCAAAAGTCTTCAAACAGTTCTAGAACCCAACGCGATTATCACTATTAACTAAAGAGCATTTATGTAACAGGAGCTGTGGTCTGTATCATTTCATAAGCAGAGTTGAACTACATATGGTCGGTATTAGTAGGAAACACAGTTCTTCTTTTCAGGGCATTCTCATGGTTCTTGCTGTATTTTAGACTCTGGAAAGAAGAGCTTGCTTCTTGGGTTAAAACAGAGTGTGTTTCAGGGATGAGAACTCTGCTCTAAATTTCCATTCACAAACGGAGTTAAACCCCATGATCTGTGTCTTCCTACCAGCAAGAGTTCATTTCTGGTAAACCAAGTGAATTTTTGGCTCAAATGACTTTACACAGTTTTAGAACCCAACGTGATAATCACTATTAACTAAAGAGCATTTATGTAACAGGAGCAGTGGTCTGTATCATTTCATAAGCAGATTTGAACTACATATAGTCCGTATGAGTAGGAAACACAGTTCTTTTTTTCTGGGCATGCTCATGGTTCTTACTGTATTGGAGAGGCTGGAAAGAAGAGGATGATTCTTGCCTTAATACAGATTGTTTTTCAGGGATGAGAACTCTGGTCTGCATTTTGCTTCATAAACGGATTTAAACTCCAGGATCTGTGTCTTCCTACAAGCAAGAGTTCATTTCAGGAAAACACAGTGAATTTAGGGCTCAAATGATTTTTTGCAGTTCACGAACCCAATGCGATTCTCACTATTAACTCAAGAGCATTTATGTAAGAGGAGCTGTGGTTTGTATCAGTTTCATAAGCAGAGTTGAACTACATATGGTCTGTATGAGTAGGAAACACAGTTCTTTTTTTCTGGGCATGCTCATGGTTCTTACTGTATTGGAGAGGGTGGAAAGAAGAGGATGATTCTTGCCATAAAACAGAGTGTTTTTCATTGATGAGAATTCTGGCCTGAATTTGCCTTCAGAGATGGAGTTAAATCCCAGGATCTCTGTCTTCCTACAAGCAAGATTTCATTTCAGGTAAACCCTGTGAATTTGGGGCTCAAATGCTTTTTCGCAGTTCACGAACCCAATGCGATTCTCACTATTAACTCAAGAGCATTTATGTAAGAGGAGCTGTGGTTTGTATCAGTTTCATAAGCTGAGTTGAACTACATATGGTCTGTATGAGTAGGAAACACAGTTCTTTTTTCTGGGCATGCTCATGGTTCTTACTGTATTGGAGTCGCAGAAAAGAAGAGGATGATTCTTGCCTTAAAAATGAGTGTTTTTTACGGATGAGAACTCTGGTCTGAATTTCCCTTTAGAATCGGAGTTAAACCCTAGGATCTGTGTCCTCCTAAAAGCAAGATTTCATTTCTGGTAAACCCAGTGAATTTTGGGCTCAAATGATTTTTCGCAGTACACGAAACTAACGGAATTTTCACTATTTACTAAAAAGCACTCATGTAAGAGGAGCTGTGGTTTGTATCTGTTTCATAAGCAGAGTTGAACTACATATGGTCCGTATGAGTTGGAAACCCAGTTCTTTTTTTCAGAGCATGCTCATGGTTCTTGCTGTATTGGACATGCTGGAAAGAAGAGCTTGCTTCCTGCTTTAAAACAGGGTGTGTTTCATGGATGAGAACTCTGGTCTGAATTTTCCTTCACTAACGGAGTTAAAGCCCATGATCTGTGTCTTCCTACCAGCAAGAGTTCATTTCTGGTAAACCAAGTGAATTTTTGGCTCAAATGACATTACACAGTTCTAGAACCCAACTCGATTATCACTATTAACTAAAGAGCATTTATGTAACAGGAGCTGTGGTCTGTATCATTTCATAAGCAGAGTTGAACTACATATGGTCGGTATTAGTAGGAAACACAGTTCTTCTTTTCAGGACATTCTCATGGTTCTTGCTGTATTTTAGACTCTGGAAAGAAGAGCTTGCTTCTTGGGTTAAAACAGAGTGTGTTTCAGGGATGAGAACTCTGGTCTGAATTTACCTTCAGAAACGGGGTAAACCCCAGGATCTGTGTCTTCCTACAAGAAAGAGTTCATTTCTGGTTAACCCAGAGAATTTTGGGCTCAAATGATTTTTCGCAGTTCACGAACCCAACGGGATTCTCACTATTTACTAAAGAGCATTTATGTAAGAGGAGCTGTGGTTTGTATCTGTTTCATAAGCAGAGTTGAACTAGATATGGTTCGTATGAGTAGGAAACACAGTTCTGTTTTTCATGGCATGCTCGTGTTTCTTGCTGTATTGGAGACGCTGGAAAAAAGAGCTTCGTTCTTGCTTTAAAACAGGGTGTGTTTCATGGATGATAACTCTGGTCTGAATTTTCCTTCACAGAAGTAGTTGAACACCATGATCTGTGTCTTCCTACCAGCAAGAGTTCATTTCTGGAAAACCAAGTGTATTTTGGGCTCAAAAGTCTTCAAACAGTTCTAGAACCCAACGCGATTATCACTATTAACTAAAGAGCATTTATGTAACAGGAGCTGTGGTCTGTATCATTTCATAAGCAGAGTTGAACTACATATGGTCGGTATTAGTAGGAAACACAGTTCTTCTTTTAAGGGCATTCTCATGGTTCTTGCTGTATTTTAGACTCTGGAAAGAAGAGCTTGCTTCTTGGGTTAAAACAGAGTGTGTTTCAGGGATGAGAACTCTGGTCTGAATTTACCTTCAGAAACGGGGTAAACCCCAGGATCTGTGTCTTCCTACAAGAAAGAGTTCATTTCTGGTTAACCCAGAGAATTTTGGGCTCAAATGATTTTTCGCAGTTCACGAACCCAACGGGATTCTCACTATTTACTAAATAGCATTTATGTAAGAGGAGCTGTGGTTTGTATCTGTTTCATAAGCAGAGTTGAACTAGATATGGTTCGTATGAGTAGGAAACACAGTTCTGTTTTTCATGGCATGCTCGTGTTTCTTGCTGTATTGGAGACGCTGGAAAAAAGAGCTTGGTTCTTGCTTTAAAACAGGGTGTGTTTCATGCATGATAACTCTGGTCTGAATTTTCCTTCACAGAAGTAGTTGAACACCATGATCTGTGTCTTCCTACCAGCAAGAGTTCATTTCTGGAAAACCAAGTGTATTTTGTGCTCAAAAGTCTTCAAACAGTTCTAGAACCCAACGCGATTATCACTATTAACTAAAGAGCATTTATGTAAGAGGAGCTGTGGTCTGTATCATTTCATAAGCAGAGTTGAACTACATATGGTCGGTATTAGTAGGAAACACAGTTGTTTCTTTCTGGACATGCTCATGGTTCTTACTGTATTGGAGAGGCTGGAAAGAAGAGGATGATTCTTGCCTTAAAACAGAGTGTTTTTCAAGGATGAGAACTCTCGTCTGAATTTCCCTTCAGAAACGGAGTTAAACACCAGGATCTGTGTCTTCCTACAAGCAAGAGTTCATTTCTGGTAAACCCAGTGAATTTTGGGCTCAAATGATTTTCGCAGTTCACGAACACAACGCGATTCTCACTATTATCTAAAGAGCATTTATGTAACAGGAGCTAAGGTGTATATCATTTCATGAGCAGATTTG
The DNA here is from genome assembly GCA_949786385.1 of Onychomys leucogaster. Lineage (NCBI taxonomy): Eukaryota > Metazoa > Chordata > Mammalia > Rodentia > Cricetidae > Onychomys > Onychomys leucogaster. The sequence continues at coordinate 1,529,929 of CATKUP010000106.1, read as the reverse complement.
AACTACATATAGTCCATATGAGTAGGAAACACAGTTCATTTTTTCTGGGCATACTCTTGGTTCTTACTGTATTGGAGAGGCTGGAAAGAAGAGGTTGATTCTTGCGTTAAAACAGAGTGTTTTTCAGGGTTGAGAATTCTGGTATGAATTTGCCTTCAGAAACAGAGTTAAACGCCAGGATCTGTGTCTTCCTACAAGCAAGAGTTCATTTCAGGAAAACCCAGTGAATTTTGGGCTCAAATGATTTTTTGCAGTTCACGAACCCAACGCGATTCTCACTACTAACTAAAGAGCATTTATGTAAGAGGAGCTGTGGTCTGTTTCATTTCATAAGCAGAGTGGAACTTCATATGGTTCGTATGAGTAGGAAACACAGTTCTTTTTTTCAGGGCATTCTCATGGTTCTTGGTGTATTTTAGACACTGGAAAGAAGAGCTTGCTTCTTATGTTAAAACAGAGTGTGTTTCAGGGATGAGAACTCTGGTCTGAATTTCCCTGCAGATGGGGGGTAAACTCCAGCATCTGTGTCATCCTACAAGCAATAGTTGATTTCTGGTTAACCCTGTGAATTTTGGGCTCAAATGATTTTTCGCAGTTCACGAACACAACGCGATTCTCACTATTAACTCAAGTGCATTTATGTAAGAGGAGGTTTGGTTTGTATCAGTTTTATAAGCAGAGTTGAACTACATATGGTCCGTATGAGTAGGAAACAAAGTTCTTTTTTTCCGGGCATGCTCATGGATCTTGCTGTATTGGGGACGCTGGAAAGCAGAGCTTGCTTCTTCAATTAAAACAGAGTATTTTACAGGGATGAGAACTCTGGTCTGAATTTCCCTTCAGAAATGGAGTAAAACCCATGATCAGTGTCTTCCTACCAGCAAGAGTTCATTTCTGGTAAACCAAGTGAATTTTGACTCAAATGACTTTACACAGTTCTAGAACCCAACGCGATTATCACTATTAACTAAAGAGCATTTATGTAACAGGAGCTGTGGTCTGCATATTTCATAAGCAGATTTGAACTACATATAGTCCATATGAGTAGGAAACACAGTTCTTTTTTTCCGTGCATGCTCATGGTTCTTACTGTATTGGAAAGGCTGGAAAGAAGAGGATGATTCTTGCCTTAAAACAGAGTGTTTTTCAGGGATGAGAACTCAGGTCTGAATTTCCCTTCAGAAATGGAGTTAAACCCCAGGATATGTGTCTTCCTACAAGCAAGAGTTCATTTCTGGTAAACCCAGTGAATTTTGGGCTCAAATGATTTTTCGCAGTTCACGAACCCAACGGGATTCTCACTATTTACTAAAGAGCATTTATGTAAGAGGAGCTGTGGTTTGTATCTGTTTCATAAGCAGAGTTGAACTACATATGGTCCGTATGAGTAGGAAACACAGTTCTGTTTTTCATGGCATCCTCGTGTTTCTTGCTGTATTGGAGACGCTGGAAAGAAGAGCTTGCTTCTTGCTTTAAAACAGGGTATGTTTCATGGATGATAACTCTGGTCTGAATTTTCCTTCACAGAAGGAGTTGAACACCATGATCTGTGTCTTCCTACCAGCAAGAGTTCATTTCTGGAAAACCAAGTGATTTTTGGGCTCAAAAGTCTGCAAAGAGTTCTAGAACCCAACGCGATTATCACTATTAACTAAAGAGCATTTATGTAAGAGGAGCTGTGGTCTGTATCATTTCATAAGCAGAGTTGAACTACATATGGTCGGTATTAGTAGGAAACACAGTTCTTTTTTCAGGGCATGCTCATGGTTCTTGCTGTATTGGAAACACTGGAAAGAAGAGCTTGCTACTTGCTTAAAACAGGGTGTGTTTCATGGATGAGAACTCTGGTCTGAATTTCTCTTCACAAACGGACTTAAACACCATGATCTGTGTCTTCCTACCAGCAAGAGTTCATTTCTGGTAAACCAAGTGAATTTCGGGCTCAAATGACTTTACACAGTTCTAGAACCCAACGGGATTATCACTATTAACTAAAGAGCATTTATGTAAGAGGAGCTGTGGTCTGTATCATTTCATAAGCAGAGTTGAACTACATATGATCCGTTTGAGTAGGAAACACAGTTCTTTCTGGACATGCTCATGGTTCTTACTGTATTGGAGAGGCTGGAAAGAAGAAGATGGTTCTTGCCTTAAAACAGAGTGTTTTTCAAGGATGAGAACTCTGGTCTGAATTTCCCTTCAGAAACGGAGTTAAACACCAGGATCTGTGTCTTCCTACAAGCAAGAGTTCATTTCTGGTAAACCCAGTGAATTTTGGGCTCAAATGATTTTTCGCAGTTCACGAACCCAACACGATTCTCACTATTATCTAAAGAGCATTTATGTAACAGGAGCTAAGGTGTGTATCATTTCATGAGCAGATTTGAACTACATATAGTCCATATGAGTAGGAAACACAGTTCTTTTTTTCTGGGCATACTCATGGTTCTTACTGTATTGGAGAGGCTGGAAAGAAAAGGATGATTCTTGCCTTAAAACAGAGTGTTTTTCAGGGATGAGAACTCTGGTCTGAATTTCCCTTCAGAAACGGAGTAAACCCCAGGATCTGGGTCTTCCTACAAAAAAGAGTTCATTTCTGGTTAACCCAGGGAATTCTGGGCTCAAATGATTTTTCGCAGTTCACGAACACAACAGGATTCTCACTATTAACTCAAGAGCATTTATGTAAGAAGAGGTGTGCTTTGTATCAGTTTCATAAGCATAGTTGAACTACATATGGTCTGTATGAGTAGGAAACACAGTTCTTTTTTCAGGGCATGCTCATGGTTCTTGCTGTATTAGAGACACTGGAAAGAAGAGCTTGCTTCCTGCTTTAAAACAGGGTGTGTTTCATGGATGAGAACCCTTGTCTGAATTTCCCTTCCCTAACGTAGTTAAACTCCATGATCTGTGTCTTCCTACCAGCAAGAGTTCATTTCTGTTAAACCAAGTGAATTTTTGGCTCAAATGACTTTACACAGATCTAGAACACAACACGATTATCACTATTAACTAAAGAGCATTTATGTAACAGGAGCTGTGGTCTGTATCATTTCATGAGCAGATTTGAACTACATATAGTCCGTATGAGTAGGAAACACAGTTCTTTTTTTCCGGGCATGCTCATGGTTCTTACTGTATTTGAGATGCTGGAAAGACGAGGATGATACTTGCCTAAAAAAAGAGTGCTTTTCAGGGTTGAGAATTCTGGTCTGAATTTGCCTTCAGAGATGGAGATAACCTCTGGATCTCTGTCTTCCTACAAGCAAGAGTTCATTTCAGGTAAACCCTGTGAATTTGGGGCTCAAATGCTTTTTCGCAGTTCACGAACCCAATGCGATTCTCACTATTAACTCAAGAGCATTTATGTAAGAGGAGCTGTGGTTTGTATCAGTTTCATAAGAAGAGTTGAACTACATATGGTCTGTATGAGTAGGAAACCCAGTTCTTTTTTTCAGAGCATGCTCATGGTTCTTGCTGTATTGGACATGCTGGAAAGAAGAGCTTGCTTCCTGCTTTAAAACAGGGTGTGTTTCATGGATGAGAACTCTGGTGTGAATTTTCCTTCACTAACGAAGTTAAAGCCCATGATCTGTGTCTTCCTACCAGCAAGAGTTCATTTCTGGTAAACCAAGTGAATTTTTGGCTCAAATGACTTTACACAGTTCTAGAACCCAACGCGGTTATCACTATTAACTAAAGAGCATTTATGTAACCAGAGCAGCGGTCTGTATCATTTCAAGCAGATTTGATTTACATATAGTCCATATGAGTAGGAAACACAGTTCTTTTTTTCTGGGCATGCTCATAGTTCTTACTGTATTGGAGAGGCTGGAAAGAAGAGGATGATTCTTGCCTTAATACAGAGTGTTTTTCAGGGATGAGAACTCTGGTCTGCATTTCGCTTCATAAATGGATTTAAACCCCAAATCTGTGTCTTCCTATAAGCAAGAGTTCATTTCAGGAAAACACAGTGAATTTTGTTCTCAAATGAATTTTTGCAGTTCATGAATCCAACGCGATTCTCACTATTAAGTAAAGAGCATTTATGTAAGAGGAGCTGTGGTTTGTATCAGTTTCGTAAGCAGAGTTGAACTAGATATGATACCTATGGGTAGGAAACACAGTCCTCTTTTCGGGGCTTGCTCATGTTTCTTGATGTATTAGATACGCTGGAAAGGAGCATGCTTCTTGTGTTAAAACAGAGTGTGTTTCATGGAAGAGGACACTGATGTGAATTTCACTTCAGGAACGGATTTAAACCACAGTATCTGCTTCTTACTACAGCAAGAGGTCATTTCTGGTAAACCTAGTAAATATGCGGCTCAAATGAATTTACACAGTTCACAAAAACAACGCGTTTCTCACAATTAACTAAAGAGCATTTATGTTAGAGGAGCTGTGGTTTGTATCAGTTTCATAGGCAGAGTTGTACTAGATATGATCCATATGAGTAGGAAACACAGTTCTTATATTCTGGGCCTGCTCATGTTAATTGCTGTATTGGAGACACTGGAAAAAAGTCCATGGATCTTTCGTTAAAACAGAGTGTGTTTCATGGATGAGAACACAGGTCTGAATTTCCCGTCTGAAACGTATTTAAGGTCCAGAATCTGTGTCTTCCTACAAGCAAGAGGTCATTTCTGGTAAACCCACTGAATTTTGGGCTCAAATGAATTTACACAGTTCACCAACCCAACGCATTTCTTACAATTAAGTCAAGAGCATTTATGTAAGAGGAGCTATGGTTTGTATCAGTTTCATGAGCAGAGTTGAACTAGATATGGTTTGTATGAGTAGGAAACACAGTTCTTTTTTTCTGGGCTTGCTGATGTTTCTTGCTGTATTGGAGACTAAGGAACGAATAGCATGCTTCTTCCGTTAAAACAGAGTGTGTTTCATGGAAGAGAACACTGGTCAGAATTTCCCTTCAGAAACGTAGTTGAACAAAGGATCTGGGTCTTCCTACAGGCAAGAGGTCATTTCTGGTAAACCCAATGATTCTGTAGCTCAAGTGAATTTACACAATTCACAAACCGAATGCGTATCTCATAATTAACTAAAGAGCATTTATGTAAGAGGAGCTGTGGCTTGTATCAGTTTCATGAGCAGAGTTGAGGTAGATATGGTCCGTATGAGTTGGAAACACAGTTCTTTTTTTAGGACTTGCTTATGTTTCTTGCTGTATTGGATAATCTGGAAAGAAGAGCATGTGACTTGCGTTAAAACAGAGTCTGTTTCATGGATGTGAACACTGGTCTGAATTTCCCTTCAGATATGGAGTTACACCACAGGATATGGGTCTTCCTACAAGTAAGAGGTCATTTCTGGTAAACCCACTGAAATTTGGTCTCAAATGAATTTACACAACTCAAGAAACCAACGCGTTTATCACTATTAAGTAAAGAGCATTTATTTAAAAGGAGCTGTGGTTTTTATCAGTTTCCTAAGCTGAGTTGAACTAGATATGGTCCGTATGAGTAGGAAACACAGTTCTTATTTTCTGGACTTGCTCATATTTCTTGCTGTATTGCAGACGCTGGAATGAAGAGCATGAATCTTGCGTTGCAACACAGTGTGTTTCAACGAAGAGAACACTGGTCTGAATTTCCCTTCAGAAACGTTGTTAAACTACAGGATCTGTGTCTTCCTACAAGCAAGAAGTCATTTCTGGTAAATCCAGTGAATGTGCAGCTCAAATGAATTTACCCAGGTCACAAACCCAACGCGTTTCTTACAATTAACTATAGAGCATTTATGTAAGAGGAGCTGTTTTGTATCAGTTTCATGAGCAGAGTTGAACTAGATTTGGTTCGTGTGAGTAGGAAACACAGTTCATTTTTTCTAGGCTTGCTGATATTTCTTGATGTATTGGAGACTAAGGAAGGAACAGCGTGCATCTTCCGTTAAAACAGAGTGTGTTTCATGGAAGAGAACACTGGTCAGAAATTCCCTTCAGTAACGGAGATGAACCACAGGATCTGTGTCTTCCTACATGCAAGAGGTCATTTCTGGTAAATCCAGTGATTTTGCAGCTCAAATGAATTTACACAGTTCACAAACCGAACGCGTTTCTCACAATTAACTAAAGAGCTTTTATTTAGTAGGAGCTGTGGTTTATATCAGTTTCATAATCAGAGTTGAACTAGATGTGATCCCTATGGGTAGGAAACACAGTTCTTTTTTCAGGGCTTGCTCATATTTCTTGCTGTATTGGAGACGCTGGAAAGGAGCATGCTTCTTGTGTTAAAACAGAGTGTGTTTCATGGAAGAGGACACTGATGTGAATTTCACTTCAGGAACGGAGTTAAACCATAGTATCTGCTTCTTCCTACAAGCAAGAGGTCATTTCTGGTAAACCAAGTGAATATGCGGCTCAAATGAATTTACACAGTTCGCAAAACCAACGCGTTTCTCACAATTAAATAAAGAGCATTTATGTTAGAGGAGCTGTGGTTTGTATCAGTTTCATAGGCAGAGTTGTACTAGATATGGTCCATGTGAGTAGGAAACACAGTTCTTATATTCTGGGCTTGCTCATGTTTATTGCTGTATTGGAGACGCTGGAAAAAAGTCCATGCTTCTTTCATTAAAACAGAGTGTGTTTCATGGATGAGAACACAGGTCTGAATTTCCCGTCTGAAACGTATTTAAGGTCCAGGATCTGTGTCTTCCTACATGCAAGAGGTCATTTCTGGTAAACCCAGTGAATTTGCGGCTGAAATGAATTTATGCAGTACACAAAACAAAGGCGTCTCTCACTATTAAATAAAGAGCATACATGTAAGAGTAGCTTAGTTTTGTATCAGTTTCATGAGCGGAGTTGAAGTAGATATGGTCCATATGAGTAGGAAACACAGATCTTTTTTCATGGGCTTGCTCATGTTTCTTGCTCTCTTGCAGACTCTGGAAATAAGAGTAATCTCTTTGCGTTAAAACAGACTGTGTTTCATGGAAGAGAACACTGGTCAGAATTTCCCTTCTGAAATGGATTGAAGTTACAGGATCTGTGTCTTCCTACAAGCAGGAGGTCATTTCTGGCAAACCCACTGAATTTTGGGCCCAAATGAATTTACACAGTTCACAAACCCAACGTATTTCTCAATATTAACTAAAAACCATTTATTTCAGAGGGGCTGTTGTTTGTATTAGTTTCATAAGCTGAGTTGAACGAGATATGATCCATATGAGTAGGAAACACAGTTCTTTTATTCGTGGCTTGCTCATGTGTCCTGCGTTATTGCAGAAGCTGGAAGAATAGCATGCTTCTTGCGGTAAAACAGAGTGTGTTTCATGGAAGTGAACACTGGTCTGAATTTCCCTTAAGAAACGGAGTTAAACCACAGGTTCTGTGTCTTCCTAGAACCAAGAGGTCATTTCTGGTATAACAAGTGAATTTGCAGCTCAAATGAATTTACACAGTTCACAAACCCAACTTAGTTCTTGCAATTAACTAAAGAGCATTTACGTAAGAATAGCTGTGCTTTGTATCTGTTTCATGAGCAGAGTTCAACTAGATGTGGTCCGTATGAGTAGGAAACACAGTTCTTTTATTGTGGGCTTGGTCATATTTCTTGCTGTATTTCAAACGGTGGAAAGAAGAGAATGCTTCTTGCATTCAAACAGAGCGTGTTACATGGATGAGAACACAGGTCTGAATTTTCCTTCTGAAATGGATTTAAGAGCCAGGATCTGAGTCTTCCTACAAGCAGGAGGTCATTTCTGGTAAACCTACTGAATTTTGGGCTCAAATGAATTTACACAGTTCTCAAACTCAACGTGTTCCTCACTATTAACTAAGTATGATTTATTTAACAGGAGCTGTGGTTTGTATCAGTTTCATAAGCAGAGTTGAACTAGATATGATCCGTATGAGTAGGAAACACAGTTCTTTTTTTCTTGGCTTGTTCATGTTTCTTGTTGCATTGGAGACTAAGGAAGGATCAGCATGGTTCTTCCGTTAAAACAGAGTGTGTTTCATGGAAGAGAACACTGGTCAGAATTTCCCTTCAGAAACGGAAATAAACCACAGCATGTGTGTCTTCCTACAAGCAAGAGGTCATTTCTGGTAAACCCAATGATTTTGCAGCTGAAATGAATATAAACAGTTCACAAATTGAACCCGTTTCCTACAATTTAACTAAAGAGCATTTATGTAAGATGAGCTGTGGTTTGTATCAGTTTCATGAGCATAGTTCAACTAGATATGGTCGGTATGAGTAGGAAACACAGTTCTTTTTTTCGGGGCTAGCTCATGTTTCTTGCTGTATTGGAGCCTCTGGAAAGAAGAGCATGCATCTTGCGTTAAAACAGAGTGTGTTTCACGGATGAGAACACTGGTCTGAATTTCCCTTCAGAAACGAAGTTAAAACACAGGATATGTGTCTTCCGACAAGCAAGAGGTCATTTCTGGTAAACCCATGGAAATTTGGGCTCAAATGAATGTACACAGCTCACGAACACAACACGTTTATCACTATTAACTAAAGAGCATTTATTAAAAATGAGCTGTGGTTTTTATCAGTTTCATAAGCAGAGTTCAACTAGATATGGTCCATATGAGTAGGAAACACAATTCTTTTTTTCTGGGCGTGCTCATATTTCTTGCTGTATTACAGACGCTTGAAAGAAGAGAATGTTTCTTGCGTTACAACACAGTGTATTTCCTGGAATAGAACTCTGGTCAGAATTTCCCTTCAGAAACGTAGTTAAATCAGAGTATCTGTGTCTTCCTACAAGCAAGAGGTCATTTCTGGTAAAAACAGTGAATTTGCGGGAAAAAGGAATTAATGCAGAACACAAACCCAAGGTGTTTCTCACTATTAATTAAAGAGGATTTATTTAACATGAGCTGGGTTTTGTATGAGTTTCATAATCAGAGTTGAACTAGATATGGTCCGTATGAGTAGGAAACACATTTCATTTATCTGGGCTTGCTCATATTTCTTGCTGTATTGAAGAATCTGGAAAGAAGAGAATACTTCTTCCATTAAAACAGAGTGTGTTTCATTGAAGAGAACAGTGGTATGAATTTCCCTTCAGGAACGGAGTTAAACCACAGTATCTGTGTTTTGCTACAAGCAAGAGGTCATTTCAGGTAAACCTAATGAATTTGCGGCTCAAATGAATTTACACAGTTCACAAAACCAACAGGTTTCTCACAATTAACTAAAGAGTATTTATGTTAGAGGAGTTGTGGTTTGTATCAGTTTCATAAGCAGAGTTGTACTAGATATGGTCTGTATGAGTAGCAAACACAGTTCTTTTATTCTGGGCTTCCTAGTGTTTATTGCAGTATTGGAGAATCTGGAAAGAAGAGCATGCTTCTTGCATTAACACTGAGTGTGTTTCATGGAAGAGAGCACTGCTGTGAATTTCCCATCAGAAACGGAGATAAACCACAGGATGGGCATCTTCATACATACCAGAGGTCATTTAACAGGAGCTGTGGTTTGTATCAGTGTCACAAGCAGAGTTGAAATAGATATGGTCCGTATGAGTAGGAAACACACTTCTTTTATTCTGGGCATGCTCTTTTTTCTTGCTGTATTGGAGACGCTGGAAAGAAGAGAATGCTTCTTGCATTAAAACAGAGCATGTTACATGGATGAGAACACAGGTCTGAATTTTCCTTCTGAAATGGATTTTAGGGCAAGGATCTGTGTCTTCCTACAAGCAGGAGTTCATTTCTGGTAAACCCACTGAATTTTGGGCTCAAATGAATTTACACAGTTCTCAAACCCAACGTGTTTCTCACTATTAACTAAAGATGATTTATTTAACAGTAGCTGTGGTTTGTATCAGTTTCATAAGCATAGTTGAACTAGATATGGTCCAAATGATTTGGAAACACAGTTCTTTTTTTCTGGGCTTGCTCATGTTTCTTGCTGCATTGGAGATTAAGGAAGGAACTGCATGCTTCTTCTGTTAAAACACAGTGTGTTTCATGGAAGAGAACACTGATCAGAATTTCCCTTCAGAAACGGAGGGAAACCACAGGATCTGTGTCTTCCTACAAGCAAGAGATCATTTCTGGTAAACCCAATGATTTTGCAGCTCAAATTAATTTACACAGTTCACAGCTATGGTTTGTATCAGTGTCATAATCAGAGTAGAACTAGATATGATCCCTATAGGTAGGAAACACAGTTCTTTTTTCGGGGCTTGCTCATGTTTCTTGCCGTATTGGAGACGATTGGAAGGAGCATGCTTCTTGCGTTAAAACAGAGTTTGTTTCATGGATGAGAACACAGGTCTGAATTTCCCATCTGAAATGTATTTAAGATCCAGGATCAGTGTTTTCCTATAAGAAAGATGTCATTTCTGGTAAACCCAGTGAATTTGTGACTCAAATGAATTCAAGCACAACACAAACCCAAGGCCTTTCTCACTATTAACTAAAGAGCATTTATTTAACTTGAGCTGTGGTTTGTATCAGTTTCATAATCAGAGTTGAACAAGATATGGTCCGTATGAGTAGGAAACACAGTTCTTTTATTCTGGGCTTGCTCATATTTCTTGCTCTATTGGAGAATCTGGAAAGAAGAGAATGTTTCTTCCGTTAAAACAGAGTGTTTTTCGTGGAAGAGAACACTGGTCTGAATTTCCTTCATAAAAGGAGATATACCACTAGATCTGTGTCTTCCTGCAAGCAAGAGTTCATTTCTGGTAAACCCAGTGAATTTGTCACTCAAATGATTTTACACAGTTTACGAACCTAACACGTTTCTCACAATTAACTAAAGAGCATACATGTAAGATGAGCTGTGTTTTGTGTCAGTTTCATGAGCAGAGTTGAACTAGATATGGTCCGAATGATTTGGAAACCCAGTTCTTTTTTTCTGGGCTTGCTCCTGTATTGCTGTATTGGAGACTAACAAAGGAACAGCATGCTTCTTGCGTTAAAACAGAGTGTGTTTCATGCATGAGAACACTGGTTTGATTTTCTTTTTCTAAACGAAGTTAAACCACAGGATCTGTGTCTTCCTATAAGCAAGAGGTCATTTCTGATACACCCAGTGAATTTGCAGCTCAAATGAATTTACACAGTTCACAAACACAACGCGTTTCCTACAATTAACTAAAGAGCATTTATGTAAGAGGAGCTGTGGTTTGTATCAGTTTCATGAGCAGAGTTGAACTAGATATGGTCCGAATAATTTGGAAACACAGTTCTTTTTTTCTGGGCTTGCTCCTGTATTGCTGTATTGGAGACTAACGAAGGAACAGCATGCTTCTTCTGTTAAATCAGAGTGTGTTTCATGGAAGAGAACACTGGTCAGAATTTCCCTTCAGAAACGGAGATAAACCACAGGATCTGTGTCTTCCTACAAGCAAGAGATCATTTCTGGTAAACCCAATGATTTTGCAGCTCAAATGAATTTACACAGTTCACAAAATGAACCCGTTTCTCACAATTTAACTAAAAAGCATTTATGTAACATGAGCTGTGGTTTGTATCAGTTTCATGAGCAGAGTTGAACTAGATAAGGTCCGTATGAGTAGGAAACACAGTTCTTTTTTTCTGGGCTTGCTCATGTTTCTTGTTGTATGGGATAATCTGGAAAGAAGAGCATGATTCTTGCGTTAAAACAGAGTGTGTTTCATGCATGAGAACACTGGTTTGATTTTCCTTTTCTAAACGAAGTTAAACCACAGGATCTGTGTCTTCCTACAAGCAAGAGGTCATTTCTGATAAACCCAGTGAATTTGCAGCTCAAATGAATTTACACAGTTCACAAACACAACGCGTTTCCTACAATTAACTAAAGAGCATTTATGTAAGAGGAGCTGTGGTTTGTATCAGTTTCACGAGCAGAGTTGAACTAGATATGGTCCGAATAATTTGGAAACACAGTTCTTTTTTTCTGGGCTTGCTCATGTTTATTGCTGTATTGGAGACTAAGGAAGGAACAACATGCTTCTTCTGTTAATACAGAGTCTGTTTAATGGAAGAGAACAATGGTCAGAATTTACCTTTAGAAACGGAGATAAACCACAGGATCTGTGTCTTCCTACAAGCAAGAGGTCATTTCTCATAAACCCAGTGAATTTGCGGCTTAAATGTATTTACACAGAACACACACCCAACGCGTATCTCACTATTAACTAAAGAGCATTTATTTAACAGGAGCTGTGGTTTGTATCAGTTTCATAAGCAGAGTTGAACTAGATATGGTCCATATGAGTAGGAAACACACTTCTTATTTTCTCGGCTTGCTCATCATTCTTGCTGTATTGCAGACGCAGGAAAGAAGAGCATGCTTCTTGCGTCAAAATGGAGTGTGTTTCATGGATGAGAACACAGGTCTGAATTTTCCTTCTGATATGGTTTGAAATTACAGGATCTGTGTCTTCCTACAAGAAAGAGGTCATTTCTCATAAACCCAATGATTTTGCAGCTCAAATGAATTTACACAGTTCACAAATTGAACCCGTTTCTCACAATTTAACTAAAGAACATTTATGTAACATGAGCTGTGGTTTGTATCAGTTTAATGAGCAGAGTCTAACTAGATATGGTCCGTATGAGTAGGAAACACAGTTCTTTTTTTCTGGGCTTGCTCATGTTTCTTGCTGTATTGGAGACTCTGGAAAGAAGAGCATGCGTCTGGTGTTAAAACAGAATGTGTTTCACGGATGAGAATACTGGTCTGAATTTCCCTTCAGAAATGGAGTTAAAACACAGGATCTGTGTCTTACTACAAGCAAGAGGTCATTTCTGGTAAAGCAGTGAATTTGTGGTTCAAATGAATTTACACAGAAGACAAACCCAAGGCATTTCTCAGTATTAACTAAAGAGCATTTATTTATCAGGAGCTGTGGTTTGCATCAGTTTCATTATCAGAGTAGAACTAGATATGATCCCTATGGATAGGAAACACCGTTCTTTTTTCGGGGATTGCTCATGTTTCTTGCTGTATTGGAGACGGTGGAAAGGAGCATGCTTCTTGGGTTAAAACAGAGTGTGTTTCATGGAAGAAGTCACTGGTCTGAATTTCCTTTCAAAAACAGAGTTAAATCACAGTATCTTTGTCTTCCTACAAGCAAGAGGTCATTTCTGGTAAACCCAGTGAATTTGCAGCTCAAATGAATATACACAGTTCACAAATCCATCGCGTTTCGCACAGTTAACTAAAGAGCATTTATGTAAGAGGTGCTGTTGTTTGTATCAGTTTCATAAGCGGCGTTGAACTAGATGAGATCTGTATGAGTAGGAAACACAGTACTTTTATTCTGGGCTTGCTCCTGTTTCATGCTGTATTGGAGCCCCTGGAAAGAAGAGCATGCTTCTTACGTTAAAACAGAGTGTGTATCATGGATGAGAACACAAGTCTGAAATTCCCTTCTGTAATGTATTTAAGGTCCAGTATCTGTGTCTTCCTACAAGCAAGAGGTCATTTCTGGTAAACCCTGTGAATTTGCGGCTCAAATGAATTTACGCAGAACACAAACCCAAGGTGTTTCTCACTATTAACCAAAGAGCATTTATTTAACATGTGCTGTGATTTGTATCAGTTTCATATGCAGAGTTGTACTAGATGTGGTCCGTATGAGTAGGAAACACAGTTCTTTTTTCTGGGCTTGCTCAATGTTTTGTACTATTGGAGACTCTGGAAAGAAGAGCATGCTTCTTGCGTAAAACAGAGTGTGTTTCATGGAAGAGGACACTGGACAGAATTTCCCTTCAGGAACAGACTTAAACCACATGATCTGTGTCTTCCTACAAGGAAGAGGTCATTCCTGGTAAATCCAATGATTTTGCGGCTCAAATGAATTTACACAGTTCACAAAGCCAACGCGTTTCTCACAATTAACTAAAGGGCATTTAAGTAAGAGGAGCTGTGGTTTGTTTCAGTTCATGAGCAGAGTTGAACTAGATATGGTTCTTATGAGTAGGAAACACAATTCTTTTTTCTCGTCTTGCTCACGTTTCTTGATCTATTGGAAACTCTGGAAAGATCATGCGTCTTGCGTTAAATCAGAGTGCGTTTCATGTATGAGAATACTGGTCTGAATTTCCCTTCAGAAAGAGAGTTCAAGCACAGCATCTGTTTCTTCCTACAAGCAAGAGTTCATTTCTGTTAAACCCACTGAAATTTGGGCTCAAATGAATTTACACAGCTCAAGAACCAATGGCGTTTATCACTATTAATTAAAGAGCATTTATTTAACAAGAGCTGTGCTTTATATCAGTTTCATAAGCAGAGTTGAACTAGATATGGTCCGTGTGAGTAGGAAACACAGTTCTTTTTTTCTGGGCTTGCTCATATTCCTTGCTGTATTGCAGACCCTGGATAGAAGAGCATGCTTCTTGCGTTAATACAGAGCGTGTTTCATGGATGAGAACACAGGTCTGAATTACCTTTTTCCGAAACGGATTTAAGGGCCAGGATCTGTGTCTTCCTACAAGCAGGAGGTCATTTCTGGTAGACATACTGAATATTGGGCTCTAATGAATTTACACAGTTCTCAAACCCAATGTGTTTCTCAATATTAACTAAAGAGGATTTAATTAACAGTAGCTGTGGTTTGTATCATTTTCATAAGCAGAGTTGAACTAGATATGATCCATATTATTAGGAAACACAGTTCTTTTATTGGGGCTTGCTCATGTTTCTTGCTATATTGCAGATGCTGGAAAGAAGAGCTTGCTTCTTGCGTTAAAACAGAGTGTGTTTCATGGAAGAGAACACTGGTCTGAATTTTCCTTAAGAAACGGAGTTAAACCACAGGATCTGTGTATTCCTACAAGCAAGAGTTCATTTCTGGTAAACCCAGTGAATTTGTAGCTCAAATGAATTTACACAGAACACAAACCCAACGTGTTTCTCACTATTAACTAAAGAGCATTTATTTAACAGGAGCTGTTGTTTGTATCAGTTTCTTAAGCAGAGTTGATCTAGATATGGTCCGTATGAGTGAAACACAGTTCTTTTTTTTTTTCTCGTTTTGCTCATGTTTCTGGCTATATTGCAGACGCTGGAAAGAAGAGCATGCTTCTTTCGTTAAAACAGAGTGTGTTTCATGGTAGAGAACACTGGTCTGAATTTCCCTTCAGAAACGGAGTTAAACTGCAGGATCTATGTCTTCCAACCAGCCAGAGGTCATTTCTGGTAAACCCAGTGAATTTGAGTCTAAAATGAATTTACACAGAACACAAACCCAACGCGTTTCTCACTATTAACGAAAGAGTATTAATTTAGCCGGAGCTGTGGTTTATATCAGTTTCATAATCAAGTTGAACTAGATATGATCCCTATGAATAGGAAACACAGTTGTTTTTATGGGGCTTGCTCTTGTATCTTGCTTTATTGGAGACGCTTGAAAGTAGCATGCTTCTTGCATTAAAACAGAGTGTTTTTCATGGAAGAGGACACTGGTCTGAATTTCCGTTCAGAAACTGAGTTAAAACACAGGATCTGTGTCTTCCTACAAGCAAGAGGTCATTTCTGGTTAACCAAGTGATTTTGCTACACAAATGAACTTACACAATTCACGAACCCAACATGTTTCTCACAATTAACTAAGGAGCATATAGTTAAGAGGAGCTGTGGTTTGTATCAGTTTTATAAGCAGAGTTGAACTAGATATTATCCGTTTGAGTAGGAAACACAGTTCTTTTATTCGGGGCTTGCTCATGTTTCTTGCTGTATTGGAGATGCTGGAAAGAAGAGAATGCTTCTTGTGTTAAAACAGAGTGTGTTTCATGATGAGTACACAGGTCTGAATTTGCATTCTGATATGGATTTAAGATCCAGGATCTGGGTCCTCCTACAAGCCAGAGGTCATTTCTGGTAAACCCAGTGAATTTGACTCTGAAATGAATTTTCACAGAACACAAATCCAACGCGTTTCTCACTATTAATGAAAGAGCATTAATTTAGCAGGAGCTATGGTTTGTATCAGTTTCATAATCAGAGTTGAACTATATATGATGGCTATGAGTAGGAACCACAGTTCTTTTTTCTGGGCTTGCTCATGTTTCTTGCTGTATTAGAGACGCTGGAAAGGAGCATGCTTCTTGCGTTAAAACAGAGTGTGTTTCATGCATGAGAACACTGGTCTGAGTTTCCATTCAGGACGGAGTTAAACCACAGTATCTGCTTCTTCATACCAGCAAGAGGTCATTTCTGGTAAAGCCAGTGAATTTGTGGCTCAAATGAATTTATGCAGAACACAAACCCAAAGGGTTTCTCACTCTTAACTTAAGAGAATTTATTTAACAGCAGCTGTGGTTTGTATCATTTTCATGAGCAGAGTTGAACTAGATATGGTCCGTATGAGTAGGAAACACAGTTCATTTTTTCTGGGCTTGTGCAGGTTTCTTGCTCTGTTGGAGAAGCTTGAAAGAAGAGCATGCGTCTTGATTTAAAACAGAGCGTGTTTCATGGATGAGAACTCTGGTCTGAATTTCCCTTCAGAAACGGAGTTAAACCACAGCATGTGTCTTCCTACAAGCAAGAGGTCATTTATGGTAAAGTCATTGTAATTTGGGCTCAAAAGAATTTACACTGTTCACAAACTCAACGCGTTTCTCACAATTAACTAAAGAGCATTTATTTCTTAGGAGCTGTGGTTTGTATCAGTTTCATAAGTAGAGTTGAACTAGATATATTCCATATTAGTAGGAAAAACATTTCTTTTTTTCTGGGCTTACTCAGGTTTCTTGCTCTATTGGAGAATCTGGAAAGAAGAGCATGTTTCTTGCATTAAACAGAGTGTGTTTCATGGAAGAGAATACTGCTCTGAATTTCCCTTCAGAATCGGAGTTAAACCACAGGATCTGTGTCTTCCTATAAGCAAGAGGTCTTTTCTGGTACACCCAGTGAATTTGCGGCTCAAATGAAATTACACAGTTCACGAACCCAACGCCTTTCTCACAATTAACTAAAGAACATTTATGTAAGAGGAACTGTGGTTTGTATCAGTTTCATGAGCAGAGTTGAACTTGATATTGTCCGTTCAAGTAGGAAACACAGTTCTTTTTTTCTGGGCTTGGTCCTGTTTCTTGCTGCATTGGAGAATCTGGAAAGAAGAGCATGCTTCTTGCGTTAAAACAGAGTGTGTTTCATGGAAGAGGACACTGGTCTGAATTTCCCTTCACAAATGGATTTAAAGTCCAGGATCTGTGTCTTCCTACAAGTAAGAGCTCATTTCTGGTAAACCCATTGTATTTGGGTCTCAAATGAATTAACACAGTTCACAAACCCAATGCCATTCTCACTATTAACTAAAGCACATTTACTTAACAGGAGCTGTGGTTTGTATCAGTTTCATAATCAGAGTTGAAGTATATATGATGGCTATGAGTAGGAACCACAGTTCTTTTTTCTGGGCTTGCTCATTTTTCTTGCTGTATTGGAGACGCTGGAAAGAGGAGCATGCTTTCTGCGTTAAAACTGAGTGTGTTTCATGGATGAGAACACTGGTCTGAATTTCCCTTCAGAAACGGAATTAAACCACAGGATCTGTGTCTTCCTACAAGCAAGGGACCACTTATGGAAAAACCATTGAATTTGTGGCTGAAATGAATTTACACAGAGCACAAACCCAACGCGTTTCTCACTATTAACTAAAGAGCATTTATTTAACATGAGCTGTGTTTTGCATCAGTTTCATGAGCCCAGTTAAACTAGGTATGATCAGTATGAGTAGGAAACACAGTTCTTTTATTCTGGGCTTACTCTTGTTTCTTGCTGTATTGGAGACGCTGGAGAGAAGTGCATGCTTCTTGCGTTCAAACAGACTGTGTTTCATGGAAGACAACACTGTTCTGAATTTCACTACAGAAACGGAGTTAAACCACAGTTCTGTGTCTTCCTTAAAGCAAGAGGTCATTTCTGGAAAACCCACTGTAATTTGGGCTCAAATGAATTTACACATTTCACAAACCCAATGTGTTTCTCACAATTAACTAAAGAGCATTTATTTAATAGGAGCCTTGGTTTGTATCATTTTCCTTAGCAGAGTTGAACTAGATATGTTCCATATGAGTAGGAAACACATTTCTTTTTCTGGGCTTGCTCAGGTTTCTTGCTGTATTAGAGACGCTGGAAAGAAGAGCATGCTTCTTGCTTTAAACCATAGTGTGTTTCATGGAAGAGGACACTGGTCTGAATTTCCCTTCAGAAACGGAGTGAAACCATAGGATATGTGTCTTCCTACAAGCAAGAGGTCATTTCTGGTAAACCCATTGAATTTACGGCTCAAATGAATTTACACAGTTCATGAATCCAACGCGTTTCTCACAATTAACTAAAGAGCATTTATGTAAGAGGAGTTATGGTTTGTATCAGTTACAGGTGCAGAGTGGAACTAGGTATGATCCGTTCCGAGAAGGAAACAGAGTTCTTTTTTTCTGGGCTTGCGCAAGTTTCTTTCTCTATTGGAGACGCTTGAAAGAAGAGCATGCTTCTTTCATTAAAACAGAGCGTGTTTCATGGAAGAGAACTCTGGTCTGAATTTCCCTTCAGAAACAGAGTTTAACCACAGGATCTGTGTCTTCCTACAAGCAAGAGTTCATTTCTGGTAAACCCAGTGAATTTGTGGCTCAAATGAATTTTCACAAAACACAAACCCAACGCGTTTCTCACTATTAACTAAAGAACATTTATTTAACATGAGCTGTGTTTTGTTTCAGTTTCATAAGCACAGTTGAACTAGATATGGTCCGTATGAGAAGGGAAACATAGTTCATTTGTCGGGGCTTGCTCACGTTTCTTGCTGTATTGTTGACGCTGGAAAGAAGAGCATGCTTCTTGCGTTAAAACAGAGTGTGTTTCATGGAAGACAACACAGTTCTGAATTACACTTCAGAATCGGAGTTAAACCACAGGATCTGTGTCTTCCTAAAAGCAAGAGGTCATTTCTGGTATACCCACTTATTTGTGGGCTCAAATGAATTTACACGGCTCACGAAACCATCGCGTTTCTCACTATTAACTAAAGAGCATTTATGTAAGAGGAGCTGTGGTTTGTATCAGTTTCATAAGCAGAGTTGAACTACATATGGTCCGTCTGAGTAGGAAACACAGTTCTTTTTTTCAGGGCATGCTCATGTTTCCTGCTGTATTGGAGACGCTGGAAAGAAGAGCATGCTTCTTTCATTAAAACAGAGTATGTTTCATTGAAGATAACACTGGTTGGAATTTCCCTTCAGAAACAAAGTGAAAAAACAGGATCTGTGTCTTCCTACAAGCAAGAGTTCATTTCTGGTAAACCAAGTGAATTTACGTCACAAATAAATTTACAAAGTTCATGAACCCAACACGTTTCTCACTATTAACTAAAGAGAATTTATTCAACAGGAGCTGTGGTTTGTATGAGTTTCATAAGCCGAGTTACACTAGATATGGTTCATATGAATAGGAAACACAGTTCTTTTATTCTGGGCTTGCTCATGATTCTTGCTGTATTGGAGACGCTGGAAAGAAGAGCATGCTTCTTACGTTAAAATAGAGTCTGTTTCATGGTTGAGAACACAGGTCGAATTTCCCTTCTAAAATGAATTTAAGGTCCAGGATCTGTGTCTTACTACAACCCAGAGGTCATTTCTGGTAAGCGCAGTGAATTTGTGGCTCAAATGAATTTACACAGTTCACGAAACCAATGCGTTTCTCACAATTAACTAAAGAGCATATATGTAAGAGGAGCTGTGGTTTGTATCATTTTCATGAGCAGAGTTGAACTAGATATGGTCCGTATAAGTATGAAACACAGTTCTTTTTTGTGGGCTTGCTCATGTTTCTTGCTCTATTGGAGTAGCTTGAATGAGGAGCATGCTTCTTGCGTTAGAACAGAGCGTGTTCAATGGAAGAGAACTCTTGTCTTAATTTCCCTTCAGAAACAGAGTTAAACCACAGGTTCAGTGTCTTCCTACAAGCAAGAGGTCATTTCTGGTAAACCCAGTGAATTCGTGGCTCAAATGAATTTACACAGTACGCAAACCAAACGCGTTTCTCACTATTAACTAAAGAGCATTTATTTAACATGAGCTCTGTTTTGTATCAGTTTCATAAGCACAGTTGAACTAGATATGGTCCGTATGAGTAGGAAACACAGTTCTTTTTCAGGGCTTGCTCATGTTTCTTGCTGTATTGGAGATGCTGGAAAGAAGAGTATGCTTCTTGCCTTAAAACACAGTGTGTTTCATGGAAGAGGACACTGCTCTAAATTTCCCTTCAGAAATGGAGTTAAACCACAGGATCTGTGTCTGCCTTCCATCAAGAGGTCATTTAGGTAAAGCAAGTCAATTTGCAGCTCTAATGAATTTACACAGAAAACAAACCCAACGCGTTTCTCACTATTAAATAAAGAGCATTTATTTAATAGGAGCTGTGGTTTGTATCAGATTCATAGTCAGAGTTAAACTAGATATCATGCCTATGAGTACTAAACACAATTTTTTGTTCGTGGCTTGCTCATGTTTCTTGCGGTATTGGAGACTCTGGAAAGTAGAGCATGCTTCTTGCGATAAAACAGAGTGTGTATTATGGATGAGAACACTGGTCTGAATTTCCCTTAAGAAATGGAGTTAAACCACAGGGTCTGTGTCTTCATACAAGCAAGAGGTCATTTTTGGTAAACCCAGTCAATTTGCGGCTCAAATGAATTTACACCGAACAAAAACCCAAAGCGTTTCTCACTATTAACTAAAGAGCATTTATTTAACAGGAGCTGTGGTTTGTATCAGTTTCATAATCAGAGTTGAACTAGATATGATGTCTATGAGTAGGAAACACAGTTCTTTTTTCAGGGCTTGCTCATGTTTGTTGCTGTATTGCAGACGCTGGAAAGAAGAGCATGCTTCTTTCGTTAAAACAGACTGTGTTTCATGGAAGACAACACTGTTCTGAATTTCACTTCAGAAACGGAGTTAAACCACAGGATCTGTGTCTTCCTGAAAGCAAGAGGTCATTTCTGGAAAACCCACTGTAATTTGGGCTCAAATGAATTTACACAGTTCACAAACCCAACGCGTTTCTCACAATTAACTACAGAGCATTTATTTAACAGGAGCTGTGGTTTGTATCAGTTTCTTGAGCAGTGTTGAACTAGATATAGTCCGTATGAGTATGAAACACAGTTCTTTTTTTTCTGGGCTTAGTCATGTTTCTTGCTGTATTGGAGACTCTGGAAAGAAAAGCATGCTTCTTGTGTTAAAACAGACTGTGTTTAATGGAAGAGAACACTGGTCTGAATTTCCCTTCAGAAATGGATTCAAGGTCCAGGATCTGTGTCTTCCTATAAGCATAGGTCATTTCTGGTAAACCCACTGTATTTTGGGCTCAAATGAATTTACACTGTTCACAAACCCAACACGTTTCTCACAATTAACTCAAGAGCATTTATTTAACAGGAGCTGTGGTTTGTAACAGTTTCATAAGCAGAGTTGAACTAGATACGTTCCATATTAGTAGGAAACACATTTCTTTTTTTTTGGGGGGGGGCTTGCTCAAGTTTCTTGCTCTATTGGACACGCTTGAGAGAAGAGCATGCTTCTTCCGTTAAAACAGAGTGTGTTTCATAGACGATAACACTGCTCTGAATTTCCCTTCAGAAACGGAGTTAATGCACAGGATCTGTGTCTTCCCACAAGCAAGAGGTCATATCTGGTAAACCCAGTAATTTGCGGCTCAAATGAATTTACACCTAACACAAACTCAACACGTTTCTCACTATTAAATAAAGAGCATTTAGTTAACATGAGCTGTGGTTTGTATCAGTTTCATAATCAGAGTTGAACTAGATATGATGCCTATAAGTATGAAACACAGTTCTTTTTTCGAGGCTTGCTCATGTTTCTTGGTGTATTGGAGACGCTGGAAAGAAGAGCATTCTTCCTGCATTGAAACAGAGTGTGTTTCATGGAAGAGAACACTGGTCTGAATTTACCTTCAGAAATGGAGTTAAAGCATAGGATCTGTGTCTTCCTACAAGCAAGAGTTCATTTCTGGTAAACCCAGTGAATTGAGGGCTCACATGAATTTACACAGTTCATGAACCCAACGCATATCTCACAATTAACTAAAGAGCATATATGTAAGATGAGCTGTGGTTTGTATCAGTTTCATAATCAGAGTTGAACTAGATATGTTCCATATGTGTAAGAAACACATTTCTTTTTTAAGGGGTTGCTCACGATCCTTTCTCTATTGGAGATGCTTGAAAGAAGAGCATGCTTCTTGCGTTAAAACAGAGTGTGTTTCATGGAATTAAACACTGGTCTGAATTTCCCTTCAGAAACGGAGTTAAATCACAGGATCGGTGTCTTCCTACTAGCACGAGGGCATTTCTGGTAAACCCCGTGAATTTGTGGCTCAAATGAATTTACACAGACCACAAACCCAACGTGTTTCTCACTATTAACTAAAGAGCATTTATTTAACAATAGCTGTGGTTTGTATCAGTTTCATAAGCAGAGTTGAACTAGTTATGGTCCGTATGTGTAGGAAACACAGTTCTTTTATTCTGGGCTTGCTCATATTTGTTGCTGTATTGGAGACGCTGGAAGGAATGCATGCTTCTTGCGTTAAAACCGTGTGTGTTTCATGGATGAGAACACAGGTCTGAATTTCCCTTCTTAAATGGATTTAAGGTCCAGGATCTGGGTCTTCCTACACGCCAAAGGTCATTTCTGGTAAACACAGTGAATTTGCGACTGAAATGAATTTACACAGAACACAAACTAAACACGTTTCTCACTATTAACAAAAGAGCATTTATTTAACATGAGCTGTTTTTTGTAACAGTTTCATGAGCCCAGTTAAACTAGATATGATCAGTATGAATAGGCAACACAGTTCTTTTTTTCTGGGCTTACTCATGTTTCTTGCTGTATTGGAGACGCTGGAAAGAAGAGCATGCTTCTTTCGTTAAAACAGACTGTGTTTCATGGAAGACAACACTGTTCTGAATTTCACTTCAGAAACGGAGTTAAACCACAGGATCTGTGTCTTCCTGAAAGCAAGAGGTCATTTCTGGAAAACCCACTGTAATTTGGGCTCAAATGAATTTACACAGTTCACAAACCCAACGCGTTTCTCACAATTAACTACAGAGCATTTATTTAACAGGAGCTGTGGTTTGCATCAGTTTCATAATAAGAGTTGAACTATATATCGTTCGTTTGAGTAGGCAACACTGTTCTTTTTTTCAGGCTTGTTCATGTTTCTTGCTGTAGTGCAGACGCTGGAAAGAAGAGCATGCTTCTTCCATTAAAACAGAGTGTGTTTCATGGATGAGAACACAGGTCTGAATTTCCCTTCTGAAATGGATTTAAGGTACAG
Organism: Onychomys leucogaster; assembly: GCA_949786385.1. Lineage (NCBI taxonomy): Eukaryota > Metazoa > Chordata > Mammalia > Rodentia > Cricetidae > Onychomys > Onychomys leucogaster. Next base: position 1,506,638 of record CATKUP010000106.1, on the reverse strand, counting down.
GATCTGTGTCTTCCTACAAGCAAGAGGTCATTTTTGGTAAACCCACTCTCTTTTGGGCTCAAATGAATTTACACAGTTCACAAACCCAACGTGTTTCTCACTATTAACTAAAGAGCATTTATTTAACAGTAACTGTGGATTGTATCAGTTTCATAAGCAGAGTTGCACTAGATATGTTCCATATGAGTAGGAAACACATTTCTTTTTTTCTGGGCTTGCTAAACTTTCTTGCTCTATTGGAGACACTTGAAAGATGAGCATGCTTCTTGCGTTAAATCAGAGTGTGTTTCATGGATGAGAACACTGGTCTGAATTTCCCTTCAGAAACGGAGTTAAACAACAGGATCTGTGTCCTCATACATGCAATTGGTCTTTTCTGGTAAACCCAGTCAATTTCCGGCTCAAATGAATTTACACAGAAAAGAAACCTAACGCGTTTCTCACTATTAACTATAGATCATTTATTTAACAGGAGCTGAGTTTGTATCACTTTCATAATCATACTTGAACCAAATAGGATCCCTATGAGTAGGAAACAGAGTTCTTTTTTCGGGGCTTGCTCATGCTTCTTGTTGTATTGGAGACGCTAGAAAGAAGAGCATGCTTCATGCGTTAAAATAGAGTGTGTTTCATAGAAGAGGACACTGGTCTGAATTTCCCTTCAGAAATTGAGTGAAACCACAGGTTATGTGTCTTCCTACAAGCAAGAGGTAATTTTTGGTAAACCAAGTGATTTTGCGACACCAATGAAGTTACGCAGTTCACAAACCCAACATGTTTCTCACCATTAACTAAAGATAATTTATCTAACAGGAGCTGTGGATTGTATCAGTTTCATAAGCAGAGGTGATCAAGATATGGTCCGTATGAGTAGGAAACACAGTCCTTTTTTTGTGTGTGTTTGCTCATGTTTTTTGCTGTATTGCAGAAGCTGGAAAGAAGAGCATGCTTATTCCGTTAAACAGAGTGTGTTTCATGGATGAGAACACTGCTCTTAATTTCAGCTCAGAAACTGAGTTAAATCACAGGATCTGTTTCTTCCTACAAGCAAGAGGTCATTTCTGGTAAACCCTGTGAATTTGCGGCTCAAATGAATTTACACAGAACACAAACCCTATGCGTTTCTCACTATTAACTAAAGAGCATTTATTTAACAGGAGCTTTGGTTTGTATCAGTTTCATAATCAGTGTTGAACTAGATATGATGTCTATGAGTAGGAAACACAGTTCTTCATTCGGGGCTTGCTCATGTTTCTTGCTGTATTGGAGACGCTGGAAAGAAGAGCATGCTTCTTGCGTTGTAACAGAGTGTGTTTCATATAAGAGAATACTGCTGTGAAGTTCCACTCTGAAATGGATTTAAGATCCAGGATCTGGGTCTTCCTACAATCCAGAGGTCATTTCTGGTAAACCCGTTGAATTTGAGGCTGAAATGAATTTACACAGAACACAAACTAAACGCGTTTCTCACTATTAACTAAAGAGCATTAATTTAGCAGGAGCTGTGGTTTGTATCAATTTCATAATCAGAGTTGAATTAGATATGATCCCTACGAATAGGAAACACAGTTCTTTTTACAGGGCTTGCTCATGTTTCTTGCTGTATTTGAGACGCTGGAAGGAAGAGCATGCTTCTTGCGTTAAAACATACTGTGTTTAATGGAAGAGAACAGTGGTCTGATTTTCCCTTCAGAAATAGATTCAAGGTCCAGGATCTGTGTGTTCCTATAAGCATAGGTCATTTCTTGTAAACCCACTGTATTTTGGGCTCAAATGAATTTAAACTGTTCACAAACCCAACATGTTTCTCACAATTAACTCAAGAGCATTTATTTAAGAGGAGCTGTGGTTTGTATCAGTTTCATAAGCAGTGTTGAACTAGATATGTTCCATATTAATAGAAAACACATTTCTTTTTTTGGGGGCTTGCTCAAGTTTCTTGCTCTATTGGACACGCTTGAGAGAAGAGCATGTTTCTTCCGTTAAAACAGAGTGTGTTTCATAGACGACAACACTGCTCTGAATTTCGCTTCAGAAACAGAGTTAATGCACAGGATCTCTGTCTTCCCACAAGCAAGAGGTCATATCTGGTAAACTCAGTAATTTGCGGCTCAAATGAATTTACACCTAACACAAACCCAACGCGTTTCTCACAATTAACCAAAGAATATTTATGTAAGAGGAGCTGTGGTTTGTATCAGTTTCATAGCCAGAGATGAACTAGATATGTTCCATATGAGTAGGAAACACAGTTCTTTTTTGGGGGCTTGCTCATGTTTTTTGCTGCATTGGAGACGCTGGAAAGAAGAGCATGCTTCCTGCGATAAAAGAGAGTGTGTTTCATGGAAGAGAACTCTGTTCTGAATTTCCCTTCAGAAACGGAGTTAAACCACAGGATCTGTGTCTTCCTACAAGCAAGAGGTCATTTCTGGTAAACCCAGTGAATTTGTGGCTCTAATGAATTTACACAGAATGCAAACCCAACGCGTTTCTCACTAGTAACTAAAGAGCATTTATTTAACATGACCTGTGTTTTGTATCAGTTTCATAAGCACAGTTGAAATAGATATGGTCCGTATGAATAGGAAATAAAGTTCGTTTTCATGGCTTGCTCATGTCTCTTGCTGTATTGGAGTCGGTAGAAAGAAGAGCATCCTTCTTGCCTTAAAACAGAGTGGGTTTCATGGAAGAGGACACTGGTCTGAATTTCCCTTCAGAAACGGAGTGAAACCACAGGATTTGTGTCTTCCTACAAGGAAGAGGTCATTTCTGGTAAACCCACTATATTTTTGGCTCAAATTAAATTACACAGTTCACAAACCAAACACGTTTCTCACAATTAATTAAAGAGCATTTATGTAAGAGGAACTATGGTTTGTATCAGTTTCATGAGCACAGTTTAACTAGATATGGTTCGTACGAGTAGGAAACTCCGTTCTTTTTTTCTGGGATTTCCCATGTTTCTTGATGAATTGGAGTCCCTGGAAAGAAGAGCATGCTTCTTGCGTAAAAACAGAGTGTGTTTCATGGATGAGAACACTGGTCTGAATATCCCTTCACAAACGGAGTTAAACCACAGGATCTGTGTCTTATAACAAGCAAGAGGTCATTTATGTTAAACCCATTGAATTTTGGGCTCAAATGAAATTACACAGCTCACCAACCCAACGAATTTCTCACTATTAACTAAAGATCATTTAATTTACATGAGCTGTGGTTTCTATCAGTTTCATAAGCACAGCTGAACTAGATATGTTCCATATGAGTAGGAAACACATTACTTTTTTCTGGGCTTGCTCAGCATTCTTGTTCTATTAGAGACGCTTGAAAGAAGAGCATGCTTCTTGCCTTAAAACAGAGTGTGTTTTATGGGTGAGGACACTGTTCTTATTTTCCCTTCAGAAACGGAGTTAAACCACAGGATCTGTGCCTTCCTACAAGCAAGAGGTCATTTCTGGTATCCCACTGTAATTTGGGCTCAAATGAATTTACACAGTTCACAAACCCAACGCATTTCTCACAATTAACTAAAGAGCATTTATTTAACATGAGTTGTGGTTTGAATAAGGTTCATTAGTAGAGTTGAACTAGATATGTTCCATATGAGTAGGAAACACATTTCTTTTTTTCTGGGCATGCTCATATTTCTTGCTATATTGAAGATGCTTCAAAGAAGAGCATGCTTCTTGCGTTAAAACAGAATCTGTTTCATATAGGGGAACTTTGTTGTGAATTTCCCTTCAGAAACGGAGTTAATCCACATTATCTGTGTCTTCCTGCAGGCAAGAGGTCATTTATGGTAAACCCAGTGAATTTGTGGCTAAAATGAATTTACACTGTTCACAAAACCAACACGTTTCTCACAATTAACCAAAGAGCATTTATGTAAGAGAAGCTGTGGTTTGTATCAGTTTCATAGCCAGAGATGAACTAGATATGTTCCATATGAGTAGGAAACACAGTTCTTTTTTGGGGGCTTTCTCATGTTTTTTGCTGCATTGGAGACGCTGGAAAGAAGAGCATGCTTCCTGCGATAAAACAGAGTGTGTTTCATGGAAGAGAACTCTGTTCTGAATTTCCCTTCAGAAACGGAGTTAAACCACAGGATCTGTGTCTTCCTACAAGCAAGAGGTCATTTCTGGTAAACCCACTGTATTTTGGGCTGAAATGAATTTACACAGTTCCCAAACCCAACACGTTTCTCACAATTAATTAGGAGCATTTATTTAACAGGAGCTGTGTTCTGTATCATTTCATAAGCAGAGTTGAACTACATATAGTCGGTATAAGTAGGAAACACAGTTCTTCTTTTCAGGGCATTCTCATGGTTCTTGCTGTATTTTAGACTCTGGAAAGAAGAGCTTGCTTCTTGCCTTAAAACAGAGTGTTTTTCAGGGATGAGAATTCTGACTTGAATTTGCCTTCAGAGATGGAGTTAAACCCTAGGATCTCTGTCTTCCTACAAGCAAGAGTTCATTTCAGGTAAACCCCGTGAATTTTGGCCTCAAATGATTTTTTGCAGTTCACGAACCCAATGTGATTCTCACTATTAACTAAAGAGCATTTATGTAAGAGGATCTGTGATTTGTATCAGTTTCATAACCAGAGTTGAACTACATATGGTCCGTATGCGTAGGAAACACAGTTCTTTTTTTCTGGGCATGCTCATGGTTCTTACTCTATGGAGACGCTGGAAAAAAGAGGATGATTCTTGCCTTAAAACAGAGTGTTTTTCACGGATGAGAACTCTGGTCTGAATTTCCCTTCAGAAACGGAGTTAAACCCCAGGATCTGTGTCTTCCTACAAGCAAGAGTTCATTTCTGGTAAACCCAGTGAATTTTGGGCTCAAATTATTTTTCGCAGTTCACGAAACCAACGGGATTCTCACTATTTACTAAAAAGCATTTATGTAAGAGGAGCTGTGGTCTGTATCTGTTTCATAAGCAGAGTTGAACTACATATGGTCCATATGAGTAGGAAACACAGATCTTTTTTCCGGGCATGCTCATGGTTCTTACTGTATTGGAGAGGCTGGAAAGAAGAGGATGATTCTTGCCATAAAACAGAATGTTGTTCAGGGATGAGAATTCTGGCCTGAATTTGCCTTCAGAGATGGAGTTAAACCCCAGGATCTCTGTGTTCCTACAAGCAAGAGTTCATTTCAGGTAAACCCTGTGAATTTGGGGCTCAAATGCTTTTTTGCAGTTCACGGACCCAATGCGATTCTCACTATTAACTCAATAGCATTTATGTAAGAGGAGCTGTGGTTTGTATCAGTTTCATAAGCAGAGTTGAACTACATATGGACCGTATGAGTAGGAAACACATTTCTTTTTTTCTGGGCATGCTGATGGTTCTTGTTGTATTGGAGACTCTGGAAAGAAGAGCTTACTTCTTGCATTAAAACAGAGTGTATTTCATGGATGAGAACACTGGTCTGAATTTTCCTTCAGAAACGGAGTTAAACCCCATGATCTGGGTCTTCCTACAAGCAAGCGTTCATTTCTGGTAAACCAAGTGAATTTTCGGCTCAAATGATTTTCCACAGTTCTAGAACACAACGCGATTATCACTATTAAATAAAGACCATTTATGTAAGAGGAGCTGTGGTCTGTATCAGTTTCATAAGCAGATTTGAACTACATAGGGTCCGTATGAGTAGGAAACACAGTTCTTTTTTTCTGCCATTCTCATGGTTCTTACTGTATTGGAGACCCTGGAAAGAAGAGGATGATTCATGCCTTAAAACAGAGTGTGTTTCTGGTATGAGAACTCTGGTCTGAATTTCCCTTCAGAAACGGAGTTAAACTCTATGATCAGTGTCTTCCTACAAGCAAGAGTTCATTTCTGGTAAACCCAGTGAATTTTGGGCTCAAATGATTTTTCCCAGTTCACAAACCCAACGCTATTCTCACTATTAACTAAAGAGGATTCATGTAAGAGGAGCTGTGGTTTGTATCAGTTTCATAAGCAGAGTTGAACTACATATGGTCCGTATGAGTAGGAAACACTGTTCTTTTTTTCAGGGCATTCTCATGGTTCTTGCTGTATTTTAGACTCTGGAAAGAAGAGCTTGCTTCTTGAGTTAAAACAGAGTGTGTTTCAGGGATAAGAACTCTGGTCTGTATTTCCCTTCAGAAACGGACTTAAACCCCAGGATGTGTTTTCCTACGAGTAGGAGTTCATTTCTGGTAAGCAAGTGAATTTTGGGCTCAAATTATTTTTCGCAATTGCACAAAACAAACCGATTCTCACTATTAACTATAGAGCATTTATGTAAGAGGACCTGTGGTTTGTATCACTTTCATAAGCAGAGTTGAACTACATATGGACCATATGAGTAGGAAACACATTTCTTTTTTTCTGGGCATGCTGATGGTTTTTGTTGTATTGGAGACTCTGGAAAGAAGAGCTTACTTCTTGCATTAAAACAGAGTGTATTTCATGGATAAGACCACTGGTCTGAAATTCCCTTCAGAAACGGAGATAAACCCCATGATCTGTATCTTCCTACAAGGAAGAGTTCATTTCTGGTAAACCCAGTGAATTTTGGGCTCAAATGATTTTTCCCAGTTCACAAACCCAACGCTATTCTCACTATGAACTAAAGAGGATTTATGTAAGAGGAGCTGTGGTTTGTATCAGTTTCATAAGCAGAGTTGAACTACATATGGTCCGTATGAGTAGGAAACACAGTTCTTTTTTTCTGGGCATGCTCATGGTTCTTGTAGAATTGGAGACTCTGGAAATAAGAGCTTACTTCTTGCATTAAAACAGAGTGTATTTCATGGATGAGAACACTGGCCTAAATTTCCCTTCAGAAACGGAGTTAAACCCCATGATCTGTGTCTTCCTACAAGCAAGAGTTCATTTCTGGTTAACCAAGTGAATTTTCGGCTCAAATGATTTTCCACAGTTCTAGATCACAACTCGATTATCACTATTAACTAAAGGATGATTCATGCCTTAAAACAGAGTGTGTTTCAGAGGAAAGAACTGTGGTCGGTATTTCCCTTCAGAAACGGAGTTAAAACCCAGGATGTGTTTTCCTATGAGTAGGAGTTCATTTCTGGTTGGCAAAGTGAATTTTGGGCTCAAATGTTTTTTCGCAGTACTCCCAACCAACCCGATTCTCACTATTAACTAAAGAGCATTTATGTTAGAGGAGGTGTGGTTTGCATCAGTTTCATAAGCAGATTTGAACTACATATGGACCGTATGAGTAGGAAACACATTTCTTTTTTTCTGGGCATGCTGATGGTTCTTGTTGTATTGAAGACTCTGGAAGAAGAGCTTACTTCTTGCATTAACACAGAGTGTATTTCATGGATGAGAACACTGGTCTGAATTTCCCTTCAGAAACGGAGTTAAACCCCAGGATGTGTTTTCCTATGAGTAGGAATTCATTTCTGGTAAGCAAAGTGAATTTTGGGCTCAAATGATTTTTCGCAATTCTCCAAACCAAACCGATTCTCACTATTAACTACAGAGCATTTATGTAAGGGGAGCTGTGGTTTGTATCAGTTTCATAAGCAGAGTTGAAATACATATGGTCCGTATGAGTAGGAAACACATTTCTTTTTTTCAGGGCATGCTCATGGTTCTTGCTGTATTTTAGACTCTGGAAAGAAGAGCTTGCTTCTTATGTAGAAGCAGAGTGTGTTTCAGTGATGAGAACTCTGGTCTGAATTTCCTTCAGAAAGTGAGTTAAACCCCAAGATCTGTGTCGTCCTACAAGCAAGAATTTATATCTGGTAAACCAAGTGAATTTGGGGCACAAATGATTTTTCGCAGTTAACCAAACCAAACCGATTCTTACTCTTAACTAAAGATCCTTTATGTAAGAGGAGCTGTGGTTTATATCTGTTTCATAAGCAGAGTTGAACTACATATGGACCGTAGGATTTGGAAACACATTTCTTTTTTTCTGGGCATGCTCATGGTTGTTGTTGTATTATAGACTCTGGAAAGAAGACCTCAGTTCTTGCGTTAAAACAGAGTGTATTTCATGGATGAGAAAACTGATCTGAAGTTGCCTTCAGAAACGGAGGTAAACCCCATGATCTGTGTCTTCCTACAAGCAAGAGTTCATTTATGGTAAACCCAGTGAATTTTGGGCAAAAATCATTTTTCGCAGTTCACAAACCCAACCCTATTCTCACTATTAACTAAAGAGGATTTATGTAAGAGGAGCTGTGGTTTGTATCAGTTTCATAAGCAGAGTTGAACTACATATTGTCCGTATGAGTAGGAAACACTGTTCTTTTTTTCAGGGCATGCTCATGGTGCTTGCTGTATTTTAGACTCTGGAAGCAAGAGCTTGCTTCTTGCGTTAAAACAGAGTGTTTCAGGGATAAGAACTCTGGTCTATATTTCCCTATAGAAATGGAGTTAAACCCCAGGATGTGTTTTCCTACAAGTAGGTGTTCATTTCTGGTAAGCAAAGTGAAATTTGGGATCAAATGATTTTTCGCAGTTCTCCAAACCAAACCGATTCTCACTATTAACTATAGAGCTCTTATGTAAGAGGACCTGTGGTTTGTATCAGTTTCATAAGCAGAGTTGAACTACATATGGACCGTATGAGTAGGAAACACATTTCTTTTTTTCTGGGCATGCTGATGGTTCTTGTTGTATTGGAGACTCTGGAAAGAAGAGCTTACTTCTTGCATTAAAACAGAGTGTATTTCATGGATGAGAACACTGGTCTGAATTTTCCTTCAGAAACGGAGTTAAACCCCATGATCTGGGTCTTCCTACAAGCAAGAGTTCATTTCTGGTAAACCAAGTGAATTTTCGGCTCAAATGATTTTCCACAGTTCTAGAACACAACGCGATTATTACTATTAAATAAAGAGCATTTATGTAAGAGGAGCTGTGGTTTGTATCAGTTTCATAAGCAGAGTTGAACTACATATGGTCCGTATGAGTAGGAAACGCAGTTCTTTTTTTCTGGGCATGCTCATGGTTCCTGTTGTATTGGAGACTCTGGAAAGAAGAGCTTACTTCTTGCATTAAAACAGAGTGTATTTCATGGATGAGAACACTGATCTGAAGTTGATTCAGAAACGGAGTTCAACCCAAGGATCTGTGTCTTCCTACAAGCAAGAGTTCATTTCTGGTAAACCAAGTGAATTTTTGGCTCAAATGATTTCCACAGTTCTTGAACACAACGCGATTATCACCATTAACTAAAGATTATTTCTGTAAGAGGAGCTGAGGTCTTTATCAGTTTCCTAAGCAGATTTGAACTACATAGGGTCCGTATGAGTAGGAAACACAGTTCCTTTTTTCTTGGCATGCTCATGGTTCTTACTGTATTGGTGACCCTGGAAAGAAGAGGATGATTCATGCCTTAAAACAGAGTGTGTTTCTGGTATGAGAACTCTGGTCTGAATTTCCCGTCAGAAACGGAGGTAAACCCCATGATCTGTGTCTTCCTACAAGCAAGAGTTCATTTCTGGTAAACACAGTGAATTTTCGGCTCAAATGATTTTGCCCAGTTACAAACCCAACGCTCTTCTCACTATTAACTAAAGAGGATTTATGTAAGAGGAGCTGTGGTTTGTATCAATTTCATAAGCAGAGTTGAACTACATATGGTCCGTATGAGTAGGAAACACTGCACAATTTTTCAGGGCATGCTCATGGTTCTTGCTGTATTTTAGACTCTGGAAAGAAAAGCTTGCTTCTTCCGTTAAAACAGAGTGTATTTCATGGATGAGAACACTGGTCTGAATTTCCCGTCAGAAACGGAGTTAAACCCAAGGATCTGTGTCTTCCTACAAGCAAGAGTTCATTTCTGGTAAACCAAGTGAATTTTCGGCTCAAATGATTTTCCACAGTTCTAGAACACAACGCGATTATCACTATTAACTAATGATCATTTATGTAAGAGGAGCTGTGGTCTGTATCAGTTTCATAAACAGATTTGAAGTACATAGGGTCCGTATGAGTAGGAAACACAGTTCTTTTTTTCTTGGCATGCTCATGGTTCTTGCTGTATTTTTGACTCTGGAAAGAATCCTTGCTTCTTGCGTAAAAACAGAGTGTGTTTCAGGGATAAGAACTCTGGTCTGAATTTCCCTTCAGAAACGGAGTTAAACCCCTGGATCTGTGTTTTCCTACAAGCAGGAGTTCATTTCTTGTAAGCAAAGTGAATTTTGGGCTCAAACGATTTTACACAGTACACTAACAGAACACGATTCTCACTATAAACTAAAGATACTTTATGTAAGAGGAGTTGTGGTTTGTATCACTTTCATAAGAAGAGTTGAACTACATATGGTACATATGAGTAGGAAACACTGTTCTTTTTTTCAGGGAATGCTCATGGTTCTTGCTGTATTTTAGACTCTGGAAAGAAGAGCTTGCTTCTTATGTAGAAGCAGAGTGTGTTTCAGTGATGAGAACTCTGGTCTGAATTTCCCTTCAGAAAGTGAGTTAAACCCCAAGATCTGTGTCGTCCTACAAGCAAGAATTCATGTCTGGTAAACCAAGTGAATTTGGGGCACAAATGATTTTTTGCAGTTAACCAAACCAAACCGATTCTTACTCTTAACTAAAGATCCTTTATGTAAGAGGAGCTGTGGTTTATATCTGTTTCATAAGCAGAGTTGAACTACATATGGACCGTAGATTTGGAAACACATTTCTTTTTTTCTGGGCATGCTCATGGTTCTTGTTGTATTGGAGAATCTGGAAAGAAGACCTGAGTTCTTGCATTAAAACAGAGTGTATTTCATGTATGAGAACACTGGTCTGAATTTCCCGTCAGAAACGGAGTTAAACCCCATGATCAATGTCTTCCTGCAAGCAAGAGTTCATTTCTTGTAAACCAAGTGTATTTTCGGCTCAAATATTTTTCCACAGTTCTAGAACACAACTCGATTATCACTATTAACTAAAGAGGATTTATGTAAGAGGAGCTGTGGTTTGTATCAGTTTCATAAGCAGAGTTGAACTACATATGGTCCGTATGAGTAGGAAACACTGTTCCTTTTTTCAGGGCATGCTCATGGTTCTTGCTGTATTTTAGACTCTGGAAAGAAGAGCTTGCTTCTTGCGTTAAAACAGAGTGTGTTTCAGGGATAAGAACTCTGGTCTGTATTTCCCTTCAGAAATGGAGTTAAACCCCAGGATGTGTTTTCCTACGAGTAGGAGTTCATTTCTGGTAAGCAAAGTGAATTTTGGGCTCAAATGATTTTTCGCAATTCCCCAAATCTAACCAATTTTCACTATTAACTGCAGAGCATTTATGTAAGGGGAGCTGTGGTTTGTATCAGTTTCATAAGCAGAGTTGAACTACATATGGTCCGTATGAGTAGGAAACGCAGTTCTTTTTTTCTGGGCATGCTCATGGTTCCTGTTGTATTGGAGACTCTGGAAAGAAGAGCTTACTTCTTGCATTAAAACAGAGTGTATTTCATGGATGAGAACACTGATCTGAAGTTGATTCAGAAACGGAGTTAAACCCCATGATCTGTGTCTTCCTACAAGCAAGAGTTCATTTCTGGTAAACCAAGTGAATTTTTGGCTCAAATGATTTCCACAGTTCTTGAACACAACGCGATTATCACCATTAACTAAAGATTATTTCTGTAAGAGGAGCTGAGGTCTTTATCAGTTTCCTAAGCAGATTTGAACTACATAGGGTCCGTATGAGTAGGAAACACAGTTCTTTTTTTCTTGGCATGCTCATGGTTCTTACTGTATTGGTGACCCTGGAAAGAAGAGGATGATTCATGCCTTAAAACAGAGTGTGTTTCTGGTATGAGAACTCTGGTCTGAATTTCCCTTCAGAAACGGAGGTAAACCCCATGATCTGTGTCTTCCTACAAGCAAGAGTTCATTTCTGGTAAACACAGTGAATTTTCGGCTCAAATGATTTTTCCCAGTTACAAACCCAACGCTCTTCTCACTATTAACTAAAGAGGATTTATGTAAGAGGAGCTGTGGTTTGTATCAATTTCATAAGCAGAGTTGAACTACATATGGTCCGTATGAGTAGGAAACACTGTACAATTTTTCAGGGCATGCTCATGGTTCTTGCTATAGTTTAGACTCTGGAAAGAAAAGCTTGCTTCTTCCGTTAAAACAGAGTGTATTTCATGGATGAGAACACTGGTCTGAATTTCCCGTCAGAAACGGAGTTAAACCCAAGGATCTGTGTCTTCCTACAAGCAAGAGTTCATTTCTGGTAAACCAAGTGAATTTTCGGCTCAAATGATTTTCCACAGTTCTAGAACACAACGCGATTATCATTATTAACTAAAGATCATTTATGTAAGAGGAGCTGTGTTCTGTATCAGTTTCATAAACAGATTTGAACTACATAGGGTCCGTATGAGTAGGAAACACAGTTCTTTTTTTCTTGGCATGCTCATGGTTCTTGCTGTATTTTTGACTCTGGAAAGAATCCTTGCTTCTTGCGTTAAAACAGAGTGTGTTTCAGGGATAAGAACTCTGGTCTGAATTTCCCTTCAGAAACGGAGTTAAACCCCTGGATCTGTGTTTTTCTACAAACAGGAGTTCATTTGTGGTAAGCACAGTGAATTTTGGGCTAAAAGATTTTACACAGTACACTAACAGAACACGATTCTCACTATTAACTAAAGATACTTTATGTAAGAGGAGTTGTGGTTTGTATCACTTTCATAAGAAGAGTTGAACTACATATGGTCCATATGACTAGGAAACACTGTTCTTTTTTTCAGGGAATGCTCATAGTTCTTGCTGTATTTTAGACTCTGGAAAGAAGAGCTTGCTTCTTATGTAGAAGCAGAGTGTGTTTCAGTGATGAGAACTCTGGTCTGAATTTCCCTTCAGAAAGTGAGTTAAACCCCAAGATCTGTGTCGTCCTACAAGCAAGAATTCATGTCTGGTAAACCAAGTGAATTTGGGGCACAAATGATTTTTTGCAGTTAACCAAACCAAACCGATTCTTACTCTTAACTAAAGATCCTTTATGTAAGAGGAGCTGTGGTTTATATCTGTTTCATAAGCAGAGTTGAACTACATATGGACCGTAGATTTGGAAACACATTTCTTTTTTTCTGGGCATGCTCATGGTTCTTGTTGTATTGGAGAATCTGGAAAGAAGACCTGAGTTCTTGCATTAAAACAGAGTGTATTTCATGTATGAGAACACTGGTCTGAATTTCCCGTCAGAAACGGAGTTAAACCCCATGATCAATGTCTTCCTGCAAGCAAGAGTTCATTTCTTGTAAACCAAGTGTATTTTCGGCTCAAATATTTTTCCACAGTTCTAGAACACAACTCGATTATCACTATTAACTAAAGAGGATTTATGTAAGAGGAGCTGTGGTTTGTATCAGTTTCATAAGCAGAGTTGAACTACATATGGTCCGTATGAGTAGGAAACACTGTTCCTTTTTTCAGGGCATGCTCATGGTTCTTGCTGTATTTTAGACTCTGGAAAGAAGAGCTTGCTTCTTGCGTTAAAACAGAGTGTGTTTCAGGGATAAGAACTCTGGTCTGTATTTCCCTTCAGAAATGGAGTTAAACCCCAGGATGTGTTTTCCTACGAGTAGGAGTTCATTTCTGGTAAGCAAAGTGAATTTTGGGCTCAAATGATTTTTCGCAATTCCCCAAATCTAACCAATTTTCACTATTAACTGCAGAGCATTTATGTAAGGGGAGCTGTGGTTTGTATCAGTTTCATAAGCAGAGTTGAACTACATATGGTCCGTATGAGTAGGAAACGCAGTTCTTTTTTTCTGGGCATGCTCATGGTTCCTGTTGTATTGGAGACTCTGGAAAGAAGAGCTTACTTCTTGCATTAAAACAGAGTGTATTTCATGGATGAGAACACTGATCTGAAGTTGATTCAGAAACGGAGTTAAACCCCATGATCTGTGTCTTCCTACAAGCAAGAGTTCATTTCTGGTAAACCAAGTGAATTTTTGGCTCAAATGATTTCCACAGTTCTTGAACACAACGCGATTATCACCATTAACTAAAGATTATTTCTGTAAGAGGAGCTGAGGTCTTTATCAGTTTCCTAAGCAGATTTGAACTACATAGGGTCCGTATGAGTAGGAAACACAGTTCTTTTTTTCTTGGCATGCTCATGGTTCTTACTGTATTGGTGACCCTGGAAAGAAGAGGATGATTCATGCCTTAAAACAGAGTGTGTTTCTGGTATGAGAACTCTGGTCTGAATTTCCCTTCAGAAACGGAGGTAAACCCCATGATCTGTGTCTTCCTACAAGCAAGAGTTCATTTCTGGTAAACACAGTGAATTTTCGGCTCAAATGATTTTTCCCAGTTACAAACCCAACGCTCTTCTCACTATTAACTAAAGAGGATTTATGTAAGAGGAGCTGTGGTTTGTATCAATTTCATAAGCAGAGTTGAACTACATATGGTCCGTATGAGTAGGAAACACTGTACAATTTTTCAGGGCATGCTCATGGTTCTTGCTATAGTTTAGACTCTGGAAAGAAAAGCTTGCTTCTTCCGTTAAAACAGAGTGTATTTCATGGATGAGAACACTGGTCTGAATTTCCCGTCAGAAACGGAGTTAAACCCAAGGATCTGTGTCTTCCTACAAGCAAGAGTTCATTTCTGGTAAACCAAGTGAATTTTCGGCTCAAATGATTTTCCACAGTTCTAGAACACAACGCGATTATCATTATTAACTAAAGATCATTTATGTAAGAGGAGCTGTGTTCTGTATCAGTTTCATAAACAGATTTGAACTACATAGGGTCCGTATGAGTAGGAAACACAGTTCTTTTTTTCTTGGCATGCTCATGGTTCTTGCTGTATTTTTGACTCTGGAAAGAATCCTTGCTTCTTGCGTTAAAACAGAGTGTGTTTCAGGGATAAGAACTCTGGTCTGAATTTCCCTTCAGAAACGGAGTTAAACCCCTGGATCTGTGTTTTTCTACAAACAGGAGTTCATTTGTGGTAAGCACAGTGAATTTTGGGCTAAAAGATTTTACACAGTACACTAACAGAACACGATTCTCACTATTAACTAAAGATACTTTATGTAAGAGGAGTTGTGGTTTGTATCACTTTCATAAGAAGAGTTGAACTACATATGGTCCATATGACTAGGAAACACTGTTCTTTTTTTCAGGGAATGCTCATAGTTCTTGCTGTATTTTAGACTCTGGAAAGAAGAGCTTGCTTCTTATGTAGAAGCAGAGTGTGTTTCAGTGATGAGAACTCTGGTCTGAATTTCCCTTCAGAAAGTGAGTTAAACCCCAAGATCTGTGTCGTCCTACAAGCAAGAATTCATTTCTGGTAAACCAAGTGAATTTGGGGCACAAATGATTTTTTGCAGTTAACCAAACCAAACCGATTCTTACTCTTAACTAAAGATCCTTTATGTAAGAGGAGCTGTGGTTTATATCTGTTTCATAAGCAGAGTTGAACTACATATGGACCGTAGGATTTGGAAACACATTTCTTTTTTTCTGGGCATGCTCATGGTTCTTGTTCTATTGGAGAATCTGGAAAGAAGACCTGAGTTCTTGCATTAAAACAGAGGGTATTTCATGTATGAGAACACTGGTATGAATTTCCCGTCAGAAACGGAGTTAAACCCCATGATCAATGTCTTCCTGCAAGCAAGAGCTCATTTCTTGTAAACCAAGTGAATTTTCGGCTCAAATATTTTTCCACAGTTCTAGAACACAACTCGATTATCACTATTAACTAAAGAGCATTTATGTATGAGGAGCTGTGGTCGGTAACAGTTTCAAAAGCAGATTTGAACTACATAGGGTCCGTATGAGTAGGAAACACAGTTCTTTTTTTCTTGGCATGCTCATGGTTCTTACTGTATTGGAGACCCTGGAAAGAAGAGGGTGATTCGTGCCTTTAAACAGAGTGTGTTTCTGGTATGAGAACTCTGGTCTGAATTTCCCTTCAGAAACGGAGTTAAACTCTATGATCAGTGTCTTCCTACAAGCAAGAGTTCATTTCTGGTAAACCCAGTGAATTTTGGGCTCAAATGATTTTTCCCAGTTCACAAACCCAACGCTATTCTCACTATTACGTAAAGAGGATTTATGTAAGAGGAGCTGTGGTTTGTATCAGTTTCATAAGCAGAGTTGAACTACATATGGTCCGTATGAGTAGGAAACACTGTTCTTTTTTTCAGGGCATGCTCATGGTTCTTGCTTTTTTTTAGACTCTGGAAAGAAGAGCTTGCTTCTTGCGTTAAAACAGAGTGTGTTTCAGGGATAAGAACTCTGGTCTGTATTTCCCTTCAGAAACGGAGTTAAACCCCAGGATGTGTTTTCCTACGAGTAGGAGTTCATTTCTGGTAAGCAAAGTGAATTTTGGGCTCAAATTATTTTTCGCAATTCCACAAAACAAACCGATTCTCACTATTAACTATAGAGCATTCATGTAAGAGGACCTGTGGTTTGTATCACTTTCATAAGCAGAGTTGAACTACATATGGACCATATGAGTAGGAAACGCATTTCTTTTTTTCTGGGCGTGCTGATGGTTTTTGTTGTATTGGAGACTCTGGAAAGAAGAGCTTACTTCTTGCATTAAAACAGAGTGTATTTCATGGATAAGACCACTGGTCTGAATTTCCCTTCAGAAATGGAGTTAAACCCCATGATCTGTATTTTCCTACAAGGAAGAGTTCATTTCTGGTAAACCCAGTGAATTTTGGGCTCAAATGATTTTTCCCAGTTCACAAACCCAACGCTATTCTCAGTATTTACTAAAGAGGATTTATGTAAGAGGAGCTGTGGTTTGTATCAGTTTCATAAGCAGAATTGAACTACATATGGTCCGTATGAGTAGGAAACACTGTTCTTTTTTTCAGGGCATGCTCATGGTTCTTGCTGTATTTTAGACTTTGGAAAGAAGAGCTTGCTACTTGCGTTAAAACAGAGTGTGTTTCAGGGATAAGAACTCTGGTCTGAATTTCCCTTCAGAAACGGAGTTAAAACCCAGGATGTGTTTTCCTTCGAGTAGGAGTTCATTTCTGGTAAGCAAAGTGAATTTTGGGCTCAAATGATTTTTCACAATTCCCCAAAACAAACCGATTCTCACTATTAACTGCAGAGCATTTATGTAAGGGGAGCTGTGGTTTGTATCAGTTTCATAAGCAGAGTTGAACTACATATGGTCCGTATGAGTAGGAAACGCAGTTCTTTTTTTCTGGGCATGCTCATGGTTCCTGTTGTATTGGAGACTCTGGAAAGAAGAGCTTACATCTTGCATTAAAACAGAGTGTATTTCATGGATGAGAACACTGATCTGAAGTTGATTCAGAAACGGAGTTCAACCCAAGGATCTGTGTCTTCCTACAAGCAAGAGTTCATTTCTGGTAAACCAAGTGAATTTTTGGCTCAAATGATTTCCACAGTTCTTGAACACAACGCGATTATCACCATTAACTAAAGATTATTTCTGTAAGAGGAGCTGAGGTCTTTATCAGTTTCCTAAGCAGATTTGAACTACATAGGGTCCGTATGAGTAGGAAACACAGTTCTTTTTTTCTTGGCATGCTCATGGTTCTTACTGTATTGGTGACCCTGGAAAGAAGAGGATGATTCATGCCTTAAAACAGAGTGTGTTTCTGGTATGAGAACTCTGGTCTGAATTTCCCTTCAGAAACGGAGGTAAACCCCATGATCTGTGTCTTCCTACAAGCAAGAGTTCATTTCTGGTAAACACAGTGAATTTTCGGCTCAAATGATTTTTCCCAGTTACAAACCCAACGCTCTTCTCTATTAACTACAGAGCATTTATGTAAGGGGCACTGTGGTTTGTATCACGTTCATAAGCAGAGTTGAAATACATATGGTCTGTATGAGTAGGAAACACATTTTTTTTTTCTGGGCATGCTCATGGTTCTTGCTGTATTTTAGACTCGGGAAAGAAGAGCTTGCTTCTGCGTTAAAACAGAGTGTATTTCATGGATGAGAACACTGGTCTTAATTTCCCTTCAGAAACGGAGTTAAACCCAAGGATCTGTGTCTTCCTACAAGCAAGAGTTCATTTCTGGTAAACCAAGTGAATTTTCGGCTCAAATGATTTTCCACAGTTCTAGAACACAACGCGATTATCACTATTAACTAAAGATCATTTATGTAAGAGGAGCTGTGGTCTGTATCAGTTTCATAAACAGATTTGAAATACATAGGGTCCGTATGAGTAGGAAACACAGTTCTTTTTTTCTTGGCATGCTCATGGTTATTACTGTATTGGAAACCCTGGAAAGAAGAGGATGATTCATGTCTTAAAACAGAGTGTGTTTCTGGTATGAGAACTCTGGTCTGAATTTCACTTCGGAGATGGAGTTACACCCCATGATATGGGTCTTCCTACAAGCAAGAGTTCATTTCTGGTAAACCCATTGAATTTTGGGCTCAAATGATTTTTCGCAGTTAACAAACCCAACGCTATTCTCACTATTAACTAAAGAGGATTTATGTAAGAGGAGCTGTGGTTTGTATCAGTTTCATAAGCAGATTTGAACTACATATGGTCCGTATGAGTAGGAAACATTTTTTTTTTCAGGGCATGCTCATGGTTCTTGCTGTATTTTAGACTCTGGAAATAAGAGCTTGCTTCTTGCGTTAAAACAGAGTGTGTTTCAGGGATAAGAACTCTGGTCTGTATTTCCCTTCAGAAACGGAGTTAAACCCCAGGATGTGTTTTCCTATGAGTAGGAGTTCATTTCTGGTAAGCAAAGTGAATTTTGGGCTCAAATGGTTTTTCACAATTCTCCAAACCAAACCGATTCTCACTATTAACTACAGAGCATTTATGTAAGGGGAGCTGTGTTTTGTATCAGTTTCATAAGCAGAGTTGAACTACATATGGTCCATGTGAGTAGGAAACACAGTTCTTTTTTTCTGGGCATGCTCATGGTTCCTGTTGTATTGGAGACTCTGGAAAGAAGAGCTTACATCTTGCTTTAAAACAGAGTGTATTTCATGGATGAGAACACTGGTCTGAATTTGCCTTCAGAAACGGAGTTAAACCCGAGGATCTTTGTCTTCCTACAAGCAAGAGTTCATTTCTGGTAAACCAAATGAATTTTCGGCTCAAATGATTTTCCACAGTTCTAGAACACAACGCGATTCTCACTATTAACTAAAGAGCATTTATGTAAGAGGAGCTGTGGTCTGTATCAGTTTCATAAGAAAATTTGAACTACATAGGGTCCGTATGAGTAGGAAACACAGTTCTCTTTATCTTGGCATGCTCATGTTTCTTACTCTATTGGAGAACATTGAAAGAAGAGGATGATTCATGCCTTAAAACAGAGTGTGTTTCAGGAATGAGAACTCTGGTTGAATTTCCCTTCAGAAACGGAGTTAAACCCCCTGATCTGTGTCTTCCTTCAAGCAAGAGTTCATTTCTTGTAATCCCAATGAATTTTGGGCTAAAATGATTGTTCGCAGTTCACAAACCCAACGCTATTCTCACTATTAACTAAAGTGGATTTATGTAGGAGGAGCTGTGGTTTGTATTAGTTTCATAAGCAGAGTTGAACTACATATGGTCCGTATGAGTAGGAAACATTGTTCTTTTTTCAGGGCATGCTCATGTTTCTTGCTGTATTTTAGATTCTGGAAAAAAGAGCTTGCTTCTTGCGTTAAAACAGAGTGTGTTTCAGGGATAAGAACTCTGGTCTGTATTTCCCTTCAAAAACGTAGTTAAACCCCTAGATGTATTTTCCTACGAGTAGGAGTTCATTTCTGGTAAGCAAAGTGAATTTTGGGCTCAAATGATTTTTCGCAATTCTCCAAACCAAACCGATTCCCACTATTAACTACAGAGCATTTATGTAAGGGGCACTGTGGTTTGTATCACGTTCATAAGCAGAGTTGAAATACATATGGTCTGTATGAGTAGGAAACACATTTTTTTTTCTGGGCATGCTCATGGTTCTTGCTGTATTTTAGACTCGGGAAAGAAGAGCTTGCTTCTGCGTTAAAACAGAGTGTATTTCATGGATGAGAACACTGGTCTTAATTTCCCTTCAGAAACAGAGTTAAACCCACGGATCTCTTTCTTCCTACAAGCAAGAGTTCATTTCTGGTAAACCAAGTGAATTTTCGGCTCAAATGATTTTCCACAGTTCTAGAACACAACGCGATTATCACTATTAACTAAAGATCATTTATGTAAGAGGAGCTGTGGTCTGTATCAGTTTCATAAACAGATTTGAAATACGTAGGGTCCGTATGAGTAGGAAACACAGTTCTTTTTTTCTTGGCATGCTCATGGTTATTACTGTATTGGAAACCCTGTAAAGAAGAGGATGATTCATGTCTTAAAACAGAGTGTGTTTCTGGTATGAGAACTCTGGTCTGAATTTCACTTCGGAGATGGAGTTACACCCCATGATATGGGTCTTCCTACAAGCAAGAGTTCATTTCTGGTAAACCCATTGAATTTTGGGCTCAAATGATTTTTCGCAGTTAACAAACCCAACGCTATTCTCACTATTAACTAAAGAGGATTTATGTAAGAGGAGCTGTGGTTTGTATCAGTTTCATAAGCAGATTTGAACTACATATGGACGTATGAGTAGGAAACATTTTTTTTTTCAGGGCATGCTCATGGTTCTTGCTGTATTTTAGACTCTGGAAAGAAGAGCTTGCTTCTTGCGTTAAAACAGAGTGTGTTTCAGGGATAAGAACTCTGGTCTGTATTTCCCTTCAGAAACGGAGTTAAACCCCAGGATGTGTTTTCCTATGAGTAGGAGTTCATTTCTGATAAGCAAAGTGAATTTTGGGCTCAAATGGTTTTTCACAATTCTCCAAACCAAACCGATTCTCACTATTAACTACAGAGCATTTATGTAAGGGGAGCTGTGTTTTGTATCAGTTTCATAAGCAGAGTTGGACTACATATGGTCCGTATGAGTAGGAAACACAGTTCTTTTTTTCTGGGCATGCTCATGGTTCCTGTTGTATTGGAGACTCTGGAAAGAAGAGCTTACATCTTGCTTTAAAACAGAGTGTATTTCATGGATGAGAACACTGGTCTGAATTTGCCTTCAGAAACGGAGTTAAACCCGAGGATCTTTGTCTTCCTACAAGCAAGAGTTCATTTCTGGTAAACCAAATGAATTTTCGGCTCAAATGATTTTCCACAGTTCTAGAACACAACGCGATTCTCACTATTAACTAAAGAGCATTTATGTAAGAGGAGCTGTGGTCTGTATCAGTTTCATAAGAAAATTTGAACTACATAGGGTCCGTATGAGTAGGAAACACAGTTCTCTTTATCTTGGCATGCTCATGTTTCTTACTCTATTGGAGAACATTGAAAGAAGAGGATGATTCATGCCTTAAAACAGAGTGTGTTTCAGGAATGAGAACTCTGGTTGAATTTCCCTTCAGAAACGGAGTTAAACCCCCTGATCTGTGTCTTCCTTCAAGCAAGAGTTCATTTCTTGTAATCCCAATGAATTTTGGGCTAAAATGATTGTTCGCAGTTCACAGCCCAACGCTATTCTCACTATTAACTAAAGTGGATTTATGTAGGAGGAGCTGTGGTTTGTATTAGTTTCATAAGCAGAGTTGAACTACATATGGTCCGTATGAGTAGGAAACATTGTTCTTTTTTCAGGGCATGCTCATGGTTCTTGCTGTATTTTAGATTCTGGAAAAAAGAGCTTGCTTCTTGCGTTAAAACAGAGTGTGTTTCAGGGATAAGAACTCTGGTCTGTATTTCCCTTCAAAAACGTAGTTAAACCCCTGGATGTATTTTCCTACGAGTAGGAGTTCATTTCTGGTAAGCAAAGTGAATTTTGGGCTCAAATGATTTTTCGCAATTCTCCAAACCAAACCGATTCCCACTATTAACTACAGAGCATTTATGTAAGGGGCACTGTGGTTTGTATCACGTTCATAAGCAGAGTTGAAATACATATGGTCTGTATGAGTAGGAAACACATTTTTTTTTTTCTGGGCATGCTCATGGTTCTTGCTGTATTTTAGACTCGGGAAAGAAGAGCTTGCTTCTGCGTTAAAACAGAGTGTATTTCATGGATGAGAACACTGGTCTTAATTTCCCTTCAGAAACAGAGTTAAACCCACGGATCTCTTTCTTCCTACAAGCAAGAGTTCATTTCTGGTAAACCAAGTGAATTTTCGGCTCAAATGATTTTCCACAGTTCTAGAACACAACGCGATTATCACTATTAACTAAAGATCATTTATGTAAGAGGAGCTGTGGTCTGTATCAGTTTCATAAACAGATTTGAAATACGTAGGGTCCATATGAGTAGGAAACACAGTTCTTTTTTTCTTGGCATGCTCATGGTTATTACTGTATTGGAAACCCTGTAAAGAAGAGGATGATTCATGTCTTAAAACAGAGTGTGTTTCTGGTATGAGAACTCTGGTCTGAATTTCACTTCGGAGATGGAGTTACACCCCATGATATGGGTCTTCCTACAAGCAAGAGTTCATTTCTGGTAAACCCATTGAATTTTGGGCTCAAATGATTTTTCGCAGTTAACAAACCCAACGCTATTCTCACTATTAACTAAAGAGGATTTATGTAAGAGGAGCTGTGGTTTGTATCAGTTTCATAAGCAGATTTGAACTACATATGGACGTATGAGTAGGAAACATTTTTTTTTTTCAGGGCATGCTCATGGTTCTTGCTGTATTTTAGACTCTGGAAAGAAGAGCTTGCTTCTTGCGTTAAAACAGAGTGTGTTTCAGGGATAAGAAATCTGGTCTGTATTTCCCTTCAGAAACGGAGTTAAACCCCAGGATGTGTTTTCCTATGAGTAGGAGTTCATTTCTGATAAGCAAAGTGAATTTTGGGCTCAAATGGTTTTTCACAATTCTCCAAACCAAACCGATTCTCACTATTAACTACAGAGCATTTATGTAAGGGGAGCTGTGTTTTGTATCAGTTTCATAAGCAGAGTTGAACTACATATGGTCCGTATGAGTAGGAAACACAGTTCTTTTTTTCTGGGCATGCTCATGGTTCCTGTTGTATTGGAGACTCTGGAAAGAAGAGCTTACATCTTGCTTTAAAACAGAGTGTATTTCATGGATGAGAACACTGGTCTGAATTTGCCTTCAGAAACGGAGTTAAACCCGAGGATCTTTGTCTTCCTACAAGCAAGAGTTCATTTCTGGTAAACCAAATGAATTTTCGGCTCAAATGATTTTCCACAGTTCTAGAACACAACGCGATTCTCACTATTAACTAAAGAGCATTTATGTAAGAGGAGCTGTGGTCTGTATCAGTTTCATAAGCAGATTTGAACTACATAGGGTCCGTATGAGTAGGAAACACAGTTCTTTTTTTCTTGGCATGCTCATGTTTCTTACTCTATTGGAGACCCTGGAAAGAAGAGGATGATTCATGCCTTAAAACAGAGTGTGTTTCTGGTATGAGAACTCTGGTTGAATTTCCCTTCAGAAACGGAGTTAAACCCCATGATCTGTGTCTTGCTTCAAGCAAGAGTTCATTTCTGGTAATCCCAATGAATTATGGGCTAAAATGATTGTTCGCGGTTCACAAACCCAACGCTATTCTCACTATTAACTAAAGTGGATTTATGTAGGAGGAGCTGTGGTTTGTATTAGTTTCATAAGCAGTGTTGAACTACATATGGTCCGTATGAGTAGGAAACATTGTTCTTTTTTCAGGGCATGCTCATGGTTCTTGCTGTATTTTAGATTCTGGAAAAAAGAGCTTGCTTCTTGCGTTAAAACAGAGTGTGTTTCAGGGATAAGAACTCTGGTCTGTATTTCCCTTCAAAAACGTAGTTAAACCCCTGGATGTATTTTCCTACGAGTAGGAGTTCATTTCTGGTAAGCAAAGTGAATTTTGGGCTCAAATGATTTTTCGCAATTCTCCAAACCAAACCGATTCCCACTATTAACTACAGAGCATTTATGTAAGGGGCACTGTGGTTTGTATCACGTTCATAAGTAGAGTTGAAATACATATGGTCTGTATGAGTAGGAAACACATTTTTTTTTCTGGGCATGCTCATGGTTCCTGTTGTATTGGAAACTCTGGAAAGAAGTGCTTACTTCTTGCATTAAAACAGAGTGTATTTCATGGATGAGAACACTGGCCTAATTTCCCTTCAGAAACAGAGTTAAACCCACGGATCTCTTTCTTCCTACAAGCAAGAGTTCTTTTCTGGTAAACCAAGTGAATTTTCGGCTCAAATGATTTTCCACAGTTCTAGAACACAACGCGATTATCACTATTAACTAAAGATCATTTATGTAAGAGGAGCTGTGGTCTGTATCAGTTTCATAAGCAGAGTAGAACTAAATATGGTCCGTATGAGTAGGAAACACTGTTATTTTTTTCAGGGCATGCTCATGGTTCTTGCTGTATTTTAGACTCTGGAAAGAAGAGCTTGATTCTTGCGTTAAAACAGAGTGTGTTTCAGGGATAAGTACTCTGGTCTGTATTTCCCTTCAGAAACGGAGTTAAACCCCCGGATGTGTTTTCCTATGAGTAGGAGTACATTTCTGGTAAGCAAAGTGAATTTTGGGCTCAAATGATTTTTCACAATTCTCCAAACCATACCGATTCTCACTATTAACTACAGAGCATTTGTCTAAGGGGAGCTGTGGTTTGTATCAGTTTCATAAGCAGAGTTGAACTACATATGGTCCGTATGTGTAGGAAACACAGTTCTTTTTTTCTGGGCATGCTCATGGTTCCTGTTGTATTGGAGACTCTGGAAAGAAGAGCTTACATCTTGCATTAAAACAGAGTGTATTTCCTGGATTAGAACACTGGTCTGAATTTGCCTTCAGAAACAGAGTTAAACCCGAGGATCTGTGTCTTCCTACAAGCAAGAGTTCATTTCTGGTAAACCAAGTGAATTTTCGGCTCAAATGATTTTCCACAAATCTAGAACACAACGCGATTCTCACTATTAACATAAGAGCATTTATGTAAGAAGAGCTGTGGTCTGTATCAGTTTCATAATCAGATTTGAACTACATAGGGTCCGTATGAGTAGGAAACACAGTTCTTTTTTTCTTGGCATGCTCATGTTTCTTACTCTATTGGAGACCCTGGAAAGAAGAGGATGATTCATGCCTTAAAACAGAGTGTGTTTCTGGTATGAGAACTCTGGTTGAATTTCCCTTCAGAAACGGAGTTAAACCCCATGATCTGTGTCTTCCTTCAAGCAAGAGATCATTTCTGGTAAACCCATTGAATTTTGGGCTCAAATGATTTTTCGCAGTTCACAAACCCAACGCTATTCTCACTATTAACTAAAGAGGATTTATGTAAGAGGAGCTGTGGTTTGTATCAGTTTCATAAGCAGAGTTGAACTACATATTGTCCGTATGAGTAGGAAACACTGTTCTTTTTTTTAAGGGCATGCTCATGGTTCTTGCTGTATTTTAGACTCTGGAAAAAAGAGATTGCTTCTTGTGTTAAAACAGACTGTGTTTCAGGGATAAGAACTCTGGTCTCTATTTCCCTTCAGAAACGGAGTTAAACCCCAGGATGTATTTTCCTACAAGTAGGAGTTCATTTATGGTAAGCAAAGTGAATTTTGGGCTCAAATGATTTTTCGAATTCTCCAAACCAAACCATTTCTCACTAATAACTACAGAGCATTTATGTAAGGGGAGCTGTGTTTTGTATCACGTTCATAAGCAGAGTTGAAATACATACGGTCTGTATGAGTAGGAAACACATTTCTTTTTTTCAGGGCATGCTCACGGTTCCTGTTGTATTGGAGACTCTGGAAAGAAGGGCTTACTTCTTGCATTAAAACAGAGTGTATTTCATGGATGAGAACACTGGTCTGAATTTCCCTTCAGAAACGGAGTTAAACCCCATGATCTGTGTCTTCCTACAAGCAAGAGTTCATTTCTGGTAAACAAACTGAATTTTCGGCTCAAATGATTTTCCACAGTTCTAGAACACAACGCGATTATCACTATTAACTAAAGAGCATTTATGTAAGAGGAGCTGTGGTCTGTATCAGTTACATAAGCAGATTTGAACTACATATGGTCCGTACGAGTAGGATACACGTTTCTTTTTTTCAGGGCATGCTCATGGTTCTTGCTGTATTTTTGACTCTGGAAAGAATCCTTGCTTCTTGCGTTAAAACAGAGTGTGTTTCAGGGATAAGAACTCTGGTCTGAATTTCCCTTCAGAAACGGAGTTAAACCCCTGGATCTGTGTTTTCCTGCAAACAGGAGTTCATTTCTGGTAAGCAAAGTGAATTTTGGGCTCAAAAGTTTTTACACAGTACACTAACAGAACACGATTCTCACTATTAACTAAAGATACTTTATGTAAGAGGAGCTGTGGTTTGTATCACTTTCATAAGAAGAGTTGAACTACATATGGTCCGTATGACTAGGAAACACTGTTCTTTTTTTCAGGGAATGCTCATGGTTCTTGCTGTATTTTAGACTCTGGAAAGAAGAGCTTGCTTCTTATGTAGAAGCAGAGTGTGTTTCAGTGATGAGAACTCTGGTCTGAATTTCCCTTCAGAAAGTGAGTTAAACCCCAAGATCTGTGTCGTCCTACAAGCAAGAATTCATTTCTGGTAAACCAAGTGAATTTGGGGCACAAATGATTTTTTGCAGTTAACCAAACCAAACCGATTCTTACTCTTAACTAAAGATCCTTTATGTAAGAGGAGCTGTGGTTTATATCTGTTTCATAAGCAGAGTTGAACTACATATGGACCGTAGGATTTGGAAACACATTTCTTTTTTTCTGGGCATGCTCATGGTTCTTGTTGTATTGGAGACTCTGGAAAGAAGACCTCAGTTCTTGCATTAAAACAGAGGGTATTTCATGTATGAGAACACTGGTCTGAATTTCCCGTCAGAAACGGAGTTAAACCCCATGATCAATGTCTTCCTGCAAGCAAGAGTTCATTTCTTGTAAACCAAGTGAATTTTCGGCTCAAATATTTTTCCACAGTTCTAGAACACAACTCGATTATCACTATTAACTAAAGAGCATTTATGTAAGAGGAGCTGTGGTCGGTATCAGTTTCAAAAGCAGATTTGAACTACATAGGGTCCGTATGAGTAGGAAACACAGTTCTTTTTTTCTTGGCATGCTCATGGTTCTTACTGTATTGGAGACCCTGGAAAGAAGAGGATGATTCATGCCTTTAAACAGAGTATGTTTCTGGTATGAGAACTCTGGTCTGAATTTCCCTTCAGAAACGGAGGTAAACCCCATGATGTGTGTCTTCCTACAAGCAAGAGTTCCTTTATGGTAAACCCAGTGAATTTTGTGCAAAAATGATTTTTGCAGTTTACAAACCCAACCCTATTCTCACTATTAACTAAAGAGGATTTATGTAAGAGGAGCTGTGTTTTGTATCAGTTTCCTAAGCAGAGTTGAACTACATATGGTCCGTATGAGTAGGAAACACTGTTCTTTTTTTCAGGGCATGCTCATGGTTCTTGCTGTATTTTAGACTCTGGAAGCAAGAGCTTGCTTCTTGCGTTAAAACAGAGTGTTTCAGGGATAAGAACTCTGGACTATATTTCCCTATAGAAACGGAGTTAAACCCCAGGATGTGTTTTCCTACAAGTAGGAGTTCATTTCTGGTAAGCAAAGTGAATTTTGGGATCAAATGATTTTTCGAAGTTCTCCAAACCAAACCGATTCTCACTATTAACTATAGAGCTTTTATGTAAGAGGACCTGTGGTTTGTATCAGTTTCATAAGCAGAGTTGAACTATGTATGGACCGTATGAGTAGGAAACACATTTCTTTTTTTCTGGGCATGCTGATGGTTCTTGTTGTATTGGAGACTCTGGAAAGAAGAGCTTACTTCTTGCATTAAAACAGAGTGTATTTCATGGATGAGAACACTGGTCTGAATTTCCCTTCAGAAACGGAGTTAAACCCCATGATCTGTGTCTTCCTACAAGCAAGAGTTCATTTCTGGTAAACCAAGTGAATTTTCGGCTCAAATGATTTTCCACAGTTCTAGAACACAACGCGATTATCACTATTAACTAAAGAGCATTTATGTAAGAGGAGCTGTGGTCGGTATCAGTTTCAAAAGCAGATTTGAACTACATAGGGTCCGTATGAGTAGGAAACACAGTTCTTTTTTTTTGCCATTCTCATGGTTCTTAGTGAATTGGAGACCCGGGAAAGAAGAGTATGATTAAAGCCTTAAAACAGAGTGTGTTTCTGGTATGAGAACTCTGGTCTGAATTTCCCTTCAGAAACGGAGTTAAACTCTATGATCAGTGTCTTCCTACAAGCAAGAGTTCATTTCTGGTAAACCCAGTGAATTTTGGGCTCAAATGATTTTTCCCAGTTCACAAACACAACCCTATTCTCACTATTACTTAAGAGGATTTACGTAAGAGGAGCTGTGGTTTGTATCAGTTTCATAAGCAGAGTTGAACTACATATGGTCCGTATGAGTAGGAAACACTGTTCTTTTTTTCAGCGCATGCTCATGGTTCTAGCTGTATTTTAGACTCTGTAAAGAAGAGCTTGCTTCTTGCGTTAAAACAGAGTGTGTTTCAGGGATAAGAACTCTGGTCTGTATTTCCCTTCAGAAACGGAGTTAAACCCCAGGATGTGTTTTCCTACAAGTAGGAGTTCATTTCTGGTAAGCAAAGTGAATTTTGGGCTCAAAGGATTTTTCGCAATTCCCCAAACAAACCGATTCTCACTATTAACTGCAGAGCATTTATGTAAGGGGAGCTGTGGTTTGTATCAGTTTCATAAGCAGAGTTGAACTACATATGGTCCGTATGAGTAGGAAACGCAGTTCTTTTTTTCTGGGCATGCTCATGGTTCCTGTTGTATTGGAGACTCTGGAAAGAAGAGCTTACTTCTTGCATTAAAACAGAGTGTATTTCATGGATGAGATCACTGATCTGAAGTTGCCTTCAGAAACGGAGTTCAACCCAAGGATCTGTGTATTCCTACAAACAAGAGTTCATTTCTGCTAAACCAAGTGAATTTTCGGCTCAAATGATTTCCACAGTTCTAGAACACAACGCGATTATCACTATTAACTAAAGATCATTTCTGTAAGAGGAGCTGAGGTCTGTATCAGTTTCATAAGCAGACTTGAACTACATAGGGTCCGATTGAGTAGGAAACACAGTTCTTTTTTTCTTGGCATGCTCATGGTTGTTACTGTATTGGAGACCCTGGAAAGAAGAGGATGATTCATGCCTTAAAACAGAGTGTGTTTCTGGTATGAGAACTCTGGTCTGAATTTCCCTTCAGAAACGGAGTTAAACTCTATGATCAGTGTCTTCCTACAAGCAAGAGTTCATTTCTGGTAAACCCAGTGAATTTTGGGCTCAAATGATTTTTCCCAGTTCACAAACCCAACGCTGTTCTCACTATTACCTAAAGAGGATTTATGTTAGAGGAGCTGTGGTTTGTATCAGTTTCATAAGCAGAGTTGAACTACATATGGTCCGTATGAGTAGGAAACACTGTTCTTTTTTTCAGGGCATGCTCATGGTTCTTGCTGTATTTTAGACTCTGGAAAGAAGAGCTTGCTTCTTGAGTTAAAACAGAGTGTGTTTCAGGGATAAGAACTCTGGTCGGTATTTCCCTTCAGAAACGGAGTTAAACCCCAGGATGTGTTTTCCTACGAGTAGGAGTTCATTTCTGGTAAGCAAAGTGAATTTTGGGCTCAAAAGATTTTTCGCAGTTCTCCAAACCAAACCGATTCTCACTATTAACTATAGATCATTTATGTAAGAGGAGCTGTGGTTTGTATCAGGTTCATAAGCAGAGTTGAACTACATATGGTCCGTATGAGTAGGAAACACAGTTCTTTTATTCTGGGCATGCTCACGGTTCCTGTTGTATTGGAGACTCTGGAAAGAAGAGCTTACTTCTTGCATTAAAACAGAGTGTATTTCATGGATGAGAACACTGGTCTGAATTTCCCTTCAGAAACGGAGTTAAACCCCATGATCTGTGTCTTCCTACAAGCAAGATTTCATTTCTGGTAAACCAAGTGAATTTTCGGCCCAAATGATTTTCCAAAGTTCTAGAACACAACACAATTATTACTATTAACTAATGAGCATTTATGTGAGAGGAGCTGTGGTCTGTCTCAGTTACATAAGCAGATTTGAACTACATAGGGTCCGTAGGAGTAGGAAACACAGTTCTTTTTTTCTTGGCACACTCATGATTCTTAGTGTATTGGAGACCCTGGAAAGAAGAGGATGATTCAGGCCTAAAAACAGAGTGTTTTTCAGGTATCAGAATTCTGGTATGAATTTCCCTTCAGAAACGGAGTAAAACCCCAGGATTTGTGTCTTCGTACAAGCAAGAGTTAATTTCTGGTAAACCCAGTGAATTTTGGGCTCAAATGATTTTTCTCAGTTCATGAACCCAACACTATTCTCACTATTAACTAAAGAGCATTTATGTTAGAGGAGTTTTGGTTTGTGTCAGTTTCATAAGCAGATTTGAACTACATAGGGTCCGTATGAGTAGGAAACACATTTCTTTTTTTCAGGGCATGCTCATGTTTCTTTCTGAATTTTAGATTCTGGAAAGAAGAGCTTGCTTCTGGCGATAAAGCAGAGTGTGTTTCAGGGATGAGAACTCTGGTCTGAATTTCCCTACAGAAACGGATTTTGACCCCAGGATCTGTGTCTTCCTACAAGCAAGAGTTCATTTCTGGTAAACCATGTGAATTTTGGGCTCAAATGAATTTTCGCAGTTCACCTACCCAAACCGATTATCACTATTAACTAAAGAGCATTTATGTAAGATTAGCTGTGCTTTGTATCAGTTTCATAAGCAGAGTTGAACTACATATGGTCCGTATGAGTAGGAAACACAGTTCTTTTTTTCAGGGCATGCTCATGGTTCTTGCTGTATTGGAGAGTCTGGAAAGAAGAGCTTGCTTCTTGACTTAAAACAGAGTGTTTTTCAGGGTTGAGAATTCTGGTCTGAATTTGCCTTCAGAAATGGAGTTAAACCCCAGGACATGTTTCTTCCTACAAGCAAGAGTTCATTTCAGGTAAACCCAGTGAATTTTGGGCTCAAATGATTTTTTGCAGTTCCCAAACCCAACGTGATTCTCACTATTAACTAAAGAGCATTTAAGTAAGCAGAGCGGTGGTTTGTATCAGTTTCATAAGCAGAGTTGAACTACATATGGTCTGTAGGAGTAGGATACACAGTTCTTTTTTTCATGAAATGCTCATGGTTCTTGCTGTATTTTAGACTCTTGAAAGAAGAGATTGCTTCTTGCGTTAAAACAGAGTGTGTTTCAGGGATGAGATCTATGGTCTGAATTTCCATTCTGAATCGGAGTTAAACCCCATGATTTGTGTCTTCCTACAAGCAAGAGTTCGTTTCTGGTTAACCCAGTGAATTTTGCGCTCAAATGATATTTCACAGTTAACGAACCCAGCGCGATTCTTCCTATTAACTAAAGAGCATTTATGTATGACGAGCTGTGGTTTGTATCAGTTTCATAAGCAGAGTTGAACTACATATGGTCCGTATGAGTAGGAAATACAGTTCTTTTTTTCCGGGCATGCTCATGGTTCTTGCTGTATTGGAGACTCTGGAAAGAAGAGCTTGCTTCTTGCATTAAAACAGGGTGTGTTTCATGGATGAGAACTCTGGTGTGAATTTCCCTTCACAAACGGTGTTAAACCCCATGATCTGTGTCTTCCTACCAGCAAGAGTTCATTTCAGTTAAACAAAGTGAATTTTCGGCTCAAATGACTTTACACAGTTCTAGAACCCAACGCGATTATCACTATTAACTAAAGAGCATTTATGTAACAGGAGCTGTGGTCTGTATCACTTCATAAGCAGAGTTGAACTGCATATGGTACGTATGAGTAGGTAACACTGTTCTTTTTTTCTGGGCATGCTCATGGTTCTTACTATATTGGAGACGCTGAATAGAAGAGGATGATTCTTGCCTTAAAACAGAGTTTTTTTCCGGGATGAGAACTCTGGTCTGAATTGAATTTCAGAAACGGAGTTAAACTCCAGGATCTTTGTCTACCTACATGCGAGAGTTCATTTCTCTTAAATCAAGTGAATTTTGGGCTCAAATGTTTTTTCGCAGTTCACCCACCCACACCGATTCTCACTATTAACTAAAGAGCATTTCTGTAAGAGGACCTGTGGTTTGTATCAGTTTCATAAGCAGAGTTGAACTACATATGGTCCGTAAGAGTAGGAAAGACAGTTCTTTTTTTCAGGGCATGCTCATGGTTCTTGCTGTATTTTAGACTCTGGAAAGAATAGCTTGTTTCTTGCGTTAAAACAGAGTGTGTATCAGCGATAAAATCTTTGGTCTGAATTTCCCTTCTGAAACGGAGTTAAACCCTAGGATCTGTGTCTTCCTACAAGCAAGAGTTCATTTCTGGTTAACCCAGTAAATTTTGGGCTCAAATGATTTTTCGCAGTTCACGAACACAACGCGATTCTCAGTATTAACTAAAGAGCATTTATGTAAGAGGAGCTTGGTTTGTATCAGTTTCAAAGCAGAGTTGAACTGCATATGGTCCGTATGAGTAGGAAACACTGTTCTTTTTTTCTGGGCATGCTCATGTTTCTTACTGTATTGGAGACGCTGGAAAGAAGAAGATGATTCTTGCCTTAAAACAGAGTGTTTTTCAGGGTTGAGAATTCTGGTCTGAATTTGCCTTCAGAAATGGAGTTAAACCCCAGGATCTGTGTCTTCCTAAAAGCAAGAGTTCATTTCAGGAAAATCCAGTAAATTTTGGGCTCAAATGATTTTTCGCAGTTCACAAACACAACGCGATTCTCAGTATTATCTAAAGAGCATTTATGTAAGAGGAGCTTGGGTTGTATCAGTTTCAAAGCAGAGTTGAACTACATATGGTCTGTATAAGTAGGAAACACATTTATGTTTTTCAGGGCATGCTCATGTTTCTTCCTGTATGGTAGACTCTGGAAAGAAGAGCTTGCTTCTTGTGTTAAAACAGAGTGTGTTTCAGGGATGAGAACTCTGGTCTGAATATCCCTTCTGAAACGAAGTTAAACCCCATGATCTGTGTCTTCCTACAAGCAAGAGTTCGTTTCTGGTTAACCCAATGAATTTTGGGCTCAATTGATATTTAGCAGTTCATGAACCCAACGCGATTCTTCCTATTAACTAAAGAGCATTTATGTAAGAGGAGCTGTGGTTTGTATCAGTTTCATAAGCAGAGTTGAACTACATATGGTCCGTATGAGTAGGAAACACAGTTCTTTTTTTTTCCGGGCATGTTCATGGTTCTTGCTGTATTGGAGACTCTGGAAAGAAGAGCTTGCTTCTTGCATTAAAACAGGGTGTGTTTCATGGATGAGAACTCTGGTCTGAATTTCCCTTCACAAACGGCGTTAAACCCATGATCTGTGTCTTCCTACCAGCAAGAGTTCATTTCTGTTAAACAAAGTGATTTTTCAGCTCAAATGACTTTACACAGTTCTAGAACCCAACGCGATTATCACTATTAACTAAGGAGCATTTATGTAACAGGAGCTGTGGTCTGTATCATTTCCTAAGCAGAGTTGAACTGCATATGGTCCATATGAGTAGGTAACACTGTTCTTTTTTTCTGGGCAGGCTCATGTTTCTTACTGTATTGGAGGCACTGGAAAGAAGAGGATGATTCTTGCCGTAAAACAGAGTGTTTTTCAGGGTTGAGAATCTACTCTGAATTAGCCTTCCAAAATGGAGTTAAAACCCAGGATCTGTGTCTTCCTACAAGCAACAGTTCATTTCTGTTAAACAAAGTGAATTTTCGGCTCAAATGACTTTACACAGTTCTAGAACCCAACACGATTATCACTATTAACTAAAGAGCATTTATGTAACAGGAGCTGTGGTCTGTATCATTTCATAAGCAGAGTTGAACTACATATGGTCCGTATGAGTAGGAAAGACAGTTCTTTTTTTCCGGGCATGCTCATGGTTCTTGTTGTATTGGAGAGTCTGGAAAGAAGAGCTTGCTTCTTGCCTTAAAACAGAGTGTTTTTCAGGGTTGAGAATTCTGGTCTGAATTTGCCTTCAGAAATGGAGTGAAACCCCAGGACATATGTCTTCCTACAAGCAAGAGTTCATTTCAGGTAAACCCAGTGAATTTTGGGCTCAAATGATTTTTTGCAGTTCCCAAACCCAACGTGATTCTCACTATTAACTAAAGAGCATTTAAGTAAGCAGAGCGGTGGTTTGTATCAGTTTCATAAGCAGAGTTGAACTACATATGGTCTGTATGAGTAGGAAACACATTTATTTTTTTCAAGGCATGCTCATGTTTCTTCCTGTATTTTAGATTCTGGAAAGAAGAGCTTGCTTCTTGCGTAAAAGCAGTGTGTGTTTCAGGGATGAGAACTCTGGTCTGAATATCCCTTCAGAAACGGATTTTAACACCAGGATCTGTGTCTTCCTACAAGCAAGAGTTCATTTCTGGTAAACCCATTGAATTTTGGGCTCAAATGATTTTTCGCAGTTAACAAACCCAACGCTATTCTCACTATTAACTAAAGAGGATTTATGTAAGAGGAGCTGTGGTTTGTATCAGTTTCATAAGCAGATTTGAACTACATATGGACGTATGAGTAGGAAACATTTTTTTTTTTCAGGGCATGCTCATGGTTCTTGCTGTATTTTAGACTCTGGAAAGAAGAGCTTGCTTCTTGCGTTAAAACAGAGTGTGTTTCAGGGATAAGAACTCTGGTCTGTATTTCCCTTCAGAAACGGAGTTAAACCCCAGGATGTGTTTTCCTATGAGTAGGAGTTCATTTCTGATAAGCAAAGTGAATTTTGGGCTCAAATGGTTTTTCACAATTCTCCAAACCAAACCGATTCTCACTATTAACTACAGAGCATTTATGTAAGGGGAGCTGTGTTTTGTATCAGTTTCATAAGCAGAGTTGAACTACATATGGTCCGTATGAGTAGGAAACACAGTTCTTTTTTTCTGGGCATGCTCATGGTTCCTGTTGTATTGGAGACTCTGGAAAGAAGAGCTTACATCTTGCTTTAAAACAGAGTGTATTTCATGGATGAGAACACTGGTCTGAATTTGCCTTCAGAAACGGAGTTAAACCCGAGGATCTTTGTCTTCCTACAAGCAAGAGTTCATTTCTGGTAAACCAAATGAATTTTCGGCTCAAATGATTTTCCACAGTTCTAGAACACAACGCGATTCTCACTATTAACTAAAGAGCATTTATGTAAGAGGAGCTGTGGTCTGTATCAGTTTCATAAGCAGATTTGAACTACATAGGGTCCGTATGAGTAGGAAACACAGTTCTTTTTTTCTTGGCATGCTCATGTTTCTTACTCTATTGGAGACCCTGGAAAGAAGAGGATGATTCATGCCTTAAAACAGAGTGTGTTTCTGGTATGAGAACTCTGGTTGAATTTCCCTTCAGAAACGGAGTTAAACCCCATGATCTGTGTCTTGCTTCAAGCAAGAGTTCATTTCTGGTAATCCCAATGAATTATGGGCTAAAATGATTGTTCGCGGTTCACAAACCCAACGCTATTCTCACTATTAACTAAAGTGGATTTATGTAGGAGGAGCTGTGGTTTGTATTAGTTTCATAAGCAGTGTTGAACTACATATGGTCCGTATGAGTAGGAAACATTGTTCTTTTTTCAGGGCATGCTCATGGTTCTTGCTGTATTTTAGATTCTGGAAAAAAGAGCTTGCTTCTTGCGTTAAAACAGAGTGTGTTTCAGGGATAAGAACTCTGGTCTGTATTTCCCTTCAAAAACGTAGTTAAACCCCTGGATGTATTTTCCTACGAGTAGGAGTTCATTTCTGGTAAGCAAAGTGAATTTTGGGCTCAAATGATTTTTCGCAATTCTCCAAACCAAACCGATTCCCACTATTAACTACAGAGCATTTATGTAAGGGGCACTGTGGTTTGTATCACGTTCATAAGTAGAGTTGAAATACATATGGTCTGTATGAGTAGGAAACACATTTTTTTTTCTGGGCATGCTCATGGTTCCTGTTGTATTGGAAACTCTGGAAAGAAGTGCTTACTTCTTGCATTAAAACAGAGTGTATTTCATGGATGA
Organism: Onychomys leucogaster; assembly: GCA_949786385.1. Classification (NCBI taxonomy): domain Eukaryota; kingdom Metazoa; phylum Chordata; class Mammalia; order Rodentia; family Cricetidae; genus Onychomys; species Onychomys leucogaster. The sequence goes on along the minus strand of CATKUP010000106.1, from coordinate 1,470,603 downwards.
GAACACTGGCCTAATTTCCCTTCAGAAACAGAGTTAAACCCACGGATCTCTTTCTTCCTACAAGCAAGAGTTCTTTTCTGGTAAACCAAGTGAATTTTCGGCTCAAATGATTTTCCACAGTTCTAGAACACAACGCGATTATCACTATTAACTAAAGATCATTTATGTAAGAGGAGCTGTGGTCTGTATCAGTTTCATAAGCAGAGTAGAACTAAATATGGTCCGTATGAGTAGGAAACACTGTTATTTTTTTCAGGGCATGCTCATGGTTCTTGCTGTATTTTAGACTCTGGAAAGAAGAGCTTGATTCTTGCGTTAAAACAGAGTGTGTTTCAGGGATAAGTACTCTGGTCTGTATTTCCCTTCAGAAACGGAGTTAAACCCCCGGATGTGTTTTCCTATGAGTAGGAGTACATTTCTGGTAAGCAAAGTGAATTTTGGGCTCAAATGATTTTTCACAATTCTCCAAACCATACCGATTCTCACTATTAACTACAGAGCATTTGTCTAAGGGGAGCTGTGGTTTGTATCAGTTTCATAAGCAGAGTTGAACTACATATGGTCCGTATGTGTAGGAAACACAGTTCTTTTTTTCTGGGCATGCTCATGGTTCCTGTTGTATTGGAGACTCTGGAAAGAAGAGCTTACATCTTGCATTAAAACAGAGTGTATTTCCTGGATTAGAACACTGGTCTGAATTTGCCTTCAGAAACAGAGTTAAACCCGAGGATCTGTGTCTTCCTACAAGCAAGAGTTCATTTCTGGTAAACCAAGTGAATTTTCGGCTCAAATGATTTTCCACAAATCTAGAACACAACGCGATTCTCACTATTAACATAAGAGCATTTATGTAAGAAGAGCTGTGGTCTGTATCAGTTTCATAATCAGATTTGAACTACATAGGGTCCGTATGAGTAGGAAACACAGTTCTTTTTTTCTTGGCATGCTCATGTTTCTTACTCTATTGGAGACCCTGGAAAGAAGAGGATGATTCATGCCTTAAAACAGAGTGTGTTTCTGGTATGAGAACTCTGGTTGAATTTCCCTTCAGAAACGGAGTTAAACCCCATGATCTGTGTCTTCCTTCAAGCAAGAGATCATTTCTGGTAAACCCATTGAATTTTGGGCTCAAATGATTTTTCGCAGTTCACAAACCCAACGCTATTCTCACTATTAACTAAAGAGGATTTATGTAAGAGGAGCTGTGGTTTGTATCAGTTTCATAAGCAGAGTTGAACTACATATTGTCCGTATGAGTAGGAAACACTGTTCTTTTTTTTAAGGGCATGCTCATGGTTCTTGCTGTATTTTAGACTCTGGAAAAAAGAGATTGCTTCTTGTGTTAAAACAGACTGTGTTTCAGGGATAAGAACTCTGGTCTCTATTTCCCTTCAGAAACGGAGTTAAACCCCAGGATGTATTTTCCTACAAGTAGGAGTTCATTTATGGTAAGCAAAGTGAATTTTGGGCTCAAATGATTTTTCGAATTCTCCAAACCAAACCATTTCTCACTAATAACTACAGAGCATTTATGTAAGGGGAGCTGTGTTTTGTATCACGTTCATAAGCAGAGTTGAAATACATACGGTCTGTATGAGTAGGAAACACATTTCTTTTTTTCAGGGCATGCTCACGGTTCCTGTTGTATTGGAGACTCTGGAAAGAAGGGCTTACTTCTTGCATTAAAACAGAGTGTATTTCATGGATGAGAACACTGGTCTGAATTTCCCTTCAGAAACGGAGTTAAACCCCATGATCTGTGTCTTCCTACAAGCAAGAGTTCATTTCTGGTAAACAAACTGAATTTTCGGCTCAAATGATTTTCCACAGTTCTAGAACACAACGCGATTATCACTATTAACTAAAGAGCATTTATGTAAGAGGAGCTGTGGTCTGTATCAGTTACATAAGCAGATTTGAACTACATATGGTCCGTACGAGTAGGATACACGTTTCTTTTTTTCAGGGCATGCTCATGGTTCTTGCTGTATTTTTGACTCTGGAAAGAATCCTTGCTTCTTGCGTTAAAACAGAGTGTGTTTCAGGGATAAGAACTCTGGTCTGAATTTCCCTTCAGAAACGGAGTTAAACCCCTGGATCTGTGTTTTCCTGCAAACAGGAGTTCATTTCTGGTAAGCAAAGTGAATTTTGGGCTCAAAAGTTTTTACACAGTACACTAACAGAACACGATTCTCACTATTAACTAAAGATACTTTATGTAAGAGGAGCTGTGGTTTGTATCACTTTCATAAGAAGAGTTGAACTACATATGGTCCGTATGACTAGGAAACACTGTTCTTTTTTTCAGGGAATGCTCATGGTTCTTGCTGTATTTTAGACTCTGGAAAGAAGAGCTTGCTTCTTATGTAGAAGCAGAGTGTGTTTCAGTGATGAGAACTCTGGTCTGAATTTCCCTTCAGAAAGTGAGTTAAACCCCAAGATCTGTGTCGTCCTACAAGCAAGAATTCATTTCTGGTAAACCAAGTGAATTTGGGGCACAAATGATTTTTTGCAGTTAACCAAACCAAACCGATTCTTACTCTTAACTAAAGATCCTTTATGTAAGAGGAGCTGTGGTTTATATCTGTTTCATAAGCAGAGTTGAACTACATATGGACCGTAGGATTTGGAAACACATTTCTTTTTTTCTGGGCATGCTCATGGTTCTTGTTGTATTGGAGACTCTGGAAAGAAGACCTCAGTTCTTGCATTAAAACAGAGGGTATTTCATGTATGAGAACACTGGTCTGAATTTCCCGTCAGAAACGGAGTTAAACCCCATGATCAATGTCTTCCTGCAAGCAAGAGTTCATTTCTTGTAAACCAAGTGAATTTTCGGCTCAAATATTTTTCCACAGTTCTAGAACACAACTCGATTATCACTATTAACTAAAGAGCATTTATGTAAGAGGAGCTGTGGTCGGTATCAGTTTCAAAAGCAGATTTGAACTACATAGGGTCCGTATGAGTAGGAAACACAGTTCTTTTTTTCTTGGCATGCTCATGGTTCTTACTGTATTGGAGACCCTGGAAAGAAGAGGATGATTCATGCCTTTAAACAGAGTATGTTTCTGGTATGAGAACTCTGGTCTGAATTTCCCTTCAGAAACGGAGGTAAACCCCATGATGTGTGTCTTCCTACAAGCAAGAGTTCCTTTATGGTAAACCCAGTGAATTTTGTGCAAAAATGATTTTTGCAGTTTACAAACCCAACCCTATTCTCACTATTAACTAAAGAGGATTTATGTAAGAGGAGCTGTGTTTTGTATCAGTTTCCTAAGCAGAGTTGAACTACATATGGTCCGTATGAGTAGGAAACACTGTTCTTTTTTTCAGGGCATGCTCATGGTTCTTGCTGTATTTTAGACTCTGGAAGCAAGAGCTTGCTTCTTGCGTTAAAACAGAGTGTTTCAGGGATAAGAACTCTGGACTATATTTCCCTATAGAAACGGAGTTAAACCCCAGGATGTGTTTTCCTACAAGTAGGAGTTCATTTCTGGTAAGCAAAGTGAATTTTGGGATCAAATGATTTTTCGAAGTTCTCCAAACCAAACCGATTCTCACTATTAACTATAGAGCTTTTATGTAAGAGGACCTGTGGTTTGTATCAGTTTCATAAGCAGAGTTGAACTATGTATGGACCGTATGAGTAGGAAACACATTTCTTTTTTTCTGGGCATGCTGATGGTTCTTGTTGTATTGGAGACTCTGGAAAGAAGAGCTTACTTCTTGCATTAAAACAGAGTGTATTTCATGGATGAGAACACTGGTCTGAATTTCCCTTCAGAAACGGAGTTAAACCCCATGATCTGTGTCTTCCTACAAGCAAGAGTTCATTTCTGGTAAACCAAGTGAATTTTCGGCTCAAATGATTTTCCACAGTTCTAGAACACAACGCGATTATCACTATTAACTAAAGAGCATTTATGTAAGAGGAGCTGTGGTCGGTATCAGTTTCAAAAGCAGATTTGAACTACATAGGGTCCGTATGAGTAGGAAACACAGTTCTTTTTTTTTGCCATTCTCATGGTTCTTAGTGAATTGGAGACCCGGGAAAGAAGAGTATGATTAAAGCCTTAAAACAGAGTGTGTTTCTGGTATGAGAACTCTGGTCTGAATTTCCCTTCAGAAACGGAGTTAAACTCTATGATCAGTGTCTTCCTACAAGCAAGAGTTCATTTCTGGTAAACCCAGTGAATTTTGGGCTCAAATGATTTTTCCCAGTTCACAAACACAACCCTATTCTCACTATTACTTAAGAGGATTTACGTAAGAGGAGCTGTGGTTTGTATCAGTTTCATAAGCAGAGTTGAACTACATATGGTCCGTATGAGTAGGAAACACTGTTCTTTTTTTCAGCGCATGCTCATGGTTCTAGCTGTATTTTAGACTCTGTAAAGAAGAGCTTGCTTCTTGCGTTAAAACAGAGTGTGTTTCAGGGATAAGAACTCTGGTCTGTATTTCCCTTCAGAAACGGAGTTAAACCCCAGGATGTGTTTTCCTACAAGTAGGAGTTCATTTCTGGTAAGCAAAGTGAATTTTGGGCTCAAAGGATTTTTCGCAATTCCCCAAACAAACCGATTCTCACTATTAACTGCAGAGCATTTATGTAAGGGGAGCTGTGGTTTGTATCAGTTTCATAAGCAGAGTTGAACTACATATGGTCCGTATGAGTAGGAAACGCAGTTCTTTTTTTCTGGGCATGCTCATGGTTCCTGTTGTATTGGAGACTCTGGAAAGAAGAGCTTACTTCTTGCATTAAAACAGAGTGTATTTCATGGATGAGATCACTGATCTGAAGTTGCCTTCAGAAACGGAGTTCAACCCAAGGATCTGTGTATTCCTACAAACAAGAGTTCATTTCTGCTAAACCAAGTGAATTTTCGGCTCAAATGATTTCCACAGTTCTAGAACACAACGCGATTATCACTATTAACTAAAGATCATTTCTGTAAGAGGAGCTGAGGTCTGTATCAGTTTCATAAGCAGACTTGAACTACATAGGGTCCGATTGAGTAGGAAACACAGTTCTTTTTTTCTTGGCATGCTCATGGTTGTTACTGTATTGGAGACCCTGGAAAGAAGAGGATGATTCATGCCTTAAAACAGAGTGTGTTTCTGGTATGAGAACTCTGGTCTGAATTTCCCTTCAGAAACGGAGTTAAACTCTATGATCAGTGTCTTCCTACAAGCAAGAGTTCATTTCTGGTAAACCCAGTGAATTTTGGGCTCAAATGATTTTTCCCAGTTCACAAACCCAACGCTGTTCTCACTATTACCTAAAGAGGATTTATGTTAGAGGAGCTGTGGTTTGTATCAGTTTCATAAGCAGAGTTGAACTACATATGGTCCGTATGAGTAGGAAACACTGTTCTTTTTTTCAGGGCATGCTCATGGTTCTTGCTGTATTTTAGACTCTGGAAAGAAGAGCTTGCTTCTTGAGTTAAAACAGAGTGTGTTTCAGGGATAAGAACTCTGGTCGGTATTTCCCTTCAGAAACGGAGTTAAACCCCAGGATGTGTTTTCCTACGAGTAGGAGTTCATTTCTGGTAAGCAAAGTGAATTTTGGGCTCAAAAGATTTTTCGCAGTTCTCCAAACCAAACCGATTCTCACTATTAACTATAGATCATTTATGTAAGAGGAGCTGTGGTTTGTATCAGGTTCATAAGCAGAGTTGAACTACATATGGTCCGTATGAGTAGGAAACACAGTTCTTTTATTCTGGGCATGCTCACGGTTCCTGTTGTATTGGAGACTCTGGAAAGAAGAGCTTACTTCTTGCATTAAAACAGAGTGTATTTCATGGATGAGAACACTGGTCTGAATTTCCCTTCAGAAACGGAGTTAAACCCCATGATCTGTGTCTTCCTACAAGCAAGATTTCATTTCTGGTAAACCAAGTGAATTTTCGGCCCAAATGATTTTCCAAAGTTCTAGAACACAACACAATTATTACTATTAACTAATGAGCATTTATGTGAGAGGAGCTGTGGTCTGTCTCAGTTACATAAGCAGATTTGAACTACATAGGGTCCGTAGGAGTAGGAAACACAGTTCTTTTTTTCTTGGCACACTCATGATTCTTAGTGTATTGGAGACCCTGGAAAGAAGAGGATGATTCAGGCCTAAAAACAGAGTGTTTTTCAGGTATCAGAATTCTGGTATGAATTTCCCTTCAGAAACGGAGTAAAACCCCAGGATTTGTGTCTTCGTACAAGCAAGAGTTAATTTCTGGTAAACCCAGTGAATTTTGGGCTCAAATGATTTTTCTCAGTTCATGAACCCAACACTATTCTCACTATTAACTAAAGAGCATTTATGTTAGAGGAGTTTTGGTTTGTGTCAGTTTCATAAGCAGATTTGAACTACATAGGGTCCGTATGAGTAGGAAACACATTTCTTTTTTTCAGGGCATGCTCATGTTTCTTTCTGAATTTTAGATTCTGGAAAGAAGAGCTTGCTTCTGGCGATAAAGCAGAGTGTGTTTCAGGGATGAGAACTCTGGTCTGAATTTCCCTACAGAAACGGATTTTGACCCCAGGATCTGTGTCTTCCTACAAGCAAGAGTTCATTTCTGGTAAACCATGTGAATTTTGGGCTCAAATGAATTTTCGCAGTTCACCTACCCAAACCGATTATCACTATTAACTAAAGAGCATTTATGTAAGATTAGCTGTGCTTTGTATCAGTTTCATAAGCAGAGTTGAACTACATATGGTCCGTATGAGTAGGAAACACAGTTCTTTTTTTCAGGGCATGCTCATGGTTCTTGCTGTATTGGAGAGTCTGGAAAGAAGAGCTTGCTTCTTGACTTAAAACAGAGTGTTTTTCAGGGTTGAGAATTCTGGTCTGAATTTGCCTTCAGAAATGGAGTTAAACCCCAGGACATGTTTCTTCCTACAAGCAAGAGTTCATTTCAGGTAAACCCAGTGAATTTTGGGCTCAAATGATTTTTTGCAGTTCCCAAACCCAACGTGATTCTCACTATTAACTAAAGAGCATTTAAGTAAGCAGAGCGGTGGTTTGTATCAGTTTCATAAGCAGAGTTGAACTACATATGGTCTGTAGGAGTAGGATACACAGTTCTTTTTTTCATGAAATGCTCATGGTTCTTGCTGTATTTTAGACTCTTGAAAGAAGAGATTGCTTCTTGCGTTAAAACAGAGTGTGTTTCAGGGATGAGATCTATGGTCTGAATTTCCATTCTGAATCGGAGTTAAACCCCATGATTTGTGTCTTCCTACAAGCAAGAGTTCGTTTCTGGTTAACCCAGTGAATTTTGCGCTCAAATGATATTTCACAGTTAACGAACCCAGCGCGATTCTTCCTATTAACTAAAGAGCATTTATGTATGACGAGCTGTGGTTTGTATCAGTTTCATAAGCAGAGTTGAACTACATATGGTCCGTATGAGTAGGAAATACAGTTCTTTTTTTCCGGGCATGCTCATGGTTCTTGCTGTATTGGAGACTCTGGAAAGAAGAGCTTGCTTCTTGCATTAAAACAGGGTGTGTTTCATGGATGAGAACTCTGGTGTGAATTTCCCTTCACAAACGGTGTTAAACCCCATGATCTGTGTCTTCCTACCAGCAAGAGTTCATTTCAGTTAAACAAAGTGAATTTTCGGCTCAAATGACTTTACACAGTTCTAGAACCCAACGCGATTATCACTATTAACTAAAGAGCATTTATGTAACAGGAGCTGTGGTCTGTATCACTTCATAAGCAGAGTTGAACTGCATATGGTACGTATGAGTAGGTAACACTGTTCTTTTTTTCTGGGCATGCTCATGGTTCTTACTATATTGGAGACGCTGAATAGAAGAGGATGATTCTTGCCTTAAAACAGAGTTTTTTTCCGGGATGAGAACTCTGGTCTGAATTGAATTTCAGAAACGGAGTTAAACTCCAGGATCTTTGTCTACCTACATGCGAGAGTTCATTTCTCTTAAATCAAGTGAATTTTGGGCTCAAATGTTTTTTCGCTGTTCACCCACCCACACCGATTCTCACTATTAACTAAAGAGCATTTCTGTAAGAGGACCTGTGGTTTGTATCAGTTTCATAAGCAGAGTTGAACTACATATGGTCCGTAAGAGTAGGAAAGACAGTTCTTTTTTTCAGGGCATGCTCATGGTTCTTGCTGTATTTTAGACTCTGGAAAGAATAGCTTGTTTCTTGCGTTAAAACAGAGTGTGTATCAGCGATAAAATCTTTGGTCTGAATTTCCCTTCTGAAACGGAGTTAAACCCTAGGATCTGTGTCTTCCTACAAGCAAGAGTTCATTTCTGGTTAACCCAGTAAATTTTGGGCTCAAATGATTTTTCGCAGTTCACGAACACAACGCGATTCTCAGTATTAACTAAAGAGCATTTATGTAAGAGGAGCTTGGTTTGTATCAGTTTCAAAGCAGAGTTGAACTGCATATGGTCCGTATGAGTAGGAAACACTGTTCTTTTTTTCTGGGCATGCTCATGTTTCTTACTGTATTGGAGACGCTGGAAAGAAGAAGATGATTCTTGCCTTAAAACAGAGTGTTTTTCAGGGTTGAGAATTCTGGTCTGAATTTGCCTTCAGAAATGGAGTTAAACCCCAGGATCTGTGTCTTCCTAAAAGCAAGAGTTCATTTCAGGAAAATCCAGTAAATTTTGGGCTCAAATGATTTTTCGCAGTTCACAAACACAACGCGATTCTCAGTATTATCTAAAGAGCATTTATGTAAGAGGAGCTTGGGTTGTATCAGTTTCAAAGCAGAGTTGAACTACATATGGTCTGTATAAGTAGGAAACACATTTATGTTTTTCAGGGCATGCTCATGTTTCTTCCTGTATGGTAGACTCTGGAAAGAAGAGCTTGCTTCTTGTGTTAAAACAGAGTGTGTTTCAGGGATGAGAACTCTGGTCTGAATATCCCTTCTGAAACGAAGTTAAACCCCATGATCTGTGTCTTCCTACAAGCAAGAGTTCGTTTCTGGTTAACCCAATGAATTTTGGGCTCAATTGATATTTAGCAGTTCATGAACCCAACGCGATTCTTCCTATTAACTAAAGAGCATTTATGTAAGAGGAGCTGTGGTTTGTATCAGTTTCATAAGCAGAGTTGAACTACATATGGTCCGTATGAGTAGGAAACACAGTTCTTTTTTTTTCCGGGCATGTTCATGGTTCTTGCTGTATTGGAGACTCTGGAAAGAAGAGCTTGCTTCTTGCATTAAAACAGGGTGTGTTTCATGGATGAGAACTCTGGTCTGAATTTCCCTTCACAAACGGCGTTAAACCCATGATCTGTGTCTTCCTACCAGCAAGAGTTCATTTCTGTTAAACAAAGTGATTTTTCAGCTCAAATGACTTTACACAGTTCTAGAACCCAACGCGATTATCACTATTAACTAAGGAGCATTTATGTAACAGGAGCTGTGGTCTGTATCATTTCCTAAGCAGAGTTGAACTGCATATGGTCCATATGAGTAGGTAACACTGTTCTTTTTTTCTGGGCATGCTCATGGTTCTTGCTGTATTTTAGATTCTGGAAAAAAGAGCTTGCTTCTTGCGTTAAAACAGAGTGTGTTTCAGGGATAAGAACTCTGGTCTGTATTTCCCTTCAAAAACGTAGTTAAACCCCAGGATGTATTTTCCTACGAGTAGGAGTTCATTTCTGGTAAGCAAAGTGAATTTTGGGCTCAAATGATTTTTCGCAATTCTCCAAACCAAACCGATTCCCACTATTAACTACAGAGCATTTATGTAAGGGGCACTGTGGTTTGTATCACGTTCATAAGCAGAGTTGAAATACATATGGTCTGTATGAGTAGGAAACACATTTTTTTTTCTGGGCATGCTCATGGTTCCTGTTGTATTGGAAACTGTGGAAAGAAGTGCTTACTTCTTGCATTAAAACAGAGTGTATTTCATGGATGAGAACACTGGTCTTAATTTCCCTTCAGAAACAGAGTTAAACCCACGGATCTCTTTCTTCCTACAAGCAAGAGTTCATTTCTGGTAAACCAAGTGAATTTTCGGCTCAAATGATTTTCCACAGTTCTAGAACACAACGCGATTATCACTATTAACTAAAGATCATTTATGTAAGAGGAGCTGTGGTCTGTATCAGTTTCATAAGCAGAGTAGAACTAAATATGGTCCGTATGAGTAGGAAACACTGTTATTTTTTTCAGGGCATGCTCATGGTTCTTGCTGTATTTTAGACTCTGGAAAGAAGAGCTTGATTCTTGCGTTAAAACAGAGTGTGTTTCAGGGATAAGTACTCTGGTCTGTATTTCCCTTCAGAAACGGAGTTAAACCCCCGGATGTGTTTTCCTATGAGTAGGAGTACATTTCTGGTAAGCAAAGTGAATTTTGGGCTCAAATGATTTTTCACAATTCTCCAAACCATACCGATTCTCACTATTAACTACAGAGCATTTGTCTAAGGGGAGCTGTGGTTTGTATCAGTTTCATAAGCAGAGTTGAACTACATATGGTCCGTATGTGTAGGAAACACAGTTCTTTTTTTCTGGGCATGCTCATGGTTCCTGTTGTATTGGAGACTCTGGAAAGAAGAGCTTACATCTTGCATTAAAACAGAGTGTATTTCCTGGATTAGAACACTGGTCTGAATTTGCCTTCAGAAACAGAGTTCAACCCAAGGATCTGTGTCTTCCTACAAGCAAGAGTTCATTTCTGGTAAACCAAGTGAATTTTCGGCTCAAATGATTTTCCACAAATCTAGAACACAACGCGATTCTCACTATTAACATAAGAGCATTTATGTAAGAAGAGCTGTGGTCTGTATCAGTTTCATAATCAGATTTGAACTACATAGGGTCCGTATGAGTAGGAAACACAGTTCTTTTTTTCTTGGCATGCTCATGTTTCTTACTCTATTGGAGACCCTGGAAAGAAGAGGATGATTCATGCCTTAAAACAGAGTGTGTTTCTGGTATGAGAACTCTGGTTGAATTTCCCTTCAGAAACGGAGTTAAACCCCATGATCTGTGTCTTCCTTCAAGCAAGAGATCATTTCTGGTAAACCCATTGAATTTTGGGCTCAAATGATTTTTCGCAGTTCACAAACCCAACGCTATTCTCACTATTAACTAAAGAGGATTTATGTAAGAGGAGCTGTGGTTTGTATCAGTTTCATAAGCAGAGTTGAACTACATATGGTCCGTATGAGTAGGAAACACTGTTCTTTTTTTTAAGGGCATGCTCATGGTTCTTGCTGTATTTTAGACTCTGGAAAAAAGAGATTGCTTCTTGTGTTAAAACAGAGTGTGTTTCAGGGATAAGAACTCTGGTCTCTATTTCCCTTCAGAAACGGAGTTAAACCCCAGGATGTATTTTCCTACAAGTAGGAGTTCATTTCTGGTAAGCAAAGTGAATTTTGGGCTCAAATGATTTTTCGAATTCTCCAAACCAAACCATTTCTCACTAATAACTACAGAGCATTTATGTAAGGGGAGCTGTGTTTTGTATCACGTTCATAAGCAGAGTTGAAATACATACGGTCTGTATGAGTAGGAAACACATTTCTTTTTTTCAGGGCATGCTCACGGTTCCTGTTGTATTGGAGACTCTGGAAAGAAGGGCTTACTTCTTGCATTAAAACAGAGTGTATTTCATGGATGAGAACACTGGTCTGAATTTCCCTTCAGAAACGGAGTTAAACCCCATGATCTGTGTCTTCCTACAAGCAAGAGTTCATTTCTGGTAAACAAACTGAATTTTCGGCTCAAATGATTTTCCACAGTTCTAGAACACAACGCGATTATCACTATTAACTAAAGAGCATTTATGTAAGAGGAGCTGTGGTCTGTATCAGTTACATAAGCAGATTTGAACTACATATGGTCCGTACGAGTAGGATACACGTTTCTTTTTTTCAGGGCATGCTCATGGTTCTTGCTGTATTTTTGACTCTGGAAAGAATCCTTGCTTCTTGCGTTAAAACAGAGTGTGTTTCAGGGATAAGAACTCTGGTCTGAATTTCCCTTCAGAAACGGAGTTAAACCCCTGGATCTGTGTTTTCCTACAAACAGGAGTTCATTTCTGGTAAGCAAAGTGAATTTTGGGCTCAAAAGTTTTTACACAGTACACTAACAGAACACGATTCTCACTATTAACTAAAGATACTTTATGTAAGAGGAGCTGTGGTTTGTATCACTTTCATAAGAAGAGTTGAACTACATATGGTCCGTATGACTAGGAAACACTGTTCTTTTTTTCAGGGAATGCTCATGGTTCTTGCTGTATTTTAGACTCTGGAAAGAAGAGCTTGCTTCTTATGTAGAAGCAGAGTGTGTTTCAGTGATGAGAACTCTGGTCTGAATTTCCCTTCAGAAAGTGAGTTAAACCCCAAGATCTGTGTCGTCCTACAAGCAAGAATTCATTTCTGGTAAACCAAGTGAATTTGGGGCACAAATGATTTTTTGCAGTTAACCAAACCAAACCGATTCTTACTCTTAACTAAAGATCCTTTATGTAAGAGGAGCTGTGGTTTATATCTGTTTCATAAGCAGAGTTGAACTACATATGGACCGTAGGATTTGGAAACACATTTCTTTTTTTCTGGGCATGCTCATGGTTCTTGTTGTATTGGAGACTCTGGAAAGAAGACCTCAGTTCTTGCATTAAAACAGAGGGTATTTCATGTATGAGAACACTGGTCTGAATTTCCCGTCAGAAACGGAGTTAAACCCCATGATCAATGTCTTCCTGCAAGCAAGAGTTCATTTCTTGTAAACCAAGTGAATTTTCGGCTCAAATATTTTTCCACAGTTCTAGAACACAACTCGATTATCACTATTAACTAAAGAGCATTTATGTAAGAGGAGCTGTGGTCGGTATCAGTTTCAAAAGCAGATTTGAACTACATAGGGTCCGTATGAGTAGGAAACACAGTTCTTTTTTTCTTGGCATGCTCATGGTTCTTACTGTATTGGAGACCCTGGAAAGAAGAGGATGATTCATGCCTTTAAACAGAGTATGTTTCTGGTATGAGAACTCTGGTCTGAATTTCCCTTCAGAAACGGAGGTAAACCCCATGATGTGTGTCTTCCTACAAGCAAGAGTTCCTTTATGGTAAACCCAGTGAATTTTGTGCAAAAATGATTTTTGCAGTTTACAAACCCAACCCTATTCTCACTATTAACTAAAGAGGATTTATGTAAGAGGAGCTGTGTTTTGTATCAGTTTCCTAAGCAGAGTTGAACTACATATGGTCCGTATGAGTAGGAAACACTGTTCTTTTTTTCAGGGCATGCTCATGGTTCTTGCTGTATTTTAGACTCTGGAAGCAAGAGCTTGCTTCTTGCGTTAAAACAGAGTGTTTCAGGGATAAGAACTCTGGACTATATTTCCCTATAGAAACGGAGTTAAACCCCAGGATGTGTTTTCCTACAAGTAGGAGTTCATTTCTGGTAAGCAAAGTGAATTTTGGGATCAAATGATTTTTCGAAGTTCTCCAAACCAAACCGATTCTCACTATTAACTATAGAGCTTTTATGTAAGAGGACCTGTGGTTTGTATCAGTTTCATAAGCAGAGTTGAACTATGTATGGACCGTATGAGTAGGAAACACATTTCTTTTTTTCTGGGCATGCTGATGGTTCTTGTTGTATTGGAGACTCTGGAAAGAAGAGCTTACTTCTTGCATTAAAACAGAGTGTATTTCATGGATGAGAACACTGGTCTGAATTTCCCTTCAGAAACGGAGTTAAACCCCATGATCTGTGTCTTCCTACAAGCAAGAGTTCATTTCTGGTAAACCAAGTGAATTTTCGGCTCAAATGATTTTCCACAGTTCTAGAACACAACGCGATTATCACTATTAACTAAAGAGCATTTATGTAAGAGGAGCTGTGGTCGGTATCAGTTTCAAAAGCAGATTTGAACTACATAGGGTCCGTATGAGTAGGAAACACAGTTCTTTTTTTTTGCCATTCTCATGGTTCTTAGTGAATTGGAGACCCGGGAAAGAAGAGTATGATTAAAGCCTTAAAACAGAGTGTGTTTCTGGTATGAGAACTCTGGTCTGAATTTCCCTTCAGAAACGGAGTTAAACTCTATGATCAGTGTCTTCCTACAAGCAAGAGTTCATTTCTGGTAAACCCAGTGAATTTTGGGCTCAAATGATTTTTCCCAGTTCACAAACACAACCCTATTCTCACTATTACTTAAGAGGATTTACGTAAGAGGAGCTGTGGTTTGTATCAGTTTCATAAGCAGAGTTGAACTACATATGGTCCGTATGAGTAGGAAACACTGTTCTTTTTTTCAGCGCATGCTCATGGTTCTAGCTGTATTTTAGACTCTGTAAAGAAGAGCTTGCTTCTTGCGTTAAAACAGAGTGTGTTTCAGGGATAAGTACTCTGGTCTGTATTTCCCTTCAGAAACGGAGTTAAACCCCAGGATGTGTTTTCCTACAAGTAGGAGTTCATTTCTGGTAAGCAAAGTGAATTTTGGGCTCAAAGGATTTTTCGCAATTCCCCAAACAAACCGATTCTCACTATTAACTGCAGAGCATTTATGTAAGGGGAGCTGTGGTTTGTATCAGTTTCATAAGCAGAGTTGAACTACATATGGTCCGTATGAGTAGGAAACGCAGTTCTTTTTTTCTGGGCATGCTCATGGTTCCTGTTGTATTGGAGACTCTGGAAAGAAGAGCTTACTTCTTGCATTAAAACAGAGTGTATTTCATGGATGAGAACACTGATCTGAAGTTGCCTTCAGAAACGGAGTTCAACCCAAGGATCTGTGTATTCCTACAAACAAGAGTTCATTTCTGCTAAACCAAGTGAATTTTCGGCTCAAATGATTTCCACAGTTCTAGAACACAACGCGATTATCACTATTAACTAAAGATCATTTCTGTAAGAGGAGCTGAGGTCTGTATCAGTTTCATAAGCAGACTTGAACTACATAGGGTCCGATTGAGTAGGAAACACAGTTCTTTTTTTCTTGGCATGCTCATGGTTGTTACTGTATTGGAGACCCTGGAAAGAAGAGGATGATTCATGCCTTAAAACAGAGTGTGTTTCTGGTATGAGAACTCTGGTCTGAATTTCCCTTCAGAAACGGAGTTAAACTCTATGATCAGTGTCTTCCTACAAGCAAGAGTTCATTTCTGGTAAATCCAGTGAATTTTGGGCTCAAATGATTTTTCCCAGTTCACAAACCCAACGCTGTTCTCACTATTACCTAAAGAGGATTTATGTTAGAGGAGCTGTGGTTTGTATCAGTTTCATAAGCAGAGTTGAACTACATATGGTCCGTATGAGTAGGAAACACTGTTCTTTTTTTCAGGGCATGCTCATGGTTCTTGCTGTATTTTAGACTCTGGAAAGAAGAGCTTGCTTCTTGAGTTAAAACAGAGTGTGTTTCAGGGATAAGAACTCTGGTCGGTATTTCCCTTCAGAAACGGAGTTAAACCCCAGGATGTGTTTTCCTACGAGTAGGAGTTCATTTCTGGTAAGCAAAGTGAATTTTGGGCTCAAAAGATTTTTCGCAGTTCTCCAAACCAAACCGATTCTCACTATTAACTATAGATCATTTATGTAAGAGGAGCTGTGGTTTGTATCAGGTTCATAAGCAGAGTTGAACTACATATGGTCCGTATGAGTAGGAAACACAGTTCTTTTATTCTGGGCATGCTCACGGTTCCTGTTGTATTGGAGACTCTGGAAAGAAGAGCTTACTTCTTGCATTAAAACAGAGTGTATTTCATGGATGAGAACACTGGTCTGAATTTCCCTTCAGAAACGGAGTTAAACCCCATGATCTGTGTCTTCCTACAAGCAAGATTTCATTTCTGGTAAACCAAGTGAATTTTCGGCCCAAATGATTTTCCAAAGTTCTAGAACACAACACAATTATTACTATTAACTAATGAGCATTTATGTGAGAGGAGCTGTGGTCTGTCTCAGTTACATAAGCAGATTTGAACTACATAGGGTCCGTAGGAGTAGGAAACACAGTTCTTTTTTTCTTGGCACACTCATGATTCTTAGTGTATTGGAGACCCTGGAAAGAAGAGGATGATTCAGGCCTAAAAACAGAGTGTTTTTCAGGTATCAGAATTCTGGTATGAATTTCCCTTCAGAAACGGAGTAAAACCCCAGGATTTGTGTCTTCGTACAAGCAAGAGTTAATTTCTGGTAAACCCAGTGAATTTTGGGCTCAAATGATTTTTCTCAGTTCATGAACCCAACACTATTCTCACTATTAACTAAAGAGCATTTATGTTAGAGGAGTTTTGGTTTGTGTCAGTTTCATAAGCAGATTTGAACTACATAGGGTCCGTATGAGTAGGAAACACATTTCTTTTTTTCAGGGCATGCTCATGTTTCTTTCTGAATTTTAGATTCTGGAAAGAAGAGCTTGCTTCTGGCGATAAAGCAGAGTGTGTTTCAGGGATGAGAACTCTGGTCTGAATTTCCCTACAGAAACGGATTTTGACTCCAGGATCTGTGTCTTCCTACAAGCAAGAGTTCATTTCTGGTAAACCATGTGAATTTTGGGCTCAAATGAATTTTCGCAGTTCACCTACCCAAACCGATTATCACTATTAACTAAAGAGCATTTATGTAAGATTAGCTGTGCTTAGTATCAGTTTCATAAGCAGAGTTGAACTACATATGGTCCGTATGAGTAGGAAACACAGTTCTTTTTTTCAGGGCATGCTCATGGTTCTTGCTGTATTGGAGAGTCTGGAAAGAAGAGCTTGCTTCTTGACTTAAAACAGAGTGTTTTTCAGGGTTGAGAATTCTGGTCTGAATTTGCCTTCAGAAATGGAGTTAAACCCCAGGACATGTTTCTTCCTACAAGCAAGAGTTCATTTCAGGTAAACCCAGTGAATTTTGGGCTCAAATGATTTTTTGCAGTTCCCAAACCCAACGTGATTCTCACTATTAACTAAAGAGCATTTAAGTAAGCAGAGCGGTGGTTTGTATCAGTTTCATAAGCAGAGTTGAACTACATATGGTCTGTAGGAGTAGGATACACAGTTCTTTTTTTCATGAAATGCTCATGGTTCTTGCTGTATTTTAGACTCTTGAAAGAAGAGATTGCTTCTTGCGTTAAAACAGAGTGTGTTTCAGGGATGAGATCTATGGTCTGAATTTCCATTCTGAATCGGAGTTAAACCCCATGATTTGTGTCTTCCTACAAGCAAGAGTTCGTTTCTGGTTAACCCAGTGAATTTTGCGCTCAAATGATATTTCGCAGTTAACGAACCCAGCGCGATTCTTCCTATTAACTATAGAGCATTTATGTATGACGAGCTGTGGTTTGTATCAGTTTCATAAGCAGAGTTGAACTACATATGGTCCGTATGAGTAGGAAATACAGTTCTTTTTTTCCGGGCATGCTCATGGTTCTTGCTGTATTGGAGACTCTGGAAAGAAGAGCTTGCTTCTTGCATTAAAACAGGGTGTGTTTCATGGATGAGAACTCTGGTGTGAATTTCCCTTCACAAACGGTGTTAAACCCCATGATCTGTGTCTTCCTACCAGCAAGAGTTCATTTCAGTTAAACAAAGTGAATTTTCGGCTCAAATGACTTTACACAGTTCTAGAACCCAACGCGATTATCACTATTAACTAAAGAGCATTTATGTAACAGGAGCTGTGGTCTGTATCACTTCATAAGCAGAGTTGAACTGCATATGGTACGTATGAGTAGGTAACACTGTTCTTTTTTTCTGGGCATGCTCATGGTTCTTACTATATTGGAGACGCTGAATAGAAGAGGATGATTCTTGCCTTAAAACAGAGTTTTTTTCCGGGATGAGAACTCTGGTCTGAATTGAATTTCAGAAACGGAGTTAAACTCCAGGATCTTTGTCTACCTACATGCGAGAGTTCATTTCTCTTAAATCAAGTGAATTTTGGGCTCAAATGTTTTTTCGCAGTTCACCCACCCACACCGATTCTCACTATTAACTAAAGAGCATTTCTGTAAGAGGACCTGTGGTTTGTATCAGTTTCATAAGCAGAGTTGAACTACATATGGTCCGTAAGAGTAGGAAAGACAGTTCTTTTTTTCAGGGCATGCTCATGGTTCTTGCTGTATTTTAGACTCTGGAAAGAATAGCTTGTTTCTTGCGTTAAAACAGAGTGTGTATCAGCGATAAAATCTTTGGTCTGAATTTCCCTTCTGAAACGGAGTTAAACCCTAGGATCTGTGTCTTCCTACAAGCAAGAGTTCATTTCTGGTTAACCCAGTAAATTTTGGGCTCAAATGATTTTTCGCAGTTCACGAACACAACGCGATTCTCAGTATTAACTAAAGAGCATTTATGTAAGAGGAGCTTGGTTTGTATCAGTTTCAAAGCAGAGTTGAACTGCATATGGTCCGTATGAGTAGGAAACACTGTTCTTTTTTTCTGGGCATGCTCATGTTTCTTACTGTATTGGAGACGCTGGAAAGAAGAAGATGATTCTGGCCTTAAAACAGAGTGTTTTTCAGGGTTGAGAATTCTGGTCTGAATTTGCCTTCAGAAATGGAGTTAAACCCCAGGATCTGTGTCTTCCTAAAAGCAAGAGTTCATTTCAGGAAAATCCAGTAAATTTTGGGCTCAAATGATTTTTCGCAGTTCACAAACACAACGCGATTCTCAGTATTATCTAAAGAGCATTTATGTAAGAGGAGCTTGGGTTGTATCAGTTTCAAAGCAGAGTTGAACTACATATGGTCTGTATAAGTAGGAAACACATTTATGTTTTTCAGGGCATGCTCATGTTTCTTCCTGTATGGTAGACTCTGGAAAGAAGAGCTTGCTTCTTGTGTTAAAACAGAGTGTGTTTCAGGGATGAGAACTCTGGTCTGAATATCCCTTCTGAAACGAAGTTAAACCCCATGATCTGTGTCTTCCTACAAGCAAGAGTTCGTTTCTGGTTAACCCAATGAATTTTGGGCTCAATTGATATTTAGCAGTTCATGAACCCAACGCGATTCTTCCTATTAACTAAAGAGCATTTATGTAAGAGGAGCTGTGGTTTGTATCAGTTTCATAAGCAGAGTTGAACTACATATGGTCCGTATGAGTAGGAAACACAGTTCTTTTTTTTTCCGGGCATGTTCATGGTTCTTGCTGTATTGGAGACTCTGGAAAGAAGAGCTTGCTTCTTGCATTAAAACAGGGTGTGTTTCATGGATGAGAACTCTGGTCTGAATTTCCCTTCACAAACGGCGTTAAACCCATGATCTGTGTCTTCCTACCAGCAAGAGTTCATTTCTGTTAAACAAAGTGATTTTTCAGCTCAAATGACTTTACACAGTTCTAGAACCCAACGCGATTATCACTATTAACTAAGGAGCATTTATGTAACAGGAGCTGTGGTCTGTATCATTTCCTAAGCAGAGTTGAACTGCATATGGTCCATATGAGTAGGTAACACTGTTCTTTTTTTCTGGGCAGGCTCATGTTTCTTACTGTATTGGAGGCACTGGAAAGAAGAGGATGATTCTTGCCGTAAAACAGAGTGTTTTTCAGGGTTGAGAATCTACTCTGAATTAGCCTTCCAAAATGGAGTTAAAACCCAGGATCTGTGTCTTCCTACAAGCAACAGTTCATTTCTGTTAAACAAAGTGAATTTTCGGCTCAAATGACTTTACACAGTTCTAGAACCCAACACGATTATCACTATTAACTAAAGAGCATTTATGTAACAGGAGCTGTGGTCTGTATCATTTCATAAGCAGAGTTGAACTACATATGGTCCGTATGAGTAGGAAAGACAGTTCTTTTTTTCCGGGCATGCTCATGGTTCTTGTTGTATTGGAGAGTCTGGAAAGAAGAGCTTGCTTCTTGCCTTAAAACAGAGTGTTTTTCAGGGTTGAGAATTCTGGTCTGAATTTGCCTTCAGAAATGGAGTGAAACCCCAGGACATATGTCTTCCTACAAGCAAGAGTTCATTTCAGGTAAACCCAGTGAATTTTGGGCTCAAATGATTTTTTGCAGTTCCCAAACCCAACGTGATTCTCACTATTAACTAAAGAGCATTTAAGTAAGCAGAGCGGTGGTTTGTATCAGTTTCATAAGCAGAGTTGAACTACATATGGTCTGTATGAGTAGGAAACACATTTATTTTTTTCAAGGCATGCTCATGTTTCTTCCTGTATTTTAGATTCTGGAAAGAAGAGCTTGCTTCTTGCGTAAAAGCAGTGTGTGTTTCAGGGATGAGAACTCTGGTCTGAATATCCCTTCAGAAACGGATTTTAACACCAGGATCTGTGTCTTCCTACAAGCAAGAGTTCATTTCTTTTAAACCAAGTGAATTTTGGGCTCAAATGATTTTATGCAGTTCACCAATCCATTCTGATTATCACTATTAACTAAAGAGCTTTTATGTAAGAGGAGCTGTGGTTTGTATCAGTTTCATAAGCAGAGTTGAACTACATATGGTCCGTATGAGTAGGAAATACAGTTCTTTTTTTCCGGGCATGCTCATGGTTCTTGCTGTATTGGAGACTCTGGAAAGAAGAGCTTGCTTCTTGCATTAAAACAGGGTGTGTTTCATGGATGAGAACTCTGGTGTGAATTTCCCTTCACAAATGGTGTTAAACACCATGATCTGTGTCTTCCTATCAGCAAGAGTTCATTTCTGTTAAACAAAGTGACTTTTCGGCTCAAATGACTTTACACAGTTCTAGAACCCAATGCGATTATCACTATTAAATAAGGAGCATTTATGTAAGAAGATCTGTGGTCTGTATCATTTCATAAGCAGAGTTGAAATACATATGGTCCCTATGAGTACAAAACACAGTTCTTTTTTTCAGGGCATGCTCATGGTTCTTGCTGTATTATATGCTCTGGAAAGAATAGCTTGCATCTTGCATTAAAACAGGGTGTGTTTCATGGATGAGAACTCTGGTCTGAATTTCCCTTCACAAACGGAGTTAAAACACATGATCTGTGTCTTCCTACCAGCAAGAGTTCATTTCTGTTAAACATAGTGAATTTTCGGCTCAAATGACTTTACACAGTTCTAGAACCCAACGCGATTATCACTATTAACTAAAGAGCATTTATGTAACAGGAGCTGTGGTCTGTATCATTTCATAAGCAGAGTTGAACTGAATATGGACTCTATGAGTAGGTAACACTGTTCTTTTTTTCTGGTCATGCTCATGGTTCTTACTATATTGGAGACGCTGAATAGAAGAGGATGATTCTTGCCTTAAAACAGAGTTTTTTCCCGGGATGAGAACTCTGGTCTGAATTGAATTTCAGAAACGGAGTTAAACCCCAGGATCTTTGTCTACCTACATGCGAGAGTTCATTTCTCTTGAATCAAGTGAATTTTGGGCTCAAATGTTTTTTCGCAGTTCACCCACCCACACCGATTCTCACTAGTACCTAAAGAGCATTTATGTAAGAGGACCTGTGGTTTGTATCAGTTTCATAAGCAGAGTTGAACTACATATGGTCCGTAAGAGTAGGAAAGACAGTTCTTTTTTTCAGGGCATGCTCATGGTTCTTGCTGTATTTTAGACTCTGGAAAGAATAGCTTGTTTCTTGCATTAAAACAGAGTGTGTATCAGCGATGAAATCTTTGGTCTGAATTTCCCTTCTGAAACGGAGTTAAACCCTAGGATATGTGTCTTCCTACAAGCAAGAGTTCATTTCTGGTTAACCCAGTAAATTTTGGGCTCAAATGATTTTTCGCAGTTCACGAACACAACGCGATTCTCAGTATTAACTAAAGAGCATTTATGTAAGAGGAGCTTGGTTTGTATCAGTTTCAAAGCAGAGTTGATCTGCATATGGTCCGTATGAGTAGGAAACACTGTTCTTTTTTTCTGGGCATGCTCATGTTTCTTACTGTATTGGAGACGCTGGAAAGAAGAAGATGATTCTTGCCTTAAAACAGAGTGTTTGTCAGGGTTGAGAATTCTGGTCTGAATTTGCCTTCAGAAATGGAGTTAAACCCCAGGATCTGTGTCTTCCTAAAAGCAAGAGTTCATTTCAGATAAATCCAGTAAATTTTGGGCTCAAATGATTTTTCGCAGTTCACAAACATAACGCGATTCTCAGTATTATCTAAAGAGCATTTATGTAAGAGGAGCTTGGTTTGTATCAGTTTCAAAGCAGAGTTGAACTACATATGATCTGTATAAGTAGGAAACACATTTATGTTTTTCAGGGCATGCTCATGTTTCTTCCTGTATTTTAGACTCTGGAAAGAAGAGCTTGCTTCTTGCATTAAAACAGGGTGTGTTTCATGGATGAGAACTCTGGTCTGAATTTCCCTTCACAAACGGAGTTAAAACCCATGATCTGTGTCTTCCTACTAGCAAGAGTTCATTTCTGTTAAACAAAGTGATTTTTCAGCTCAAATGACTTTACACAGTTCTAGAACCCAACGCGATTATCACTATTAACTAAGGAGCATTTATGTAACAGGAGCTGTGGTCTGTATCATTTCCTAAGCAGAGTTGAACTGCATATGGTCCATATGAGTAGGTAACACTGTTCTTTTTTTCTGGGCATGCTCATGTTTCTTACTGTATTGGAGGCACTGGAAAGAAGAGGATGATTCTTGCCGTAAAACAGAGTGTTTTTCAGGGTTGATAATCTACTCTGAATTAGCCTTCTGAAATGGAGTTAAACCCCAGGATCTGTGTCTTCCTACAAGCAACAGTTCATTTCAGGTAAACCCAGTGAATTTTGGGCTCAAATGTTTTTTCGCAGTTCACGATCCCAACGTGATTCTCACTATTAACTAAAGAGCATTTAAGTAAGCGGAGTGGTGGTTTGTATCAGTTTCATAAGCAGAATTGAACTATGTATGGTCTGTATGAGTAGGAAACACATTTCTTTTTTTCAGGGCATGCTCATGTTTCTTTCTGAATTTTAGACTCTGGAAAGAAGAGCTTGCTTCTGGCGTTAAAGCAGAGTGTGTTTCAGGGATGAGAACTCTGGTCTGAATTTCCCTTCAGAAATGGATTTTAACCCCAGGATCTGTGTCTTCCTACAAGCAAGATTCATTTCTGGTAAACCAAGTGAATTTTGGGCTCAAATGATTTTTCGCAGTTCACCTACCCAAACCGATTATCACTATTAACTAAAGAGCATTTATGTAAGAGGAGCTGTGGTTTGTATCAGTTTCATAAGCAGAGTTGAACTCCATATGGTCCGTGGGAGTAGGATATACAGTTCTTTTTTTCAGGGCATGCTCATGGTTCTTGCTATATTTTAGACTCTGGAAAGAAGAGCTTGCTTCTTGAGATAAAACAGAGTGTGTTTCAGGGATGAGATCTATGGTCTTAATTTCCCTTCTGAAACGGAGTTAAACTCCATGATCTGTGCCTTCCTACAAGTAAGAGTTCATTTCTGGTTAACCCAGTGAATTTTGGGCTCAAATGATATTTTGCAGTTCAGGAACCCAACGCGATTCTTCCTATTAACTAAAGAGCATTTATGTAAGAGGAGCTGTTGTTTGTATCAGTTTCATAAGCAGAATTGAACTACATATGGTCCGTATGAGTAGGAAAGACAGTTCTTTTTTTCCGGGCATGCTCATGGTTCTTGCTGTATTGGAGACTCTGGAAAGAAGAGCTTGCTTCTTGCCTTAAAACAGAGTGTTTTTCAGGGTTGAGAATTCTGGTCTGAATTTGCCTTCAGAAATGGAGTTAAACCCCAGGACATGTGTCTTCCTACAAGCAAGAGTTCATTTCAGGTAAACCCAGTGAATTTTGGGCTCAAATGATTTTTCGCAGTTCCCAAACCCAACGTGATTCTCACTATTAACTAAAGAGCATTTAAGTAAGCAGAGCGGTGGTTTGTATCAGTTTCATAAGCAGAGTTGAACTACATATGGTCTGTATGAGTAGGAAACACATTTATTTTTTTCAAGGCATGCTCATGTTTCTTCCTGTATTTTAGATTCTGGAAAGAAGAACTAGCTTCTTGCGCAAAAGCAGAGTGTGTTTCAGGGGTGAGAACTCTGGTCTGAATATCCCTTCAGAAACGGATTTTAACACCAGGATCTGTGTCTTCCTACAAGCAGAGTTCATTTCTTTTAAACCAAGTGAATTTTGGGCTCAAATGATTTTACGCAGTTCACCAATCCATTCCGATTATCACTATTAACTAAAGAGCTTTTATGTAAGAGGAGCTGTGGTTTGTATCAGTTTCATAAGCAGAGTTGAACTACATATGGTCCGTAGGAGTAGGATACACAGTTCTTTTTTTCAGGAAATGCTCATGGTTCTTGCTGTATTTTAGACTCTTGAAAGAAGAGATTGCTTCTTGCGTTAAAACAGAGTATGTTTCAGCTATGAAATCTTTGCTCTGAATTTCCCTTCTGAAACGGAGTTACACCCCAGGATCTGTGTCTTTCTAAAAGCAAGAGTTCATTTCAGGTAAACCAAGTAAATTTTGGGCTCAAATGATTTTTCGCAGTTCCCGAACCCAACGTGATTCGGCACTATTAACTGAAGAGCATTTAAGTAAGCAAAGCGGGGTTTTGTATCAGTTTCATAAGCAGAGTTGAACTACATATGGTCTGTATGAGTAGGAAACACATTTATTTTTTGCAGGGCATGCTCATGTTTCTTCCTGTATTTTAGACTCTAAAGAAGAGCTTGCTTCTTGCGTTAAAGCAGAGTGTGTTTCAGGGATGAGAACTCTAGTCTGAATTTGCCCTCAGAAACGGATTTTAACGCCAGGATCTGTGTCTTCCTACAAGCAAGAGTTCATTTCTGTTAAACAAAGTGAATTTTGGGCTCAAATGATTTTTCGCAGTTCACCACCCCAAACCGATTATCACTATTAACTAAAGAGCATTTATGTAAGAGGAGCCGTGGTTTGTATCAGTTTCATAAGCAGAGTTGAACTAGATATGGTCCATAGGAGCAGGATACACAGTTCTTTTTTTCAGGGTATGCTCATGGTTCTTGCTGTATTTTAGACTCTGGAAAGAAGAGCTTGCTTCTTGCGTTAAAACAGAGCGTGTTTCAAGGATGAGATCTATGGTCTGAAATTCCCTTCTGAAATGGAGTTAAGCCCCATGATCTGTTTCTTCCTACAGGCAAGAGGTCGTTTCTGGTTAACCCAGAGAATTTTGGGCTCAAATGATATTTCGCAGTTCACGAACCCAACGCGATTCTTCTTATAAACTAAAGAGCATTTATGTAAGAGGAGCTGTGGTTTGTATCAGTTTCATAAGCAGAGTTGAACTACATATGGTCTGTATTACTCAGAAACACAGTTCTTTTTTCTGGGCATGCTCATGTTTGTTACTATATTGGAGACGCTGGAAAGAAGAGGATGATTCTTGCCTTAAAACAGAGTGTTTTTCAGGGATGAGAACTCTGGTCTGAATTTGCCTTCAGAAACAGAGTTAAACCCCAGAATCAGTGTCTTCCTACAAGCAAGTGTTCATTTCTGGTAAAACCAGTGAATTTTGGGTTCAAATGATTTTTTCGCAGTTCAGGAACCCAACACTATTCTCACTATTAACTAAGGAGCATGTATGTAAGAGGAAGTGTGGTCTGTATCAGTTTCATAAGCAGAGTTGAACTACATATGGTCCGTATGAATAGGAAACACAGTTCTTTTTTTCTGGTCATGCTCATTTTTCTTACTATATTGGAGACGCTGGAAAGAAGAGGATGATTCTTGCCTCAAAACAGAGTGTGTTTGGGATGAGAACTCTGGTCTGAATTTGTCTTCAGAAAAGGAGTTAAAACACAGGATAAGTGTCTTCCTACAAGCAAGAGTTCAGTTCTGGTAAACAAAGTGATTTTGGGGCTCAAATGATTTTTCGCACTTCAGGAACCCTATGCTATTCTCACTATTAACTAAAGAGCATTTATGTAAGAGGAGCTGCGTTCTGTATCATTTCATAAGCAGATTTGAACTACATATGGCCCGTATGAGAAGGAAACACAGTTCTTTTTTCTTGGCATGCTCACGTTTCTTACTATATTGGAAACGCTGGAAAGAAGAGGATGATTCTTGCCTTAAAACAGAGTGTTTTTCAGGGATGAGAACTCTGGTCTGAATTTCCCTTCAGAAACGGAGTTAAACCCCAGGATTTGTGACTTCCTACAAGAAAGAGTTCAGTTCTGGTAAACCCAGTGAATTTTGTGCTCAAATGATTTTTCGCAGTTCAGGAACCCAGCTCTATTCTTACTATTAACTAAAGAGCATTTATTTAAGGGGAGCCGTGGTTTGTATCAGTTTCATAAGCAGAGTTGAACTACATATGGTCCTTATTAGTAGGAAACACAGTTCTTTTTATCAGGGCATGCTCATGGTTCTTGCTGTATTTTAGACTCTGGA
The DNA here is from genome assembly GCA_949786385.1 of Onychomys leucogaster. Lineage (NCBI taxonomy): Eukaryota > Metazoa > Chordata > Mammalia > Rodentia > Cricetidae > Onychomys > Onychomys leucogaster. Next base: position 1,444,310 of record CATKUP010000106.1, on the reverse strand, counting down.
AAGAAGAGCTTGCTTCTTGCGTTATAACAGAGTGTGTTTTAGGGATGAGAACTCAGGTCTGAATTTGCCTTCAGAAACGGAGTTAAACCCCAGGATCTGTGTCTTCCTACAAGCAAGAGTTCATTTCAGGTTAACCCAGTGAATTTTGGGTTCAAATGATTTTTCACAGTTCACGAACACAACGTGATTCTCAGTATTAACTAAAGAGCATTTATGTAAGAGGAGCATGGTTTGTATCAGTTTCAAAGCAGAGTTGAACTGCATATGGTCCGTATGAGTAGGAAAGACTGTTCGGTTTTTCTGGGCATGCTCATGGTTCTTACTGTATTGGAGACGGTGGAAAGAAGAGGATGATTCTTGCCTTAAAACAGAGTGTTTTTCAGGGTTGAGAATTCTGGTCTGAATTGCCCTTCAGAAATGGAGTTAAACCCTAGGATCTGTGTCTTCCTGCAAGCAACAGTTCATTTCTGTTAAACCAAGTGAATTTTGGGCTCAAATGATTGTTCGCAGTTCACCAACCCAAACTGATTATCACTATTAACTAAAGAGCATTTATGTAAGAGGAGCTGTGGTTTGTATCAGTTTCATAAACAGACTTGAACTACATACGGTCCGTATGAGTAGGATACACAGCTATTTTTTTCAGGACATGCTCATGGTTCTTGCTGTATTTTAGACTCTGGAAAGAAGAGCATGCTTCTTGCATTAAAACAGGGTGTGTTTCATGGATGAGAACTCTGGTCTGAATTTCCCTTCACAAACGGAGTTAAAACACATGATCTGTGTCTTCCTACCAGCAAGAGTTCATTTCTGTTAAACATAGTGAATTTTCGGCTCAAATGACTTTACACAGTTCTAGAACCCAATGCGATTATCACTATTAACTAAAGAGCATTTATGTAACAGGAGCTGTGGTCTGTATCATTTCATAAGCAGAGTTGAACTGAATATGGTCCATATGAGTAGGTAACACTGTTCTTTTTTTCTGGTCATGCTCATGGTTCTTACTATATTGGAGACGCTGAATAGAAGAGGATGATTCTTGCCTTAAAACAGAGTTTTTTTCCGGGATGAGAACTCTGGTCTGAATTGAATTTCAGAAACGGAGTTAAACCCCAGGATCTTTGTCTACCTACATGCGAGAGTTCATTTCTCTTAAATCAAGTGAATTTTGGGCTCAAATGTTTTTTTGCAGTTCACCCACCCACACCGATTCTCACTAGTATCTAAAGAGCATTTATGTAAGAGGACCTGTGGTTTGTATCAGTTTCATAAGCAGAGTTGAACTACATATGGTCCGTAAGAGTAGGAAAGACAGTTCTTTTTTTCAGGGCATGCTCATGGTTCTTGCTGTATTTTAGACTCTGGAAAGAATAGCTTGTTTCTTGCGGTAAAACAGAGTGTGTATCAGCGATGAAATCTTTGGTCTGAATTTCCCTTCTGAAACGGAGTTAAACCCTAGGATATGTGTCTTCCTACAAGCAAGAGTTCATTTCTGGTTAACCCAGTAAATTTTGGGCTCAAATGATTTTTCGCAGTTCACGAACACAACGCGATTCTCAGTATTAACTAAAGAGCATTTATGTAAGAGGAGCTTGGTTTGTATCAGTTTCAAAGCAGAGTTGATCTGCATATGGTCCGTATGAGTAGGAAACACTGTTCTTTTTTTCTGGGCATGCTCATGTTTCTTACTGTATTGGAGACGCTGGAAAGAAGAAGATGATTCTTGCCTTAAAACAGAGTGTTTGTCAGGGTTGAGAATTCTGGTCTGAATTTGCCTTCAGAAATGGAGTTAAACCCCAGGATCTGTGTCTTCCTAAAAGCAAGAGTTCATTTCAGATAAATCCAGTAAATTTTGGGCTCAAATGATTTTTCGCAGTTCACAAACACAACGCGATTCTCAGTATTATCTAAAGAGCATTTATGTAAGAGGAGCTTGGTTTGTATCAGTTTCAAAGCAGAGTTGAACTACATATGATCTGTATAAGTAGGAAACACATTTATGTTTTTCAGGGCATGCTCATGTTTCTTCCTGTATTTTAGACTCTGGAAAGAAGAGCTTGCTTCTTGCATTAAAACAGGGTGTGTTTCATGGATGAGAACTCTGGTCTGAATTTCCCTTCACAAACGGAGTTAAAACCCATGATCTGTGTCTTCCTACTAGCAAGAGTTCATTTCTGTTAAACAAAGTGATTTTTCAGCTCAAATGACTTTACACAGTTCTAGAACCCAACGCAATTATCACTATTAACTAAGGAGCATTTATGTAACAGGAGCTGTGGTCTGTATCATTTCCTAAGCTGAGTTGAACTGCATATGGTCCATATGAGTAGGTAACACTGTTCTTTTTTTCTGGGCATGCTCATGTTTCTTACTGTATTGGAGGCACTGGAAAGAAGAGGATGATTCTTGCCATAAAACAGAGTGTTTTTCAGGGTTGAGAATCTACTCTGAATTAGCCTTCTGAAATGGAGTTAAACCCCAGGATCTGTGTCTTCCTACAAGCAACAGTTCATTTCAGGTAAACCCAGTGAATTTTGGGCTCAAATGTTTTTTCGCAGTTCACGATCCCAACGTGATTCTCACTATTAACTAAAGAGCATTTAAGTAAGCGGAGTGGTGGTTTGTATCAGTTTCATAAGCAGAATTGAACTATGTATGGTCTGTATGAGTAGGAAACACATTTCTTTTTTTCAGGGCATGCTCATGTTTCTTTCTGAATTTTAGACTCTGGAAAGAAGAGCTTGCTTCTGGCGTTAAAGCAGAGTGTGTTTCAGGGATGAGAACTCTGGTCTGAATTTCCCTTCAGAAATGGATTTTAACCCCAGGATCTGTGTCTTCCTACAAGCAAGATTCATTTCTGGTAAACCAAGTGAATTTTGGGCTCAAATGATTTTTCGCAGTTCACCTACCCAAACCGATTATCACTATTAACTAAAGAGCATTTATGTAAGAGGAGCTGTGGTTTGTATCAGTTTCATAAGCAGAGTTGAACTCCATATGGTCCGTGGGAGTAGGATACACAGTTCTTTTTTTCAGGGCATGCTCATGGTTCTTGCTGTATTTTAGACTCTGGAAAGAAGAGCTTGCTTCTTGCGATAAAACAGAGTGTGTTTCAGGGATGAGATCTATGGTCTTAATTTCCCTTCTGAAACGGAGTTAAACTCCATGATCTGTGCCTTCCTACAAGTAAGAGTTCATTTCTGGTTAACCCAGTGAATTTTGGGCTCAAATGATATTTCGCAGTTCAGGAACCCAACGCGATTCTTCCTATTAACTAAAGAGCATTTATGTAAGAGGCGCTGTGGTTTGTATCAGTTTCATAAGCAGAGTTGAACTACATATGGTCCGTATGAGTAGGAAAGACAGTTCTTTTTTTCCGGGCATGCTCATGGTTCTTGCTGTATTGGAGACTCTGGAAAGAAGAGCTTGCTTCTTGCCTTAAAACAGAGTGTTTTTCAGGGTTGAGAATTCTGGTCTGAATTTGCCTTCAGAAATGGAGTTAAACCCCAGGACATGTGTCTTCCTACAAGCAAGAGTTCATTTCAGGTAAACCCAGTGAATTTTGGGCTCAAATGATTTTTCGCAGTTCCCAAACCCAACGTGATTCTCACTATTAACTAAAGAGCATTTAAGTAAGCAGAGCAATGGTTTGTATCAGTTTCATAAGCAGAGTTGAACTACATATGGTCTGTATGAGTAGGAAACACATTTATTTTTTTCAAGGCATGCTCATGTTTCTTCCTGTATTTTAGATTCTGGAAAGAAGAACTAGCTTCTTGCGCAAAAGCAGAGTGTGTTTCAGGGGTGAGAACTCTGGTCTGAATATCCCTTCAGAAACGGATTTTAACACCAGGATCTGTGTCTTCCTACAAGCAGAGTTCATTTCTTTTAAACCAAGTGAATTTTGGGCTCAAATGATTTTACGCAGTTCACCAATCCATTCCGATTATCACTATTAACTAAAGAGCTTTTATGTAAGAGGAGCTGTGGTTTTTTCAGTTTCATAAGCAGAGTTGAACTACATATGGTCCGTAGGAGTAGGATACACAGTTCTTTTTTTCAGGAAATGCTCATGGTTCTTGCTGTATTTTAGACTCTTGAAAGAAGAGATTGCTTCTTGCGTTAAAACAGAGTATGTTTCAGCTATGAAATCTTTGCTCTGAATTTCCCTTCTGAAACGGAGTTACATCCCAGGATCTGTGTCTTTCTACAAGCAAGAGTTCATTTCAGGTAAACCAAGTGAATTTTGGGCTCAAATGATTTTTCGCAGTTCCCGAACCCAACGTGATTCGGCACTATTAACTGAAGAGCATTTAAGTAAGCAAAGCGGGGTTTTGTATCAGTTTCATAAGCAGAGTTGAACTACATATGGTCTGTATGAGTAGGAAACACATTTATTTTTTGCAGGGCATGCTCATGTTTCTTCCTGTATTTTAGACTCTAAAGAAGAGCTTGCTTCTTGCGTTAAAGCAGAGTGTGTTTCAGGGATGAGAACTCTAGTCTGAATTTCCCTTCAGAAACGTAGTTAAACCCCAGGATCTGTGTCTTCCTACAAGCAAGTGTTCATTTCTGGTAAAACAAGAGAATTTTCCACTCAAATGACTTTAGACAGTTCTAGAACCCAAGGCGATTATCACTTTTAACTAAAGAGCATTTATGTAAGAGGAGCAGCATTCTGTATCATTTCATAAGCAGAGTTGAACTACATATTTTCTGTATGAGTCGGAAACACAGTTCTTTTTTTCTGTGCATGCTCATATTTCTTACTATATTGGAAACGCTGGAAGGAAGAGGATGTTTCTTGCCTTAAAACAGAGTGTTTTTCAGGGATGAGAACTCAGGTCTCAATTTGCTTTCAGAAACGGAAGTAAACCCCAGGATCAGTGTCTTCCTACAACCAAGAGTTCATTTCTGGTAAAAACCAGAGATTTTTTGGCCCAAATGATTTTTTCCAGTTAAAGAACCCAACATGATTCTCACTATTAACTAAAGAGCATTTATGTAAGAGGAGCTGCGGTCTGTATCATTTCATAAGCAGAGTTGAACTACATATGATCCGTATGAGTAGGAAACACAGTTCTTTTTTTATGGGCATGCTCATGGTTCATAATGTATTGGAGAAGCTGGAAAGAAGAGGATGATTCTTGCCTTAAAACAGAGTGTGTTTCAGGGATGAGAACTCTGGTCTGAATTTCCATTCAGAAACGGAGTTAAACCCCAGGATCTGTGTCTTCCTACAAGCGATAGTTCATTTCTGGTAAACCCAGTGAAATTGTGCTCAAAAGATTTTTCGCAGTTCAGGAACCCAACGCTATTCTATTAACTAAAGAGCATTTATGTAAGAGGAAGTGTGGTCTCTGTCAGTTTGATTAGCAGAGTTGAACTACATATGGTCCGTATGAATAGGAAACTCAGTTCTTTCTTTCTGGGCATGCTCATGTTTCTTACTATATTGGAGACGCTGGAAAGAAGAGGATGATTGTTGCCTTAAAACAGAGTGTGTTTCAGGGATGAGAACTCTGGTCTGAATTTCCCTTTAGAAACGGAATTTAAACCCCATGATCTGTGTCTTTCTACAAGCAAGAGTTCATTTCTGGTTAACCCAGGGAATTTTTGGCTCAAATGATTTTTCGCAGTTCACGAACCCAACGCGATTCTCCGTATTAACTAAAGAGCTTTTTTGTAATAGGTGCTGTTGTTTGTATCAGTTTCATAAGCAGAGTTGAACTTCATGTGGTCCGTATGAGTAGGAAACACAGTTCATTTTTTCAGGACATGCTCATTGTTCTTGCTGTATTTTAGACTCTGGAAAGAAGAGCTTATTCTTGCGTTATAACAGAGTGTGTTTCAGGGATGAGAACTCTGGTCTGATTTTCCCTTCAGGAGTGGAGTTAAACCCCAGGATCTGTGTCTTCCTACAAGCAAGTGTTTATTTCTGGTAAAAAAAGTGAATTTTGGGCACAAATGATTTTTCACAGTTCAGCAACCCAAACTGATTCTCACTATTAACTAAAGAGCATTAATGGAAGAGGAGCTGTGGTTTGTATCAGTTTCATAAGCAGAGTTGAACTACATTTGGTCGTATGAGTAGGAAACACAGTTCTTTTTTTCTGGGCATGCTCATGTTTCTTACTATATTGGAGATGCTGGAAAGAAGAGGATGATTCTTGCGTTAAAACAGAGTGTGTGTCAGGGATGAGAAGTCTGGTCTGAATTTCCCTCCAGAAACGGAGTTAAACCCCAGGATCTGTGTCTTCCTACAAGCAAGAGTTCAGTTCTGGTAAACCCACTGTTTTTTTGGCCCAAATGATTTTTAACAGTTCAAGAACACAACACGATTCTCACTATTAACTAAAGAGCATTTATGTAAGAGGAGCTGTTGTTTGTATCAGTTTCATAAGTAGAGTTGAACTACATATGGTCTGTCTGAGTAGGAAACACAGTTCTTTATTTCAGGGCATGCTCATGGTTCTTGCTGTATTTTAGAATCTAGAAAGAAGAGCTTGCTTCTTGCGTTAAAACAGAGTGTGTTTCAGGGATGAGAACTCTGGTCTGAATTTGCCTTCAGAAACGTAGTTAAACCACAGGATCTGTGTCTTCCTACAAGCAAGTGTTCATTTCTGCTAAACCAAGAGAATTTTCCGCTCAAATGACTTTAGACAGTTCTAGAACCAAACGTGATTATCACTTTTAACGAAAGAGCATTTATGTAAGAGGAATTGCAGTCTGTATCATTTCATAAGCAGAGTTGAACTAAATATGATCCATATGAGTAGGAAACACAGTTCTTTTTTTCTGGGCATGTTCATGGTTCTTACTGTATTGGAGACCCTGGAAAGAAGAGGATGATTCTTGCCTTAAAACAGAGTGTGTTTCAGGGATGAGAACTCTGGTCTGAATTTCCCTTTAGAAACGGAATTTAAACCACATGATCTGTGTCTTCCTACAAGCAAGAGTTCATTTCTGGTTAACCCAGTGAATTTTTGGCTCAAATGATTTTTCGCAGTTCACGAACACAACGCGATTCTCAGTATTAACTAAAGAGCATTTATGTAAGAGGTGCTGTTGTTTGTGTCAGTTTCAAAAGCAGAGTTGAACTTCATGTGGTCCGTATGAGTAGGAAACACAGTTCATTTTTTCAGGACATGCTCATTGTTCTTGCTGTATTGTAGACACTGGAAAGAAGAGCTTATTCTTGCGTTATTACAGAGTGTGTTCCAGGGATGAGAACTCTGGTCTGATTTTCCCTTCAGAAGTGGATTTAAACCCCAGGATCTGTGTCTTCCTACAAGCAAGAGTTCATTTCTGGTAAACCCACTGTTTTTTTTGCCCAAATGATTTTTCGCAGTTCACGATCCCAAGATGATTCTCTCTATTAACTAAAGAGCATTAATGTAAGAGGAGCCGTGGTTTTTATCAGTTTCATAAGCAGAGTTGAACTACATATGGTCCGTATGAATAGTAAACACAGTTCTTTTTTTCTGGGCATGCTCATGTTTCTTACTATATTGGAGATGCTTGAAAGAAGAGGATGATTCTTGCCTTAAAACAGACTGTGTTTCAGGGATGAGAACTCTCGTCTGAATTTCCCTTCAGAAAAGTAGTTAAACCCCAGGATCTGTGTCTTCCTACAAGCAAGTGTTCATTTCTGGTAAACCAAGAGAATTTTCCGCTCAAATGACTTTAGACAGTTCTAGAACCCAAGGCGATTATCACTTTTAACTAAAGAGCATTTATGTAAGAGGAGCTGCGTTCTGTATCATTTCATAAGCATAGTTGAACTACATATTTTCTGTATGAGTCAGAAACACAGTTCTTTTTTTCTTTGCACGCTCATGTTTCTTACTATATTGGAAACGCTGGAAAGAAGAGGATGTTTCTTGCCTTAAAACAGAGTGTTTTTCAGGGATGAGAACTCAGGTCTCAATTTGCTTTCAGAAACGGAAGTAAACCCCAGGATCAGTGTCTTCCTACAACCAAGAGTTCATTTCTGGTAAAAACCAGTGATTTTTTGGCCCAAATGATTTTTCCCAGTTAAAGAACCCAACATGATTCTCACTATTAACTAAAGAGCATTTATGTAAGAGGAGCTGTGGTCTGTATCATTTCATAAGCAGAGTTGAACTACATATGATCCGTATGAGTAGGAAACACAGTTCTTTTTTTATGGGCATGCTCATGGTTCTTAATGTATTGGAGAAGCTGGAAAGAAGAGGATGATTCTTGCCTTAAAAGAGAGTGTGTTTCAGGGATGAGAACTCTGGTCTGAATTTTCCTTCAGAAACGGAGTTAAACCCCAGGATTTGTGTCTTCCTACAAGCAAGAGTTCATTTCTGGTAAACCCAGAGAAATTGTGCTCAAATGATTTTTCTCAGTTCATGAACCCAAGGCTATTTTCACTATTGCCTAAAGAGGATTTATGTAAGAGGAGCTGTGGTTTGTATCAGTTTCATAAGCAGATTTGAACTACTTATGGTCCGTATGAGTAGGAAACACAGTTCTTTTTTTCTGGGCATGCTCACGGTTCTTACTGTATTGGAGACGCTGGAAAGAAGAGGACGATTCTTGACTTAAAACAGAGAGTTTTTCAGGGTTGAGAATTCTGGTCTAATTTTGTCTTCATCAACGGAGTTAAACCCCAGGATCTGTGTCTTACTACAAGAAAGAGTTCAGTTCTGATAAACCCATTGAATTTTGGGCTCAAATGATTATTCGCAGTTCAGGAACCCAACGCTATTTTCACTATTGCCTAAAGAGCATTTATGTAAGAGCAGCTGTGCTTTGTATAAGTTTCATAATCAGAGTTGAACTACAAATGGTCTTTATGAGAAGGAAACACCCTTCTTTTTTCTTGGCATGCTCATGTTTGTTACTATATTGGAGATGCAGGAAAGAAGAGGATTATTCTTGCCTTAAAACAGAGTGTTTTTCAGGGTTGAAAATTCTGGTCTGAATATGCCTTCAGAAACGGAGTTAAACCCCAGGATCTGTGTCTTCCTACAAGCGAGAGTTCATTTCGGGTAAACCCAGTGAATTTTGTGCTCAAATGATGTTTCACAGTTCAGGAACCCAACGCTATTCTGACTATTAACTAAAGAGCATTTATGTAAGAGGAGCTGCGGTCTTTATCATTTCATAAGCAGAGTTGAACTACATATGGTCCGTATGAGTAGGAAACACAGTTGTTTTTTTCTGGGCATGCTCACGGTTCTTACTGTATTGGACACGCTGGAAAGAAGAGGATGATTCTTGCCTTAAAACAGAGTGTTTTTCAGGGATGAGAACTCTGGTCTGAATTTGCCTTCAGAAATGGAGTTAAACCCCAGGATCAGTGTCTTCCTACAAGCAAGAGTTCATTTCTGGTAAACCCAGTGAATTTTGTGCTCAAATGATTTTTCGCAGTTCACGAACCCAAGATGATTCTCACTATTAACTAAAGAGCATTTATGTAAGAGGAGCCGTGGTTTTTTTCACTTTCATAAGCAGAGTTGAACTACGTATGGTCCTTATGAGTAGTAAACACAGTTCTTTTTTTCAGGGCATGCTCATTGTTCTTGCTGTATTTTAGACTCTGGAAAGAAGAGCTTGCTTCTTGCGTTATAACAGAGTGTGTTTTAGAGATTAGAACTCTGGTCTGAATTTCACTTCAGAAACGGATTTAAACCCCAGGATCTGTGTCTTCCTACAAGCAAGAGTTCATTTCTGGTAAACCCAGGGAATTTTGGGCTCAAATGATTTTTCGGAGTTCACTAACCCAACGCGATTCTCACTATTAACTGAAGAGCATTTATGTAAGAAGAGCTGCGGTCTTTATCATTTCATAAGCAGAGTTGAACTACATATGGTCCGTATGAGTAGGAAACACAGTCCTTTTTTTCTGGGCATTCTCACGGTTCTTACTGTATTGGAGACGCTGGAAAGAAGAGGATGATTCTTGCCTTAAAACAGAGTGTTTTTCAGGGTTGAGAACTCTGGTCTGAATTTGCCTTCAGAAATGGAGTTAAACCCCAGAATTAGTGTCTTCCTACAACCAAGAGTTCAGTTCTGGGAAACCCAGTGAATTTTGTGCTCAAATGATTATTCGCAGTTCAGGTACCAAACGCTATTTTCACTATTAACTAAAGATCATTTAAGTTAGAGGAGCTGTGGTTTGTATCAGTTTCGTAAGCAGAGTTGAACTACATATGGTCCGTCTGAATAGGAAACACAGTTCATTTTTTCAGGGCATGCTCATGGTTCTTCCTGTATTTTAGACTCTGGAAAGAAGAGCTTGCTTCTTGCATTAAAACAGAGTATGTTTCATGGAAGAGAACACTGGTCTGAATTTCATTTCATAAACGGAGCTAATCCCCAGGATCTGTGTCTTCCTACAAGCAAGAGTTCATTTCTGGTAAACCCAGTGATTTTAGGGCTCAAATGATTTTTTCGCAGTTCAGGTACCCAACGCTATTCTGACTATTAACTGAAGAGCATTTATGTAAGAGGAGCTGCGGTCTGTATCATTTCATAAGCAGAGTTGAACTACATATGATCCGTATGAGTAGGAAACACAGTTTTTTTTTTCTGGGCATGCTCACGGTTCTTACTGTATTGGAGACGCTGGAAAGAAGAGGATGATTCTTGTCTTAAAACATAGTGTTTTTCAGGATTGAGAATTCTGGTCTGAATTTGCATTCAGAAACGGAGTTAAACCCCAGGATCTGTGTCTTCCTAAAAGTGAGAGTTCATTTCAGGTAAATCCAGTGAATTTTGTGCTCAAATTATTTTTCGCAGTTCAGGAACCCAACGGTATTCTGACTATTAACTAAAGAGTATTTATGTAAGAGGAGCTGCCGTCTGTATCATTTCATAAGCAGAGTTGAACTACATATGATCCGTATGAGTAGGAAACACAGTTCTTTTTTTCTAGGCATGCTCACGGTTGTTACAGTATTGTAGACGCAGGAAAGAAGAGGATGATTCTTGCCTTAAAACAGAGTGTTTTTCAGGGATGAGAACTCTGGTCTGAATTTGCCTTCAGATATGGAGTTAAACCCCAGGATCAGTGTCTTCCTACAAGCAAGAGTTCATTTTTGGGTAAACCCAGTGAATTTTGTTCTCAAATGATTTTTCACAGTTCACGAACCCAAGATGATTCTCACTATTTACTAAAGAGCATTTATGTAAGAGGAGCCGTGGTTTTTATCAGTTTCATAAGCAGTGTTGAACTACAAATGGTCTGTATGAGAAGGAAACACAGTTCTTTTTTCTTGGCATGCTCATGTTTGTTAATATATTGAAGACACTGGAAAGAAGAGGATGATTCTTGCCTTAAAACAGAGTGTTTTTCAGGGATGAGAACTCTGGTCTGAATTTGCCTTCAGAAACGGAGTTAAATCCCAGAATCTGTGTCTTCCTACAAGCCAGAGTTCATTTTGGGTAAACCCAGTGAATTTTGTTCTCAAATGATTTTTCGCAGTTCAGGAACCCAACGATATTCTGATTATTAACTATAGAGCATTTATGTAAGAGGAGCTGAGGTCTGTATCATTTCATAAGCAGAGTTGAACTACATATGGTCCGTATGAGTAGGAAACACAGTTCATTTTTTCTGGTCATGCTCATGGTTCTTGCTGTATTTTAGACTCTGGAAAGAAAAGCTTGCTTCTTGTGTTATAACAGAGTGTGTTTTAGGGATGAGAACTCTGGTCTGAATTTCACTTCAGAAATGGATTTAAACCCAGGATCTGTGTCTTCCTACAAGCAAGAGTTCATTTCGGGTAAACCCAGTGAATTTTGTTCTCAAATGATTTTTCACAGTTCACGAACCCAACGCGATTCTCACTATTAACTGAAGACCATTTATGTAAGAGGAGCTGCGGTCTTTATCATTTCATAAGCAGAGCTGAACTACATATTGTCCCTATGAGTAGGAAACACAGTTCTTTTTTTCTGGGCATGCTCATGTTTCTTACTATATTGGAGATGCTTGAAAGAAGAGGATGATTCTTGCCTTAAAACAGAGTGTGTTTCAGGGATGAGAACTCTGGTCTGAATTTCCCTTCAGAAACGTAGTTAAACCCCAGGATCTGTGTCTTCCTACAAGCAAGTGTTCATTTCTGGTAAACCAAGAGAATTTTCTGCTCAAATGACTTTAGACAGTTCTAGAACCCAAGGCGATTATCACTTTTAACTAAAGAGCATTTATGTAAGAGGAGCTGCGTTCTGTATCATTTCATAAGCATAGTTGAACTACATATTTTCTGTATGAGTCGGAATCACAGTTCTTTTTTTCTGTGCATGCTCATGTTTCTTACTATATTGGAAACGCTGGAAAGAAGAGGATGTTTCTTGCCTTAAAACAGAGTGTTTTTCAGGGATGAGAACTCAGGTCTCAATCTGCTTTCAGAAACGGAAGTAAACCCCAGGATCAGTGTCTTCCTGCAACCAAGAGTTCATTTCTGGTAAAAACCAGTGATTTTTTGGCCCAAATGATTTTTCCCAGTTAAAGAACCCAACATGATTCTCACTATTAACTAAGGAGCATTTATGTAAGAGGAGCTGCGGTCTTTATCATTTCATAAGCAGAGTTGAACTACATATGATCCGTATGAGTAGGAAACACAGTTCTTTTTTTATGGGCATGCTCATGGTTCATAATGTATTGGAGAAGCTGGAAAGAAGAGGATGATTCTTGCCTTAAAACAGAGTGTGTTTCAGGGATGAGAACTCTGGTCTGAATTTCCCTTCAGAAACGGAGTTAAACCCCAGGATCTGTATCTTCCTACAAGCAAGAGTTCATTTCTGGTAAACCCAGTGAAATTGTGCTCAAATGTTTTTTCGCAGTTCAGGAACCCAAGGCTATTTTCACTATTGCCTAAAGAGCATTTATGTAAGAGGAGCTGTGGTTTGTATAAGTTTCATAAGCAGATGTGAACTACATATGGTCCATATGAGTAGGAAACACAGTTCTTTTTTTCTGGGCATGCTCACGGTTCTTACTGTATTGGAGACGCTGGAAAGAAGAGGATGATTCTTGCCTTAAAACAGAGAGTTTTTCCGGGTTGAGAATTGTGGTCTGATTTTGTCTTCATCAACGGAGTTAACCCCCAGGATCTGTGTCTTACTACAAGAAAGAGTTCAGTTCTGATAAACCCAGTGAATTTTGTGCTCAAATGATGTTTCACAGTTCAGGAACCCAACGCTATTCTGACTATTAACTAAAGAGCATTTATGTAAGAGGAGCTGCGGTCTTTATCATTTCATAAGCAGAGTTGAACTACATATGGTCCGTATGAGTAGGAAACACAGTTGTTTTTTCTGGGCATGCTTGCGGTTCTTACTGTATTGGACACGCTGGAAAGAAGAGGATGATTCTTGCCTTAAAACAGAGTGTTTTTCAGGGATGAGAACTCTGGTCTGAATTTGCCCTCAGAAATGGAGTTAAACCCCAGGATCAGTGTCTTCCTACAAGCAAGAGTTCATTTCTGGTAAACCCAGTGTATTTTGGGCTCAAATGATTTTTCGCAGTTCACGAACCCAAGATGATTCTCACTATTAACTAAAGAGCATTTATGTAAGAGGAGCCGTGGTTTTTTTCACTTTCATAATCAGAGTTGAATTACGTATGTTCCTTATGAGTAGGAAACACAGTTCTTTTTTTCAGGGCATGCTCATGGTTCTTGCTGTATTTTAGACTCTGGAAAGAAGAGCTTGCTTCTTGCGTTATAACAGAGTGTGTTTTAGGAATGAGAACTCTGCTCTGAATTTCACTTCAGAAAATGATTTAAACCTCAGGATCTGTGTCTTCGTACAAGCAAGAGTTCAGTTCTGGTAAACACAGTGAATTTTGTGCTCAATTGATTTTTCGCAGTTCAGGAAACCAGTGCTATTCTTACTATTAACTAAAGAGCATTTATGTAAGAGGAGCCGTGGTTTGTATCAGTTTCATAAGCAGAGTTGAACTACATATGGTCCTTATGAGTAGGAAACACAGTTCTTTTTTATCAGGGCATGCTCATGGTTCTTGCTGTATTTTAGACTCTGGAAAGAAGAGCATGCTTCTTGCGTTATAACAGAGTGTGTTTTAGGGATGAGAACTCTGGTCTGAATTTGCCTTCAGAAACGGAGTTAAACCCCAGGAGCTGTGTCTTCCTACAAGCAAGAGTTCATTTCTGTTTAACCCAGTGAATTTTGGGCTCAAATGATTTTTCGCAGTTCACGAACTCAACCGGATTCTCACTATTAACTGAAGAGCATTTATGTAAGAGGAGCTGTGGTTTGTATCAGTTTCATAAGCAGAGTTGAACTACATATTGTCCGTATGAGAATGAAACACAGTCCTTTTTTTAAGGGCATGCTCATGGTTCTTGCTGTATTTTAGACTCTGGAAAGAAGAGCTTGCTTCTTGCGTTAAAACAGAGTGAGTTTCAGGGATCAGAACTCTGGTCTGAATTTCGCTTCAGAAACGGAGTTAAACCCCAGGATCTGTGTCTTCCTACAAGCGAGAGTTCATTTCTGGTAAACCCAGTGAATTTTGTGCTCAAATGATTTTTGGCAGTTCACGAACCCTACGTTATTCTCACTATTAACTAAAAAGCATTTATGTAAGAGGAGCTGTGGTTTGTATCAGTTTCATATGCATATCCGACCTACAAATGGTCTGTATTACTGGGGAACACAGTTTTTTTTTTCTGGGCATGATCATGTTTGTTACTATATTGGAGAAGCTGGAAAGAAGATGATGATTCTTGCCTTAAAATAGAGTGTTTTTCATGGTGGAGAATTCTGGTCTGAATTTGCCTTAATAAACGGAGTTAAACCACAGGATCTGTGTCTTACTACAAGCAAGAGTTCAGTTCTGGTAAACCCAGTGATTTTTGTGGTCAAATGATTAATTGCAGTTCAGGAACCCAACGCTATTTTCACTATTGACTAAAGAGCATTTATGTAAGAGGAGCTGTGGTTTGTATCAGTTTCATAAGCAGAGTTGAACTACATATGGTCCATCTGAGTAGGAAACACAGTTCTTTTTTTCAGAGCATGCTCATGGTTCTTGCTTTATTTTAGACTCTGGAAAGAAGAGCTTGCTTCTTGCGTTAAAACAGAGTGTGTTTCATGGATGAGAACACTGGTCTGAATTTCACTTCAGAAACTGAGTTAATCCCCAGGATCTGTGTCTTCCTACAAGCAAGAGGTCAATTCTGGTAAACTCAGTGAATTTTGGGCTCAAATGATTTTTCGCAGTTCACGAACCCTACGCTATTCTCCCTATTAACTAAAGAGCATTTATGTAAGAGGAGCTGTGGTTTGTATCTGTTTCATAAGCAGAGTTGAACTACATATGGTCTGTATTGCTCGGAAACACACTTCTTTTGTTCTGGGCATGATCATGTTTGTTACTATATTGGAGACACTGGAAAGAAGAGGATGATTCTTGCTTTAAAACAGAGTGTTTTTCAGGGATGAGAACTCTGGTCTGAATTTGATTTCAGAAACGGAGTTAAACCCCAGAATCAGTGTCTTCCTACAAGCAAGAGTTCATTTCTGGTAAACCCAGTGAATTTTGTGCTCTAATGATTTTTCACAGTTTACGAACCCAAGATGATTCTCACTATTAACTAAAGAGCATTTATGTAAGAGGAGAAGTGGTTTGTATCAGTTTCATAAACAGAGTTGAAGTACATATGGTCTGTATGAGTAGGAAACACAGTTCTTTTTTTCATGGAATGCTCATGGTTCTTGCTGTATTTTAGACTCTGGAAAGAAGAGGATGATTCTTGCCTTAAAACAGAGTGTTTTTCAGGGATGAGAACTCTGGTCGGAATTTGACTTCAGAAACGGAGTTAAACCCCAGATTCAGTGTCTTCCTACAAGCAAGAGTTCATTTCTTGTAATCCCAGTGAATTTGGGGCTCAAATGATTTTTCACAGTTTACGAACCCAAGATGATTCTCAATATTAACGAAAGAGCATTAATGTAAGAGGAGCTAAGGTTTTTATCAGTTTCATAAACAGAGTTGAAGTACATATTGTCTGTATGAGTAGGAAACACAGTTCTTTTTTTCAGGGAATGCTCATGGAATTTGCTGTATTTTAGACTCTGGAAAGAGGAGCTTGCTTCTTGCGTTAAAACAGTGTGTGTTTCAAGGATGAGAACTCTGGTCTTAATTTGTCTTCAGAAAAGGAGTTAAACCCCAGGATAATTACTTCCTACAAGCAAGAGTTCAGTTCGGGTAATCCCAGTGATTTTTGGGCTCAAATGATTTTTCTCAGTTCATGAACCCTATGCTATTCTCACTATTAACTAAAGAGCATTTATGCAAGAGGAGGTGTGGTCTGTATCAGTTTCATAAGCAGAGTTGAACTACATATGGTCCGTATGAATAGGAAACACAGTTCTTTCTTTCAGGGCATGCTCATGGTTCTTGCTGTATTTTAGAATCTAGAAAGAAGAGCTTGCTTCTTGCGTTAAAACAGAGTGTGTTTCAGGGATGAGAACTCTGGTCTGAATTTCCCTTCAGCAACGGAGTTAGACCCCAGGATCTGTGTCTTCCTGCAAGAAAGAGTACCTTTCTGGTAAACCAAGTGAATTTTTTGCTAAAATGAGTTTACACAGTTCTAGAAACCAACGCGATTATCACTATTAACTAAAGAGCATTTATGGAAGAGGAGCTGCGGTCTGTATCATTTCATAAGCAGAGTTGAACTACATATGGTCGGTATGAATAGGAAACACATTTCTGTTTTTCTGGGCATGCTCATGTTTTTTACTATATTGGAGACGCTGGAAAGAAGAGGATGATTCTTGCCTTGAAACAGAGTGTTTTTCAGGGATGAGAACTCTGGTCTGAATTTGTCTTCAGAAAAGGAGTTAAACCCCAGGATAATTGTCTTCCTACACGCAAGAGTTCATTTCTGGTAAACACAGTGATTTTTGGGCTCAAAAGATATTTAGCAGTTCAGGTACCCTATGCTATTCTCACTATTAACTAAAGAGCATTTATGTAAGAGGAGGTGTGGTCTGTATCAGTTTCATAAGCAGAGTTGAACTACATATGGTCCGTCTGAATAGGAAACAGTTCATTTTTTCACGGCATGCTCATGGTTCTTGCTGTATTTTAGACTCTGGAAAGAAGAGCTTGCTTCTTGCATTAAAATAGAGTGTGTTTCATGGATGAGAACACTGGTCTGAATTTCCCTTCAGAAACGGAGCTAATCCTCAGGATCTGTGTCTTCCTACAAGCAAGAGTTCATTTCTGGTAAACCCAGTGAATTTTGGGCTCAAATGATTTTTGGCAGTTCACGAAACCTACGCTATTCTCACTATTAACTAAAGGGCTTTTATGTAAGAGGAGCTGTGGTTTGTATCAGTTTCATAAGCAGAGTTGAACTACATATGGTCTGTATGAGAAGGAAACACCGTTCTTTTTTCTTGGCATGCTCATGTTTGTTACTAGATTGGAGACACTGGAAAGATGAGGATGATTCTTTCCTTAAAACAGAGTGTTTTTCAAGGATGAGAATTCTTGTCTGAATTTGCCTTCAGAAACGGAGTTAAACCCCAGGATCTGTGTCTTCCTACAAGCGAGTGTTCATTTCGGTTAAACCCAGTGAATTTTGTGCTCAAATGATTTTTCGCAGTTCAGGAACCCAACGCTATTCTGACTATTAACTAAAGAGCATTTATGTAAGAGGAGCTGCGGTCTGTATCATTTCATAAGCAGAGTTGAACTACATACGGTCCGTATGAGTAGGAAACACAGTTGTTTTTTTCTGGGCATGCTCACGGTTCTTACTGTATTGTAGACGCTGCAAAGAAGAGGATGATTCTTTCCTTAAAACAGAGTGTTTTTCAAGGATGAGAATTTTGTCTGAATTTGCCTTCAGAAACGGAGTTAAACCCCAGGATCAGTGTCTTCCTACAAGCAAGAGTTCATTTCTGGTAAACACAGTGAATTTTGGGCTCAAATGATTTTTTGCAGTTCACGAACCCAAGATTTTTCTCACTATTAACTAAAGACCTTTTATGTAAGAGGAGCCATGGTTTTTATCAGTTTCATAAGCAGAGTTGAACTACATATGGTCCTTATGAGTAGGAAACACAGATCTTTTATTCAGGGCATGCTCATGGTTCTTGCTGTATATTAGAATCTGGAAAGAAGAGCTTGCTTCTTGCGTTATAAGAGAGTGTGTTTTAGGGATGAGAACTCTGGTCTGAATTTCACTTAAGAAACGGATTTTAACCCCAGGATCTGTGTCTTCCTACAAGCAAGAGTTCATTTCTAGTTAACCCAGTGAATTTTGGGCTCAAATGATTTTTCGCAGTTCATGAACCCAACGTGATTCTCACTATTAACTGAAGAGCATTAATGTAAGAGGAGCTGCGGTCTGTGTCATTTCATAAGCAGAGTTGAACTACGTATGAACCGTATGAGTAGAAAACACAGTTCTTTTTTTCTGGGCATGCTCTCGGTTCTTACAGTATTGTAGACGCTGGAAAGAAGAGGATGATTCTTGCCTTAAAACAGATTGTTTTTCAGGGATGAGAACTCTGGTCTGAATTTGCCTTCTGAAAAGGAGATAAACCCCAGAATCAGTGTCTTCCTGCAAGCAAGAGTTCAGTTCTGGGAAACCCAGTGAATTTTGGGCTCAAATGATTATTCGCAGTTCACGTACCCAACGCTATTTTCACTATTAACTAAAGAGCATTTATGTAAGAGGAATTGTGGTTTGTATCAGTTTCATAAGCAGAGTTGAACTACATATGGTCCGTCTGAATAGGAAACACAGTTCATTTTTTCAGGGCATGCTCATGGGTCCTGCTGTATTTTAGAATCTGGAAAGAAGAGCTTGCTTCTTGCATTAAAACAGAGTGTGTTTCATGGATGAGAACACTGGTCTGAATTTCCCTTCAGAAACGGAGCTAATCCCCAGGATCTGTTTCTTCCTACAAGCAAGAGTTCATTTCTGGTAAACCCAGTGAATTTTGGGCTCAAATGATTTTTCGCAATTCATGAACCCTACGCTATTCTCACTATTAACTAAAGAGCTTTTATGTAAGAGGAGCTGTGGTTTGTATCAGTTTCATAAGCAGAGTTGAAATACATATGGTCTGTATTACTCGGAAACACAGTTCTTTTTTTCTGGGCATGCTCATGTTTGTTACTATATTGGAGACGCTGGAAAGAAGAGGATGAATCTTGCCTTAAAACAGAATGTTTCGCAGGGATGAGAACTCTGGTCTGAATTTGCCTTCAGAAACGGAGTTAAACCCCAGGATCTGTGTCTTCCTACAAGCGAGAGTTCATTTCGGGTAAACCCAGTGAATTTTATGCTCAAATGATTTTTCGCAGTTCAGGAACCCAACGCTATTCTGACTATTAACTAAAGAGCATTTATATAAGAGGAGCTGCGGTCTGTATCATTTCATTAGCAGAGTTGAACTACATATGGTCCGTATGAGTAGGACACACAGTTCTTTTTTTCTGGGCATGCTCACGGTTCTTACAGTATTGTAGACGCTGGAAAGAAGAGGATGATTCTTGCCTTAAAACAGAGTGTTTTTCAGGGATGAGAACTCTGGTCTGAATTTGCCTTCAGAAATGGAGTTAAACCCCAGGATCAGTGTCTTCCTACAAGCAAGAGTTCAGTTCTGGTAAACCAAGTGAATTTTCGGCTAAATGAGTTTACACAGTTCTAGAATCCAACGCGATTATCACTATTAACTAAAGAGCATTTATGTAAGAGGACCTGCGGTCTGTATCATTTCATGGGCAGAGTTGAACTTCATGTGGTCCTTATGAGTAGGAAACACAGTTCGTTTTTTCTGGGCATGCTCACGGTTCTTACAGTATTGTAGACGCTGGAAAGAAGAGGATGATTCTTGCCTTAAAACAGAATGTTTTTCAGGGATGAGAACTCTGGTCTGAATTTGCCTTCAGAAATGGAATTAAACCCCAGGATCTGTGTCTTCCTACAAGCAAGAGTTCATTTTTGGTAAACCCAGTGAATTTTGGGCTCAAATGATTATTCACAGTTCAGGTACCCAACACTATTTTCACTATTAACTAAAGAGCATTTATGTAAGAGGAGCTGTGGTTTGTATCAGTTTCATAAGCAGAGTTGAACTACATATGGTCCGTCTAAATAGGAAACACAGTTCATTTTTTCAGGGCATGCTCATGGTTCTTGCTGTATTTTAGACTCTGGAAAGAAGAGCTTGCTTCTTGCGTTAAACAGAGTGTGTTTCATGGCTGAGAACACTGGCCTGAATTTGCCTTCAGAAACGGAGTTAATCCCCAGGATCTGTGTCTTCCTACAAGCAAGTGTTCATGTCTGGTAAACCAAGTGAATTTTCGGCTCAACTGAGTTTACACAGTTCTAGAATCCAAGGCGATTATCACTATTAACTAAAGAGCATTTATGTAAGAGGACCTGCGGTCTGTATCATTTCATAAGCAGAGTTGAACTTCATATGGTCCGTATGAGTAGGAAACACAGTTATTTTTTTCTGGGCATGCTTAAGGTTCTTACTGTATTGGAGACGCCGGAAAGAAGAGGGTGATATTTGCCTTAAACAGAGTGTTTTTCAGGGTTGAGAATTCTGGTCTGAATTAGTCTTCATAAATGGAGTTAAACCCCAGGATGTGTGTCTTACTACAAGCAAGAGTTCAGTTCTGGTAAACCCAGTGAATTTTGGCTCAAATGATTATTCGCAGTTCAGGTACCCAACGCTATTTTCACTATTAACTAAAGAGCATTTATGTAAGAGGAGCTGTGGTTTGTATATGTTTCATAAGCAGAGTTGAACTACATATGGTCCGTCTGAATAGGAAACACAGTTCATTTTTTCATGGCATGCTCATGGGTCCTGCTGTATTTTAGACTTTGGAAAGAAGAGCTTGCTTCTTGCATTAAAACAGAGTGTATTTCATGGATGAGATCACTGGTCTGAATTTCCCTTCAGAAACGGAGCTAATCCCCAGGATCTGTGTCTTCCTACAAGCAAGAGTTCATTTCTGGTAAACCAAGTGAATTTTGGGCTCAAATGATTTTTTTGCAGTTCAGGAACCCTACGCTATGCTCACTAATAACTAAAGAGCTTTTATGTAAGTGGAGCTGTGGTTTGTATCAGTTTCATAAGCAGAGTTGAACTACATATGGTCTGTATTACTGGGAAACACAGTTCTTTTATTCTGGGCATGCTCATGTTTGTTACTATATTGGAGACGCTGGAAAGAAGAGGATGAATCTTGCCTTAAAACAGAATGTTTTGCAGGGATGAGAACTCTGGTCTGAATTTGCCTTCAGAAACGGAGGTAAACCCCAGAATCAGTGTCTTCCTACAAGCAAGATTTCATTTCTTGTAAACCCAGTGAATTTGGGGCTCAAATGATTTTTCGCAGTTCACGAACCCTACGCTATTCTCACTATTAACTAAAGAGCTTTTATGTAAGAGGAGCTGTGGTTTGTATCAGTTTCATAAGCAGAGTTGTACTTCATATGGTATGTATTACTCGGAAACACAGTTCTTTTTTTCTGGGCATGCTCATGTTTTTTACTATATTGGAGAGGATGGAAAGATGAGGATGATTCTTGCCTTACAACAGAGTGTTTTTCAGGATTGAGAATTCTGGTCTGAATTGGCCTTCAGAAACGGAGTTAAACCCCAGGATCTGTGTCTTCCTACAAGCGAGAGTTCATTTCGGGTAAACCGAGTGAATTTTGTGCTCAAATGATTTTTCGCAGTTCAGGAACCCAACGCTATTCTGACTATTAACTAAAGAGCATTTATGTAAGAGGAGCTGTGGTCTGTATCATTTCATAAGCAGAGTTGAACTACATATGGTCCGTATGAGTAGGAAACACAGTTCTTTTTTTCTGGGCATGCTCACGGTTCTTACAGTATTGTAGACGCTGGAAAGAAGAGGATGATTCTTGCCTTAAAACAGAGTGTTTTTCAGGGATGAGAACTCTGGTCTGAATTTGCCTTCAGAAACAGAGTTAAACCCCAGAATCAGTGTCTTCCTGCAAGCAAGAGTTCAGTTCTGGGAAACTCAGTGAATTTTGGGCTCAAATGATTATTCGCAGTTCAGGTACCCAACGCTGTTTTCACTATTAACTAAAGAGCATTTATGTAAGAGGAGCTGTGGTTTGTATCAGTTTCATAAGCAGAGTTGAACTACATATGGTCCTTATGAGTAGGAAACACAGTTCTTTTTTTTCTGGGCATGCTCATGTTTGTTACTATATTGGAGAGGCTGGAAAGAAGAGGATGATTCTTGCCTTAAAACAGAGTGTTTCTCAGGGATGAGAACTCTTGTATGAATTTGCCTTCAGAAACGGAGTTAAACCCCAGAATCAGTGTATTCCTACAAGCAAAAGTTCATTTCTGGTAAACCCAGTGAATTTTGGGCTCAAATGATTTTTCGCAGTTCACGAACACTACGCTATTCTCACTATTAACTAAAGGGCTTTTATGTAAGAGGAGCTGTGGTTTGTATCAGTTTCATAAGCAGAGTTGAACTACATATGGTCTGTATGAGAAGGAAACACCGTTCTTTTTTCTTGGCATGCTCATGTTTGTTACTAGATTGGAGACACTGGAAAGATGAGGATGATTCTTTCCTTAAAACAGAGTGTTTTTCAAGGATGAGAATTCTTGTCTGAATTTGCCTTCAGAAACGGAGTTAAACCCCAGGATCTGTGTCTTCCTACAAGCGAGTGTTCATTTCGGTTAAACCCAGTGAATTTTGTGCTCAAATGATTTTTCGCAGTTCAGGAACCCAACGCTATTCTGACTATTAACTAAAGAGCATTTATGTAAGAGGAGCTGCGGTCTGTATCATTTCATAAGCAGAGTTGAACTACATACGGTCCGTATGAGTAGGAAACACAGTTGTTTTTTTCTGGGCATGCTCACGGTTCTTACTGTATTGTAGACGCTGCAAAGAAGAGGATGATTCTTTCCTTAAAACAGAGTGTTTTTCAAGGATGAGAATTTTGTCTGAATTTGCCTTCAGAAACGGAGTTAAACCCCAGGATCAGTGTCTTCCTACAAGCAAGAGTTCATTTCTGGTAAACACAGTGAATTTT
Source organism: Onychomys leucogaster (assembly GCA_949786385.1). Classification (NCBI taxonomy): domain Eukaryota; kingdom Metazoa; phylum Chordata; class Mammalia; order Rodentia; family Cricetidae; genus Onychomys; species Onychomys leucogaster. Next base: position 1,421,232 of record CATKUP010000106.1, on the reverse strand, counting down.
GGGCTCAAATGATTTTTTGCAGTTCACGAACCCAAGATTTTTCTCACTATTAACTAAAGACCTTTTATGTAAGAGGAGCCATGGTTTTTATCAGTTTCATAAGCAGAGTTGAACTACATATGGTCCTTATGAGTAGGAAACACAGATCTTTTATTCAGGGCATGCTCATGGTTCTTGCTGTATATTAGAATCTGGAAAGAAGAGCTTGCTTCTTGCGTTATAAGAGAGTGTGTTTTAGGGATGAGAACTCTGGTCTGAATTTCACTTAAGAAACGGATTTTAACCCCAGGATCTGTGTCTTCCTACAAGCAAGAGTTCATTTCTAGTTAACCCAGTGAATTTTGGGCTCAAATGATTTTTCGCAGTTCATGAACCCAACGTGATTCTCACTATTAACTGAAGAGCATTAATGTAAGAGGAGCTGCGGTCTGTGTCATTTCATAAGCAGAGTTGAACTACGTATGATCCGTATGAGTAGAAAACACAGTTCTTTTTTTCTGGGCATGCTCTCGGTTCTTACAGTATTGTAGACGCTGGAAAGAAGAGGATGATTCTTGCCTTAAAACAGATTGTTTTTCAGGGATGAGAACTCTGGTCTGAATTTGCCTTCTGAAAAGGAGATAAACCCCAGAATCAGTGTCTTCCTGCAAGCAAGAGTTCAGTTCTGGGAAACCCAGTGAATTTTGGGCTCAAATGATTATTCGCAGTTCACGTACCCAACGCTATTTTCACTATTAACTAAAGAGCATTTATGTAAGAGGAATTGTGGTTTGTATCAGTTTCATAAGCAGAGTTGAACTACATATGGTCCGTCTGAATAGGAAACACAGTTCATTTTTTCAGGGCATGCTCATGGGTCCTGCTGTATTTTAGAATCTGGAAAGAAGAGCTTGCTTCTTGCATTAAAACAGAGTGTGTTTCATGGATGAGAACACTGGTCTGAATTTCCCTTCAGAAACGGAGCTAATCCCCAGGATCTGTTTCTTCCTACAAGCAAGAGTTCATTTCTGGTAAACCCAGTGAATTTTGGGCTCAAATGATTTTTCGCAATTCATGAACCCTACGCTATTCTCACTATTAACTAAAGAGCTTTTATGTAAGAGGAGCTGTGGTTTGTATCAGTTTCATAAGCAGAGTTGAAATACATATGGTCTGTATTACTCGGAAACACAGTTCTTTTTTCTGGGCATGCTCATGTTTGTTACTATATTGGAGACGCTGGAAAGAAGAGGATGAATCTTGCCTTAAAACAGAATGTTTCGCAGGGATGAGAACTCTGGTCTGAATTTGCCTTCAGAAACGGAGTTAAACCCCAGGATCTGTGTCTTCCTACAAGCGAGAGTTCATTTCGGGTAAACCCAGTGAATTTTGTGCTCAAATGATTTTTCGCAGTTCAGGAACCCAACGCTATTCTGACTATTAACTAAAGAGCATTTATATAAGAGGAGCTGCGGTCTGTATCATTTCATTAGCAGAGTTGAACTACATATGGTCCGTATGAGTAGGACACACAGTTCTTTTTTTCTGGGCATGCTCACGGTTCTTACAGTATTGTAGACGCTGGAAAGAAGAGGATGATTCTTGCCTTAAAACAGTGTTTTTCAGGGATGAGAACTCTGGTCTGAATTTGCCTTCAGAAATGGAGTTAAACCCCAGGATCAGTGTCTTCCTACAAGCAAGAGTTCAGTTCTGGTAAACCAAGTGAATTTTCGGCTAATTGAGTTTACACAGTTCTAGAATCCAACGCGATTATCACTATTAACTAAAGAGCATTTATGTAAGAGGACCTGCGGTCTGTATCATTTCATGGGCAGAGTTGAACTTCATGTGGTCCTTATGAGTAGGAAACACAGTTCGTTTTTTCTGGGCATGCTCACGGTTCTTACAGTATTGTAGACGCTGGAAAGAAGAGGATGATTCTTGCCTTAAAACAGAATGTTTTTCAGGGATGAGAACTCTGGTCTGAATTTGCCTTCAGAAATGGAATTAAACCCCAGGATCTGTGTCTTCCTACAAGCAAGAGTTCATTTTTGGTAAACCCAGTGAATTTTGGGCTCAAATGATTATTCACAGTTCAGGTACCCAACACTATTTTCACTATTAACTAAAGAGCATTTATGTAAGAGGAGCTGTGGTTTGTATCAGTTTCATAAGCAGAGTTGAACTACATATGGTCCGTCTAAATAGGAAACACAGTTCATTTTTTCAGGGCATGCTCATGGTTCTTGCTGTATTTTAGACTCTGGAAAGAAGAGCTTGCTTCTTGCGTTAAACAGAGTGTGTTTCATGGCTGAGAACACTGGCCTGAATTTGCCTTCAGAAACGGAGTTAATCCCCAGGATCTGTGTCTTCCTACAAGCAAGTGTTCATGTCTGGTAAACCAAGTGAATTTTCGGCTCAACTGAGTTTACACAGTTCTAGAATCCAAGGCGATTATCACTATTAACTAAAGAGCATTTATGTAAGAGGACCTGCGGTCTGTATCATTTCATAAGCAGAGTTGAACTTCATATGGTCCGTATGAGTAGGAAACACAGTTATTTTTTTCTGGGCATGCTTAAGGTTCTTACTGTATTGGAGACGCCGGAAAGAAGAGGGTGATATTTGCCTTAAACAGAGTGTTTTTCAGGGTTGAGAATTCTGGTCTGAATTAGTCTTCATAAATGGAGTTAAACCCCAGGATGTGTGTCTTACTACAAGCAAGAGTTCAGTTCTGGTAAACCCAGTGAATTTTGGCTCAAATGATTATTCGCAGTTCAGGTACCCAACGCTATTTTCACTATTAACTAAAGAGCATTTATGTAAGAGGAGCTGTGGTTTGTATAAGTTTCATAAGCAGAGTTGAACTACATATGGTCCGTCTGAATAGGAAACACAGTTCATTTTTTCATGGCATGCTCATGGGTCCTGCTGTATTTTAGACTTTGGAAAGAAGAGCTTGCTTCTTGCATTAAAACAGAGTGTATTTCATGGATGAGATCACTGGTCTGAATTTCCCTTCAGAAACGGAGCTAATCCCCAGGATCTGTGTCTTCCTACAAGCAAGAGTTCATTTCTGGTAAACCAAGTGAATTTTGGGCTCAAATGATTTTTTTGCAGTTCAGGAACCCTACGCTATGCTCACTAATAACTAAAGAGCTTTTATGTAAGTGGAGCTGTGGTTTGTATCAGTTTCATAAGCAGAGTTGAACTACATATGGTCTGTATTACTGGGAAACACAGTTCTTTTATTCTGGGCATGCTCATGTTTGTTACTATATTGGAGACGCTGGAAAGAAGAGGATGAATCTTGCCTTAAAACAGAATGTTTTGCAGGGATGAGAACTCTGGTCTGAATTTGCCTTCAGAAACGGAGGTAAACCCCAGAATCAGTGTCTTCCTACAAGCAAGATTTCATTTCTTGTAAACCCAGTGAATTTGGGGCTCAAATGATTTTTCGCAGTTCACGAACCCTACGCTATTCTCACTATTAACTAAAGAGCTTTTATGTAAGAGGAGCTGTGGTTTGTATCAGTTTCATAAGCAGAGTTGTACTTCATATGGTATGTATTACTCGGAAACACAGTTCTTTTTTTCTGGGCATGCTCATGTTTTTTACTATATTGGAGAGGATGGAAAGATGAGGATGATTCTTGCCTTACAACAGAGTGTTTTTCAGGATTGAGAATTCTGGTCTGAATTGGCCTTCAGAAACGGAGTTAAACCCCAGGATCTGTGTCTTCCTACAAGCGAGAGTTCATTTCGGGTAAACCGAGTGAATTTTGTGCTCAAATGATTTTTCGCAGTTCAGGAACCCAACGCTATTCTGACTATTAACTAAAGAGCATTTATGTAAGAGGAGCTGTGGTCTGTATCATTTCATAAGCAGAGTTGAACTACATATGGTCCGTATGAGTAGGAAACACAGTTCTTTTTTTCTGGGCATGCTCACGGTTCTTACAGTATTGTAGACGCTGGAAAGAAGAGGATGATTCTTGCCTTAAAGCAGAGTGTTTTTCAGGGATGAGAACTCTGGTCTGAATTTGCCTTCAGAAACAGAGTTAAACCCCAGAATCAGTGTCTTCCTGCAAGCAAGAGTTCAGTTCTGGGAAACTCAGTGAATTTTGGGCTCAAATGATTATTCGCAGTTCAGGTACCCAACGCTGTTTTCACTATTAACTAAAGAGCATTTATGTAAGAGGAGCTGTGGTTTGTATCAGTTTCATAAGCAGAGTTGAACTACATATGGTCCTTATGAGTAGGAAACACAGTTCTTTTTTTTCTGGGCATGCTCATGTTTGTTACTATATTGGAGAGGCTGGAAAGAAGAGGATGATTCTTGCCTTAAAACAGAGTGTTTCTCAGAGATGAGAACTCTTGTATGAATTTGCCTTCAGAAACGGAGTTAAACCCCAGAATCAGTGTATTCCTACAAGCAAAAGTTCATTTCTGGTAAACCCAGTGAATTTTGGGCTCAAATGATTTTTCGCAGTTCACGAACCCTACGCTATTCTCACTATTAACCAAAGAGCTTTTATGTAAGAGGAGCTGTGGTTTGTATCAGTTTCATAAGCAGAGTTGAACTACAAATGGTCTGTATGAGAAGGAAACACCGTTCTTTTTTCTTGGCATGCTCATGTTTGTTACTATATTGGAGACACTGGAAAGAAGAGGATGATTCTTTCCTTTAAATAGAGTGTTTTTCAAGGATGAGAACTCTGGTCTGAATTTGCCTTCAGAAACGGAGTTAAACCCCAGGATCTGTGTCTTCCTACAAGCAAGTGTTCATTTCAGTTAAATCCAGTGAATTTTGTGCTCAAATAATTTTTCGCAGTTCAGGATCCCAACGCTATTCTGACTATTAATTAAAGAGCATTTATGTAAGAGGAGCTGCGGTCTGTATCATTTCATAAGCAGAGTTGAACTACCTATGGTCCGTATGAGTAGGAAACACAGTTCTTTTTTTCTGGGCATGCTCACGGTTCTTACAGTATTGTAGACGCTGGAAAGAAGAGGATGATTCCTGCCTTAAAACAGAGTGTTTTTCAGGGATGAGAACTCTGGATTGAATTTGCCTTCAGAAATGGAGTTAAACCCCAGGATCAGTGTCATTTTTGGTAAACCCAGTGAATTTTGTTCTCAAATGATTTTTCGCAGTTCACGAACCCAAGATATTCTCACTATTTACTAAAGAGCATTTATGTAAGAGTTGCCGTGGTTTTTATCAGTTTCATAAGCAGAGTTGAACTACATATGGTCCTTATGAGTAGGAAACACAGTTCTTTGTTTGCTGTATTTTAGACTCTGGAAAGAAAAGCTTGCTTCTTGCTCATTTCATAAGCAGAGTTCAACTGCATATGGTCCGTATGAGTAGGAAACCCACTTCTTTTTTTCTGGGCATGCTCATGTTTGTTAGTATATTGGAGACGCTGGAAAGAAGAGGATGATTCTTGCCTTAACACAGAGTGTTTTTCAGGGATGAGACCTCTGGTCTGAATTTGCCTTCAGAAACGGAGTTAAACCCCAGAATCAATGTCTTCCTATAAGCAAGAGTTCATTTCTGGTAAACCCAGTGAATTTGGGGCTCAAATGATTTTTCGCAGTTCACAAACCATACGCTATTCTCACTATTAACCAATGAGGATTTAAGTAAGAGCAGCTGTGCTTTGTATCAGTTTCATAAGCAGAGTTGAACTACAAATGGTTTGTATGAGAAGGAAACACCGTTCTTTTTCTTGGCATGCTTATGTTTGTTACTATATTGGAGACATTGTAAAGAAGAGGATGATTCTTGCCTTAAAATAGAGTGTTTCTCAGGGATGAGAACTCTGGTCTGTAATTGCCTCCAGAAACGGATTTAAACACCAGGATCTGTGTCTTCCTACAAGCAAGAGTTCATTCCCTGTTAACCCAGTGAATTTTGGGCTCAAATGATTTTTCGCAGTTCACGAACCCAAGATGATTCTCACTATTAACTAAAGAGCATTTATGTAAGAGGAGCCGTGGTTTTTATCAGTTTCATAAGTGGAGTTGAACTACATATGGTCTGTTTGAGTAGGAAACACAGTTCATTTTTTCAGGGCATGTTCATGGTTCTTGCTGTATTTTAGACTCTTGAAAGAAGAGCTTGCTTCTTGCATTAAAACAGAGTGTGTTTCATGGATGAGAGCACTGGTCTTATTTTCCCTTCAGAAACGGAGTTAATCCCCAGTATCTGTGTCTTCCTATAAGGAAGACTTCAATTCTGGTAAACCCAGTGAATTTTGGGCTCAAATGATTTTTCGCAGTTCACGAACCCTTCGCTATTCTCACTATTAACTAAAGAACTTTTATGTAAGAGGATCTGTGGTTTGTATCAATTTCATAAGCAGAGTTGAACTACATGTGGTCTGTATTACTTGGAAACACAGTTCTTTTTTTCCGGGCATGCTCATGTTTGTTACTATATTGGAGACACTGGAAAGAAGAGGATGATTCTTGCCTTAAAACAGAGTGTTTTTCAGGGATGAGAACTCTGATCTGAATTTGCCTTCAGAAACGGAGTTAAACCCCAGAATCAATGTCTTCCTACAAGCAAGAGTTCATTTCTGGTAAACCCAGTGATTTTGGGGCTCAAATGATTTTTCGCAGTTCAGGAACCCTATGCTATTCTCACTATTAACTAAAGAGCATTTATGTAAGAGGAGCCGTGGTTTTTATCAGTTTCATAAGCAGAGTTGAACTACATATGGTCCTTATGAGGAGGAAACATAGCCCTTTTTTTCAGGGCATGCTAATGGTTCTTGTGGTATTTTAGATTCTGGAAAGAAGAGCTTGCTTCTTGCTTTATAACAGAGTGTGTTTTAGGGATGAGAACTCGGGTCTGAATTTCTCTTCAGAAACGGAGTTAAACCCCAGGATCTGTGTCTTCCTACAAGCAAGAGTTCATTTCTGGGAAACCCAGTGAATTTTGTGCTCAAATGAGTTCACGCAGTTCAGGAACCCAACGCGATTCTCACTACTAACTAAAGAGCATTTATGTAAGTGGAGCTGTGGTTTGTATCAGTTTCATATGCAGAGTTGAACTACATATGGTCTGTATTACTCGGAAACACAGATCTTTTTTCCTGGGCATGCTCATGGTTCTTGCTGTATTTTAGACTCTGGAAAGAAGAGCTTGCTTCTTGCGTTATAACAGAGTGTTTTTCAGGGATGAGAACTCTGGTCTGAATTTGCCTTCAGAAACGGAGTTAAACCCCAAAATCAGTGTCTTCCTACAAGCAAAATTTCAATTCTGGAAAACCCATTGAATTTTGGCCTCAAATGATTTTTCACAGTTCACGAACCCAAGATGATTCTCACTATTAACTAAAGAGCATTTATGTAAGAGGAGCCGTGGTTTTTATCTGTTTCATAAGCAGAGTTGAACTACATATGGTTCTTATGAGTAGGAAACACAGTTCTTTTTTTCAGGGCATGCTCATGGTTCTTGCTGTATTTTAGACTCTGGAAAGAAGAGCTTGATTCTTGCGTTATAACAGAGTGTGTTTCAGGGATGAGAACTCTGGTCTGAATTTGTCTTCAGAAACGGAGTTAAATCCCAGGATCTGTGTCTTCCTACAAGCGAGAGTTCATTTCTGGTAAACCCAGTGAATTTTGTGCTCAAACGAATTTTCGCAGTTCAGGATCCCAACGCTATACTCACTATTAACTAAAGAGCATTTATATAGGAGGAGCTGCGGTCTGTATCATTTCATAAGGAGAGTTGAACTACATATGGTCCGTATGAGTAGGAAACACGGTTATTTTTTTCTGGGCATGCTCACGGTTCTTACTGTATTGTAGACGCTGGAAAGAAGAGGATGATTCTTGCCTTAAAACAGAGTGTTTTTTAGGGATGAGAACTCTGGTTTGAATTTGCCTTCAGAAATGGAGTTAAACCACAAGATCAGTGTCATCCTACAATCAAGTGTTCATTTCTGGTAAACCCAGTGAATTTTGTTGTCAAATGATTTTTCGCAGTTCACGAACCCAAGATGATTCTCACTATTTATTAAAGAGCATTTATGTAAGAGGAGCCGTGGTTTTTATCAGTTTCATAAGCAGAGTTGAACTACATATGGTCCTTATGAGTAGGAAACACAGTTCTTTTTTTCAGGGCATGCTCATGGTTCTTGCTGTATTTTAGACTCTGGAAAGAAAAGCTTGCTTCTTGCCTTAAAACAGAGTGTGTTTCAGGGAGGAGAACTCTGGTCTGAATTTCCCTTCAGACACGGAGTTAAACCCCAGGATCTGTGTCCTCCTACAAGCAAGTGTTCATTTCTGTTAAACCAAGTGAATTTTCAGCTCAAAAGAGTTTACACAGTTCTAGAACCCAACGCGATTATCACTATTAACTTAAGATCATTTATATAAGAGCAGATGTGGTCTGTATCATTTCATAAGCAGAGTTGAACTACAAATGGTTTGTATGAGAAGGAAACACCGTTCTTTTTTCTTGGCATGCTTATGTTTGTTACTATATTGGAGACACTGGAAAGAAGAGGATGATTCTTGCCTTAAAACAGAGTGTTTTTCAGGGATGAGAACTCTGGTCTGAAATTGCCTTCAGAAATGGATTTAAACCCCAGGATCTGTGTCTTCCTACAAGCAAGAGTTCATTCCCAGTTAACCCAGTGAATTTTGGGCTCAAATGATTTTTCACAGTTCACGAACCCAAGATGATTCTCACTATTAACTAAAGAGCATTTATGCAAGAGGAGCCGTGGTTTTTATCAGTTTCTTAAGCAGAGTTGAACTACATATGGTTCGTATGAGTAGGAAACACAGTTCTTTTTTTCTGGGCATACTCACGGTTCTTACTGTATTGGAGACGCTGGAAAGAAGAGGATGATTCTTGCCTTAAAACAGAGTGTTTTTCATGAATGAGAACACTGGTCTGAATTTCCCTTAAGAAACGGAGTTAATCCCCAGGATCTGTGTCTTCCTACAAGGGAGAGTTCAATTCTGGTAAACCCACTGAATTTTGGGCTCAAAAGATTTTTCGCAGTTCACGAACCCTTCGCTATTCTCACTATTAACTAAAGAGCTTTTATGTAAGAGGATCTGTGGTTTGTATCAATTTCATAAGCAGAGTTGAACTACATATGCTCTGTATTACTCGGAAACACAGTTCTTTTTTTCTGGGCATGCTCATGTTTGTTACTATATTGGAGACGCTGGAAAAAAAAAGGATGATTCTTGCCTTTAAACAGAGTGTTTTTCAGGGATGAGAACTCTGGTCTGAATTTGTCTTAGGAAACGGAGTTAAACCCCAGAATTAGTGTCTTCCTACAAGCAAGAGTTCATTTCTGGTAAACCCAGTGAATTTGGGGCTCAAATGATTTTTCGCAGTTCAGGAACCCTATGCTATTCTCACTATTAACTAAAGAGCATTTATGTAAGAGGAGCCGTGGTTTTTATCAGTTTCATATGCAGAGTTGAACTACATATGGTCCTTATGAGGAGGAAACATAGCCCTTTTTTCCAGGGCATGCTAATGGTTCTTGCGGTATTTTAGACTCTGGAAAGAAGAGCATGCTTCTTCGTTTAAACAGAGTGTGTTTCAGGGATGAGAACGCTGGTCTCAATTTCCCTGCAGAAAAGGAGTTAAACCCCAGGATCAGTGTCTTCCTACAAGCAAGAGATCATTTATGGTAAACCCAGTGATTTTTTGGCCCAAATGATTTTTCACAGTTCACGAACCCAAGATGATTCTCACTATTAACTAAAGAGCATTTATGTAAGAGGAGCCGTGGTTTTTATCTGTTTCATAAGCAGAGTTGAACTACATATGGTTCTTATGAGTAGGAAACACAGTTCTTTTTTTCAGGGCATGCTCATGGTTCTTGCTGTATTTTAGACTCTGGAAAGAAGAGCTTGATTCTTGCGTTATAACAGAGTGTGTTTCAGGGATGAGAACTCTGGTCTGAATTTGTCTTCAGAAACGGAGTTAAATCCCAGGATCTGTGTCTTCCTACAAGCGAGAGTCATTTCTGGTAAACCCAGTGAATTTTGTGCTCAAACGAATTTTCGCAGTTCAGGATCCCAACGCTATACTCACTATTAACTAAAGAGCATTTATATAGGAGGAGCTGCGGTCTGTATCATTTCATAAGGAGAGTTGAACTACATATGGTCCGTATGAGTAGGAAACACGGTTATTTTTTTCTGGGCATGCTCACGGTTCTTACTGTATTGTAGACGCTGGAAAGAAGAGGATGATTCTTGCCTTAAAACAGAGTGTTTTTTAGGGATGAGAACTCTGGTTTGAATTTGCCTTCAGAAATGGAGTTAAACCACAAGATCAGTGTCATCCTACAATCAAGTGTTCATTTCTGGTAAACCCAGTGAATTTTGTTGTCAAATGATTTTTCGCAGTTCACGAACCCAAGATGATTCTCACTATTTATTAAAGAGCATTTATGTAAGAGGAGCCGTGGTTTTTATCAGTTTCATAAGCAGAGTTGAACTACATATGGTCCTTATGAGTAGGAAACACAGTTCTTTTTTTCAGGGCATGCTCATGGTTCTTGCTGTATTTTAGACTCTGGAAAGAAAAGCTTGCTTCTTGCCTTAAAACAGAGTGTGTTTCAGGGAGGAGAACTCTGGTCTGAATTTCCCTTCAGACACGGAGTTAAACCCCAGGATCTGTGTCCTCCTACAAGCAAGTGTTCATTTCTGTTAAACCAAGTGAATTTTCAGCTCAAAAGAGTTTACACAGTTCTAGAACCCAACGCGATTATCACTATTAACTTAAGATCATTTATATAAGAGCAGATGTGGTCTGTATCATTTCATAAGCAGAGTTGAACTACAAATGGTTTGTATGAGAAGGAAACACCGTTCTTTTTTCTTGGCATGCTTATGTTTGTTACTATATTGGAGACACTGGAAAGAAGAGGATGATTCTTGCCTTAAAACAGAGTGTTTTTCAGGGATGAGAACTCTGGTCTGAAATTGCCTTCAGAAATGGATTTAAACCCCAGGATCTGTGTCTTCCTACAAGCAAGAGTTCATTCCCAGTTAACCCAGTGAATTTTGGGCTCAAATGATTTTTCACAGTTCACGAACCCAAGATGATTCTCACTATTAACTAAAGAGCATTTATGCAAGAGGAGCCGTGGTTTTTATCAGTTTCTTAAGCAGAGTTGAACTACATATGGTTCGTATGAGTAGGAAACACAGTTCTTTTTTTCTGGGCATACTCACGGTTCTTACTGTATTGGAGACGCTGGAAAGAAGAGGATGATTCTTGCCTTAAAACAGAGTGTTTTTCATGAATGAGAACACTGGTCTGAATTTCCCTTAAGAAACGGAGTTAATCCCCAGGATCTGTGTCTTCCTACAAGGGAGAGTTCAATTCTGGTAAACCCACTGAATTTTGGGCTCAAAAGATTTTTCGCAGTTCACGAACCCTTCGCTATTCTCACTATTAACTAAAGAGCTTTTATGTAAGAGGATCTGTGGTTTGTATCAATTTCATAAGCAGAGTTGAACTACATATGCTCTGTATTACTCGGAAACACAGTTCTTTTTTTCTGGGCATGCTCATGTTTGTTACTATATTGGAGACGCTGGAAAAAAAAAGGATGATTCTTGCCTTTAAACAGAGTGTTTTTCAGGGATGAGAACTCTGGTCTGAATTTGTCTTAGGAAACGGAGTTAAACCCCAGAATTAGTGTCTTCCTACAAGCAAGAGTTCATTTCTGGTAAACCCAGTGAATTTGGGGCTCAAATGATTTTTCGCAGTTCAGGAACCCTATGCTATTCTCACTATTAACTAAAGAGCATTTATGTAAGAGGAGCCGTGGTTTTTATCAGTTTCATATGCAGAGTTGAACTACATATGGTCCTTATGAGGAGGAAACATAGCCCTTTTTTCCAGGGCATGCTAATGGTTCTTGCGGTATTTTAGACTCTGGAAAGAAGAGCATGCTTCTTCGTTTAAACAGAGTGTGTTTCAGGGATGAGAACGCTGGTCTCAATTTCCCTGCAGAAAAGGAGTTAAACCCCAGGATCAGTGTCTTCCTACAAGCAAGAGATCATTTATGGTAAACCCAGTGATTTTTTGGCCCAAATGATTTTTCACAGTTCACGAACCCAAGATGATTCTCACTATTAACTAAAGAGCATTTATGTAAGAGGAGCCGTGGTTTTTATCTGTTTCATAAGCAGAGTTGAACTACATATGGTTCTTATGAGTAGGAAACACAGTTCTTTTTTTCAGGGCATGCTCATGGTTCTTGCTGTATTTTAGACTCTGGAAAGAAGAGCTTGATTCTTGCGTTATAACAGAGTGTGTTTCAGGGATGAGAACTCTGGTCCGAATTTGTCTTCAGAAACGGAGTTAAATCCCAGGATCTGTGTCTTCCTACAAGCGAGAGTTCATTTCTGGTAAACCCAGTGAATTTTGTGCTCAAACGAATTTTCGCAGTTCAGGAACCCAACGCTATACTCACTATTAACTAAAGAGCATTTATATAGGAGGAGCTGCGGTCTGTATCATTTCATAAGGAGAGTTGAACTACATATGGTCCGTATGAGTAGGAAACACGGTTATTTTTTTCTGGGCATGCTCACGGTTCTTACTGTATTGTAGACGCTGGAAAGAAGAGGATGATTCTTGCCTTAAAACAGAGTGTTTTTTAGGGATGAGAACTCTGGTTTGAATTTGCCTTCAGAAATGGAGTTAAACCACAAGATCAGTGTCATCCTACAATCAAGTGTTCATTTCTGGTAAACCCAGTGAATTTTGTTGTCAAATGATTTTTCGCAGTTCACGAACCCAAGATGATTCTCACTATTTATTAAAGAGCATTTATGTAAGAGGAGCCGTGGTTTTTATCAGTTTCATAAGCAGAGTTGAACTACATATGGTCCTTATGAGTAGGAAACACAGTTCTTTTTTTCAGGGCATGCTCATGGTTCTTGCTGTATTTTAGACTCTGGAAAGAAAAGCTTGCTTCTTGCCTTAAAACAGAGTGTGTTTCAGGGAGGAGAACTCTGGTCTGAATTTCCCTTCAGACACGGAGTTAAACCCCAGGATCTGTGTCCTCCTACAAGCAAGTGTTCATTTCTGTTAAACCAAGTGAATTTTCGGCTCAAAAGAGTTTACACAGTTCTAGAACCCAACGCGATTATCACTATTAACTTAAGATCATTTATATAAGAGCAGATGTGGTCTGTATCATTTCATAAGCAGAGTTGAACTGCATATGGTCGTATGAGTAGGAAACACAGTTCTTTTTTTCTGGGCATGCTCATGTTTGTTAGTATATTGGAGAGTTCGGAAAGAAGAGGATGATTCTTGCCTTAAAACAGAGTGTTTTTCAGGGATGAGACCTCTGGTCTGAATTTGCCTTCAGAAATGGAGTTAAACCCCGGAATCAGTGTCTTCCTCCAAGCAAGCGTTCATTTCTGGTAAACCCAGTGAATTTGGGGCTCAAATGATTTTTCGCAGTTCACGAAACATACGCTATTCTCACTATTAACCAATGAGGATTTATGTAAGACCAGCTGTGCTTTGTATCAGTTTCATAAGCAGAGTTGAACTACAAATGGTTTGTATGAGAAGGAAACACCGTTCTTTTTTCTTGGCATGCTTATGTTTGTTACTATATTGGAGACACTGGAAAGAAGAGGATGATTCTTGCCTTAAAACAGAGTGTTTTTCAGGGATGAGAACTCTGGTCTGAAATTGCCTTCAGAAATGGATTTAAACCCCAGGATCTGTGTCTTCCTACAAGCAAGAGTTCATTCCCAGTTAACCCAGTGAATTTTGGGCTCAAATGATTTTTCACAGTTCACGAACCCAAGATGATTCTCACTATTAACTAAAGAGCATTTATGCAAGAGGAGCCGTGGTTTTTATCAGTTTCTTAAGCAGAGTTGAACTACATATGGTTCGTATGAGTAGGAAACACAGTTCTTTTTTTCTGGGCATACTCACGGTTCTTACTGTATTGGAGACGCTGGAAAGAAGAGGATGATTCTTGCCTTAAAACAGAGTGTTTTTCATGAATGAGAACACTGGTCTGAATTTCCCTTAAGAAACGGAGTTAATCCCCAGGATCTGTGTCTTCCTACAAGGGAGAGTTCAATTCTGGTAAACCCAGTGAATTTTGGGCTCAAAAGATTTTTCGCAGTTCACGAACCCTTCGCTATTCTCACTATTAACTAAAGAGCTTTTATGTAAGAGGATCTGTGGTTTGTATCAATTTCATAAGCAGAGTTGAACTACATATGCTCTGTATTACTCGGAAACACAGTTCTTTTTTTCTGGGCATGCTCATGTTTGTTACTATATTGGAGACGCTGGAAAAAAAAAGGATGATTCTTGCCTTTAAACAGAGTGTTTTTCAGGGATGAGAACTCTGGTCTGAATTTGTCTTAGGAAACGGAGTTAAACCCCAGAATTAGTGTCTTCCTACAAGCAAGAGTTCATTTCTGGTAAACCCAGTGAATTTGGGGCTCAAATGATTTTTCGCAGTTCAGGAACCCTATGCTATTCTCACTATTAACTAAAGAGCATTTATGTAAGAGGAGCCGTGGTTTTTATCAGTTTCATATGCAGAGTTGAACTACATATGGTCCTTATGAGGAGGAAACATAGCCCTTTTTTCCAGGGCATGCTAATGGTTCTTGCGGTATTTTAGACTCTGGAAAGAAGAGCATGCTTCTTCGTTTAAACAGAGTGTGTTTCAGGGATGAGAACGCTGGTCTCAATTTCCCTGCAGAAAAGGAGTTAAACCCCAGGATCAGTGTCTTCCTACAAGCAAGAGATCATTTATGGTAAACCCAGTGATTTTTTGGCCCAAATGATTTTTCGCAGTTCAAAAACCCAACATGATTCTCACTATTAACTAAAGAGAATTTATGTAAGAGGAGGTGTGGTTTTTATCAGTTTCATAAGCAGAGTTGAACTACATATGGTCCGTCTGAGTAGGAAACACAGTTCTTTTTTTCTGGGCATGCACACGGTTCTTACTGTATTGGAGACGCTGGAAAGAAGAGGATGATTCTTGCCTTAAAACAGAGTGTTTTTCAGGGTTGAGAATTCTGGTCTGAATTTGTCTTCATAAACGGAGTTAAACTCCAGGATCTGTGTCTTCCTACAAGCAAGTGTTCATTTCTGGTAAACCAAGTGAATTTTCGGCACAAATGAGTTTACACAGTTCTAGAATCCAACGCGATTATCACCATTAACTAAAGAGCATTTATGTAAGAGGAGCTGCGGTCTGTATCATTTCATAAGCATAGTTGAACTACATATGGTCCGTATGAGTAGGAAACACAGTTCTTTTTTTCTGGGCATGCTCACGGTTCTTACTGTATTGGAGAAGCTGGAAAGAAGAGGATGATTCTTGCCTTAAAACAGAGTGTTTTTCAGGGTTGAGAATTCTGGTCTGAATTTGTCTTCATAAACGGAGTTAAACCCCAGGATCTGTGTGTTACTACAAGCAAGAGTTCAGTTCTGGTAAACCCAGTGGCTTTTGGGCTCTAATGATTTTTCGCAGTTCACGAACCCTAAGCTATTCTCACTATTAACTAAAGAGCTTTTATGTAAGAGGAGCTGTGGTTTGTATCAGTTTCATAAGCAGAGTTGAACTACATATGGTCTGTATTACTCGGAAACACAGTTCTTTTTTTCAGGGCATGCTCATGGTTCTTGCTGTATTTTAGACTCTGGAAAGAAGAGCTTGCTTCTTGCCTTAAAACAGAGTGTTTTTCAGGGATGAGAACTCTGGTCTGAATTTGCCTTAAGAAACGGAGTTAAACCCCAGGATCTGTGTCTTCCTACAAGCGAGAGTTCATTTCGTGTAAACCCAGTTAATTTTGGGCTCAAATGATTTTTCGCAGTTCACGAACCCAACGCTATTCTTACTATTAACTAAACAGCTTTTAAGTAAGAGGAGCTGTAGTTTGTATCAGTTTCATAAGCAGAGTTGAACTACATATGGTCTGTATTACTCGGAAACACAGTTCTTTTTTTCTGGGCATGCTCATGTTTGTTACTGTATTGTAGACGCTGGAAAGAAGAGGATGATTCTTGCCTTAAAACAGAGTGTTTTTCAGGGATGAGAACTCTGGTCTGAATTGGCCTTCAGAAATGGAGTTATACCCCAGGATCAGTGTCTTCCTACAAGCGAGAGTTCATTCCTGGTAAACCCAGTGAATTTTGGGGTCAAATGATTTTTCGCAGTTCAGGAACTCTACGCTATTCTCACTATTAACTAAAGAGCATTTATGTAAGAGGAGCCGTGGTTTTTATCAGTTTCATGAGCAGAGTTGAACTACATATGGTCCTTATGAGTAGGAAACACAGTTCTTTTTTCTGGGCATGCTCCCGGTTCTTACTGTATTTTAGACTCTGGAAAGAAGAGCTTGCTTCTTGCCTTATAACAGAGTGTTTTTCAGGGATGAGAACTCTGGTCTGAATTGGCCTTCAGAAATGGAGTAATACCCCAGGAGCAGTGTCTTCCTACAAGCAAGAATTCATTTCGGGTAAACCCAGTGAATTTTGGGGTCAAATGATTTTTCGCAGTTCACGAACCCAAGATGATTCTCACTATTAACTAAAGAGCATTTATGTAAGAGGAGCCCTGGTTTTTATCAGTTTCATAAGCAGAGTTGAACTACCTATGGTCTGTAGGAAAAGGAAACACAGTTCTTTTTTTCTGGGCATGCTCATGTTTCTTACTATATTAGAGACACTGGAAAGAAGAGGATGATTCTTGCCTTAAAACAGAGTGTTTTTCAGGGATGAGAACTCTGGTCTGAATATCCCATCAGAAATGGAGTTAATCCCCAGCATCTGTGTCTTCCTACAAGCAAGAGTTCATTTCTGGTAAACCCAGTGAATTTTAGGCTCAAATGATTTTTTGCAGTTCATGAACCCTACGCTATTCTCACTATTAACTAAAGAGAATTTATGTAAGAAGTGCTGTGGTTTGTATCAGTTTCATAAGCAGAGTTGAACTACATATAGTCTGTATTACTCGGAAACACAATTATTTTTTTCTGGGCATTGTCATGTTTGTTACTATATTGGAGATGCTGGAAAGAATAGGATGATTCTTGCCTTAAAACCGAGTGTTTTTCACGGATGAGACCTCTGGTCTGAATTTGTCTTCAGAAAAGGAGTTAAATCACAGGATCAGTGTCTTCCTACAAGCCAGAGTTCATTTATGGTAAACCCAGTGATTTTTGGGCTCAAATGATTTTTCAAAGTTCAGGAACCCTACACTATTCACACTATTAAAAAGAATCATTTATGTAAGAGGAGGTGTGGTCTGTATCAGTTTCATGAGCACAGTTGAACTACATATGGTCTGTATGAATAGGAAACAGAGTTCTTTTTTTCAGGCCATGCTCATGGTTATTGCTGTATTTTAGACTCTGGGAAGAAGAGCGTGCTTCTTCGTTTAAACAGAGTGTGTTTCAGGGATGAGAACGCTGGTCTCAATTTTCCTGCAGAAAAGGAGTTAAACCCCAGGATCAGTGTCTTCCTACAAGCAAGAGATCATTTATGGTAAACCCAGTGATTTTTTGGCCCAAATGATTTTTCGCAGTTCACAAACCCAACATGATTCTCACTATTAACTAAAGAGAATTTATGTAAGAGGAGCTGTGGTTTTTATCAGTTTCATAAGCAGAGTTGAACTACATATGGTCCGTCTGAGTAGGAAACACAGTTCTTTTTTTCTGGGCATGCTCACGGTTCTTACTGTATTGGAGACGCCGGAAAGAAGAGGATGATTCTTGCCTTAAAACAGAGTGTTTCTCAGGGTTGAGAATTCTGGTCTGAATTTGTCTTCCTAAACGGAGTTAAACCCCAGGATGTGTGTCTTCCTACAAGCGAGAGTTCATTTCGGGTAAACCCAGTGAATTTTGTGCTCAAATGATTTTTCGCAGTTCAGGAACCAAACGCGATTCTGACTATTAACTAAAGAGCATTTATGTAAGAGGAGCTGCGGTCTGTATCATTTCATAAGCAGAGTTGAACTACATATGGTCCGTATGAGTAGGAAACACAGTTCTTTTTTTCTGGGCATTCTCATGGTTCTTACTGTATTGGAGACGCTGGAAAGAAGAGGATGATTCTTGCCTTAAAACAGAGTGTTTTACAGGGATGAGAACTCTGGTCTGAATTTGCCTTCAGAAATGGAGTTATAACCCAGGATCAGTGTCTTCCTACAAGCAAGAGTTCATTTCGGGTAAACCCAGTGAATTTTGGGGTCAAATGATTTTTCGCAGTTCACGAACCCAAGATGATTCTCACTATTAACTAAAGAGCATTTATGTAAGAGGAGCCGTGGTTTTTATCAGTTTCATAAGCAGAGTTGAACTACATATGGTCCTTATGAGTAGGAAACACAGTTCATTTTTCCAGGGCATGATCATGGTTCTTGCTGTATTTTAGACTCTGGAAAGAAGAGCTTGCTTCTTGCCTTATAACAGAGGGTGTTTTTAGATGAGAACTCTGGTCTGAATTTCCCTTAAGAAACGGAGTTAATCCCCAGGATCTGTGTCTTCCTACAAGCAAGAGTTCATTTCTAGTTAACCCAGTGAATTTTGGGCTCAAATGATTTTTCGCAGTTCACGAACCCAACGCGATTCTCACTATTAACTGAAGAGCATTTATGTAAGAGGAGCTGCGGTCTGTATCATTTCATAAGCAGAGTTGAACTACATATGGTCCGTATGAGTAGGAAACACAGTTCTTTTTTTCTGGGCATGCTCACGGTTCTTACTGTATTGGAGACGCTGGAAAGAAGAGGATGATTCTTGCCTTAAAACAGAGTGTTTTTCATGGTTGAGAATTCTGGTCTGAATTTGTCTTCATAAACGGAGTTAAACCCCAGGATCTGTGTCTTCCTACAAGCGAGAGTTCATTTCTGGTAAACCCAGTGAATTTTGGGGTCAAATGATTTTTCGCAGTTCAGGAACTCTACGCTATTCTCACTATTAACTAAAGAGCATTTATGTAAGAGGAGCCGTGGATTTTATCAGTTTAATGAGCAGAGTTGAACTACATATGGTCCTTAGGAGTAGGAAACACAGTCCTTTTTTTTTGGGCATGCTCACGGTTCTTACTGTATTGGAGACACTGGAAAGTAGAGGATGATTCTTGCCTTAAAACAGAGTGTTTTTCAGGGATGAGAACTCTGGTCTGAATTTGCCTTCAGAAATGGAGTTATAACCCAGGATCAGTGTCTTCCTACAAGCAAGAGTTCATTTCGGGTAAACCCAGTGAATTTTGGGGTCAAATGATTTTTCGCAGTTCACGAACCCAAGATGATTCTCACTATTAACTGAAGAGCATTTATGTAAGAGGAGCCGTGGTTTTTATCAGTTTCACAAGCAGAGTTGAACTACATATGGTCCTTATGAGTAGGAAACACAGTTCTTTTTTTCAGGTCATGCTCATGGTTCTTGCTGTATTTTAGACTCTGGAAAGAAGAGCTTGCTTCTTGCCTTATAACAGAGTGTGTTTTTAGATGAGAACTCTGGTCTGAATTTCACTTCAGAAATGGATTTAAATCCCAGGATCTGTGTGTTCCTACAAGCGAGAGTTCATTTCGGATAAACCCAGCTAATTTTGGGCTCAAATGATTTTTCGCAGTTCACGAACAAAACGCGATTCTCACTATTAACTGAAGAGCATTTATGTAAGAGGAGCTGCGGTCTGTATCATTTCATAAGCAGAGTTGAACTACATATGGTCCTTAGGAGTAGGAAACACAGTTCTTTTTTTCTGGGCATGCTCACGGTTCTTACTGTATTGGAGACACTGGAAAGTAGAGGATGATTCTTGCCTTAAAACAGAGTG
This sequence comes from Onychomys leucogaster, assembly GCA_949786385.1. NCBI lineage: Eukaryota > Metazoa > Chordata > Mammalia > Rodentia > Cricetidae > Onychomys > Onychomys leucogaster. Next base: position 1,401,401 of record CATKUP010000106.1, on the reverse strand, counting down.
TTTTTCAGGGATGAGAACTCTGGTCTGAATTTGCCTTCAGAAATGGAGTTATAACCCAGGATCAGTGTCTTCCTACAAGCAATAGTTCATTTCGGGTAAACCCAGTGAATTTTGGGGTCAAATGATTTTTCGCAGTTCACGAACCCAAGATGATTCTCACTATTAACTAAAGAGCATTTATGTAAGAGGAGCCGTGGTTTTTATCATTTTAAGCAGAATTGAACTACATATGGTCCTTATGAGTAGGAAACAACGTTCATTTTTTCAGGGCATGATCATGGTTCTTGCTGTATTTTAGACTCTGGAAAGAAGAGCTTGCTTCTTGCCTTATAACAGAGGGTGTTTTTAGATGAGAACTCTGGTCTGAATTTCCCTTAAGAAACGGAGTTAATCCCCAGGATCTGTGTCTTCCTACAAGCAAGAGTTCATTTCTAGTTAACCCAGTGAATTTTGGGCTCAAATGATTTTTCGCAGTTCACGAACCCAACGCGATTCTCACTATTAACTGAAGAGCATTTATGTAAGAGGAGCTGCGGTCTGTATCATTTCATAAGCAGAGTTGAACTACATATGGTCCGTATGAGTAGGAAACACAGTTCTTTTTTTCTGGGCATGCTCACGGTTCTTACTGTATTGGAGACGCTGGAAAGAAGAGGATGATTCTTGCCTTAAAACAGAGTGTTTTTCAGGGTTGAGAATTCTGGTCTGAATTTGTCTTCCTAAACGGAGTTAAACCCCAGGATCTGTGTCTTCCTACAAGCGAGAGTTCATTTCGGGTAAACCCAGTGAATTTTGTGCTCAAATGATTTTTCGCAGTTCAGGAACCAAACGCGATTCTGACTATTAACTAAAGAGCATTTATGTAAGAGGAGCTGCGGTCTGTATCATTTCATAAGCAGAGTTGAACTACATATGGTCTGTATGAGTAGGAAACACAGTTCTTTTTTCTGGGCATTCTCATGGTTCTTACTGTATTGGAGACGCTGGAAAGAAGAGGATGATTCTTGCCTTAAAACAGAGTGTTTTTCAGGGATGAGAACTCTGGTCTGAATTTGCCTTCAGAAATGGAGTTATAACCCAGGATCAGTGTCTTCCTACAAGCAAGAGTTCATTTCGGGTAAACCCAGTGAATTTTGGGGTCAAATGATTTTTTGCAGTTCACGAACCCAAGAGGATTCTCACTATTAACTAAAGAGCATTTATGTAAGAGGAGCCGTGGTTTTTATCAGTTTCATAAGCAGAGTTGAACTACATATGGTCCTTATGAGTAGGAAACACAGTTCATTTTTCCAGGGCATGATCATGGTTCTTGCTGTATTTTAGACTCTGGAAAGAAGAGCTTGCTTCTTGCCTTATAACAGAGGGTGTTTTTAGATGAGAACTCTGGTCTGAATTTCCCTTAAGAAACGGAGTTAATCCCCAGGATCTGTGTCTTCCTACAAGCAAGAGTTCATTTCTAGTTAACCCAGTGAATTTTGGGGTCAAATGATTTTTCGCAGTTCACGAACCCAAGATGATTCTCACTATTAACTAAAGAGCATTTATGTAAGAGGAGCCGTGGTTTTTATCAGTTTCATAAGCAGAGTTGAACTACATATGGTCCGTATGAGTAGGAAACACAGTTCTTTTTTTCTGGGCATGCTCACGGTTCTTACTGTATTGGAGACGCTGGAAAGAAGAGGATGATTCTTGCCTTAAAACAGAGTGTTTTTCAGGGTTGAGAATTCTGGTCTGAATTTGTCTTCATAAACGGAGTTAAACCCCAGGATCTGTGTCTTCCTACAAGCGAGAGTTCATTTCTGGTAAACCCAGTGAATTTTGGGGTCAAATGATTTTTCGCAGTTCAGGAACTCTACGCTATTCTCACTATTAACTAAAGAGCATTTATGTAAGAGGAGCCGTGGTTTTTATCAGTTTCATGAGCAGAGTTGAACTACATATGGTCCTTAGGAGTAGGAAACACAGTTCTTTTTTTCTGGGCATGCTCACGGTTCTTACTGTATTGGAGACACTGGAAAGTAGAGGATGATTCTTGCCTTAAAACAGAGTGTTTTTCAGGGATGAGAACTCTGGTCTGAATTTGCCTTCAGAAATGGAGTTATAACCCAGGATCAGTGTATTCCTACAAGCAAGAGTTCATTTCGGGTAAACCCAGTGAATTTTGGGGTCAAATGATTTTTCACAGTTCACGAACCCAAGATGATTCTCACTATTAACTAAAGAGCATTTATGTAAGAGGAGTCGTGGTTTTTATCATTTTAAGCAGAATTGAACTACATATGGTCCTTATGAGTAGGAAACACAGTTCATTTTTCCAGGGCATGATCATGGTTCTTGCTGTATTTTAGACTCTGGAAAGAAGAGCTTGCTTCTTGCATTATAACAGAGGGTGTTTTTAGATGAGAACTCTGGTCTGAATTTCCCTTAAGAAACGGAGTTAATCCCCAGGATCTGTGTCTTCCTACAAGCAAGAGTTCATTTCTAGTTAACCCAGTGAATTTTGGGCTCAAATGATTTTTCGCAGTTCACGAACCCAACGCGATTCTCACTATTAACTGAAGAGCATTTATGTAAGAGGAGCTGCGGTCTGTATCATTTCATAAGCAGAGTTGAACTACATATGGTCCGTATGAGTAGGAAACACAGTTCTTTTTTTCTGGGCATTCTCATGGTTCTTACTGTATTGGAGACGCTGGAAAGAAGAGGATGATTCTTGCCTTAAAACAGAGTGTTTTTCAGGGATGAGAACTCTGGTCTGAATTTGCCTTCAGAAATGGAGTTATAACCCAGGATCAGTGTCTTCCTACAAGCAAGAGTTCATTTCGGGTAAACCCAGTGAATTTTGGGGTCAAATGATTTTTCGCAGTTCACGAACCCAAGATGATTCTCACTATTAACTAAAGAGCATTTATGTAAGAGGAGCCGTGGTTTTTATCAGTTTCATAAGCAGAGTTGAACTACATATGGTCCTTATGAGTAGGAAACACAGTTCATTTTTCCAGGGCATGATCATGGTTCTTGCTGTATTTTAGACTCTGGAAAGAAGAGCTTGCTTCTTGCCTTATAACAGAGTGTGTTTTTAGATGAGAACTCTGGTCTGAATTTCACTTCAGAAATGGATTTAAATCCCAGGATCTGTGTGTTCCTACAAGCAAGAGTTCATTTCGGATAAACCCAGCTAATTTTGGGCTCAAATGATTTTTCGCAGTTCACGAACAAAACGCGATTCTCACTATTAACTGAAGAGCATTTATGTAAGAGGAGCTGCGGTCTGTATCATTTCATAAGCAGAGTTGAACTACATATGGTCCTTAGGAGTAGGAAACACAGTTCTTTTTTCTGGGCATTCTCATGGTTCTTACTGTATTGGAGACGCTGGAAAGAAGAGGATGATTCTTGCCTTAAAACAGAGTGTTTTTCAGGGATGAGAACTCTGGTCTGAATTTGCCTTCAGAAATGGAGTTATAACCCAGGATCAGTGTCTTCCTACAAGCAATAGTTCATTTCGGGTAAACCCAGTGAATTTTGGGGTCAAATGATTTTTCGCAGTTCACGAACCCAAGATGATTCTCACTATTAACTAAAGAGCATTTATGTAAGAGGAGCCGTGGTTTTTATCATTTTAAGCAGAATTGAACTACATATGGTCCTTATGAGTAGGAAACAACGTTCATTTTTTCAGGGCATGATCATGGTTCTTGCTGTATTTTAGACTCTGGAAAGAAGAGCTTGCTTCTTGCCTTATAACAGAGGGTGTTTTTAGATGAGAACTCTGGTCTGAATTTCCCTTAAGAAACGGAGTTAATCCCCAGGATCTGTGTCTTCCTACAAGCAAGAGTTCATTTCTAGTTAACCCAGTGAATTTTGGGCTCAAATGATTTTTCGCAGTTCACGAACCCAACGCGATTCTCACTATTAACTGAAGAGCATTTATGTAAGAGGAGCTGCGGTCTGTATCATTTCATAAGCAGAGTTGAACTACATATGGTCCGTATGAGTAGGAAACACAGTTCTTTTTTTCTGGGCATGCTCACGGTTCTTACTGTATTGGAGACGCTGGAAAGAAGAGGATGATTCTTGCCTTAAAACAGAGTGTTTTTCAGGGTTGAGAATTCTGGTCTGAATTTGTCTTCCTAAACGGAGTTAAACCCCAGGATCTGTGTCTTCCTACAAGCGAGAGTTCATTTCGGGTAAACCCAGTGAATTTTGTGCTCAAATGATTTTTCGCAGTTCAGGAACCAAACGCGATTCTGACTATTAACTAAAGAGCATTTATGTAAGAGGAGCTGCGGTCTGTATCATTTCATAAGCAGAGTTGAACTACATATGGTCTGTATGAGTAGGAAACACAGTTCTTTTTTCTGGGCATTCTCATGGTTCTTACTGTATTGGAGACGCTGGAAAGAAGAGGATGATTCTTGCCTTAAAACAGAGTGTTTTTCAGGGATGAGAACTCTGGTCTGAATTTGCCTTCAGAAATGGAGTTATAACCCAGGATCAGTGTCTTCCTACAAGCAAGAGTTCATTTCGGGTAAACCCAGTGAATTTTGGGGTCAAATGATTTTTTGCAGTTCACGAACCCAAGAGGATTCTCACTATTAACTAAAGAGCATTTATGTAAGAGGAGCCGTGGTTTTTATCAGTTTCATAAGCAGAGTTGAACTACATATGGTCCTTATGAGTAGGAAACACAGTTCATTTTTCCAGGGCATGATCATGGTTCTTGCTGTATTTTAGACTCTGGAAAGAAGAGCTTGCTTCTTGCCTTATAACAGAGGGTGTTTTTAGATGAGAACTCTGGTCTGAATTTCCCTTAAGAAACGGAGTTAATCCCCAGGATCTGTGTCTTCCTACAAGCAAGAGTTCATTTCTAGTTAACCCAGTGAATTTTGGGGTCAAATGATTTTTCGCAGTTCACGAACCCAAGATGATTCTCACTATTAACTAAAGAGCATTTATGTAAGAGGAGCCGTGGTTTTTATCAGTTTCATAAGCAGAGTTGAACTACATATGGTCCGTATGAGTAGGAAACACAGTTCTTTTTTTCTGGGCATGCTCACGGTTCTTACTGTATTGGAGACGCTGGAAAGAAGAGGATGATTCTTGCCTTAAAACAGAGTGTTTTTCAGGGTTGAGAATTCTGGTCTGAATTTGTCTTCATAAACGGAGTTAAACCCCAGGATCTGTGTCTTCCTACAAGCGAGAGTTCATTTCGGGTAAACCCAGTGAATTTTGGGGTCAAATGATTTTTCGCAGTTCAGGAACTCTACGCTATTCTCACTATTAACTAAAGAGCATTTATGTAAGAGGAGCCGTGGATTTTATCAGTTTCATGAGCAGAGTTGAACTACATATGGTCCTTAGGAGTAGGAAACACAGTTCTTTTTTTCTGGGCATGCTCACGGTTCTTACTGTATTGGAGACACTGGAAAGTAGAGGATGATTCTTGCCTTAAAACAGAGTGTTTTTCAGGGAAGAGAACTCTGGTCTGAATTTGCCTTCAGAAATGGAGTTATAACCCAGGATCAGTGTATTCCTACAAGCAAGAGTTCATTTCGGGTAAACCCAGTGAATTTTGGGGTCAAATGATTTTTCACAGTTCACGAACCCAAGATGATTCTCACTATTAACTAAAGAGCATTTATGTAAGAGGAGTCGTGGTTTTTATCATTTTAAGCAGAATTGAACTACATATGGTCCTTATGAGTAGGAAACACAGTTCATTTTTCCAGGGCATGATCATGGTTCTTGCTGTATTTTAGACTCTGGAAAGAAGAGCTTGCTTCTTGCATTATAACAGAGGGTGTTTTTAGATGAGAACTCTGGTCTGAATTTCCCTTAAGAAACGGAGTTAATCCCCAGGATCTGTGTCTTCCTACAAGCAAGAGTTCATTTCTAGTTAACCCAGTGAATTTTGGGCTCAAATGATTTTTCGCAGTTCACGAACCCAACGCGATTCTCACTATTAACTGAAGAGCATTTATGTAAGAGGAGCTGCGGTCTGTATCATTTCATAAGCAGAGTTGAACTACATATGGTCCGTATGAGTAGGAAACACAGTTCTTTTTTTCTGGGCATTCTCATGGTTCTTACTGTATTGGAGACGCTGGAAAGAAGAGGATGATTCTTGCCTTAAAACAGAGTGTTTTTCAGGGATGAGAACTCTGGTCTGAATTTGCCTTCAGAAATGGAGTTATAACCCAGGATCAGTGTCTTCCTACAAGCAAGAGTTCATTTCGGGTAAACCCAGTGAATTTTGGGGTCAAATGATTTTTCGCAGTTCACGAACCCAAGATGATTCTCACTATTAACTAAAGAGCATTTATGTAAGAGGAGCCGTGGTTTTTATCAGTTTCATAAGCAGAGTTGAACTACATATGGTCCTTATGAGTAGGAAACACAGTTCATTTTTCCAGGGCATGATCATGGTTCTTGCTGTATTTTAGACTCTGGAAAGAAGAGCTTGCTTCTTGCCTTATAACAGAGGGTGTTTTTAGATGATAAGTCTGGTCTGAATTTCCCTTAAGAAACGGAGTTAATCCCCAGGATCTGTGTCTTCCTACAAGCAAGAGTTCATTTCTAGTTAACCCAGTGAATTTTGGGCTCAAATGATTTTTCGCAGTTCACGAACCCAACGCGATTCTCACTATTAACTGAAGAGCATTTATGTAAGAGGAGCTGCGGTCTGTATAATTTCTTAAGCAGAGTTGAACTACATATGGTCCGTATGAGTAGGAAAAACAGTTCTTTTTTTCTGGGCATGCTCACGGTTCTTACTGTATTGGAGACGCTGGAAAGAAGAGGATGATTCTTGCCTTAAAACAGAGTGTTTTTCAGGGTTGAGAATTCTGGTCTGAATTTGTCTTCATAAACGGAGTTAAACCCCAGGATCTGTGTCTTCCTACAAGCGAGAGTTCATTTCTGGTAAACCCAGTGAATTTTGGGGTCAAATGATTTTTCGCAGTTCAGGAACTCTACGCTATTCTCACTATTAACTAAAGAGCATTTATGTAAGAGGAGCCGTGGATTTTATCAGTTTCATGAGCAGAGTTGAACTACATATGGTCCTTAGGAGTAGGAAACACAGTCCTTTTTTTTTGGGCATGCTCACGGTTCTTACTGTATTGGAGACACTGGAAAGTAGAGGATGATTCTTGCCTTAAAACAGAGTGTTTTTCAGGGATAAGAACTCTGGTCTGAATTTGCCTTCAGAAATGGAGTTATAACCCAGGATCAGTGTCTTCCTAAAAGCAAGAGTTCATTTCGGGTAAACCCAGTGAATTTTGGGGTCAAATGATTTTTCGCAGTTCACGAACCCAAGATGATTCTCACTATTAACTAAAGAGCATTTATGTAAGAGGAGCCGTGGTTTTTATCATTTTAAGCAGAATTGAACTACATATGGTCCTTATGAGTAGGAAACACAGTTCATTTTTCCAGGGCATGATCATGGTTCTTGCTGTATTTTAGACTCTGGAAAGAAGAGCTTGCTTCTTGCATTATAACAGAGGGTGTTTTTAGATGAGAACTCTGGTCTGAATTTCCCTTAAGAAACGGAGTTAATCCCCAGGATCTGTGTCTTCATACAAGCAAGAGTTCATTTCTAGTTAACCCAGTGAATTTTGGGCTCAAATGATTTTTCGCAGTTCACGAACCCAACGCGATTCTCACTATTAACTGAAGAGCATTTATGTAAGAGGAGCTGCGGTCTGTATCATTTCATAAGCAGAGTTGAACTACATATGGTCCGTATGAGTAGGAAACACAGTTCTTTTTTTCTGGGCATGCTCACGGTTCTTACTGTATTGGAGACGCTGGAAAGAAGAGGATGATTCTTGCCTTAAAACAGAGTGTTTTTCAGGGTTGAGAATTCTGGTCTGAATTTGTCTTCCTAAACGGAGTTAAACCCCAGGATCTGTGTCTTCCTACAAGCGAGAGTTCATTTCGGGTAAACCCAGTGAATTTTGTGCTCAAATGATTTTTCGCAGTTCAGGAACCAAACGCGATTCTGACTATTAACTAAAGAGCATTTATGTAAGAGGAGCTGCGGTCTGTATCATTTCATAAGCAGAGTTGAACTACATATGGTCCGTATGAGTAGGAAACACAGTTCTTTTTTTCTGGGCATTCTCATGGTTCTTACTGTATTGGAGACGCTGGAAAGAAGAGGATGATTCTTGCCTTAAAACAGAGTGTTTTTCAGGGATGAGAACTCTGGTCTGAATTTGCCTTCAGAAATGGAGTTATAACCCAGGATCAGTGTCTTCCTACAAGCAAGAGTTCATTTCGGGTAAACCCAGTGAATTTTGGGGTCAAATGATTTTTCGCAGTTCACGAACCCAAGATGATTCTCACTATTAACTAAAGAGCATTTATGTAAGAGGAGCCGTGGTTTTTATCAGTTTCATAAGCAGAGTTGAACTACATATGGTCCTTATGAGTAGGAAACACAGTTCATTTTTCCAGGGCATGATCATGGTTCTTGCTGTATTTTAGACTCTGGAAAGAAGAGCTTGCTTCTTGCCTTATAACAGAGGGTGTTTTTAGATGAGAACTCTGGTCTGAATTTCCCTTAAGAAACGGAGTTAATCCCCAGGATCTGTGTCTTCCTACAAGCAAGAGTTCATTTCTAGTTAACCCAGTGAATTTTGGGCTCAAATGATTTTTCGCAGTTCACGAACCCAACGCGATTCTCACTATTAACTGAAGAGCATTTATGTAAGAGGAGCTGCGGTCTGTATAATTTCTTAAGCAGAGTTGAACTACATATGGTCCGTATGAGTAGGAAACACAGTTCTTTTTTTCTGGGCATTCTCATGGTTCTTACTGTATTGGAGACGCTGGAAAGAAGAGGATGATTCTTGCCTTAAAACAGAGTGTTTTTCAGGGATGAGAACTCTGGTCTGAATTTGCCTTCAGAAATGGAGTTATAACCCAGGATCAGTGTCTTCCTACAAGCAAGAGTTCATTTCGGGTAAACCCAGTGAATTTTGGGGTCAAATGATTTTTCGCAGTTCAGGAACTCTACGCTATTCTCACTATTAACTAAAGAGCATTTATGTAAGAGGAGCCGTGGATTTTATCAGTTTCATGAGCAGAGTTGAACTACATATGGTCCTTAGGAGTAGGAAACACAGTTCTTTTTTTCTGGGCATGCTCACGGTTCTTACTGTATTGGAGACACTGGAAAGTAGAGGATGATTCTTGCCTTAAAACAGAGTGTTTTTCAGGGATGAGAACTCTGGTCTGAATTTGCCTTCAGAAATGGAGTTATAACCCAGGATCAGTGTCTTCCTACAAGCAAGAGTTCATTTCGGGTAAACCCAGTGAATTTTGGGGTCAAATGATTTTTCGCAGTTCACGAACCCAAGATGATTCTCACTATTAACTAAAGAGCATTTATGTAAGAGGAGCCGTGGTTTTTATCATTTTAAGCAGAATTGAACTACATATGGTCCTTATGAGTAGGAAACACAGTTCATTTTTCCAGGGCATGATCATGGTTCTTGCTGTATTTTAGACTCTGGAAAGAAGAGCTTGCTTCTTGCCTTATAACAGAGGGTGTTTTTAGATGAGAACTCTGGTCTGAATTTCCCTTAAGAAACGGAGTTAATCCCCAGGATCTGTGACTTCATACAAGCAAGAGTTCATTTCTAGTTAACCCAGTGAATTTTGGGCTCAAATGATTTTTCGCAGTTCACGAACCCAACGCGATTCTCACTATTAACTGAAGAGCATTTATGTAAGAGGAGCTGCGGTCTGTATCATTTCATAAGCAGAGTTGAACTACATATGGTCCGTATGAGTAGGAAACACAGTTCTTTTTTTCTGGGCATGCTCACGGTTCTTACTGTATTGGAGACGCTGGAAAGAAGAGGATGATTCTTGCCTTAAAACAGACTGTTTTTCAGGGTTGAGAATTCTGGTCTGAATTTGTCTTCCTAAACGGAGTTAAACCCCAGGATCTGTGTCTTCCTACAAGCGAGAGTTCATTTCGGGTAAACCCAGTGAATTTTGTGCTCAAATGATTTTTCGCAGTTCAGGAACCAAACGCGATTCTGACTATTAACTAAAGAGCATTTATGTAAGAGGAGCTGCGGTCTGTATCATTTCATAAGCAGAGTTGAACTACATATGGTCCGTATGAGTAGGAAACACAGTTCTTTTTTTCTGGGCATTCTCATGGTTCTTACTGTATTGGAGACGCTGGAAAGAAGAGGATGATTCTTGCCTTAAAACAGAGTGTTTTTCAGGGATGAGAACTCTGGTCTGAATTTGCCTTCAGAAATGGAGTTATAACCCAGGATCAGTGTCTTCCTAAAAGCAAGAGTTCATTTCGGGTAAACCCAGTGAATTTTGGGGTCAAATGATTTTTCGCAGTTCACGAACCCAAGATGATTCTCACTATTAACTAAAGAGCATTTATGTAAGAGGAGCCGTGGTTTTTATCATTTTAAGCAGAATTGAACTACATATGGTCCTTATGAGTAGGAAACACAGTTCATTTTTCCAGGGCATGATCATGGTTCTTGCTGTATTTTAGACTCTGGAAAGAAGAGCTTGCTTCTTGCCTTATAACAGAGGGTGTTTTTAGATGAGAACTCTGGTCTGAATTTCCCTTAAGAAACGGAGTTAATCCCCAGGATCTGTGTCTTCCTACAAGCAAGAGTTCATTTCTAGTTAACCCAGTGAATTTTGGGCTCAAATGATTTTTCGCAGTTCATGAACCCAACGCGATTCTCACTATTAACTGAAGAGCATTTATGTAAGAGGAGCTGCGGTCTGTATCATTTCATAAGCAGAGTTGAACTACATATGGTCCGTATGAGTAGGAAACACAGTTCTTTTTTTCTGGGCATGCTCACGGTTCTTACTGTATTGGAGACGCTGGAAAGAAGAGGATGATTCTTGCCTTAAAACAGAGTGTTTTTCAGGGTTGAGAATTCTGGTCTGAATTTGTCTTCATAAACGGAGTTAAACCCCAGGATCTGTGTCTTCCTACAAGCGAGAGTTCATTTCTGGTAAACCCAGTGAATTTTGGGGTCAAATGATTTTTCGCAGTTCAGGAACTCTACGCTATTCTTACTATTAACTAAAGAGCATTTATGTAAGAGGAGCCGTGGATTTTATCAGTTTCATGAGCAGAGTTGAACTACATATGGTCCTTAGGAGTAGGAAACACAGTTCTTTTTTTCTGGGCATGCTCACGGTTCTTACTGTATTGGAGACACTGGAAAGTAGAGGATGATTCTTGCCTTAAAACCGAGTGTTTTTCAGGGTTGAGAATTCTGGTCTGAATTTGTCTTCCTAAACGGAGTTAAACCCCAGGATCTGTGTCTTCCTACAAGCGAGAGTTCATTTCGGGTAAACCCAGTGAATTTTGTGCTCAAATGATTTTTCGCAGTTCAGGAACCAAACGCGATTCTGACTATTAACTAAAGAGCATTTATGTAAGAGGAGCTGCGGTCTGTATCATTTCATAAGCAGAGTTGAACTACATATGGTCCGTATGAGTAGGAAACACAGTTCTTTTTTTCTGGGCATTCTCATGGTTCTTACTGTATTGTAGACGCTGGAAAGAAGAGGATGATTCTTGCCTTAAAACAGAGTGTTTTTCAGGGATGAGAACTCTGGTCTGAATTTGCCTTCAGAAATGGAGTTATAACCCAGGATCAGTGTCTTCCTAAAAGCAAGAGTTCATTTCGGGTAAACCCAGTGAATTTTGGGGTCAAATGATTTTTCGCAGTTCACGAACCCAAGATGATTCTCACTATTAACTAAAGAGCATTTATGTAAGAGGAGCCGTGGTTTTTATCATTTTAAGCAGAATTGAACTACATATGGTCCTTATGAGTAGGAAACACAGTTCATTTTTCCAGGGCATGATCATGGTTCTTGCTGTATTTTAGACTCTGGAAAGAAGAGCTTGCTTCTTGCCTTATAACAGAGGGTGTTTTTAGATGAGAACTCTGGTCTGAATTTCCCTTAAGAAACGGAGTTAATCCCCAGGATCTGTGTCTTCCTACAAGCAAGAGTTCATTTCTAGTTAACCCAGTGAATTTTGGGCTCAAATGATTTTTCGCAGTTCACGAACCCAACGCGATTCTCACTATTAACTGAAGAGCATTTATGTAAGAGGAGCTGCGGTCTGTATCATTTCATAAGCTGAGTTGAACTACATATGGTCCGTATGAGTAGGAAACACAGTTCTTTTTTTCTGGGCATGCTCACGGTTCTTACTGTATTGGAGACGCTGGAAAGAAGAGGATGATTCTTGCCTTAAAACAGAGTGTTTTTCAGGGTTGAGAATTCTGGTCTGAATTTGTCTTCCTAAACGGAGTTAAACCCCAGGATCTGTGTCTTCCTACAAGCGAGAGTTCATTTCGGGTAAACCCAGTGAATTTTGTGCTCAAATGATTTTTCGCAGTTCAGGAACCAAACGCGATTCTGACTATTAACTAAAGAGCATTTATGTAAGAGGAGCTGCGGTCTGTATCATTTCATAAGCAGAGTTGAACTACATATGGTCCGTATGAGTAGGAAACACAGTTCTTTTTTTCTGGGCATTCTCATGGTTCTTACTGTATTGGAGACGCTGGAAAGAAGAGGATGATTCTTGCCTTAAAACAGAGTGTTTTTCAGGGATGAGAACTCTGGTCTGAATTTGCCTTCAGAAATGGAGTTATAACCCAGGATCAGTGTCTTCCTACAAGCAAGAGTTCATTTCGGGTAAGCCCAGTGAATTTTGGGGTCAAATGATTTTTCGCAGTTCACGAACCCAAGATGATTCTCACTATTAACTAAAGAGCATTTATGTAAGAGGAGCCGTGGTTTTTATCAGTTTCATAAGCAGAGTTGAACTACATATGGTCCTTATGAGTAGGAAACACAGTTCATTTTTCCAGGGCATGATCATGGTTCTTGCTGTATTTTAGACTCTGGAAAGAAGAGCTTGCTTCTTGCCTTATAACAGAGGGTGTTTTTAGATGAGAACTCTGGTCTGAATTTCCCTTAAGAAACGGAGTTAATCCCCAGGATCTGTGTCTTCCTACAAGCAAGAGTTCATTTCTAGTTAACCCAGTGAATTTTGGGCTCAAATGATTTTTCGCAGTTCACGAACCCAACGCGATTCTCACTATTAACTGAAGAGCATTTATGTAAGAGGAGCTGCGGTCTGTATAATTTCTTAAGCAGAGTTGAACTACATATGGTCCGTATGAGTAGGAAAAACAGTTCTTTTTTTCTGGGCATGCTCACGGTTCTTACTGTATTGGAGACGCTGGAAAGAAGAGGATGATTCTTGCCTTAAAACAGAGTGTTTTTCAGGGTTGAGAATTCTGGTCTGAATTTGTCTTCATAAACGGAGTTAAACCCCAGGATCTGTGTCTTCCTACAAGCGAGAGTTCATTTCTGGTAAACCCAGTGAATTTTGGGGTCAAATGATTTTTCGCAGTTCAGGAACTCTACGCTATTCTCACTATTAACTAAAGAGCATTTATGTAAGAGGAGCCGTGGATTTTATCAGTTTCATGAGCAGAGTTGAACTACATATGGTCCTTAGGAGTAGGAAACACAGTCCTTTTTTTTTGGGCATGCTCACGGTTCTTACTGTATTGGAGACACTGGAAAGAAGAGGATGATTCTTGCCTTAAAACAGAGTGTTTTTCAGGGATGAGAACTCTGGTCTGAATTTGCCTTCAGAAATGGAGTTATAACCCAGGATCAGTGTCTTCCTAAAAGCAAGAGTTCATTTCGGGTAAACCCAGTGAATTTTGGGGTCAAATGATTTTTCGCAGTTCACGAACCCAAGATGATTCTCACTATTAACTAAAGAGCATTTATGTAAGAGGAGCCGTGGTTTTTATCATTTTAAGCAGAATTGAACTACATATGGTCCTTATGAGTAGGAAACACAGTTCATTTTTCCAGGGCATGATCATGGTTCTTGCTGTATTTTAGACTCTGGAAAGAAGAGCTTGCTTCTTGCCTTATAACAGAGGGTGTTTTTAGATGAGAACTCTGCTCTGAATTTCCCTTAAGAAACGGAGTTAATCCCCAGGATCTGTGTCTTCATACAAGCAAGAGTTCATTTCTAGTTAACCCAGTGAATTTTGGGCTCAAATGATTTTTCGCAGTTCACGAACCCAACGCGATTCTCACTATTAACTGAAGAGCATTTATGTAAGAGGTGCTGCGGTCTGTATCATTTCATAAGCAGAGTTGAACTACATATGGTCCGTATGAGTAGGAAACACAGTTCTTTTTTTCTGGGCATGCTCACGGTTCTTACTGTATTGGAGACGCTGGAAAGAAGAGGATGATTCTTGCCTTAAAACAGAGTGTTTTTCAGGGTTGAGAATTCTGGTCTGAATTTGTCTTCCTAAACGGAGTTAAACCCCAGGATCTGTGTCTTCCTACAAGCGAGAGTTCATTTCGGGTAAACCCAGTGAATTTTGTGCTCAAATGATTTTTCGCAGTTCAGGAACCAAACGCGATTCTGACTATTAACTAAAGAGCATTTATGTAAGAGGAGCTGCGGTCTGTATCATTTCATAAGCAGAGTTGAACTACATATGGTCCGTATGAGTAGGAAACACAGTTCTTTTTTTCTGGGCATTCTCATGGTTCTTACTGTATTGGAGACGCTGGAAAGAAGAGGATGATTCTTGCCTTAAAACAGAGTGTTTTTCAGGGATGAGAACTCTGGTCTGAATTTGCCTTCAGAAATGGAGTTATAACCCAGGATCAGTGTCTTCCTACAAGCAAGAGTTCATTTCGGGTAAACCCAGTGAATTTTGGGGTCAAATGATTTTTCGCAGTTCACGAACCCAAGATGATTCTCACTATTAACTAAAGAGCATTTATGTAAGAGGAGCCGTGGTTTTTATCAGTTTCATAAGCAGAGTTGAACTACATATGGTCCTTATGAGTAGGAAACACAGTTCATTTTTCCAGGGCATGATCATGGTTCTTGCTGTATTTTAGACTCTGGAAAGAAGAGCTTGCTTCTTGCCTTATAACAGAGGGTGTTTTTAGATGAGAAGTCTGGTCTGAATTTCCCTTAAGAAACGGAGTTAATCCCCAGGATCTGTGTCTTCCTACAAGCAAGAGTTCATTTCTAGTTAACCCAGTGAATTTTGGGCTCAAATGATTTTTCGCAGTTCACGAACCCAACGCGATTCTCACTATTAACTGAAGAGCATTTATGTAAGAGGAGCTGCGGTCTGTATCATTTCATAAACAGAGTTGAAGTACATATGGTCCGTATGAGTAGGAAACACAGTTCTTTTTTTCTGGGCATGCTCACGGTTCTTACTGTATTGGAGACGCTGGAAAGAAGAGGATGATTCTTGCCTTAAAACAGAGTGTTTTTCAGGGTTGAGAATTCTGGTCTGAATTTGTCTTCATAAACGGAGTTAAACCCCAGGATCTGTGTCTTCCTACAAGCGAGAGTTCATTTCTGGTAAACCCAGTGAATTTTGGGGTCAAATGATTTTTCGAAGTTCAGGAACTCTACGCTATTCTTACTATTAACTAAAGAGCATTTATGTAAGAGGAGCCGTGGATTTTATCAGTTTCATGAGCAGAGTTGAACTACATATGGTCCTTAGGAGTAGGAAACACAGTTCTTTTTTTCTGGGCATGCTCACGGTTCTTACTGTATTGGAGACACTGGAAAGTAGAGGATGATTCTTGCCTTAAAACAGAGTGTTTTTCAGGGATGAGAACTCTGGTCTGAATTTGCCTTCAGAAATGGAGTTATAACCCAGGATCAGTGTCTTCCTACAAGCAAGAGTTCATTTCGGGTAAACCCAGTGAATTTTGGGGTCAAATGATTTTTCGCAGTTCACGAACCCAAGATGATTCTCACTATTAACTAAAGAGCATTTATGTAAGAGGAGCCGTGGTTTTTATCATGTTAAGCAGAATTGAACTACATATGGTCCTTATGAGTAGGAAACAACGTTCATTTTTCCAGGGCATGATCATGGTTCTTGCTGTATTTTAGACTCTGGAAAGAAGAGCTTGCTTCTTGCCTTATAACAGAGGGTGTTTTTAGATGAGAACTCTGGTCTGAATTTCCCTTAAGAAACGGAGTTAATCCCCAGGATCTGTGTCTTCCTACAAGCAAGAGTTCATTTCTAGTTAACCCAGTGAATTTTGGGCTCAAATGATTTTTCGCAGTTCACGAACCCAACGCGATTCTCACTATTAACTGAAGAGCATTTATGTAAGAGGAGCTGTGGTCTGTATCATTTCATAAGCAGAGTTGAACTACATATGGTCCGTATGAGTAGGAAACACAGTTCTTTTTTTCTGGGCATGCTCACGGTTCTTACTGTATTGGAGACGCTGGAAAGAAGAGGATGATTCTTGCCTTAAAACAGAGTGTTTTTCAGGGTTGAGAATTCTGGTCTGAATTTGTCTTCATAAACGGAGTTAAACCCCAGGATCTGTGTCTTCCTACAAGCGAGAGTTCATTTCTGGTAAACCCAGTGAATTTTGGGGTCAAATGATTTTTCGCAGTTCAGGAACTCTACGCTATTCTCACTATTAACTAAAGAGCATTTATGTAAGAGGAGCCGTGGATTTTATCAGTTTCATGAGCAGAGTTGAACTACATATGGTCCTTAGGAGTAGGAAACACAGTCCTTTTTTTTTGGGCATGCTCACGGTTCTTACTGTATTGGAGACACTGGAAAGTAGAGGATGATTCTTGCCTTAAAACAGAGTGTTTTTCAGGGATGAGAACTCTGGTCTGAATTTGCCTTCAGAAATGGAGTTATAACCCAGGATCAGTGTCTTCCTAAAAGCAAGAGTTCATTTCGGGTAAACCCAGTGAATTTTGGGGTCAAATGATTTTTCGCAGTTCACGAACCCAAGATGATTCTCACTATTAACTAAAGAGCATTTATGTAAGAGGAGCCGTGGTTTTTATCATTTTAAGCAGAATTGAACTACATATGGTCCTTATGAGTAGGAAACACAGTTCATTTTTCCAGGGCATGATCATGGTTCTTGCTGTATTTTAGACTCTGGAAAGAAGAGCTTGCTTCTTGCCTTATAACAGAGGGTGTTTTTAGATGAGAACTCTGCTCTGAATTTCCCTTAAGAAACGGAGTTAATCCCCAGGATCTGTGTCTTCATACAAGCAAGAGTTCATTTCTAGTTAACCCAGTGAATTTTGGGCTCAAATGATTTTTCGCAGTTCACGAACCCAACGCGATTCTCACTATTAACTGAAGAGCATTTATGTAAGAGGTGCTGCGGTCTGTATCATTTCATAAGCAGAGTTGAACTACATATGGTCCGTATGAGTAGGAAACACAGTTCTTTTTTTCTGGGCATGCTCACGGTTCTTACTGTATTGGAGACGCTGGAAAGAAGAGGATGATTCTTGCCTTAAAACAGAGTGTTTTTCAGGGTTGAGAATTCTGGTCTGAATTTGTCTTCCTAAACGGAGTTAAACCCCAGGATCTGTGTCTTCCTACAAGCGAGAGTTCATTTCGGGTAAACCCAGTGAATTTTGTGCTCAAATGATTTTTCGCAGTTCAGGAACCAAACGCGATTCTGACTATTAACTAAAGAGCATTTATGTAAGAGGAGCTGCGGTCTGTATCATTTCATAAGCAGAGTTGAACTACATATGGTCCGTATGAGTAGGAAACACAGTTCTTTTTTTCTGGGCATTCTCATGGTTCTTACTGTATTGGAGACGCTGGAAAGAAGAGGATGATTCTTGCCTTAAAACAGAGTGTTTTTCAGGGATGAGAACTCTGGTCTGAATTTGCCTTCAGAAATGGAGTTATAACCCAGGATCAGTGTCTTCCTACAAGCAAGAGTTCATTTCGGGTAAACCCAGTGAATTTTGGGGTCAAATGATTTTTCGCAGTTCACGAACCCAAGATGATTCTCACTATTAACTAAAGAGCATTTATGTAAGAGGAGCCGTGGTTTTTATCAGTTTCATAAGCAGAGTTGAACTACATATGGTCCTTATGAGTAGGAAACACAGTTCATTTTTCCAGGGCATGATCATGGTTCTTGCTGTATTTTAGACTCTGGAAAGAAGAGCTTGCTTCTTGCCTTATAACAGAGGGTGTTTTTAGATGAGAACTCTGGTCTGAATTTCCCTTAAGAAACGGAGTTAATCCCCAGGATCTGTGTCTTCCTACAAGCAAGAGTTCATTTCTAGTTAACCCAGTGAATTTTGGGCTCAAATGATTTTTCGCAGTTCACGAACCCAACGCGATTCTCACTATTAACTGAAGAGCATTTATGTAAGAGGAGCTGCGGTCTGTATAATTTCTTAAGCAGAGTTGAACTACATATGGTCCGTATGAGTAGGAAAAACAGTTCTTTTTTTCTGGGCATGCTCACGGTTCTTACTGTATTGGAGACGCTGGAAAGAAGAGGATGATTCTTGCCTTAAAACAGAGTGTTTTTCAGGGTTGAGAATTCTGGTCTGAATTTGTCTTCATAAACGGAGTTAAACCCCAGGATCTGTGTCTTCCTACAAGCGAGAGTTCATTTCTGGTAAACCCAGTGAATTTTGGGGTCAAATGATTTTTCGCAGTTCAGGAACTCTACGCTATTCTCACTATTAACTAAAGAGCATTTATGTAAGAGGAGCCGTGGATTTTATCAGTTTCATGAGCAGAGTTGAACTACATATGGTCCTTAGGAGTAGGAAACACAGTCCTTTTTTTTTGGGCATGCTCACGGTTCTTACTGTATTGGAGACACTGGAAAGTAGAGGATGATTCTTGCCTTAAAACAGAGTGTTTTTCAGGGATGAGAACTCTGGTCTGAATTTGCCTTCAGAAATGGAGTTATAACCCAGGATCAGTGTCTTCCTAAAAGCAAGAGTTCATTTCGGGTAAACCCAGTGAATTTTGGGGTCAAATGATTTTTCGCAGTTCACGAACCCAAGATGATTCTCACTATTAACTAAAGAGCATTTATGTAAGAGGAGCCGTGGTTTTTATCATTTTAAGCAGAATTGAACTACATATGGTCCTTATGAGTAGGAAACACAGTTCATTTTTCCAGGGCATGATCATGGTTCTTGCTGTATTTTAGACTCTGGAAAGAAGAGCTTGCTTCTTGCCTTATAACAGAGGGTGTTTTTAGATGAGAACTCTGCTCTGAATTTCCCTTAAGAAACGGAGTTAATCCCCAGGATCTGTGTCTTCATACAAGCAAGAGTTCATTTCTAGTTAACCCAGTGAATTTTGGGCTCAAATGATTTTTCGCAGTTCACGAACCCAACGCGATTCTCACTATTAACTGAAGAGCATTTATGTAAGAGGTGCTGCGGTCTGTATCATTTCATAAGCAGAGTTGAACTACATATGGTCCGTATGAGTAGGAAACACAGTTCTTTTTTTCTGGGCATGCTCACGGTTCTTACTGTATTGGAGACGCTGGAAAGAAGAGGATGATTCTTGCCTTAAAACAGAGTGTTTTTCAGGGTTGAGAATTCTGGTCTGAATTTGTCTTCCTAAACGGAGTTAAACCCCAGGATCTGTGTCTTCCTACAAGCGAGAGTTCATTTCGGGTAAACCCAGTGAATTTTGTGCTCAAATGATTTTTCGCAGTTCAGGAACCAAACGCGATTCTGACTATTAACTAAAGAGCATTTATGTAAGAGGAGCTGCGGTCTGTATCATTTCATAAGCAGAGTTGAACTACATATGGTCCGTATGAGTAGGAAACACAGTTCTTTTTTTCTGGGCATTCTCATGGTTCTTACTGTATTGGAGACGCTGGAAAGAAGAGGATGATTCTTGCCTTAAAACAGAGTGTTTTTCAGGGATGAGAACTCTGGTCTGAATTTGCCTTCAGAAATGGAGTTATAACCCAGGATCAGTGTCTTCCTACAAGCAAGAGTTCATTTCGGGTAAACCCAGTGAATTTTGGGGTCAAATGATTTTTCGCAGTTCACGAACCCAAGATGATTCTCACTATTAACTAAAGAGCATTTATGTAAGAGGAGCCGTGGTTTTTATCAGTTTCATAAGCAGAGTTGAACTACATATGGTCCTTATGAGTAGGAAACACAGTTCATTTTTCCAGGGCATGATCATGGTTCTTGCTGTATTTTAGACTCTGGAAAGAAGAGCTTGCTTCTTGCCTTATAACAGAGGGTGTTTTTAGATGAGAAGTCTGGTCTGAATTTCCCTTAAGAAACGGAGTTAATCCCCAGGATCTGTGTCTTCCTACAAGCAAGAGTTCATTTCTAGTTAACCCAGTGAATTTTGGGCTCAAATGATTTTTCGCAGTTCACGAACCCAACGCGATTCTCACTATTAACTGAAGAGCATTTATGTAAGAGGAGCTGCGGTCTGTATCATTTCATAAGCAGAGTTGAAGTACATATGGTCCGTATGAGTAGGAAACACAGTTCTTTTTTTCTGGGCATGCTCACGGTTCTTACTGTATTGGAGACGCTGGAAAGAAGAGGATGATTCTTGCCTTAAAACAGAGTGTTTTTCAGGGTTGAGAATTCTGGTCTGAATTTGTCTTCATAAACGGAGTTAAACCCCAGGATCTGTGTCTTCCTACAAGCGAGAGTTCATTTCTGGTAAACCCAGTGAATTTTGGGGTCAAATGATTTTTCGCAGTTCAGGAACTCTACGCTATTCTTACTATTAACTAAAGAGCATTTATGTAAGAGGAGCCGTGGATTTTATCAGTTTCATGAGCAGAGTTGAACTACATATGGTCCTTAGGAGTAGGAAACACAGTTCTTTTTTTCTGGGCATGCTCACGGTTCTTACTGTATTGGAGACACTGGAAATTAGAGGATGATTCTTGCCTTAAAACAGAGTGTTTTTCAGGGATGAGAACTCTGGTCTGAATTTGCCTTCAGAAATGGAGTTATAACCCAGGATCAGTGTCTTCCTACAAGCAAGAGTTCATTTCGGGTAAACCCAGTGAATTTTGGGGTCAAATGATTTTTCGCAGTTCACGAACCCAAGATGATTCTCACTATTAACTAAAGAGCATTTATGTAAGAGGAGCCGTGGTTTTTATCATGTTAAGCAGAATTGAACTACATATGGTCCTTATGAGTAGGAAACAACGTTCATTTTTCCAGGGCATGATCATGGTTCTTGCTGTATTTTAGACTCTGGAAAGAAGAGCTTGCTTCTTGCCTTATAACAGAGGGTGTTTTTAGATGAGAACTCTGGTCTGAATTTCCCTTAAGAAACGGAGTTAATCCCCAGGATCTGTGTCTTCCTACAAGCAAGAGTTCATTTCTAGTTAACCCAGTGAATTTTGGGCTCAAATGATTTTTCGCAGTTCACGAACCCAACGCGATTCTCACTATTAACTGAAGAGCATTTATGTAAGAGGAGCTGCGGTCTGTATCATTTCATAAGCAGAGTTGAACTACATATGGTCCGTATGAGTAGGAAACACAGTTCTTTTTTTCTGGGCATGCTCACGGTTCTTACTGTATTGGAGACGCTGGAAAGAAGAGGATGATTCTTGCCTTAAAACAGAGTGTTTTTCAGGGTTGAGAATTCTGGTCTGAATTTGTCTTCATAAACGGAGTTAAACCCCAGGATCTGTGTCTTCCTACAAGCGAGAGTTCATTTCTGGTAAACCCAGTGAATTTTGGGGTCAAATGATTTTTCGCAGTTCAGGAACTCTACGCTATTCTCACTATTAACTAAAGAGCATTTATGTAAGAGGAGCCGTGGATTTTATCAGTTTCATGAGCAGAGTTGAACGACATATGGTCCTTAGGAGTAGGAAACACAGTCCTTTTTTTTTGGGCATGCTCACGGTTCTTACTGTATTGGAGACACTGGAAAGTAGAGGATGATTCTTGCCTTAAAACAGAGTGTTTTTCAGGGATGAGAACTCTGGTCTGAATTTGCCTTCAGAAATGGAGTTATAACCCAGGATCAGTGTCTTCCTAAAAGCAAGAGTTCATTTCGGGTAAACCCAGTGAATTTTGGGGTCAAATGATTTTTCGCAGTTCACGAACCCAAGATGATTCTCACTATTAACTAAAGAGCATTTATGTAAGAGGAGCCGTGGTTTTTATCATTTTAAGCAGAATTGAACTACATATGGTCCTTATGAGTAGGAAACACAGTTCATTTTTCCAGGGCATGATCATGGTTCTTGCTGTATTTTAGACTCTGGAAAGAAGAGCTTGCTTCTTGCCTTATAACAGAGGGTGTTTTTAGATGAGAACTCTGCTCTGAATTTCCCTTAAGAAACGGAGTTAATCCCCAGGATCTGTGTCTTCATACAAGCAAGAGTTCATTTCTAGTTAACCCAGTGAATTTTGGGCTCAAATGATTTTTCGCAGTTCACGAACCCAACGCGATTCTCACTATTAACTGAAGAGCATTTATGTAAGAGGTGCTGCGGTCTGTATCATTTCATAAGCAGAGTTGAACTACATATGGTCCGTATGAGTAGGAAACACAGTTCTTTTTTTCTGGGCATGCTCACGGTTCTTACTGTATTGGAGACGCTGGAAAGAAGAGGATGATTCTTGCCTTAAAACAGAGTGTTTTTCAGGGTTGAGAATTCTGGTCTGAATTTGTCTTCCTAAACGGAGTTAAACCCCAGGATCTGTGTCTTCCTACAAGCGAGAGTTCATTTCGGGTAAACCCAGTGAATTTTGTGCTCAAATGATTTTTCGCAGTTCAGGAACCAAACGCGATTCTGACTATTAACTAAAGAGCATTTATGTAAGAGGAGCTGCGGTCTGTATCATTTCATAAGCAGAGTTGAACTACATATGGTCCGTATGAGTAGGAAACACAGTTCTTTTTTTCTGGGCATTCTCATGGTTCTTACTGTATTGGAGACGCTGGAAAGAAGAGGATGATTCTTGCCTTAAAACAGAGTGTTTTTCAGGGATGAGAACTCTGGTCTGAATTTGCCTTCAGAAATGGAGTTATAACCCAGGATCAGTGTCTTCCTACAAGCAAGAGTTCATTTCGGGTAAACCCAGTGAATTTTGGGGTCAAATGATTTTTCGCAGTTCACGAACCCAAGATGATTCTCACTATTAACTAAAGAGCATTTATGTAAGAGGAGCCGTGGTTTTTATCAGTTTCATAAGCAGAGTTGAACTACATATGGTCCTTATGAGTAGGAAACACAGTTCATTTTTCCAGGGCATGATCATGGTTCTTGCTGTATTTTAGACTCTGGAAAGAAGAGCTTGCTTCTTGCCTTATAACAGAGGGTGTTTTTAGATGAGAAGTCTGGTCTGAATTTCCCTTAAGAAACGGAGTTAATCCCCAGGATCTGTGTCTTCCTACAAGCAAGAGTTCATTTCTAGTTAACCCAGTGAATTTTGGGCTCAAATGATTTTTCGCAGTTCACGAACCCAACGCGATTCTCACTATTAACTGAAGAGCATTTATGTAAGAGGAGCTGCGGTCTGTATCATTTCATAAGCAGAGTTGAAGTACATATGGTCCGTATGAGTAGGAAACACAGTTCTTTTTTTCTGGGCATGCTCACGGTTCTTACTGTATTGGAGACGCTGGAAAGAAGAGGATGATTCTTGCCTTAAAACAGAGTGTTTTTCAGGGTTGAGAATTCTGGTCTGAATTTGTCTTCATAAACGGAGTTAAACCCCAGGATCTGTGTCTTCCTACAAGCGAGAGTTCATTTCTGGTAAACCCAGTGAATTTTGGGGTCAAATGATTTTTCGCAGTTCAGGAACTCTACGCTATTCTTACTATTAACTAAAGAGCATTTATGTAAGAGGAGCCGTGGATTTTATCAGTTTCATGAGCAGAGTTGAACTACATATGGTCCTTAGGAGTAGGAAACACAGTTCTTTTTTTCTGGGCATGCTCACGGTTCTTACTGTATTGGAGACACTGGAAAGTAGAGGATGATTCTTGCCTTAAAACAGAGTGTTTTTCAGGGATGAGAACTCTGGTCTGAATTTGCCTTCAGAAATGGAGTTATAACCCAGGATCAGTGTCTTCCTACAAGCAAGAGTTCATTTCGGGTAAACCCAGTGAATTTTGGGGTCAAATGATTTTTCGCAGTTCACGAACCCAAGATGATTCTCACTATTAACTAAAGAGCATTTATGTAAGAGGAGCCGTGGTTTTTATCATGTTAAGCAGAATTGAACTACATATGGTCCTTATGAGTAGGAAACAACGTTCATTTTTCCAGGGCATGATCATGGTTCTTGCTGTATTTTAGACTCTGGAAAGAAGAGCTTGCTTCTTGCCTTATAACAGAGGGTGTTTTTAGATGAGAACTCTGGTCTGAATTTCCCTTAAGAAACGGAGTTAATCCCCAGGATCTGTGTCTTCCTACAAGCAAGAGTTCATTTCTAGTTAACCCAGTGAATTTTGGGCTCAAATGATTTTTCGCAGTTCACGAACCCAACGCGATTCTCACTATTAACTGAAGAGCATTTATGTAAGAGGAGCTGCGGTCTGTATCATTTCATAAGCAGAGTTGAACTACATATGGTCCGTATGAGTAGGAAACACAGTTCTTTTTTTCTGGGCATGCTCACGGTTCTTACTGTATTGGAGACGCTGGAAAGAAGAGGATGATTCTTGCCTTAAAACAGAGTGTTTTTCAGGGTTGAGAATTCTGGTCTGAATTTGTCTTCATAAACGGAGTTAAACCCCAGGATCTGTGTCTTCCTACAAGCGAGAGTTCATTTCTGGTAAACCCAGTGAATTTTGGGGTCAAATGATTTTTCGCAGTTCAGGAACTCTACGCTATTCTCACTATTAACTAAAGAGCATTTATGTAAGAGGAGCCGTGGATTTTATCAGTTTCATGAGCAGAGTTGAACTACATATGGTCCTTAGGAGTAGGAAACACAGTCCTTTTTTTTTGGGCATGCTCACGGTTCTTACTGTATTGGAGACACTGGAAAGTAGAGGATGATTCTTGCCTTAAAACAGAGTGTTTTTCAGGGTTGAGAATTCTGGTCTGAATTTGTCTTAATAAACGGAGTTAAACCCCAGGATCTGTGTCTTCCTACAAGCGAGAGTTCATTTCGGGTAAACCCAGTGAATTTTGTGCTCAAATGATTTTTCGCAGTTCTGGAACCAAACGCGATTCTGACTATTAACTAAAGAGCATTTATATAAGAGGAGCTGCGGTCTGTATCATTTCATAAGCAGAGTTGAACTACATATGGTACGTATGAGTAGGAAACACAGTTCTTTTTTTCTGGGCATTCTCATGGTTCTTACTGTATTGGAGACGCTGGAAAGAAGAGGATGATTCTTGCCTTAAAACAGAGTGTTTTTCAGGGATGAGAACTCTGGTCTGAATTTGCCTTCAGAAATGGAGTTATAACCCAGGATCTGTGTCTTCCTACAAGCGAGAGTTCATTTCTGGTAAACCCAGTGAATTTTGGGGTCAAATGATTTTTCGCAGTTCAGGAACTCTACGCTATTCTCACTATTAAGTAAAGAGCATTTATGTAAGAGGAGCCGTGGTTTTTATCAGTTTCATGAGCAGAGTTGAACTACATATGGTCCTTATGAGTAGGAAACACAGTTCTTTTTTCTGGGCATGCTCCCGGTTCTTACTGTATTTTAGACTCTGGAAAGAAGAGCTTGCTTCTTGCCTTATAACAGAGTGTTTTTCAGGGATGAGAACTCTGGTCTGAATTGGCCTTCAGAAATGGAGTTATACCCCAGGATCAGTGTCTTCCTACAAGCAAGAGTTCATTTCGGGTAAACCCAGTGAATTTTGGGGTCAAATGATTTTTCGCAGTTCACGAACCCAAGATGATTCTCACTATTAACTAAAGAGCATTTATGTAAGAGGAGCCGTGGTTTTTATCATTTTAAGCAGAATTGAACTACATATGGTCCTTATGAGTAGGAAACACAGTTCATTTTTCCAGGGCATGATCATGGTTCTTGCTGTATTTTAGACTCTGGAAAGAAGAGCTTGCTTCTTGCCTTATAACAGAGGGTGTTTTTAGATGAGAACTCTGGTCTGAATTTCCCTTAAGAAACGGAGTTAATCCCCAGGATCTGTGTCTTCCTACAAGCAAGAGTTCATTTCTAGTTAACCCAGTGAATTTTGGGCTCAAATGATTTTTCGCAGTTCACGAACCCAACGCGATTCTCACTATTAACTGAAGAGCATTTATGTAAGAGGAGCTGCGGTCTGTATCATTTCATAAGCAGAGTTGAACTACATATGGTACGTATGAGTAGGAAACACAGTTCTTTTTTTCTAGGCATGCTCACGGTTCTTACTCTATTGGAGACGCTGGAAAGAAGAGGATGATTCTTGCCTTAAAACAGAGTGTTTTTCAGGGATGAGAACTCTGGTCTGAATTTGCCTTCAGAAATGGAGTTATAACCCAGGATCTGTGTCTTCCTACAAGCGAGAGTTCATTTCTGGTAAACCCAGTGAATTTTGGGGTCAAATGATTTTTCGCAGTTCAGGAACTCTACGCTATTCTCACTATTAACTAAAGAGCATTTATGTAAGAGGAGCCGTGGTTTTTATCAGTTTCATGAGCAGAGTTGAACTACATATGGTCCTTATGAGTAGGAAACACAGTTCTTTTTTCTGGGCATGCTCCCGGTTCTTACTGTATTTTAGGCTCTGGAAAGAAGAGCTTGCTTCTTGCCTTATAACAGAGTGTTTTTCAGGGATGAGAACTCTGGTCTGAATTGGCCTTCAGAAATGGAGTTATACCCCAGGATCAGTGTCTTCCTACAAGCAAGAGTTCATTTCGGGTAAACCCAGTGAATTTTGGGGTCAAATGATTTTTCGCAGTTCACGAACCCAAGATGATTCTCACTATTAACTAAAGAGCATTTATGTAAGAGGAGCCGTGGTTTTTATCATTTTAAGCAGAATTGAACTACATATGGTCCTTATGAGTAGGAAACACAGTTCATTTTTCCAGGGCATGATCATGGTTCTTGCTGTATTTTAGACTCTGGAAAGAAGAGCTTGCTTCTTGCCTTATAACAGAGGGTGTTTTTAGATGAGAACTCTGGTCTGAATTTCCCTTAAGAAACGGAGTTAATCCCCAGGATCTGTGTCTTCCTACAAGCAAGAGTTCATTTCTAGTTAACCCAGTGAATTTTGGGCTCAAATGATTTTTCGCAGTTCACGAACCCAACGCGATTCTCACTATTAACTGAAGAGCATTTATGTAAGAGGAGCTGCGGTCTGTATCATTTCATAAGCAGAGTTGAACTACATATGGTCCGTATGAGTAGGAAACACAGTTCTTTTTTTCTGGGCATGCTCACGGTTCTTACTGTATTGGAGACGCTGGAAAGAAGAGGATGATTCTTGCCTTAAAACAGAGTGTTTTTCAGGGTTGAGAATTCTGGTCTGAATTTGTCTTCCTAAACGGAGATAAACCCCAGGATCTGTGTCTTCCTACAAGCGAGAGTTCATTTCGGGTAAACCCAGTGAATTTTGTGCTCAAATGATTTTTCGCAGTTCAGGAACCAAACGCGATTCTGACTATTAACTAAAGAGCATTTATATAAGAGGAGCTGCGGTCTGTATCATTTCATAAGCAGAGTTGAACTACATATGGTACGTATGAGTAGGAAACACAGTTCTTTTTTTCTGGGCATTCTCATGGTTCTTACTGTATTGGAGACGCTGGAAAGAAGAGGATGATTCTTGCCTTAAAACAGAGTGTTTTTCAGGGATGAGAACTCTGGTCTGATTTTGCCTTCAGAAATGGAGTTATAACCCAGGATCTGTGTCTTCCTACAAGCGAGAGTTCATTTCTGGTAAACCCAGTGAATTTTGGGGTCAAATGATTTTTCGCAGTTCAGGAACTCTACGCTATTCTCACTATTAAGTAAAGAGCATTTATGTAAGAGGAGCCGTGGTTTTTATCAGTTTCATGAGCAGAGTTGAACTACATATGGTCCTTATGAGTAGGAAACACAGTTCTTTTTTCTGGGCATGCTCCCGGTTCTTACTGTATTTTAGACTCTGGAAAGAAGAGCTTGCTTCTTGCCTTATAACAGAGTGTTTTTCAGGGATGAGAACTCTGGTCTGAATTGGCCTTCAGAAATGGAGTTATACCCCAGGATCAGTGTCTTCCTACAAGCAAGAGTTCATTTCGGGTAAACCCAGTGAATTTTGGGGTCAAATGATTTTTCGCAGTTCACGAACCCAAGATGATTCTCACTATTAACTAAAGAGCATTTATGTAAGTGGAGCCGTGGTTTTTATCAGTTTCATAAGCAGAGTTGAACTACATATGGTCCTTATGAGTAGGAAACACAGTTCTTTTTTTCAGGTCATGCTCATGGTTCTTGCTGTATTTTAGACTCTGGAAAGAAGAGCTTGCTTCTTGCCTTATAACAGAGTGTGTTTTTAGATGAGAACTCTGGTCTGAATTTCACTTCAGAAATGGATTTAAATCCCAGGATCTGTGTCTTCCTACAAGCGAGACTTCATTTCGGATAAACACAGCTAATTTTGGGCTCAAATGATTTTTCGCAGTTCACGAACCCAACGTGATTCTCACTATTAACTGAAGAGCATTTATGTAAGAGGAGCTGCGGTCTGTATCATTTCATAAGCAGAGTTGAACTACATATGGTCCGTATGAGTAGGAAACACAGTTCTTTTTTTCTGGGCATGCTCACGGTTCTTACTGTATTGGAGACACTGGAAAGCAGAGGATGATTCTTGCCTTAAAACAGAGGGTTTTTCAGGGATGAGAACTCTGGTCTGAATTTGCCTTCAGAAATGGAGTTATAACCCAGGATCAGTGTCTTCCTACAAGCAAGAGTTCATTTCGGGTAAACCCAGTGAATTTTGGGGTCAAATGATTTTTCGCAGTTCACGAACCCAAGATGATTCTCACTATTAACTAAAGAGCATTTATGTAAGAGGAGCCGTGGTTTTTATCAGTTTCATAAGCAGAGTTGAACTACATATAGTCCTTATGAGTAGGAAACACAGTTCATTTTTCCAGGGCATGATCATGGTTCTTGCTGTATTTTAGACTCTGGAAAGAAGAGCTTGCTTCTTGCCTTATAACAGAGGGTTTTTTTAGTTGAGAACTCTGGTCTGAATTTCCCTTAAGAAACGGATTTAATCCCCAGGATCTGTGTCTTCCTACAAGCAAGAGTTCATTTCTAGTTAACCCAGTGAATTTTGGGCTCAAATGATTTTTCACAGTTCACGAACCCAACGCGATTCTCACTATTAACTGAAGAGCATTTATGTAAGAGGAGCTGCGGTCTGTATCATTTCATAAGCAGAGTTGAACTACATATGGTCCGTATGAGTAGGAAACACAGTTCTTTTTTTCTGGGCATGCTCACGGTTCTTACTGTATTGGAGACGCTGGAAAGAAGAGGATGATTCTTGCCTTAAAACAGAGTGTTTTTCAGGGTTGAGAATTCTGGTCTGAATTTGTCTTCCTAAACGGAGTTAAACCCCAGGATCTGTGTCTTCCTACAAGCGAGAGTTCATTTCGGGTAAACCCAGTGAATTTTGTGCTCAAATGATTTTTCGCAGTTCAGGAACCAAACACGATTCTGACTATTAACTAAAGAGCATTTATGTAAGAGGAGCTGCGGTCTGTATCATTTCATAAGCAGAGTTGAACTACATATGGTCCGTATGAGTAGGAAACACAGTTCTTTTTTTCTGGGCATTCTCATGGTTCTTACTGTATTGGAGACGCTGGAAAGAAGAGGATGATTCTTGCCTTAAAACAGAGTGTTTTTCAGGGATGAGAACTCTGGTCTGAATTTGCCTTCAGAAATGGAGTTATAAGCCAGGATCTGTGTCTTCCTACAAGCGAGAGTTCATTTCTGTTAAACCCAGTGAATTTTGGGGTCAAATGATTTTTCGCAGTTCAGGAACTCTACGCTATTCTCTCTATTAAGTAAAGAGCATTTATGTAAGAAGAGCCGTGGTTTTTATCAGTTTCATGAGCAGAGTTGAACTACATATCGTCCTTATGAGTAGGAAACACAGTTCTTTTTTCTGGGCATGCTCCCGGTTCTTACTGTATTTTGGACTCTGGAAAGAAGAGCTTGCTTCTTGCCTTATAACAGAGTGTTTTTCAGGGATGAGAACTCTGGTCTGAATTGGCCTTCAGAAATGGAGTTATACCCCAGGATCAGTGTCTTCCTACAAGCAAGAGTTCATTTCGGGTAAACCCAGTGAATTTTGGGGTCAAATGATTTTTCGCAGTTCACGAACCCAAGATGATTCTCACTATTAACTAAAGAGCATTTATGTAAGAGGAGCCGAGGTTTTTATCAGTTTCATAAGCAGAGTTGAACTACATATGGTCCTTATGACTAGGAAACACAGTTCATTTTTTCAGGGCATGATCATGGTTCTTGCTGTATTTTAGACTCTGGAAAGAAGAGCTTGCTTCTTGCCTTATAACAGAGGGTGTTTTTAGATGAGAACTCTGGTCAGAATTTCCCTTAAGAAACGGAGTTAATCCCCAGGATCTGTGTCTTCCTACAAGCAAGAGTTCATTTCTAGTTAACCCAGTGAATTTTGGGCTCAAATGATTTTTCGCAGTTCACGAACCCAACGCGATTCTCACTATTAACTGAAGAGCATTTATGTAAGAGGAGCTGCGGTCTGTATCATTTCATAAGCAGAGTTGAACTACATATGGTCCGTATGAGTAGGAAACACAGTTCTTTTTTTCTGGGCATGCTCACGGTTCTTACTGTATTGGAGACGCTGGAAAGAAGAGGATGATTCTTGCCTTAAAACAGAGTGTTTTTCAGGGATGAGAACTCTGGTCTGAATTTACCTTCAGAAATGGAGTTATACCCCAGGATCAGTGTCTTCCTACAAGCGAGAGTTCATTTCGGGTAAACCCAGTGAATTTTGGGGTCAAATGATTTTTCGCAGTTCAGGAACTCTACGCTATTCTCACTATTAACTAAAGAGCATTTATGTAAGAGGAGCCATGGTTTTTATCAGTTCCATAAGCATAGTTGAACTACCTATGGTCCTTATGAGTAGGAAACACAGTTCATTTTTTCAGGTCATGCTCATGGTTCTTGCTGTATTTTAGACTCTGGAAAGAAGAGCTTGCTTCTTGCCTTATAACAGAGTGTTTTTCAGGGATGAGAACTGTGGTCTGAATTGGCCTTCAGAAATGGAGTTATACCCCAGGATCAGTGTCTTCCTACAAGCAAGAGTTCATTTCGGGTAAACCCACTGAATTTTGGGATCAAATGATTTTTCGCAGTTCACGAACCCAAGACGATTCTCACTATTAACTAAAGAGCATTTATGTAAGAGGAGCCGTGGTTTTTATCAGTTTCATAAGCAGAGTTGAACTACATATGGTCCTTATGAGTAGGAAACACAGTTCATTTTTTCAGGGCATGATCATGGTTCTTGCTGTATTTTAGACTCTGGAAAGAAGAGCTTGCTTCTTGCCTTATAACAGAGGGTGTTATTAGATGAGAACTCTGGTCTGAATTTCCCTTAAGAAACGGAGTTAATCCCCAGGATCTGTGTCTTCCTACAAGCAATAGTTCATTTCTAGTTAACCCAGTGAATTTTGGGCTCAAATGATTTTTCGCAGTTCACGAACCCAACGCGATTCTCACTATTAACTGAAGAGCATTTATGTAAGAGGAGCTGCGGTCTGTATCATTTCATAAGCAGAGTTGAACTACATATGGTCCGCATGAGTAGGAAACACAGTTCTTTTTTTCTGGGCATGCTCATGTTTGTTACTGTATTGTAGACGCTGGAAAGAAGAGGATGATTCTTGCCTTAAAACAGAGTGTTTTTCAGGGATGAGAACTCTGGTCTGAATTTACCTTCAGAAATGGAGTTATACCCCAGGATCAGTGTCTTCCTACAAGCGAGAGTTCATTTCGGGTAAACCCAGTGAATTTTGGGGTCAAATGATTTTTTGCAGTTCACGAACCCAAGATGATTCTCACTATTAACCAAAGAGCATTTATGTAAGAGGAGCCGTGGTTTTTATCAGTTTCATAAGCAGAGTTGAACTATATATGGTCCTTATGAGTAGGAAACACAGTTCTTTTTTTCAGGTCATGCTCATGGTTCTTGCTGTATTTTAGACTCTGGAAAGAAGAGCTTGCTTCTTGCCTTATAACAGAGTGTGTTTTTAGATGAGAACTCTGGTCTGAATTTCACTTCAGAAATGGATTTAAATCCCAGGATCTGTGTCTTCCTACAAGTGAGAGTTCATTTCGGGTAAACCCAGCTAATTTTGGGCTCAAATGATTTTTGACAGTTCACGAACCCAACGCGATTCTCACTATTAACTGAAGAGCATTTATGTAAGAGGAGCTGCGGTCTGTATCATTTCATAAGCAGAGTTGAACTACATATGGTCCTTAGGAGTAGGAAACACAGTTCTTTTTTTCTGGGCATGCTCACGGTTCTTACTGTATTGGAGACACTGGAAAGTAGAGGATGATTCTTGCCTTAAAACAGAGTGTTTTTCAGGGATGAGAACTCTGGTCTGAATTTGCCTTCAGAAATGGAGTTATAACCCAGGATCAGTGTCTTCCTACAAGCAAGAGTTCATTTCAGGTAAACCCAGTGAATTTTGGGGTCTAATGATTTTTCGCAGTTCACGAACCCAAGATGATTCTCACTATTAACTAAAGAGCATTTATGTAAGAGGAGCCGTGGTTTTTATCAGTTTCATAAGCAGAGTTGAACTACATATGGTCCTTATGAGTAGAAAACACAGTTCATTTTTCCAGGGCATGATCATGGTTCTTGCTGTATTTTATACTCTGGAAAGAAGAGCTTGCTTCTTGCCTTATAACAGAGGGTGTTTTTAGATGAGAACTCTGGTCTGAATTTCCCTTAAGAAACGGAGTTAATCCCCAGGATCTGTGTCTTCCTACAAGCAAGAGTTCATTTCTAGTTAACCCAGTGAATTTTGGGCTCAAATGATTTTTCGCAGTTCACGAACCCAACGCGATTCTCACTATTAACTGAAGAGCATTTATGTAAGAGGAGCTGCGGTCTGTATCATTTCATAAGCAGAGTTGAACTACATATGGTCCGTATGAGTAGGAAACACAGTTCTTTTTTTCTGGGCATGCTCACGGTTCTTACTGTATTGGAGACGCTGGAAAGAAGAGGATGATTCTTGCCTTAAAACAGAGTGTTTTTCAGGGTTGAGAATTCTGGTCTGAATTTGTCTTCATAAACGGAGTTAAACCCCAGGATCTGTGTCTTCCTACAAGCGAGAGTTCATTTCGGGTAAACCCAGTGAATTTTGTGCTCAAATGATTTTTCGCAGTTCAGGAACCCAATGCTATTCTGACTATTAACTAAAGAGCATTTATGTAAGAGGAGCTGCGGTCTGTATCATTTCATAAGCAGAGTTGAACTACATATGGTCCGTATGAGTAGGAAACACAGTTCTTTTTTTCTGGGCATGCTCATGTTTGTTACTGTATTGTAGACGCTGGAAAGAAGAGGATGATTCTTGCCTTAAAACAGAGTGTTTTTCAGGGATGAGAACTCTGGTCTGAATTTACCTTCAGAAATGGAGTTATACCCCAGGATCAGTGTCTTCCTACAAGCGAGAGTTCATTTCGGGTAAACCCAGTGAATTTTGGGGTCAAATGATTTTTCGCAGTTCACGAACCCAAGATGATTCTCACTATTAACCAAAGAGCATTTATGTAAGAGGAGCCATGGTTTTTATCAGTTCCATAAGCAGAGTTGAACTACATATGGTCCTTATGAGTAGGAAACACAGTTCTTTTTTTCAGGTCATGCTCATGGTTCTTGCTGTATTTTAGACTCTGGAAAGAAGAGCTTGCTTCTTGCCTTATAACAGAGTGTGTTTTTAGATGAGAACTCTGGTCTGAATTTCACTTCAGAAATGGATTTAAATCCCAGGATCTGTGTCTTCCTACAAGCGAGAGTTCATTTCGGGTAAACCCAGCTAATTTTGGGCTCAAATGATTTTTCGCAGTTCACGAAACCAACGCGATTCTCACTATTAACTGAAGAGCATTTATGTAAGAGGAGCTGCGGTCTGTATCATTTCATAAGCAGAGTTGAACTACATATGGTCCTTAGGAGTAGGAAACACAGTTCTTTTTTTCTGGGCATGCTCACGGTTCTTACTGTATTGGAGACACTGGAAAGTAGAGGATGATTCTTGCCTTAAAACAGAGTGTTTTTCAGGGATGAGAACTCTGGTCTGAATTTGCCTTCAGAAATGGAGTTATAACCCAGGATCAGTGTCTTCCTATAAGCAAGAGTTCATTTCGGGTAAACCCAGTGAATTTTGGGGTCAAATGATTTTTCGCAGTTCACGAACCCAAGATGATTCTCACTATTAACTAAAGAGCATTTATGTAAGAGGAGCCGTGGTTTTTATCAGTTTCATAAGCAGAGTTGAACTACATATGGTCCTTATGAGTAGGAAACACAGTTCATTTTTCCAGGGCATGATCATGGTTCTTGCTGTATTTTAGACTCTGGAAAGAAGAGCTTGCTTCTTGCCTTATAACAGAGGGTGTTTTTAGATGAGAACTCCGGTCTGAATTTCCCTTAAGAAACGGAGTTAATCCCCAGGATCTGTGTCTTCCTACAAGCAAGAGTTCATTTCTAGTTAACCCAGTGAATTTTGGGCTCAAATGATTTTTCGCACTTCACGAACCCAACGCGATTCTCACTATTAACTGAAGAACATTTATGTAAGAGGAGCTGAGGTCTGTATCATTTCATAAGCAGAGTTGAACTACATATGGTCCGTATGAGTAGGAAACACAGTTCTTTTTTTCTGGGCATGCTCACGGTTCTTACTGTATTGGAGACACTGGAAAGTAGAGGATGATTCTTGCCTTAAAACAGAGTGTTTTTCAGGGATGAGAACTCTGGTCTGAATTTGCCTTCAGAAATGGAGTTATAACCCAGGATCAGTGTCTTCCTACAAGCAAGAGTTCATTTCGGGTAAACCCAGTGAATTTTGGGGTCAAATGATTTTTCGCAGTTCACGAACCCAAGATGATTCTCACTATTAACTAAAGAGCATTTATGTAAGAGGAGCCGTGGTTTTTATCAGTTTCATAAGCAGAGTTGAACTACATATGGTCCTTATGAGTAGGAAACACAGTTCATTTTTCCAGGGCATGATCATGGTTCTTGCTGTATTTTAGACTCTGGAAAGAAGAGCTTGCTTCTTGCCTTATAACAGAGGGTGTTTTTAGATGAGAACTCTGGTCTGAATTTCCCTTAAGAAACGGAGTTAATCCCCAGGATCTCTGTCTTCCTACAAGCAATTGTTCATTTCTAGTTAACCCAGTGAATTTTGGGCTCAAATGATTTTTCGCAGTTCACGAACCCAACGCGATTCTCACTATTAACTGAAGAGCATTTATGTAAGAGGAGCTGCGGTCTGTATCATTTCATAAGCAGAGTTGAACTACATATGGTCCGTATGAGTAGGAAACACAGTTCTTTTTTTCTGGGCATGCTCACGGTTCTTACTGTATTGGAGACGCTGGAAAGAAGAGCATGATTCTTGCCTTAAAACAGAGTGTTTTTCAGGGTTGAGAATTCTGGTCTGAATTTGTCTTCATAAACGGAGTTAAACCCCAGGATCTGTGTCTTCCTACAAGCGAGAGTTCATTTCGGGTAAACCCAGTGAATTTTGTGCTCAAATGATTTTTCGCAGTTCAGGAACCAAACGCGATTCTGACTATTAACTAAAGAGCATTTATATAAGAGGAGCTGCGGTCTGTATCATTTCATAAGCAGAGTTGAACTACATATGGTCCGTATGAGTAGGAAACACAGTTCTTTTTTTCTGGGCATTCTCATGGTTCTTACTGTATTGGAGACGCTGGAAAGAAGAGGATGATTCTTGCCTTAAAACAGAGTGTTTTTCAGGGATGAGAACTCTGGTCTGATTTTGCCTTCAGAAATGGAGTTATAACCCAGGATCTGTGTCTTCCTACAAGCGAGAGTTCATTTCTGGTAAACCCAGTGAATTTTGGGGTCAAATGATTTTTCGCAGTTCAGGAACTCTACGCTATTCTCACTATTAAGTAAAGAGCATTTATGTAAGAGGAGCCGTGGTTTTTATCAGTTTCATGAGCAGAGTTGAACTACATATGGTCCTTATGAGTAGGAAACACAGTTCTTTTTTCTGGGCATGCTCCCGGTTCTTACTGTATTTTAGACTCTGGAAAGAAGAGCTTGCTTCTTGCCTTATAACAGAGTGTTTTTCAGGGATGAGAACTCTGGTCTGAATTGGCCTTCAGAAATGGAGTTATACCCCAGGATCAGTGTCTTCCTACAAGCAAGAGTTCATTTCGGGTAAACCCAGTGAATTTTGGGGTCAAATGATTTTTCGCAGTTCACGAACCCAAGATGATTCTCACTATTAACTAAAGAGCATTTATGTAAGTGGAGCCGTGGTTTTTATCAGTTTCATAAGCAGAGTTGAACTACATATGGTCCTTATGAGTAGGAAACACAGTTCTTTTTTTCAGGTCATGCTCATGGTTCTTGCTGTATTTTAGACTCTGGAAAGAAGAGCTTGCTTCTTGCCTTATAACAGAGTGTGTTTTTAGATGAGAACTCTGGTCTGAATTTCACTTCAGAAATGGATTTAAATCCCAGGATCTGTGTCTTCCTACAAGCGAGACTTCATTTCGGATAAACACAGCTAATTTTGGGCTCAAATGATTTTTCGCAGTTCACGAACCCAACGTGATTCTCACTATTAACTGAAGAGCATTTATGTAAGAGGAGCTGCGGTCTGTATCATTTCATAAGCAGAGTTGAACTACATATGGTCCGTATGAGTAGGAAACACAGTTCTTTTTTTCTGGGCATGCTCACGGTTCTTACTGTATTGGAGACACTGGAAAGTAGAGGATGATTCTTGCCTTAAAACAGAGGGTTTTTCAGGGATGAGAACTCTGGTCTGAATTTGCCTTCAGAAATGGAGTTATAACCCAGGATCAGTGTCTTCCTACAAGCAAGAGTTCATTTCGGGTAAACCCAGTGAATTTTGGGGTCAAATGATTTTTCGCAGTTCACGAACCCAAGATGATTCTCACTATTAACTAAAGAGCATTTATGTAAGAGGAGCCGTGGTTTTTATCAGTTTCATAAGCAGAGTTGAACTACATATAGTCCTTATGAGTAGGAAACACAGTTCATTTTTCCAGGGCATGATCATGGTTCTTGCTGTATTTTAGACTCTGGAAAGAAGAGCTTGCTTCTTGCCTTATAACAGAGGGTTTTTTTAGTTGAGAACTCTGGTCTGAATTTCCCTTAAGAAACGGATTTAATCCCCAGGATCTGTGTCTTCCTACAAGCAAGAGTTCATTTCTAGTTAACCCAGTGAATTTTGGGCTCAAATGATTTTTCACAGTTCACGAACCCAACGCGATTCTCACTATTAACTGAAGAGCATTTATGTAAGAGGAGCTGCGGTCTGTATCATTTCATAAGCAGAGTTGAACTACATATGGTCCGTATGAGTAGGAAACACAGTTCTTTTTTTCTGGGCATGCTCACGGTTCTTACTGTATTGGAGACGCTGGAAAGAAGAGGATGATTCTTGCCTTAAAACAGAGTGTTTTTCAGGGTTGAGAATTCTGGTCTGAATTTGTCTTCCTAAACGGAGTTAAACCCCAGGATCTGTGTCTTCCTACAAGCGAGAGTTCATTTCGGGTAAACCCAGTGAATTTTGTGCTCAAATGATTTTTCGCAGTTCAGGAACCAAACACGATTCTGACTATTAACTAAAGAGCATTTATGTAAGAGGAGCTGCGGTCTGTATCATTTCATAAGCAGAGTTGAACTACATATGGTCCGTATGAGTAGGAAACACAGTTCTTTTTTTCTGGGCATTCTCATGGTTCTTACTGTATTGGAGACGCTGGAAAGAAGAGGATGATTCTTGCCTTAAAACAGAGTGTTTTTCAGGGATGAGAACTCTGGTCTGAATTTGCCTTCAGAAATGGAGTTATAAGCCAGGATCTGTGTCTTCCTACAAGCGAGAGTTCATTTCTGTTAAACCCAGTGAATTTTGGTGTCAAATGATTTTTCGCAGTTCAGGAACTCTACGCTATTCTCACTATTAAGTAAAGAGCATTTATGTAAGAAGAGCCGTGGTTTTTATCAGTTTCATGAGCAGAGTTGAACTACATATCGTCCTTATGAGTAGGAAACACAGTTCTTTTTTCTGGGCATGCTCCCGGTTCTTACTGTATTTTAGACTCTGGAAAGAAGAGCTTGCTTCTTGCCTTATAACAGAGTGTTTTTCAGGGATGAGAACTCTGGTCTGAATTGGCCTTCAGAAATGGAGTTATACCCCAGGATCAGTGTCTTCCTACAAGCAAGAGTTCATTTCGGGTAAACCCAGTGAATTTTGGGGTCAAATGATTTTTCGCAGTTCACGAACCCAAGATGATTCTCACTATTAACTAAAGAGCATTTATGTAAGAGGAGCCGAGGTTTTTATCAGTTTCATAAGCAGAGTTGAACTACATATGGTCCTTATGACTAGGAAACACAGTTCATTTTTTCAGGGCATGATCATGGTTCTTGCTGTATTTTAGACTCTGGAAAGAAGAGCTTGCTTCTTGCCTTATAACAGAGGGTGTTTTTAGATGAGAACTCTGGTCAGAATTTCCCTTAAGAAACGGAGTTAATCCCCAGGATCTGTGTCTTCCTACAAGCAAGAGTTCATTTCTAGTTAACCCAGTGAATTTTGGGCTCAAATGATTTTTCGCAGTTCACGAACCCAACGCGATTCTCACTATTAACTGAAGAGCATTTATGTAAGAGGAGCTGCGGTCTGTATCATTTCATAAGCAGAGTTGAACTACATATGGTCCGTATGAGTAGGAAACACAGTTCTTTTTTTCTGGGCATGCTCACGGTTCTTACTGTATTGGAGACGCTGGAAAGAAGAGGATGATTCTTGCCTTAAAACAGAGTGTTTTTCAGGGATGAGAACTCTGGTCTGAATTTACCTTCAGAAATGGAGTTATACCCCAGGATCAGTGTCTTCCTACAAGCGAGAGTTCATTTCGGGTAAACCCAGTGAATTTTGGGGTCAAATGATTTTTCGCAGTTCAGGAACTCTACGCTATTCTCACTATTAACTAAAGAGCATTTATGTAAGAGGAGCCATGGTTTTTATCAGTTCCATAAGCAGAGTTGAACTACATATGGTCCTTATGAGTAGGAAACACAGTTCATTTTTTCAGGTCATGCTCATGGTTCTTGCTGTATTTTAGACTCTGGAAAGAAGAGCTTGCTTCTTGCCTTATAACAGAGTGTTTTTCAGGGATGAGAACTGTGGTCTGAATTGGCCTTCAGAAATGGAGTTATACCCCAGGATCAGTGTCTTCCTACAAGCAAGAGTTCATTTCGGGTAAACCCACTGAATTTTGGGATCAAATGATTTTTCGCAGTTCACGAACCCAAGACGATTCTCACTATTAACTAAAGAGCATTTATGTAAGAGGAGCCGTGGTTTTTATCAGTTTCATAAGCAGAGTTGAACTACATATGGTCCTTATGAGTAGGAAACACAGTTCATTTTTTCAGGGCATGATCATGGTTCTTGCTGTATTTTAGACTCTGGAAAGAAGAGCTTGCTTCTTGCCTTATAACAGAGGGTGTTATTAGATGAGAACTCTGGTCTGAATTTCCCTTAAGAAACGGAGTTAATCCCCAGGATCTGTGTCTTCCTACAAGCAATAGTTCATTTCTAGTTAACCCAGTGAATTTTGGGCTCAAATGATTTTTCGCAGTTCACGAACCCAACGCGATTCTCACTATTAACTGAAGAGCATTTATGTAAGAGGAGCTGCGGTCTGTATCATTTCATAAGCAGAGTTGAACTACATATGGTCCGCATGAGTAGGAAACACAGTTCTTTTTTTCTGGGCATGCTCATGTTTGTTACTGTATTGTAGACGCTGGAAAGAAGAGGATGATTCTTGCCTTAAAACAGAGTGTTTTTCAGGGATGAGAACTCTGGTCTGAATTTACCTTCAGAAATGGAGTTATACCCCAGGATCAGTGTCTTCCTACAAGCGAGAGTTCATTTCGGGTAAACCCAGTGAATTTTGGGGTCAAATGATTTTTTGCAGTTCACGAACCCAAGATGATTCTCACTATTAACTAAAGAGCATTTATGTAAGAGGAGCCGTGGTTTTTATCAGTTTCATAAGCAGAGTTGAACTATATATGGTCCTTATGAGTAGGAAACACAGTTCTTTTTTTCAGGTCATGCTCATGGTTCTTGCTGTATTTTAGACTCTGGAAAGAAGAGCTTGCTTCTTGCCTTATAACAGAGTGTGTTTTTAGATGAGAACTCTGGTCTGAATTTCACTTCAGAAATGGATTTAAATCCCAGGATCTGTGTCTTCCTACAAGTGAGAGTTCATTTCGGGTAAACCCAGCTAATTTTGGGCTCAAATGATTTTTGACAGTTCACGAACCCAACGCGATTCTCACTATTAACTGAAGAGCATTTATGTAAGAGGAGCTGCGGTCTGTATCATTTCATAAGCAGAGTTGAACTACATATGGTCCTTAGGAGTAGGAAACACAGTTCTTTTTTTCTGGGCATGCTCACGGTTCTTACTGTATTGGAGACACTGGAAAGTAGAGGATGATTCTTGCCTTAAAACAGAGTGTTTTTCAGGGATGAGAACTCTGGTCTGAATTTGCCTTCAGAAATGGAGTTATAACCCAGGATCAGTGTCTTCCTACAAGCAAGAGTTCATTTCAGGTAAACCCAGTGAATTTTGGGGTCTAATGATTTTTCGCAGTTCACGAACCCAAGATGATTCTCACTATTAACTAAAGAGCATTTATGTAAGAGGAGCCGTGGTTTTTATCAGTTCCATAAGCAGAGTTGAACTACATATGGTCCTTATGAGTAGAAAACACAGTTCATTTTTCCAGGGCATGATCATGGTTCTTGCTGTATTTTATACTCTGGAAAGAAGAGCTTGCTTCTTGCCTTATAACAGAGGGTGTTTTTAGATGAGAACTCTGGTCTGAATTTCCCTTAAGAAACGGAGTTAATCCCCAGGATCTGTGTCTTCCTACAAGCAAGAGTTCATTTCTAGTTAACCCAGTGAATTTTGGGCTCAAATGATTTTTCGCAGTTCACGAACCCAACGCGATTCTCACTATTAACTGAAGAGCATTTATGTAAGAGGAGCTGCGGTCTGTATCATTTCATAAGCAGAGTTGAACTACATATGGTCCGTATGAGTAGGAAACACAGTTCTTTTTTTCTGGGCATGCTCACGGTTCTTACTGTATTGGAGACGCTGGAAAGAAGAGGATGATTCTTGCCTTAAAACAGAGTGTTTTTCAGGGTTGAGAATTCTGGTCTGAATTTGTCTTCATAAACGGAGTTAAACCCCAGGATCTGTGTCTTCCTACAAGCGAGAGTTCATTTCGGGTAAACCCAGTGAATTTTGTGCTCAAATGATTTTTCGCAGTTCAGGAACCCAATGCTATTCTGACTATTAACTAAAGAGCATTTATGTAAGAGGAGCTGCGGTCTGTATCATTTCATAAGCAGAGTTGAACTACATATGGTCCGTATGAGTAGGAAACACAGTTCTTTTTTTCTGGGCATGCTCATGTTTGTTACTGTATTGTAGACGCTGGAAAGAAGAGGATGATTCTTGCCTTAAAACAGAGTGTTTTTCAGGGATGAGAACTCTGGTCTGAATTTACCTTCAGAAATGGAGTTATACCCCAGGATCAGTGTCTTCCTACAAGCGAGAGTTCATTTCGGGTAAACCCAGTGAATTTTGGGGTCAAATGATTTTTCGCAGTTCACGAACCCAAGATGATTCTCACTATTAACCAAAGAGCATTTATGTAAGAGGAGCCATGGTTTTTATCAGTTCCATAAGCAGAGTTGAACTACATATGGTCCTTATGAGTAGGAAACACAGTTCTTTTTTTCAGGTCATGCTCATGGTTCTTGCTGTATTTTAGACTCTGGAAAGAAGAGCTTGCTTCTTGCCTTATAACAGAGTGTGTTTTTAGATGAGAACTCTGGTCTGAATTTCACTTCAGAAATGGATTTAAATCCCAGGATCTGTGTCTTCCTACAAGCGAGAGTTCATTTCGGGTAAACCCAGCTAATTTTGGGCTCAAATGATTTTTCGCAGTTCACGAACCCAACGCGATTCTCACTATTAACTGAAGAGCATTTATGTAAGAGGAGCTGCGGTCTGTATCATTTCATAAGCAGAGTTGAACTACATATGGTCCTTAGGAGTAGGAAACACAGTTCTTTTTTTCTGGGCATGCTCACGGTTCTTACTGTATTGGAGACACTGGAAAGTAGAGGATGATTCTTGCCTTAAAACAGAGTGTTTTTCAGGGATGAGAACTCTGGTCTGAATTTGCCTTCAGAAATGGAGTTATAACCCAGGATCAGTGTCTTCCTATAAGCAAGAGTTCATTTCGGGTAAACCCAGTGAATTTTGGGGTCAAATGATTTTTCGCAGTTCACGAACCCAAGATGATTCTCACTATTAACTAAAGAGCATTTATGTAAGAGGAGCCGTGGTTTTTATCAGTTTCATAAGCAGAGTTGAACTACATATGGTCCTTATGAGTAGGAAACACAGTTCATTTTTCCAGGGCATGATCATGGTTCTTGCTGTATTTTAGACTCTGGAAAGAAGAGCTTGCTTCTTGCCTTATAACAGAGGGTGTTTTTAGATGAGAACTCTGGTCTGAATTTCCCTTAAGAAACGGAGTTAATCCCCAGGATCTGTGTCTTCCTACAAGCAAGAGTTCATTTCTAGTTAACCCAGTGAATTTTGGGCTCAAATGATTTTTCGCACTTCACGAACCCAACGCGATTCTCACTATTAACTGAAGAACATTTATGTAAGAGGAGCTGAGGTCTGTATCATTTCATAAGCAGAGTTGAACTACATATGGTCCGTATGAGTAGGAAACACAGTTCTTTTTTTCTGGGCATGCTCACGGTTCTTACTGTATTGGAGACACTGGAAAGTAGAGGATGATTCTTGCCTTAAAACAGAGTGTTTTTCAGGGATGAGAACTCTGGTCTGAATTTGCCTTCAGAAATGGAGTTATAACCCAGGATCAGTGTCTTCCTACAAGCAAGAGTTCATTTCGGGTAAACCCAGTGAATTTTGGGGTCAAATGATTTTTCGCAGTTCACGAACCCAAGATGATTCTCACTATTAACTAAAGAGCATTTATGTAAGAGGAGCCGTGGTTTTTATCAGTTTCATAAGCAGAGTTGAACTACATATGGTCCTTATGAGTAGGAAACACAGTTCATTTTTCCAGGGCATGATCATGGTTCTTGCTGTATTTTAGACTCTGGAAAGAAGAGCTTGCTTCTTGCCTTATAACAGAGGGTGTTTTTAGATGAGAACTCTGGTCTGAATTTCCCTTAAGAAACGGAGTTAATCCCCAGGATCTCTGTCTTCCTACAAGCAATTGTTCATTTCTAGTTAACCCAGTGAATTTTGGGCTCAAATGATTTTTCGCAGTTCACGAACCCAACGCGATTCTCACTATTAACTGAAGAGCATTTATGTAAGAGGAGCTGCGGTCTGTATCATTTCATAAGCAGAGTTGAACTACATATGGTCCGTATGAGTAGGAAACACAGTTCTTTTTTTCTGGGCATGCTCACGGTTCTTACTGTATTGGAGACGCTGGAAAGAAGAGCATGATTCTTGCCTTAAAACAGAGTGTTTTTCAGGGTTGAGAATTCTGGTCTGAATTTGTCTTCATAAACGGAGTTAAACCCCAGGATCTGTGTCTTCCTACAAGCGAGAGTTCATTTCGGGTAAACCCAGTGAATTTTGTGCTCAAATGATTTTTCGCAGTTCAGGAACCCAATGCTATTCTGACTATTAACTAAAGAGCATTTATGTAAGAGGAGCTGCGGTCTGTATCATTTCATAAGCAGAGTTGAACTACATATGGTCCGTATGAGTAGGAAACACAGTTCTTTTTTTCTGGGCATGCTCATGTTTGTTACTGTATTGTAGACGCTGGAAAGAAGAGGATGATTCTTGCCTTAAAACAGAGTGTTTTTCAGGGATGAGAACTCTGGTCTGAATTTACCTTCAGAAATGGAGTTATACCCCAGGATCAGTGTCTTCCTACAAGCGAGAGTTCAATTCGGGTAAACCCAGTGAATTTTGGGGTCAAATGATTTTTCGCAGTTCACGAACCCAAGATGATTCTCACTATTAACCAAAGAGCATTTATGTAAGAGGAGCCATGGTTTTTATCAGTTCCATAAGCAGAGTTGAACTACATATGGTCCTTATGAGTAGGAAACACAGTTCTTTTTTTCAGGTCATGCTCATGGTTCTTGCTGTATTTTAGACTCTGGAAAGAAGAGCTTGCTTCTTGCCTTATAACAGAGTGTGTTTTTAGATGAGAACTCTGGTCTGAATTTCACTTCAGAAATGGATTTAAATCCCAGGATCTGTGTCTTCCTACAAGCGAGAGTTCATTTCGGGTAAACCCAGCTAATTTTGGGCTCAAATGATTTTTTGCAGTTCACGAACCCAACGCGATTCTCACTATTAACTGAAGAGCATTTATGTAAGAGGAGCTGCGGTCTGTATCATTTCATAAGCAGAGTTGAACTACATATGGTCCTTAGGAGTAGGAAACACAGTTCTTTTTTTCTGGGCATGCTCACGGTTCTTACTGTATTGGAGACACTGGAAAGTAGAGGATGATTCTTGCCTTAAAACAGAGTGTTTTTCAGGGATGAGAACTCTGGTCTGAATTTGCCTTCAGAAATGGAGTTATAACCCAGGATCAGTGTCTTCCTATGAGCAAGAGTTCATTTCGGGTAAACCCAGTGAATTTTGGGGTCAAATGATTTTTCGCAGTTCACGAACCC
Source organism: Onychomys leucogaster (assembly GCA_949786385.1). Lineage (NCBI taxonomy): Eukaryota > Metazoa > Chordata > Mammalia > Rodentia > Cricetidae > Onychomys > Onychomys leucogaster. Next base: position 1,356,490 of record CATKUP010000106.1, on the reverse strand, counting down.
AAGATGATTCTCACTATTAACTAAAGAGCATTTATGTAAGAGGAGCCGTGGTTATTATCAGTTTCATAAGCAGAGTTGAACTACATATGGTCCTTATGAGTAGGAAACACAGTTCATTTTTCCAGGGCATGATCATGGTTCTTGCTGTATTTTAGACTCTGGAAAGAAGAGCTTGCTTCTTGCCTTATAACAGAGGGTGTTTTTAGATGAGAACTCTGGTCTGAATTTCCCTTAAGAAACGGAGTTAATCCCCAGGATCTGTGTCTTCCTACAAGCAAGAGTTCATTTCTAGTTAACCCAGTGAATTTTGGGCTCAAATGATTTTTCGCACTTCACGAACCCAACGCGATTCTCACTATTAACTGAAGAACATTTATGTAAGAGGAGCTGAGGTCTGTATCATTTCATAAGCAGAGTTGAACTACATATGGTCCGTATGAGTAGGAAACACAGTTCTTTTTTTCTGGGCATTCTCACGGTTCTTACTGTATTGGAGACACTGGAAAGTAGAGGATGATTCTTGCCTTAAAACAGAGTGTTTTTCAGGGATGAGAACTCTGGTCTGAATTTGCCTTCAGAAATGGAGTTATAACCCAGGATCAGTGTCTTCCTACAAGCAAGAGTTCATTTCGGGTAAACCCAGTGAATTTTGGGGTCAAATGATTTTTCGCAGTTCACGAACCCAAGATGATTCTCACTATTAACTAAAGAGCATTTATGTAAGAGGAGCCGTGGTTTTTATCAGTTTCATAAGCAGAGTTGAACTACATATGGTCCTTATGAGTAGGAAACACAGTTCATTTTTCCAGGGCATGATCATGGTTCTTGCTGTATTTTAGACTCTGGAAAGAAGAGCTTGCTTCTTGCCTTATAACAGAGGGTGTTTTTAGATGAGAACTCTGGTCTGAATTTCCCTTAAGAAACGGAGTTAATCCCCAGGATCTCTGTCTTCCTACAAGCAAGAGTTCATTTCTAGTTAACCCAGTGAATTTTGGGCTCAAATGATTTTTCGCAGTTCACGAACCCAACGCGATTCTCACTATTAACTGAAGAGCATTTATGTAAGAGGAGCTGTGGTCTGTATCATTTCATAAGCAGAGTTGAACTACATATGGTCCGTATGAGTAGGAAACACAGTTCTTTTTTTCTGGGCATGCTCACGGTTCTTACTGTATTGGAGACGCTGGAAAGAAGAGCATGATTCTTGCCTTAAAACAGAGTGTTTTTCAGGGTTGAGAATTCTGGTCTGAATTTGTCTTCATAAACGGAGTTAAACCCCAGGATCTGTGTCTTCCTACAAGCGAGAGTTCATTTCGGGTAAACCCAGTGAATTTTGTGCTCAAATGATTTTTCGCAGTTCAGGAACCCAATGCTATTCTGACTATTAACTAAAGAGCATTTATGTAAGAGGAGCTGCGGTCTGTATCATTTCATAAGCAGAGTTGAACTACATATGGTCCGTATGAGTAGGAAACACAGTTCTTTTTTTCTGGGCATGCTCATGTTTGTTACTGTATTGTAGACGCTGGAAAGAAGAGGATGATTCTTGCCTTAAAACAGAGTGTTTTTCAGGGATGAGAACTCTGGTCTGAATTTACCTTCAGAAATGGAGTTATACCCCAGGATCAGTGTCTTCCTACAAGCGAGAGTTCATTTCGGGTAAACCCAGTGAATTTTGGGGTCAAATGATTTTTCGCAGTTCACGAACCCAAGATGATTCTCACTATTAACCAAAGAGCATTTATGTAAGAGGAGCCATGGTTTTTATCAGTTCCATAAGCAGAGTTGAACTACATATGGTCCTTATGAGTAGGAAACACAGTTCTTTTTTTCAGGTCATGCTCATGGTTCTTGCTGTATTTTAGACTCTGGAAAGAAGAGCTTGCTTCTTGCCTTATAACAGAGTGTTTTTTTTAGATGAGAACTCTGGTCTGAATTTCACTTCAGAAATGGATTTAAATCCCAGGATCTGTGTCTTCCTACAAGCGAGAGTTCATTTCGGGTAAACCCAGCTAATTTTGGGCTCAAATGATTTTTTGCAGTTCACGAACCCAACACGATTCTCACTATTAACTGAAGAGCATTTATGTAAGAGGAGCTGCGGTCTGTATCATTTCATAAGCAGAGTTGAACTACATATGGTCCTTAGGAGTAGGAAACACAGTTCTTTTTTTCTGGGCATGCTCACGGTTCTTACTGTATTGGAGACACTGGAAAGTAGAGGATGATTCTTGCCTTAAAACAGAGTGTTTTTCAGGGATGAGAACTCTGGTCTGAATTTGCCTTCAGAAATGGAGTTATAACCCAGGATCAGTGTCTTCCTATAAGCAAGAGTTCATTTCGGGTAAACCCAGTGAATTTTGGGGTCTAATGATTTTTCGCAGTTCACGAACCCAAGATGATTCTCACTATTAACTAAAGAGCATTTATGTAAGAGGAGCCGTGGTTATTATCAGTTTCATAAGCAGAGTTGAACTACATATGGTCCTTATGAGTAGGAAACACAGTTCATTTTTCCAGGGCATGATCATGGTTCTTGCTGTATTTTAGACTCTGGAAAGAAGAGCTTGCTTCTTGCCTTATAACAGAGGGTGTTTTTAGATGAGAACTCTGGTCTGAATTTCCCTTAAGAAACGGAGTTAATCCCCAGGATCTGTGTCTTCCTACAAGCAAGAGTTCATTTCTAGTTAACCCAGTGAATTTTGGGCTCAAATGATTTTTCGCAGTTCACGAACCCAACGCGATTCTCACTATTAACTGAAGAGCATTTATGTAAGAGGAGCTGCGGTCTGTATCATTTCATAAGCAGAGTTGAACTACATATGGTCCGTATGAGTAGGAAACACAGTTCTTTTTTTCTGGGCATGCTCACGGTTCTTACTGTATTGGAGACGCTGGAAAGAAGAGGATGATTCTTGCCTTAAAACAGAGTGTTTTTCAGGGTTGAGAATTCTGGTCTGAATTTGTCTTCATAAACGGAGTTAAACCCCAGGATCAGTGTCTTCCTACAAGCAAGAGTTCATTTCGGGAAAACCCAGTGAATTTTGGGGTCAAATGATTTTTCGCAGTTCACGAACCCAAGATGATTCTCACTATTAACTAAAGAGCATTTATGTAAGAGGAGCCGTGGTTTTTATCAGTTTCATAAGCAGAGTTGAACTACATATGGTCCTTATGAGTAGGAAACACAGTTCATTTTTCCAGGGCATGATCACGGTTCTTACTGTATTGGAGACGCTGGAAAGAAGAGCATGATTCTTGCCTTAAAACAGAGTGTTTTTCAGGGTTGAGAATTCTGGTCTGAATTTGTCTTCATAAACGGAGTTAAACCCCAGGATCTGTGTCTTCCTACAAGCGAGAGTTCATTTCGGGTAAACCCAGTGAATTTTGTGCTCAAATGATTTTTCGCAGTTCAGGAACCCAATGCTATTCTGACTATTAACTAAAGAGCATTTATGTAAGAGGAGCTGCGGTCTGTATCATTTCATAAGCAGAGTTGAACTACATATGGTCCGTATGAGTAGGAAACACAGTTCTTTTTTTCTGGGCATGCTCATGTTTGTTACTGTATTGTAGACGCTGGAAAGAAGAGGATGATTCTTGCCTTAAAACAGAGTGTTTTTCAGGGATGAGAACTCTGGTCTGAATTTACCTTCAGAAATGGAGTTATACCCCAGGATCAGTGTGTTCCTACAAGCGAGAGTTCATTTCGGGTAAACCCAGTGAATTTTGGGGTCAAATGATTTTTCGCAGTTCACGAACCCAAGATGATTCTCACTATTAACCAAAGAGCATTTATGTAAGAGGAGCCATGGTTTTTATCAGTTCCATAAGCAGAGTTGAACTACATATGGTCCTTATGAGTAGGAAACACAGTTCTTTTTTTCAGGTCATGCTCATGGTTCTTGCTGTATTTTAGACTCTGGAAAGAAGAGCTTGCTTCTTGCCTTATAACAGAGTGTGTTTTTAGATGAGAACTCTGGCCTGAATTTCACTTCAGAAATGGATTTAAATCCCAGGATCTGTGTCTTCCTACAAGCGAGAGTTCATTTCGGGTAAACCCAGCTAATTTTGGGCTCAAATGATTTTTTGCAGTTCACGAACCCAACGCGATTCTCACTATTAACTGAAGAGCATTTATGTAAGAGGAGCTGCGGTCTGTATCATTTCATAAGCAGAGTTGAACTACATATGGTCCTTAGGAGTAGGAAACACAGTTCTTTTTTTCTGGGCATGCTCACGGTTCTTACTGTATTGGAGACACTGGAAAGTAGAGGATGATTCTTGCCTTAAAACAGAGTGTTTTTCAGGGATGAGAACTCTGGTCTGAATTTGCCTTCAGAAATGGAGTTATAACCCAGGATCAGTGTCTTCCTATAAGCAAGAGTTCATTTCGGGTAAACCCAGTGAATTTTGGGGTCAAATGATTTTTCGCAGTTCACGAACCCAAGATGATTCTCACTATTAACTAAAGAGCATTTATGTAAGAGGAGCCGTGGTTATTATCAGTTTCATAAGCAGAGTTGAACTACATATGGTCCTTATGAGTAGGAAACACAGTTCATTTTTCCAGGGCATGATCATGGTTCTTGCTGTATTTTAGACTCTGGAAAGAAGAGCTTGCTTCTTGCCTTATAACAGAGGGTGTTTTTAGATGAGAACTCTGGTCTGAATTTCCCTTTAGAAACGGAGTTAATCCCCAGGATCTGTGTCTTCCTACAAGCAAGAGTTCATTTCTAGTTAACCCAGTGAATTTTGGGCTCAAATGATTTTTCGCAGTTCACGAACCCAACGCGATTCTCACTATTAACTGAAGAACATTTATGTAAGAGGATCTGAGGTCTGTATCATTTCATAAGCAGAGTTGAACTACATATGGTCCGTATGAGTAGGAAACACAGTTCTTTTTTTCTGGGCATGCTCACGGTTCTTACTGTATTGGAGACACTGGAAAGTAGAAGATGATTCTTGCCTTAAAACAGAGTGTTTTTCAGGGATGAGAACTCTGGTCTGAATTTGCCTTCAGAAATGGAGTTATACCCCAGGATCAGTGTCTTCCTACAAGAGAGAGTTCATTTCGGGTAAACCCAGTGAATTTTGGGGTCAAATGATTTTTCGCAGTTCACGAACCCAAGATGATTCTCACTATTAACCAAAGAGCATTTATGTAAGAGGAGCCATGGTTTTTATCAGTTCCATAAGCAGAGTTGAACTACATATGGTCCTTATGAGTAGGAAACACAGTTCTTTTTTTCAGGTCATGCTCATGGTTCTTGCTGTATTTTAGACTCTGGAAAGAAGAGCTTGCTTCTTGCCTTATAACAGAGTGTGTTTTTAGATGAGAACTCTGGTCTGAATTTCACTTCAGAAATGGATTTAAATCCCAGGATCTGTGTCTTCCTACAAGCGAGAGTTCATTTCGGGTAAACCCAGCTAATTTTGGGCTCAAATGATTTTTCGCAGTTCACGAACCCAACGCGATTCTCACTATTAACTGAAGAGCATTTATGTAAGAGGAGCTGCGGTCTGTATCATTTCATAAGCAGAGTTGAACTACATATGGTCCTTAGGAGTAGGAAACACAGTTCATTTTTTCTGGGCATGCTCACGGTTCTTACTGTATTGGAGACACTGGAAAGTAGAGGATGATTCTTGCCTTAAAACAGAGTGTTTTTCAGGGATGAGAACTCTGGTCTGAATTTGCCTTCAGAAATGGAGTTATAACCCAGGATCAGTGTCTTCCTATAAGCAAGAGTTCATTTCGGGTAAACCCAGTGAATTTTAGGGTCAAATGATTTTTCGCAGTTCACGAACCCAAGATGATTCTCACTATTAACTAAAGAGCATTTATGTAAGAGGAGCCGTGGTTTTTATCATTTTAAGCAGAATTGAACTACATATGGTCCTTATGAGTAGGAAACACAGTTCATTTTTCCAGGGCATGATCATGGTTCTTGCTGTATTTTAGACTCTGGAAAGAAGAGCTTGCTTCTTGCCTTATAACAGAGGGTGTTTTTAGATGAGAACTCTGGTCTGAATTTCCCTTAAGAAACGGAGTTAATCCCCAGGATCTGTGTCTTCCTACAAGCAAGAGTTCATTTCTAGTTAACCCAGTGAATTTTGGGCTCAAATGATTTTTCGCAGTTCACGAACCCAACGCGATTCTCACTATTAACTGAAGAGCATTTATGTAAGAGGAGCTGCGGTCTGTATCATTTCATAAGCAGAGTTGAACTACATATGGTCCGTATGAGTAGGAAACACAGTTCTTTTTTTCTGGGCATGCTCACGGTTCTTACTGTATTGGAGACGCTGGAAAGAAGAGGATGATTCTTGCCTTAAAACAGAATGTTTTTCAGGGTTGAGAATTCTGGTCTGAATTTGTCTTCCTAAACGGAGATAAACCCCAGGATCTGTGTCTTCCTACAAGCGAGAGTTCATTTCGGGTAAACCCAGTGAATTTTGTGCTCAAATGATTTTTCGCAGTTCAGGAACCAAACGCGATTCTGACTATTAACTAAAGAGCATTTATATAAGAGGAGCTGCGGTCTGTATCATTTCATAAGCAGAGTTGAACTACATATGGTCCGTATGAGTAGGAAACACAGTTCTTTTTTTCTGGGCATTCTCATGGTTCTTACTGTATTGGAGACGCTGGAAAGAAGAGGATGATTCTTGCCTTAAAACAGAGTGTTTTTCAGGGATGAGAACTCTGGTCTGAATTTGCCTTCAGAAATGGAGTTATAACCCAGGATCTGTGTCTTCCTACAAGCGAGAGTTCATTTCTGGTAAACCCAGTGAATTTTGGGGTCAAATGATTTTTCGCAGTTCAGGAACTCTACGCTATTCTCACTATTAAGTAAAGAGCATTTATGTAAGAGGAGCCGTGGTTTTTATCAGTTTCATGAGCAGAGTTGAACTACATATGGTCCTTATGAGTAGGAAACACAGTTCTTTTTTCTGGGCATGCTCCCGGTTCTTACTGTATTTTAGACTCTGGAAAGAAGAGCTTGCTTCTTGCCTTATAACAGAGTGTTTTTCAGGGATGAGAACTCTGGTCTGAATTGGCCTTCAGAAATGGAGTTATACCCCAGGATCAGTGTCTTCCTACAAGCAAGAGTTCATTTCGGGTAAACCCAGTGAATTTTGGGGTCAAATGATTTTTCGCAGTTCACGAACCCAAGATGATTCTCACTATTAACTAAAGAGCATTTATGTAAGAGGAGCCGTGGTTTTTATCAGTTTCATAAGCAGAGTTGAACTACATATGGTCCTTATGAGTAGGAAACACAGTTCTTTTTTTCAGGTCATGCTCATGGTTCTTGCTGTATTTTAGACTCTGGAAAGAAGAGCTTGCTTCTTGCCTTATAACAGAGTGTGTTTTTAGATGAGAACTCTGGTCTGAATTTCACTTCAGAAATGGATTTAAATCCCAGGATCTGTGTCTTCCTACAAGCGAGACTTCATTTCGGATAAACACAGCTAATTTTGGGCTCAAATGATTTTTCGCAGTTCACGAACCCAACGCGATTCTCACTATTAACTGAAGAGCATTTATGTAAGAGGAGCTGCGGTCTGTATCATTTCATAAGCAGAGTTGAACTACATATGGTCCGTATGAGTAGGAAACACAGTTCTTTTTTTCTGGGCATGCTCACGGTTCTTACTGTATTGGAGACACTGGAAAGTAGAGGATGATTCTTGCCTTAAAACAGAGTGTTTTTCAGGGATGAGAACTCTGGTCTGAATTTGCCTTCAGAAATGGAGTTATAACCCAGGATCAGTGTCTTCCTACAAGCAAGAGTTCATTTCGGGTAAACCCAGTGAATTTTGGGGTCAAATGATTTTTCGCAGTTCACGAACCCAAGATGATTCTCACTATTAACTAAAGAGCATTTATGTAAGAGGAGCCGTGGTTTTTATCAGTTTCATAAGCAGAGTTGAACTACATATGGTCCTTATGAGTAGGAAACACAGTTCATTTTTCCAGGGCATGCTCACGGTTCTTACTGTATTGGAGACGCTGGAAAGAAGAGCATGATTCTTGCCTTAAAACAGAGTGTTTTTCAGGGTTGAGAATTCTGGTCTGAATTTGTCTTCATAAACGGAGTTAAACCCCAGGATCTGTGTCTTCCTACAACGAGAGTTCATTTCGGGTAAACCCAGTGAATTTTGTGCTCAAATGATTTTTCGCAGTTCAGGAACCCAATGCTATTCTGACTATTAACTAAAGAGCATTTATGTAAGAGGAGCTGCGGTCTGTATCATTTCATAAGCAGAGTTGAACTACATATGGTCCGTATGAGTAGGAAACACAGTTCTTTTTTTCTGGGCATGCTCATGTTTGTTACTGTATTGTAGACGCTGGAAAGAAGAGGATGATTCTTGCCTTAAAACAGAGTGTTTTTCAGGGATGAGAACTCTGGTCTGAATTTACCTTCAGAAATGGAGTTATACCCCAGGATCAGTGTCTTCCTACAAGCGAGAGTTCATTTCGGGTAAACCCAGTGAATTTTGGGGTCAAATGATTTTTCGCAGTTCACGAACCCAAGATGATTCTCACTATTAACCAAAGAGCATTTATGTAAGAGGAGCCATGGTTTTTATCAGTTCCATAAGCAGAGTTGAACTACATATGGTCCTTATGAGTAGGAAACACAGTTCTTTTTTTCAGGTCATGCTCATGGTTCTTGCTGTATTTTAGACTCTGGAAAGAAGAGCTTGCTTCTTGCCTTATAACAGAGTGTGTTTTTAGATGAGAACTCTGGTCTGAATTTCACTTCAGAAATGGATTTAAATCCCAGGATCTGTGTCTTCCTACAAGCGAGAGTTCATTTCGGGTAAACCCAGCTAATTTTGGGCTCAAATGATTTTTTGCAGTTCACGAACCCAACGCGATTCTCACTATTAACTGAAGAGCATTTATGTAAGAGGAGCTGCGGTCTGTATCATTTCATAAGCAGAGTTGAACTACATATGGTCCTTAGGAGTAGGAAACACAGTTCTTTTTTTCTGGGCATGCTCACGGTTCTTACTGTATTGGAGACACTGGAAAGTAGAGGATGATTCTTGCCTTAAAACAGAGTGTTTTTCAGGGATGAGAACTCTGGTCTGAATTTGCCTTCAGAAATGGAGTTATAACCCAGGATCAGTGTCTTCCTATAAGCAAGAGTTCATTTCGGGTAAACCCAGTGAATTTTGGGGTCAAATGATTTTTCGCAGTTCACGAACCCAAGATGATTCTCACTATTAACTAAAGAGCATTTATGTAAGAGGAGCCGTGGTTATTATCAGTTTCATAAGCAGAGTTGAACTACATATGGTCCTTATGAGTAGGAAACACAGTTCATTTTTCCAGGGCATGATCATGGTTCTTGCTGTATTTTAGACTCTGGAAAGAAGAGCTTGCTTCTTGCCTTATAACAGAGGGTGTTTTTAGATGAGAACTCTGGTCTGAATTTCCCTTAAGAAACGGAGTTAATCCCCAGGATCTGTGTCTTCCTACAAGCAAGAGTTCATTTCTAGTTAACCCAGTGAATTTTGGGCTCAAATGATTTTTCGCAGTTCACGAACCCAACGCGATTCTCACTATTAACTGAAGAACATTTATGTAAGAGGATCTGAGGTCTGTATCATTTCATAAGCAGAGTTGAACTACATATGGTCCGTATGAGTAGGAAACACAGTTCTTTTTTTCTGGGCATGCTCACGGTTCTTACTGTATTGGAGACACTGGAAAGTAGAAGATGATTCTTGCCTTAAAACAGAGTGTTTTTCAGGGATGAGAACTCTGGTCTGAATTTACCTTCAGAAATGGAGTTATACCCCAGGATCAGTGTCTTCCTACAAGAGAGAGTTCATTTCGGGTAAACCCAGTGAATTTTGGGGTCAAATGATTTTTCGCAGTTCACGAACCCAAGATGATTCTCACGATTAACCAAAGAGCATTTATGTAAGAGGAGCCATGGTTTTTATCAGTTCCATAGGCAGAGTTGAACTACATATGGTCCTTATGAGTAGGAAACACAGTTCTTTTTTTCAGGTCATGCTCATGGTTCTTGCTGTATTTTAGACTCTGGAAAGAAGAGCTTGCTTCTTGCCTTATAACAGAGTGTGTTTTTAGATGAGAACTCTGGTCTGAATTTCACTTCAGAAATGGATTTAAATCCCAGGATCTGTGTCTTCCTACAAGCGAGAGTTCATTTCGGGTAAACCCAGCTAATTTTGGGCTCAAATGATTTTTCGCAGTTCACGAACCCAACGCGATTCTCACTATTAACTGAAGAGCATTTATGTAAGAGGAGCTGCGGTCTGTATCATTTCATAAGCAGAGTTGAACTACATATGGTCCTTAGGAGTAGGAAACACAGTTCATTTTTTCTGGGCATGCTCACGGTTCTTACTGTATTGGAGACACTGGAAAGTAGAGGATGATTCTTGCCTTAAAACAGAGTGTTTTTCAGGGATGAGAACTCTGGTCTGAATTTGCCTTCAGAAATGGAGTTATAACCCAGGATCAGTGTCTTCCTATAAGCAAGAGTTCATTTCGGGTAAACCCAGTGAATTTTAGGGTCAAATGATTTTTCGCAGTTCACGAACCCAAGATGATTCTCACTATTAACTAAAGAGCATTTATGTAAGAGGAGCCGTGGTTTTTATCATTTTAAGCAGAATTGAACTACATATGGTCCTTATGAGTAGGAAACACAGTTCATTGTTCCAGGGCATGATCATGGTTCTTGCTGTATTTTAGACTCTGGAAAGAAGAGCTTGCTTCTTGCCTTATAACAGAGGGTGTTTTTAGATGAGAACTCTGGTCTGAATTTCCCTTAAGAAACGGAGTTAATCCCCAGGATCTGTGTCTTCCTACAAGCAAGAGTTCATTTCTAGTTAACCCAGTGAATTTTGGGCTCAAATGATTTTTCGCAGTTCACGAACCCAACGCGATTCTCACTATTAACTGAAGAGCATTTATGTAAGAGGAGCTGCGGTCTGTATCATTTCATAAGCAGAGTTGAACTACATATGGTCCGTATGAGTAGGAAACACAGTTCTTTTTTTCTGGGCATGCTCACGGTTCTTACTGTATTGGAGACGCTGGAAAGAAGAGGATGATTCTTGCCTTAAAACAGAATGTTTTTCAGGGTTGAGAATTCTGGTCTGAATTTGTCTTCCTAAACGGAGATAAACCCCAGGATCTGTGTCTTCCTACAAGCGAGAGTTCATTTCGGGTAAACCCAGTGAATTTTGTGCTCAAATGATTTTTCGCAGTTCAGGAACCAAACGCGATTCTGACTATTAACTAAAGAGCATTTATATAAGAGGAGCTGCGGTCTGTATCATTTCATAAGCAGAGTTGAACTACATATGGTCCGTATGAGTAGGAAACACAGTTCTTTTTTTCTGGGCATTCTCATGGTTCTTACTGTATTGGAGACGCTGGAAAGAAGAGGATGATTCTTGCCTTAAAACAGAGTGTTTTTCAGGGATGAGAACTCTGGTCTGAATTTGCCTTCAGAAATGGAGTTATAACCCAGGATCTGTGTCTTCCTACAAGCGAGAGTTCATTTCTGGTAAACCCAGTGAATTTTGGGGTCAAATGATTTTTCGCAGTTCAGGAACTCTACGCTATTCTCACTATTAAGTAAAGAGCATTTATGTAAGAGGAGCCGTGGTTTTTATCAGTTTCATGAGCAGAGTTGAACTACATATGGTCCTTATGAGTAGGAAACACAGTTCTTTTTTCTGGGCATGCTCCCGGTTCTTACTGTATTTTAGACTCTGGAAAGAAGAGCTTGCTTCTTGCCTTATAACAGAGTGTTTTTCAGGGATGAGAACTCTGGTCTGAATTGGCCTTCAGAAATGGAGTTATACCCCAGGATCAGTGTCTTCCTACAAGCAAGAGTTCATTTCGGGTAAACCCAGTGAATTTTGGGGTCAAATGATTTTTCGCAGTTCACGAACCCAAGATGATTCTCACTATTAACTAAAGAGCATTTATGTAAGAGGAGCCGTGGTTTTTATCAGTTTCATAAGCAGAGTTGAACTACATATGGTCCTTATGAGTAGGAAACACAGTTCTTTTTTTCAGGTCATGCTCATGGTTCTTGCTGTATTTTAGACTCTGGAAAGAAGAGCTTGCTTCTTGCCTTATAACAGAGTGTGTTTTTAGATGAGAACTCTGGTCTGAATTTCACTTCAGAAATGGATTTAAATCCCAGGATCTGTGTCTTCCTACAAGCGAGACTTCATTTCGGATAAACACAGCTAATTTTGGGCTCAAATGATTTTTCGCAGTTCACGAACCCAACGCGATTCTCACTATTAACTGAAGAGCATTTATGTAAGAGGAGCTGCGGTCTGTATCATTTCATAAGCAGAGTTGAACTACATATGGTCCGTATGAGTAGGAAACACAGTTCTTTTTTTCTGGGCATGCTCACGGTTCTTACTGTATTGGAGACACTGGAAAGTAGAGGATGATTCTTGCCTTAAAACAGTGTTTTTCAGGGATGAGAACTCTGGTCTGAATTTGCCTTCAGAAATGGAGTTATAACCCAGGATCAGTGTCTTCCTACAAGCAAGAGTTCATTTCGGGTAAACCCAGTGAATTTTGGGGTCAAATGATATTTCGCAGTTCACGAACCCAAGATGATTCTCACTATTAACTAAAGAGCATTTATGTAAGAGGAGCCGTGGTTTTTATCAGTTTCATAAGCAGAGTTGAACTACATATAGTCCTTATGAGTAGGAAACACAGTTCATTTTTCCAGGGCATGATCATGGTTCTTGCTGTATTTTAGACTCTGGAAAGAAGAGCTTGCTTCTTGCCTTATAACAGAGGGTGTTTTTAGTTGAGAACACTGGTCTGAATTTCCCTTAAGAAACGGAGTTAATCCCCAGGATCTGTGTCTTCCTACAAGCAAGAGTTCATTTCTAGTTAACCCAGTGAATTTTGGGCTCAAATGATTTTTCGCAGTTCACGAACCCAACGCGATTCTCACTATTAACTGAAGAGCATTTATGTAAGAGGAGCTGCGGTCTGTATCATTTCATAAGCAGAGTTGAACTACATATGGTCCGTATGAGTAGGAAACACAGTTCTTTTTTTCTGGGCATGCTCACGATTCTTACTGTATTGTAGACGCTGGAAAGAAGAGGATGATTCTTGCCTTAAAACAGAGTGTTTTTCAGGGTTGAGAATTCTGGTCTGAATTTGTCTTCCTAAACGGAGTTAAACTCCAGGATCTGTGTCTTCCTACAAGCGAGAGTTCATTTCGGGTAAACCCAGTGAATTTTGTGCTCAAATGATTTTTCGCAGTTCAGGAACCAAACGCGATTCTGACTATTAACTAAAGAGCATTTATGTAAGAGGAGCTGCGGTCTGTATCATTTCATAAGCAGAGTTGAACTACATATGGTCCGTATGAGTAGGAAACACAGTTCTTTTTTTCTGGGCATTCTCATGGTTCTTACTGTATTGGAGACGCTGGAAAGAAGAGGATGATTCTTGCCTTAAAACAGAGTGTTTTTCAGGGATGAGAACTCTGGTCTGAATTTGCCTTCAGAAATGGAGTTATAAGCCAGGATCTGTGTCTTCCTACAAGCGAGAGTTCATTTCTGTTAAACCCAGTGAATTTTGGGGACAAATGATTTTTCGCAGTTCAGGAACTCTACGCTATTCTCACTATTAAGTAAAGAGCATTTATGTAAGAGGAGCCGTGGTTTTTATCAGTTTCATAAGCAGAGTTGAACTACATATCGTCCTTATGAGTAGGAAACACAGTTCTTTTTTCTGGGCATGCTCCCGGTTCTTACTGTATTTTAGACTCTGGAAAGAAGAGCTTGCTTCTTGCCTTATAACAGAGTGTTTTTCAGGGATGAGAACTCTGGTATGAATTGGCCTTCAGAAATGGAGTTATACCCCAGGATCAGTGTCTTCCTACAAGCAAGAGTTCATTTCGGGTAAACCCAGTGAATTTTGGGGTCAAATGATTTTTCGCAGTTCACGAACCCAAGATGATTCTCACTATTAACTAAAGAGCATTTATGTAAGAGGAGCCGAGGTTTTTATCAGTTTCATAAGCAGAGTTGAACTACATATGGTCCTTATGACTAGGAAACACAGTTCATTTTTTCAGGGCATGATCATGGTTCTTGCTGTATTTTAGACTCTGGAAAGAAGAGCTTGCTTCTTGCCTTATAACAGAGGGTGTTTTTAGATGAGAACTCTGGTCAGAATTTCCCTTAAGAAACGGAGTTAATCCCCAGGATCTGTGTCTTCCTACAAGCAAGAGTTCATTTCTAGTTAACCCAGTGAATTTTGGTCTCAAATGATTTTTCGCAGTTCACGAACCCAACGCGATTCTCACTATTAACTGAAGAGCATTTATGTAAGAGGAGCTGCGGTCTGTATCATTTCATAAGCAGAGTTGAACTACATATGGTCCGTATGAGTAGGAAACACAGTTCTTTTTTTCTGGGCATGCTCACGGTTCTTACTGTATTGGAGACGCTGGAAAGAAGAGGATGATTCTTGCCTTAAAACAGAGTGTTTTTCAGGGATGAGAACTCTGGTCTGAATTTACCTTCAGAAATGGAGTTATACCCCAGGATCAGTGTCTTCCTACAAGCGAGAGTTCATTTCGGGTAAACCCAGTGAATTTTGGGGTCAAATGATTTTTCGCAGTTCAGGAACTCTACGCTATTCTCACTATTAACTAAAGAGCATTTATGTAAGAGGAGCCATGGTTTTTATCAGTTCCATAAGCAGAGTTGAACTACCTATGGTCCTTATGAGTAGGAAACACAGTTCTTTTTTTCAGGTCATGCTCATGGTTCTTGCTGTATTTTAGATTCTGGAAAGAAGAGCTTGCTTCTTGCCTTATAACAGAGTGTTTTTCAGGGATGAGAACTGTGGTCTGAATTGGCCTTCAGAAATGGAGTTATACCCCAGGATCAGTGTCTTCCTACAAGCAAGAGTTCATTTCGGGTAAACCCAGTGAATTTTGGGATCAAATGATTTTTCGCAGTTCACGAACCCAAGATGATTCTCACTATTAACTAAAGAGCATTTATGTAAGAGGAGCCGTGCTTTTTATCAGTTTCATAAGCAGAGTTGAACTACATATGGTCCTTATGAGTAGGAAACACAGTTCATTTTTTCAGGGCATGATCATGGTTCTTGCTGTATTTTAGACTCTGGAAAGAAGAGCTTGCTTCTTGCCTTATAACAGAGGGTGTTATTACATGAGTACTCTGGTCTGAATTTCCCTTAGGAAACGGAGTTAATCCCCAGGATCTGTGTCTTCCTACAAGCAATAGTTCATTTCTAGTTAACCCAGTGAATTTTGGGCTCAAATGATTTTTCGCAGTTCACGAACCCAACGCGATTCTCACTATTAACTGAAGAGCATTTATGTAAGAGGAGCTGCGGTCTGTATCATTTCATAAGCAGAGTTGAACTACATATGGTCCGCATGAGTAGGAAACACAGTTCTTTTTTTCTGGGCATGCTCATGTTTGTTACTGTATTGTAGACGCTGGAAAGAAGAGGATGATTCTTGCCTTAAAACAGAGTGTTTTTCAGGGATGAGAACTCTGGTCTGAATTTACCTTCAGAAATGGAGTTATACCCCAGGATCAGTGTCTTCCTACAAGCGAGAGTTCATTTCGGGTAAACCCAGTGAATTTTGGGGTCAAATGATTTTTTGCAGTTCACGAACCCAAGATGATTCTCACTATTAACTAAAGAGCATTTATGTAAGAGGAGCCGTGGTTTTTATCAGTTTCATAAGCAGAGTTGAACTATATATGGTCCTTATGAGTAGGAAACACAGTTCTTTTTTTCAGGTCATGCTCATGGTTCTTGCTGTATTTTAGACTCTGGAAAGAAGAGCTTGCTTCTTGCCTTATAACAGAGTGTGTTTTTAGATGAGTACTCTGGTCTGAATTTCACTTCAGAAATGGATTTAAATCCCAGGATCTGTGTCTTCCTACAAGTGAGAGTTCATTTCGGGTAAACCCAGCTAATTTTGGGCTCAAATGATTTTTGACAGTTCACGAACCAAACGCGATTCTCACTATTAACTGAAGAGCATTTATGTAAGAGGAGCTGCGGTCTGTATCATTTCATAAGCAGAGTTGAACTACATATGGTCCTTAGGAGTAGGAAACACAGTTCTTTTTTCCTGGGCATGCTCACGGTTCTTACTGTATTGGAGACACTGGAAAGTAGAGGATGATTCTTGCCTTAAAACAGAGTGTTTTTCAGGGATGAGAACTCTGGTCTGAATTTGCCTTCAGAAATGGAGTTATAACCCAGGATCAGTGTCTTCCTACAAGCAAGAGTTCATTTCGGGTAAACCCAGTGAATTTTGGGGTCAAATGATTTTTCGCAGTTCACGAACCCAAGATGATTCTCACTATTAACTAAAGAGCATTTATGTAAGAGGAGCCGTGGTTTTTATCAGTTTCATAAGCAGAGTTGAACTACATATGGTCCTTATGAGTAGAAAACACAGTTCATTTTTCCAGGGCATGATCATGGTTCTTGCTGTATTTTATACTCTGGAAAGAAGAGCTTGCTTCTTGCCTTATAACAGAGGGTGTTTTTAGATGAGAACTCTGGTCTGAATTTCCCTTAAGAAACGGAGTTAATCCCCAGGATCTGTGTCTTCCTACAAGCAAGAGTTCATTTCTAGTTAACCCAGTGAATTTTGGGCTCAAATGATTTTTCGCAGTTCACGAACCCAACGCGATTCTCACTATTAACTGAAGAGCATTTATGTAAGAGGAGCTGCGGTCTGTATCATTTCATAAGCAGAGTTGAACTACATATGGTCCGTATGAGTAGGAAACACAGTTCTTTTTTTCTGGGCATGCTCATGTTTGTTACTGTATTGTAGACGCTGGAAAGAAGAGGATGATTCTTGCCTTAAAACAGAGTGTTTTTCAGGGATGAGAACTCTGGTCTGAATTTACCTTCAGAAATGGAGTTATACCCCAGGATCAGTGTCTTCCTACAAGCGAGAGTTCATTTCGGGTAAACCCAGTGAATTTTGGGGTCAAATGATTTTTCGCAGTTCACGAACCCAAGATGATTCTCACTATTAACCAAAGAGCATTTATGTAAGAGGAGCCATGGTTTTTATCAGTTCCATAAGCAGAGTTGAACTACATATGGTCCTTATGAGTAGGAAACACAGTTCTTTTTTTCAGGTCATGCTCATGGTTCTTGCTGTATTTTAGACTCTGGAAAGAAGAGCTTGCTTCTTGCCTTATAACAGAGTGTGTTCTTAGATGAGAACTCTGGTCTGAATTTCACTTCAGAAATGGATTTAAATCCCAGGATCTGTGCCTTCCTACAAGCGAGAGTTCATTTCGGGTAAACCCAGCTAATTTTGGGCTCAAATGATTTTTCGCAGTTCACGAACCCAACGCGATTCTCACTATTAACTGAAGAGCATTTATGTAAGAGGAGCTGCGGTCTGTATCATTTCATAAGCAGAGTTGAACTACATATGGTCCTTAGGAGTAGGAAACACAGTTCTTTTTTTCTGGGCATGCTCACGGTTCTTACTGTATTGGAGACACTGGAAAGTAGAGGATGATTCTTGCCTTAAAACAGAGTGTTTTTCAGGGATGAGAACTCTGGTCTGAATTTGCCTTCAGAAATGGAGTTATAACCCAGGATCAGTGTCTTCCTATAAGCAAGAGTTCATTTCGGGTAAACCCAGTGAATTTTGGGGTCAAATGATTTTTCGCAGTTCACGAACCCAAGATGATTCTCACTATTAACTAAAGAGCATTTATGTAAGAGGAGCCGTGGTTTTTATCAGTTTCATAAGCAGAGTTGAACTACATATGGTCCTTATGAGTAGGAAACACAGTTCATTGTTCCAGGGCATGATCATGGTTCTTGCTGTATTTTAGACTCTGGAAAGAAGAGCTTGCTTCTTGCCTTATAACAGATGGTGTTTTTAGATGAGAACTCTGGTCTGAATTTCCCTTCAGAAACGGAGTTAATCCCCAGGATCTGTGTCTTCCTACAAGCGAGATTTCATTTCGGGTAAACCCAGCTAATTTTGGGCTCAAATGATTTTTCGCAGTTCACGAACCCAACGCGATTCTCACTATTAACTGAAGAGCATTTATGTAAGAGGAGCTGCGGTCTGTATCATTTCATAAGCAGAGTTGAACTACATATGGTCCGCATGAGTAGGAAACACAGTTCTTTTTTTCTGGGCATGCTCATGTTTGTTACTGTATTGTAGACGCTGGAAAGAAGAGGATGATTCTTGCCTTAAAACAGAGTGTTTTTCAGGGATGAGAACTCTGGTCTGAATTTACCTTCAGAAATGGAGTTATACCCCAGGATCAGTGTCTTCCTACAAGCGAGAGTTCATTTCGGGTAAACCCAGTGAATTTTGGGGTCAAATGATTTTTTGCAGTTCACGAACCCAAGATGATTCTCACTATTAACTAAAGAGCATTTATGTAAGAGGAGCCGTGGTTTTTATCAGTTTCATAAGCAGAGTTGAACTATATATGGTCCTTATGAGTAGGAAACACAGTTCTTTTTTTCAGGTCATGCTCATGGTTCTTGCTGTATTTTAGACTCTGGAAAGAAGAGCTTGCTTCTTGCCTTATAACAGAGTGTGTTTTTAGATGAGTACTCTGGTCTGAATTTCACTTCAGAAATGGATTTAAATCCCAGGATCTGTGTCTTCCTACAAGTGAGAGTTCATTTCGGGTAAACCCAGCTAATTTTGGGCTCAAATGATTTTTGACAGTTCACGAACCAAACGCGATTCTCACTATTAACTGAAGAGCATTTATGTAAGAGGAGCTGCGGTCTGTATCATTTCATAAGCAGAGTTGAACTACATATGGTCCTTAGGAGTAGGAAACACAGTTCTTTTTTCCTGGGCATGCTCACGGTTCTTACTGTATTGGAGACACTGGAAAGTAGAGGATGATTCTTGCCTTAAAACAGAGTGTTTTTCAGGGATGAGAACTCTGGTCTGAATTTGCCTTCAGAAATGGAGTTATAACCCAGGATCAGTGTCTTCCTACAAGCAAGAGTTCATTTCGGGTAAACCCAGTGAATTTTGGGGTCAAATGATTTTTCGCAGTTCACGAACCCAAGATGATTCTCACTATTAACTAAAGAGCATTTATGTAAGAGGAGCCGTGGTTTTTATCAGTTTCATAAGCAGAGTTGAACTACATATGGTCCTTATGAGTAGAAAACACAGTTCATTTTTCCAGGGCATGATCATGGTTCTTGCTGTATTTTATACTCTGGAAAGAAGAGCTTGCTTCTTGCCTTATAACAGAGGGTGTTTTTAGATGAGAACTCTGGTCTGAATTTCCCTTAAGAAACGGAGTTAATCCCCAGGATCTGTGTCTTCCTACAAGCAAGAGTTCATTTCTAGTTAACCCAGTGAATTTTGGGCTCAAATGATTTTTCGCAGTTCACGAACCCAACGCGATTCTCACTATTAACTGAAGAGCATTTATGTAAGAGGAGCTGTGGTCTGTATCATTTCATAAGCAGAGTTGAACTACATATGGTCCGTATGAGTAGGAAACACAGTTCTTTTTTTCTGGGCATGCTCATGTTTGTTACTGTATTGTAGACGCTGGAAAGAAGAGGATGATTCTTGCCTTAAAACAGAGTGTTTTTCAGGGATGAGAACTCTGGTCTGAATTTACCTTCAGAAATGGAGTTATACCCCAGGATCAGTGTCTTCCTACAAGCGAGAGTTCATTTCGGGTAAACCCAGTGAATTTTGGGGTCAAATGATTTTTTGCAGTTCACGAACCCAAGATGATTCTCACTATTAACTAAAGAGCATTTATGTAAGAGGAGCCGTGGTTTTTATCAGTTTCATAAGCAGAGTTGAACTATATATGGTCCTTATGAGTAGGAAACACAGTTCTTTTTTTCAGGTCATGCTCATGGTTCTTGCTGTATTTTAGACTCTGGAAAGAAGAGCTTGCTTCTTGCCTTATAACAGAGTGTGTTTTTAGATGAGTACTCTGGTCTGAATTTCACTTCAGAAATGGATTTAAATCCCAAGATCTGTGTCTTCCTACAAGTGAGAGTTCATTTCGGGTAAACCCAGCTAATTTTGGGCTCAAATGATTTTTGACAGTTCACGAACCAAACGCGATTCTCACTATTAACTGAAGAGCATTTATGTAAGAGGAGCTGCGGTCTGTATCATTTCATAAGCAGAGTTGAACTACATATGGTCCTTAGGAGTAGGAAACACAGTTCTTTTTTCCTGGGCATGCTCACGGTTCTTACTGTATTGGAGACACTGGAAAGTAGAGGATGATTCTTGCCTTAAAACAGAGTGTTTTTCAGGGATGAGAACTCTGGTCTGAATTTGCCTTCAGAAATGGAGTTATAACCCAGGATCAGTGTCTTCCTACAAGCAAGAGTTCATTTCGGGTAAACCCAGTGAATTTTGGGGTCAAATGATTTTTCGCAGTTCACGAACCCAAGATGATTCTCACTATTAACTAAAGAGCATTTATGTAAGAGGAGCCGTGGTTTTTATCAGTTTCATAAGCAGAGTTGAACTACATATGGTCCTTATGAGTAGAAAACACAGTTCATTTTTCCAGGGCATGATCATGGTTCTTGCTGTATTTTATACTCTGGAAAGAAGAGCTTGCTTCTTGCCTTATAACAGAGGGTGTTTTTAGATGAGAACTCTGGTCTGAATTTCCCTTAAGAAACGGAGTTAATCCCCAGGATCTGTGTCTTCCTACAAGCAAGAGTTCATTTCTAGTTAACCCAGTGAATTTTGGGCTCAAATGATTTTTCGCAGTTCACGAACCCAACGCGATTCTCACTATTAACTGAAGAGCATTTATGTAAGAGGAGCTGTGGTCTGTATCATTTCATAAGCAGAGTTGAACTACATATGGTCCGTATGAGTAGGAAACACAGTTCTTTTTTTCTGGGCATGCTCATGTTTGTTACTGTATTGTAGACGCTGGAAAGAAGAGGATGATTCTTGCCTTAAAACAGAGTGTTTTTCAGGGATGAGAACTCTGGTCTGAATTTACCTTCAGAAATGGAGTTATACCCCAGGATCAGTGTCTTCCTACAAGCGAGAGTTCATTTCGGGTAAACCCAGTGAATTTTGGGGTCAAATGATTTTTCGCAGTTCACGAACCCAAGATTATTCTCACTATTAACCAAAGAGCATTTATGTAAGAGGAGCCATGGTTTTTATCAGTTCCATAAGCAGAGTTGAACTACATATGGTCCTTATGAGTAGGAAACACAGTTCTTTTTTTCAGGTCATGCTCATGGTTCTTGCTGTATTTTAGACTCTGGAAAGAAGAGCTTGCTTCTTGCCTTATAACAGAGTGTGTTCTTAGATGAGAACTCTGGTCTGAATTTCACTTCAGAAATGGATTTAAATCCCAGGATCTGTGCCTTCCTACAAGCGAGAGTTCATTTCGGGTAAACCCAGCTAATTTTGGGCTCAAATGATTTTTCGCAGTTCACGAACCCAACGCGATTCTCACTATTAACTGAAGAGCATTTATGTAAGAGGAGCTGCGGTCTGTATCATTTCATAAGCAGAGTTGAACTACATATGGTCCTTAGGAGTAGGAAACACAGTTCTTTTTTTCTGGGCATGCTCACGGTTCTTACTGTATTGGAGACACTGGAAAGTAGAGGATGATTCTTGCCTTAAAACAGAGTGTTTTTCAGGGATGAGAACTCTGGTCTGAATTTGCCTTCAGAAATGGAGTTATAACCCAGGATCAGTGTCTTCCTATAAGCAAGAGTTCATTTCGGGTAAACCCAGTGAATTTTGGGGTCAAATGATTTTTCGCAGTTCACGAACCCAAGATGATTCTCACTATTAACTAAAGAGCATTTATGTAAGAGGAGCCGTGGTTTTTATCAGTTTCATAAGCAGAGTTGAACTACATATGGTCCTTATGAGTAGGAAACACAGTTCATTGTTCCAGGGCATGATCATGGTTCTTGCTGTATTTTAGACTCTGGAAAGAAGAGCTTGCTTCTTGCCTTATAACAGATGGTGTTTTTAGATGAGAACTCTGGTCTGAATTTCCCTTCAGAAACGGAGTTAATCCCCAGGATCTGTGTCTTCCTACAAGCGAGATTTCATTTCGGGTAAACCCAGCTAATTTTGGGCTCAAATGATTTTTCGCAGTTCACGAACCCAACGCGATTCTCACTATTAACTGAAGAGCATTTATGTAAGAGGAGCTGCGGTCTGTATCATTTCATAAGCAGAGTTGAACTACATATGGTCCTTAGGAGTAGGAAACACAGTTCTTTTTTTCTGGGCATGCTCACGGTTCTTACTGTATTGGAGACACTGGAAAGTAGAGGATGATTCTTGCCTTAAAACAGAGTGTTTTTCAGGGATGAGAACTCTGGTCTGAATTTGCCTTCAGAAATGGAGTTATAACCCAGGATCAGTGTCTTCCTATAAGCAAGAGTTCATTTCGGGTAAACCCAGTGAATTTTGGGGTCAAATGATTTTTCGCAGTTCACGAACCCAAGATGATTCTCACTATTAACTAAAGAGCATTTATGTAAGAGGAGCCGTGGTTTTTATCAGTTTCATAAGCAGAGTTGAACTACATATGGTCCTTATGAGTAGGAAACACAGTTCATTTTTCCAGGGCATGATCATGGTTCTTGCTGTATTTTAGACTCTGGAAAGAAGAGCTTGCTTCTTGCCTTATAGCAGAGGGTGTTTTTAGATGAGAACTCTGGTCTGAATTTCCCTTAAGAAACGGAGTTAATCCCCAGGATCTGTGTCTTCCTACAAGCAAGAGTTCATTTCTAGTTAACCCAGTGAATTTTGGGCTCAAATGATTTTTCGCACTTCACGAACCCAACGCGATTCTCACTATTAACTGAAGAACATTTATGTAAGAGGAGCTGAGGTCTGTATCATTTCATAAGCAGAGTTGAACTACATATGGTCCGTATGAGTAGGAAACACAGTTCTTTTTTTCTGGGCATGCTCACGGTTCTTACTGTATTGGAGACGCTGGAAAGTAGAGGATGATTCTTGCCTTAAAACAGAGTGTTTTTCAGGGATGAGAACTCTGGTCTGAATTTGCCTTCAGAAATGGAGTTATAACCCATGATCAGTGTCTTCCTACAAGCGAGAGTTCATTTCGGGTAAACCCAGTGAATTTTGTGCTCAAATGATTTTTCGCAGTTCAGGAACCCAATGCTATTCTGACTATTAACTAAAGAGCATTTATGTAAGAGGAGCTGCGGTCTGTATCATTTCATAAGCAGAGTTGAACTACATATGGTCAGTATGAGTAGGAAACACAGTTCTTTTTTTCTGGGCATGCTCATGTTTGTTACTGTATTGTAGACGCTGGAAAGAAGAGGATGATTCTTGCCTTAAAACAGAGTGTTTTTCAGGGATGAGAACTCTGGTCTGAATTTACCTTCAGAAATGGAGTTATACCCCAGGATCAGTGTGTTCCTACAAGCGAGAGTTCATTTCGGGTAAACCCAGTGAATTTTGGGGTCAAATGATTTTTCGCAGTTCACGAACCCAAGATGATTCTCACTATTAACCTAAGAGCATTTATGTAAGAGGAGCCATGGTTTTTATCAGTTCCATAAGCAGAGTTGAACTACATATGGTCCTTATGAGTAGGAAACACAGTTCTTTTTTTCAGGTCATGCTCATGGTTCTTGCTGTATTTTAGACTCTGGAAAGAAGAGCTTGCTTCTTGCCTTATAACAGAGTGTGTTTTTAGATGAGAACTCTGGTCTGAATTTCACTTCAGAAATGGATTTAAATCCCAGGATCTGTGTCTTCCTACAAGCGAGAGTTCATTTCGGGTAAACCCAGCTAATTTTGGGCTCAAATGATTTTTTGCAGTTCACGAACCCAACGCGATTCTCACTATTAACTGAAGAGCATTTATGTAAGAGGAGCTGCGGTCTGTATCATTTCATAAGCAGAGTTGAACTACATATGGTCCTTAGGAGTAGGAAACACAGTTCTTTTTTTCTGGGCATGCTCACGGTTCTTACTGTATTGGAGACACTGGAAAGTAGAGGATGATTCTTGCCTTAAAACAGAGTGTTTTTCAGGGATGAGAACTCTGGTCTGAATTTGCCTTCAGAAATGGAGTTATAACCCAGGATCAGTGTCTTCCTATAAGCAAGAGTTCATTTCGGGTAAACCCAGTGAATTTTGGGGTCAAATGATTTTTCGCAGTTCACGAACCCAAGATGATTCTCACTATTAACTAAAGAGCATTTATGTAAGAGGAGCCGTGGTTTTTATCAGTTTCATAAGCAGAGTTGAACTACATATGGTCCTTATGAGTAGGAAACACAGTTCATTTTTCCAGGGCATGATCATGGTTCTTGCTGTATTTTAGACTCTGGAAAGAAGAGCTTGCTTCTTGCCTTATAACAGAGGGTGTTTTTAGATGAGAACTCTGGTCTGAATTTCCCTTAAGAAACGGAGTTAATCCCCAGGATCTGTGTCTTCCTACAAGCAAGAGTTCATTTCTAGTTAACCCAGTGAATTTTGGGCTCAAATGATTTTTCGCACTTCACGAACCCAACGCGATTCTCACTATTAACTGAAGAACATTTATGTAAGAGGAGCTGAGGTCTGTATCATTTCATAAGCAGAGTTGAACTACATATGGTCCGTATGAGTAGGAAACACAGTTCTTTTTTTCTGGGCATGCTCACGGTTCTTACTGTATTGGAGACGCTGGAAAGTAGAGGATGATTCTTGCCTTAAAACAGAGTGTTTTTCAGGGATGAGAACTCTGGTCTGAATTTGCCTTCAGAAATGGAGTTATAACCCATGATCAGTGTCTTCCTACAAGCGAGAGTTCATTTCGGGTAAACCCAGTGAATTTTGTGCTCAAATGATTTTTCGCAGTTCAGGAACCCAATGCTATTCTGACTATTAACTAAAGAGCATTTATGTAAGAGGAGCTGCGGTCTGTATCATTTCATAAGCAGAGTTGAACTACATATGGTCAGTATGAGTAGGAAACACAGTTCTTTTTTTCTGGGCATGCTCATGTTTGTTACTGTATTGTAGACGCTGGAAAGAAGAGGATGATTCTTGCCTTAAAACAGAGTGTTTTTCAGGGATGAGAACTCTGGTCTGAATTTACCTTCAGAAATGGAGTTATACCCCAGGATCAGTGTGTTCCTACAAGCGAGAGTTCATTTCGGGTAAACCCAGTGAATTTTGGGGTCAAATGATTTTTCGCAGTTCACGAACCCAAGATGATTCTCACTATTAACCTAAGAGCATTTATGTAAGAGGAGCCATGGTTTTTATCAGTTCCATAAGCAGAGTTGAACTACATATGGTCCTTATGAGTAGGAAACACAGTTCTTTTTTTCAGGTCATGCTCATGGTTCTTGCTGTATTTTAGACTCTGGAAAGAAGAGCTTGCTTCTTGCCTTATAACAGAGTGTGTTTTTAGATGAGAACTCTGGTCTGAATTTCACTTCAGAAATGGATTTAAATCCCAGGATCTGTGTCTTCCTACAAGCGAGAGTTCATTTCGGGTAAACCCAGCTAATTTTGGGCTCAAATGATTTTTTGCAGTTCACGAACCCAACGCGATTCTCACTATTAACTGAAGAGCATTTATGTAAGAGGAGCTGCGGTCTGTATCATTTCATAAGCAGAGTTGAACTACATATGGTCCTTAGGAGTAGGAAACACAGTTCTTTTTTTCTGGGCATGCTCACGGTTCTTACTGTATTGGAGACACTGGAAAGTAGAGGATGATTCTTGCCTTAAAACAGAGTGTTTTTCAGGGATGAGAACTCTGGTCTGAATTTGCCTTCAGAAATGGAGTTATAACCCAGGATCAGTGTCTTCCTATAAGCAAGAGTTCATTTCGGGTAAACCCAGTGAATTTTGGGGTCAAATGATTTTTCGCAGTTCACGAACCCAAGATGATTCTCACTATTAACTAAAGAGCATTTATGTAAGAGGAGCCGTGGTTTTTATCAGTTTCATAAGCAGAGTTGAACTACATATGGTCCATATGAGTAGGAAACACAGTTCATTTTTCCAGGGCATGATCATGGTTCTTGCTGTATTTTAGACTCTGGAAAGAAGAGATTGCTTCTTGCCTTATAACAGAGGGTGTTTTTAGATGAGAACTCTGGTCTGAATTTCCCTTAAGAAACGGAGTTAATCCCCAGGATCTGTGTCTTCCTACAAGCAAGAGTTCATTTCTAGTTAACCCAGTGAATTTTGGGCTCAAATGATTTTTCGCACTTCACGAACCCAACGCGATTCTCACTATTAACTGAAGAACATTTATGTAAGAGGAGCTGAGGTCTGTATCATTTCATAAGCAGAGTTGAACTACATATGGTCCGCATGAGTAGGAAACACAGTTCTTTTTTTCTGGGCATGCTCATGTTTGTTACTGTATTGTAGACGCTGGAAAGAAGAGGATGATTCTTGCCTTAAAACAGAGTGTTTTTCAGGGATGAGAACTCTGGTCTGAATTTACCTTCAGAAATGGAGTTATACCCCAGGATCAGTGTCTTCCTACAAGCGAGAGTTCATTTCGGGTAAACCCAGTGAATTTTGGGGTCAAATGATTTTTTGCAGTTCACGAACCCAAGATGATTCTCACTATTAACTAAAGAGCATTTATGTAAGAGGAGCCGTGGTTTTTATCAGTTTCATAAGCAGAGTTGAACTATATATGGTCCTTATGAGTAGGAAACACAGTTCTTTTTTTCAGGTCATGCTCATGGTTCTTGCTGTATTTTAGACTCTGGAAAGAAGAGCTTGCTTCTTGCCTTATAACAGAGTGTGTTTTTAGATGAGTACTCTGGTCTGAATTTCACTTCAGAAATGGATTTAAATCCCAGGATCTGTGTCTTCCTACAAGTGAGAGTTCATTTCGGGTAAACCCAGCTAATTTTGGGCTCAAATGATTTTTGACAGTTCACGAACCAAACGCGATTCTCACTATTAACTGAAGAGCATTTATGTAAGAGGAGCTGCGGTCTGTATCATTTCATAAGCAGAGTTGAACTACATATGGTCCTTAGGAGTAGGAAACACAGTTCTTTTTTCCTGGGCATGCTCACGGTTCTTACTGTATTGGAGACACTGGAAAGTAGAGGATGATTCTTGCCTTAAAACAGAGTGTTTTTCAGGGATGAGAACTCTGGTCTGAATTTGCCTTCAGAAATGGAGTTATAACCCAGGATCAGTGTCTTCCTACAAGCAAGAGTTCATTTCGGGTAAACCCAGTGAATTTTGGGGTCAAATGATTTTTCGCAGTTCACGAACCCAAGATGATTCTCACTATTAACTAAAGAGCATTTATGTAAGAGGAGCCGTGGTTTTTATCAGTTTCATAAGCAGAGTTGAACTACATATGGTCCTTATGAGTAGAAAACACAGTTCATTTTTCCAGGGCATGATCATGGTTCTTGCTGTATTTTATACTCTGGAAAGAAGAGCTTGCTTCTTGCCTTATAACAGAGGGTGTTTTTAGATGAGAACTCTGGTCTGAATTTCCCTTAAGAAACGGAGTTAATCCCCAGGATCTGTGTCTTCCTACAAGCAAGAGTTCATTTCTAGTTAACCCAGTGAATTTTGGGCTCAAATGATTTTTCGCAGTTCACGAACCCAACGCGATTCTCACTATTAACTGAAGAGCATTTATGTAAGAGGAGCTGCGGTCTGTATCATTTCATAAGCAGAGTTGAACTACATATGGTCCGTATGAGTAGGAAACACAGTTCTTTTTTTCTGGGCATGCTCATGTTTGTTACTGTATTGTAGACGCTGGAAAGAAGAGGATGATTCTTGCCTTAAAACAGAGTGTTTTTCAGGGATGAGAACTCTGGTCTGAATTTACCTTCAGAAATGGAGTTATACCCCAGGATCAGTGTCTTCCTACAAGCGAGAGTTCATTTCGGGTAAACCCAGTGAATTTTGGGGTCAAATGATTTTTCGCAGTTCACGAACCCAAGATGATTCTCACTATTAACCAAAGAGCATTTATGTAAGAGGAGCCATGGTTTTTATCAGTTCCATAAGCAGAGTTGAACTACATATGGTCCTTATGAGTAGGAAACACAGTTCTTTTTTTCAGGTCATGCTCATGGTTCTTGCTGTATTTTAGACTCTGGAAAGAAGAGCTTGCTTCTTGCCTTATAACAGAGTGTGTTTTTAGATGAGAACTCTGGTCTGAATTTCACTTC
Organism: Onychomys leucogaster; assembly: GCA_949786385.1. NCBI lineage: Eukaryota > Metazoa > Chordata > Mammalia > Rodentia > Cricetidae > Onychomys > Onychomys leucogaster. Next base: position 1,328,217 of record CATKUP010000106.1, on the reverse strand, counting down.
AGAAATGGATTTAAATCCCAGGATCTGTGTCTTCCTACAAGCGAGAGTTCATTTCGGGTAAACCCAGCTAATTTTGGGCTCAAATGATTTTTTGCAGTTCACGAACCCAACGCGATTCTCACTATTAACTGAAGAGCATTTATGTAAGAGGAGCTGCGGTCTGTATCATTTCATAAGCAGAGTTGAACTACATATGGTCCTTAGGAGTAGGAAACACAGTTCTTTTTTTCTGGGCATGCTCACGGTTCTTACTGTATTGGAGACACTGGAAAGTAGAGGATGATTCTTGCCTTAAAACAGAGTGTTTTTCAGGGATGAGAACTCTGGTCTGAATTTGCCTTCAGAAATGGAGTTATAACCCAGGATCAGTGTCTTCCTATAAGCAAGAGTTCATTTCGGGTAAACCCAGTGAATTTTGGGGTCAAATGATTTTTCGCAGTTCACGAACCCAAGATGATTCTCACTATTAACTAAAGAGCATTTATGTAAGAGGAGCCGTGGTTTTTATCAGTTTCATAAGCAGAGTTGAACTACATATGGTCCTTATGAGTAGGAAACACAGTTCATTTTTCCAGGGCATGATCATGGTTCTTGCTGTATTTTAGACTCTGGAAAGAAGAGCTTGCTTCTTGCCTTATAACAGAGGGTGTTTTTAGATGAGAACTCTGGTCTGAATTTCCCTTAAGAAACGGAGTTAATCCCCAGGATCTGTGTCTTCCTACAAGCAAGAGTTCATTTCTAGTTAACCCAGTGAATTTTGGGCTCAAATGATTTTTCGCACTTCACGAACCCAACGCGATTCTCACTATTAACTGAAGAACATTTATGTAAGAGGAGCTGAGGTCTGTATCATTTCATAAGCAGAGTTGAACTACATATGGTCCGCATGAGTAGGAAACACAGTTCTTTTTTTCTGGGCATGCTCATGTTTGTTACTGTATTGTAGACGCTGGAAAGAAGAGGATGATTCTTGCCTTAAAACAGAGTGTTTTTCAGGGATGAGAACTCTGGTCTGAATTTACCTTCAGAAATGGAGTTATACCCCAGGATCAGTGTCTTCCTACAAGCGAGAGTTCATTTCGGGTAAACCCAGTGAATTTTGGGGTCAAATGATTTTTTGCAGTTCACGAACCCAAGATGATTCTCACTATTAACCAAAGAGCATTTATGTAAGAGGAGCCATGGTTTTTATCAGTTCCATAAGCAGAGTTGAACTACATATGGTCCTTATGAGTAGGAAACACAGTTCTTTTTTTCAGGTCATGCTCATGGTTCTTGCTGTATTTTAGACTCTGGAAAGAAGAGCTTGCTTCTTGCCTTATAACAGAGTGTGTTCTTAGATGAGAACTCTGGTCTGAATTTCACTTCAGAAATGGATTTAAATCCCAGGATCTGTGCCTTCCTACAAGCGAGAGTTCATTTCGGGTAAACCCAGCTAATTTTGGGCTCAAATGATTTTTCGCAGTTCACGAACCCAACGCGATTCTCACTATTAACTGAAGAGCATTTATGTAAGAGGAGCTGCGGTCTGTATCATTTCATAAGCAGAGTTGAACTACATATGGTCCTTAGGAGTAGGAAACACAGTTCTTTTTTTCTGGGCATGCTCACGGTTCTTACTGTATTGGAGACACTGGAAAGTAGAGGATGATTCTTGCCTTAAAACAGAGTGTTTTTCAGGGATGAGAACTCTGGTCTGAATTTGCCTTCAGAAATGGAGTTATAACCCAGGATCAGTGTCTTCCTATAAGCAAGAGTTCATTTCGGGTAAACCCAGTGAATTTTGGGGTCAAATGATTTTTCGCAGTTCACGAACCCAAGATGATTCTCACTATTAACTAAAGAGCATTTATGTAAGAGGAGCCGTGGTTTTTATCAGTTTCATAAGCAGAGTTGAACTACATATGGTCCTTATGAGTAGGAAACACAGTTCATTGTTCCAGGGCATGATCATGGTTCTTGCTGTATTTTAGACTCTGGAAAGAAGAGCTTGCTTCTTGCCTTATAACAGATGGTGTTTTTAGATGAGAACTCTGGTCTGAATTTCCCTTCAGAAACGGAGTTAATCCCCAGGATCTGTGTCTTCCTACAAGCGAGATTTCATTTCGGGTAAACCCAGCTAATTTTGGGCTCAAATGATTTTTCGCAGTTCACGAACCCAACGCGATTCTCACTATTAACTGAAGAGCATTTATGTAAGAGGAGCTGCGGTCTGTATCATTTCATAAGCAGAGTTGAACTACATATGGTCCTTAGGAGTAGGAAACACAGTTCTTTTTTTCTGGGCATGCTCACGGTTCTTACTGTATTGGAGACACTGGAAAGTAGAGGATGATTCTTGCCTTAAAACAGAGTGTTTTTCAGGGATGAGAACTCTGGTCTGAATTTGCCTTCAGAAATGGAGTTATAACCCAGGATCAGTGTCTTCCTATAAGCAAGAGTTCATTTCGGGTAAACCCAGTGAATTTTGGGGTCAAATGATTTTTCGCAGTTCACGAACCCAAGATGATTCTCACTATTAACTAAAGAGCATTTATGTAAGAGGAGCCGTGGTTTTTATCAGTTTCATAAGCAGAGTTGAACTACATATGGTCCTTATGAGTAGGAAACACAGTTCATTTTTCCAGGGCATGATCATGGTTCTTGCTGTATTTTAGACTCTGGAAAGAAGAGCTTGCTTCTTGCCTTATAACAGAGGGTGTTTTTAGATGAGAACTCTGGTCTGAATTTCCCTTAAGAAACGGAGTTAATCCCCAGGATCTGTGTCTTCCTACAAGCAAGAGTTCATTTCTAGTTAACCCAGTGAATTTTGGGCTCAAATGATTTTTCGCACTTCACGAACCCAACGCGATTCTCACTATTAACTGAAGAACATTTATGTAAGAGGAGCTGAGGTCTGTATCATTTCATAAGCAGAGTTGAACTACATATGGTCCGTATGAGTAGGAAACACAGTTCTTTTTTTCTGGGCATGCTCACGGTTCTTACTGTATTGGAGACGCTGGAAAGTAGAGGATGATTCTTGCCTTAAAACAGAGTGTTTTTCAGGGATGAGAACTCTGGTCTGAATTTGCCTTCAGAAATGGAGTTATAACCCATGATCAGTGTCTTCCTACAAGCGAGAGTTCATTTCGGGTAAACCCAGTGAATTTTGTGCTCAAATGATTTTTCGCAGTTCAGGAACCCAATGCTATTCTGACTATTAACTAAAGAGCATTTATGTAAGAGGAGCTGCGGTCTGTATCATTTCATAAGCAGAGTTGAACTACATATGGTCAGTATGAGTAGGAAACACAGTTCTTTTTTTCTGGGCATGCTCATGTTTGTTACTGTATTGTAGACGCTGGAAAGAAGAGGATGATTCTTGCCTTAAAACAGAGTGTTTTTCAGGGATGAGAACTCTGGTCTGAATTTACCTTCAGAAATGGAGTTATACCCCAGGATCAGTGTGTTCCTACAAGCGAGAGTTCATTTCGGGTAAACCCAGTGAATTTTGGGGTCAAATGATTTTTCGCAGTTCACGAACCCAAGATGATTCTCACTATTAACCTAAGAGCATTTATGTAAGAGGAGCCATGGTTTTTATCAGTTCCATAAGCAGAGTTGAACTACATATGGTCCTTATGAGTAGGAAACACAGTTCTTTTTTTCAGGTCATGCTCATGGTTCTTGCTGTATTTTAGACTCTGGAAAGAAGAGCTTGCTTCTTGCCTTATAACAGAGTGTGTTTTTAGATGAGAACTCTGGTCTGAATTTCACTTCAGAAATGGATTTAAATCCCAGGATCTGTGTCTTCCTACAAGCGAGAGTTCATTTCGGGTAAACCCAGCTAATTTTGGGCTCAAATGATTTTTTGCAGTTCACGAACCCAACGCGATTCTCACTATTAACTGAAGAGCATTTATGTAAGAGGAGCTGCGGTCTGTATCATTTCATAAGCAGAGTTGAACTACATATGGTCCTTAGGAGTAGGAAACACAGTTCTTTTTTTCTGGGCATGCTCACGGTTCTTACTGTATTGGAGACACTGGAAAGTAGAGGATGATTCTTGCCTTAAAACAGAGTGTTTTTCAGGGATGAGAACTCTGGTCTGAATTTGCCTTCAGAAATGGAGTTATAACCCAGGATCAGTGTCTTCCTATAAGCAAGAGTTCATTTCGGGTAAACCCAGTGAATTTTGGGGTCAAATGATTTTTCGCAGTTCACGAACCCAAGATGATTCTCACTATTAACTAAAGAGCATTTATGTAAGAGGAGCCGTGGTTTTTATCAGTTTCATAAGCAGAGTTGAACTACATATGGTCCTTATGAGTAGGAAACACAGTTCATTTTTCCAGGGCATGATCATGGTTCTTGCTGTATTTTAGACTCTGGAAAGAAGAGCTTGCTTCTTGCCTTATAACAGAGGGTGTTTTTAGATGAGAACTCTGGTCTGAATTTCCCTTAAGAAACGGAGTTAATCCCCAGGATCTGTGTCTTCCTACAAGCAAGAGTTCATTTCTAGTTAACCCAGTGAATTTTGGGCTCAAATGATTTTTCGCACTTCACGAACCCAACGCGATTCTCACTATTAACTGAAGAACATTTATGTAAGAGGAGCTGAGGTCTGTATCATTTCATAAGCAGAGTTGAACTACATATGGTCCGTATGAGTAGGAAACACAGTTCTTTTTTTCTGGGCATGCTCACGGTTCTTACTGTATTGGAGACGCTGGAAAGTAGAGGATGATTCTTGCCTTAAAACAGAGTGTTTTTCAGGGATGAGAACTCTGGTCTGAATTTGCCTTCAGAAATGGAGTTATAACCCATGATCAGTGTCTTCCTACAAGCGAGAGTTCATTTCGGGTAAACCCAGTGAATTTTGTGCTCAAATGATTTTTCGCAGTTCAGGAACCCAATGCTATTCTGACTATTAACTAAAGAGCATTTATGTAAGAGGAGCTGCGGTCTGTATCATTTCATAAGCAGAGTTGAACTACATATGGTCAGTATGAGTAGGAAACACAGTTCTTTTTTTCTGGGCATGCTCATGTTTGTTACTGTATTGTAGACGCTGGAAAGAAGAGGATGATTCTTGCCTTAAAACAGAGTGTTTTTCAGGGATGAGAACTCTGGTCTGAATTTACCTTCAGAAATGGAGTTATACCCCAGGATCAGTGTGTTCCTACAAGCGAGAGTTCATTTCGGGTAAACCCAGTGAATTTTGGGGTCAAATGATTTTTCGCAGTTCACGAACCCAAGATGATTCTCACTATTAACCTAAGAGCATTTATGTAAGAGGAGCCATGGTTTTTATCAGTTCCATAAGCAGAGTTGAACTACATATGGTCCTTATGAGTAGGAAACACAGTTCTTTTTTTCAGGTCATGCTCATGGTTCTTGCTGTATTTTAGACTCTGGAAAGAAGAGCTTGCTTCTTGCCTTATAACAGAGTGTGTTTTTAGATGAGAACTCTGGTCTGAATTTCACTTCAGAAATGGATTTAAATCCCAGGATCTGTGTCTTCCTACAAGCGAGAGTTCATTTCGGGTAAACCCAGCTAATTTTGGGCTCAAATGATTTTTTGCAGTTCACGAACCCAACGCGATTCTCACTATTAACTGAAGAGCATTTATGTAAGAGGAGCTGCGGTCTGTATCATTTCATAAGCAGAGTTGAACTACATATGGTCCTTAGGAGTAGGAAACACAGTTCTTTTTTTCTGGGCATGCTCACGGTTCTTACTGTATTGGAGACACTGGAAAGTAGAGGATGATTCTTGCCTTAAAACAGAGTGTTTTTCAGGGATGAGAACTCTGGTCTGAATTTGCCTTCAGAAATGGAGTTATAACCCAGGATCAGTGTCTTCCTATAAGCAAGAGTTCATTTCGGGTAAACCCAGTGAATTTTGGGGTCAAATGATTTTTCGCAGTTCACGAACCCAAGATGATTCTCACTATTAACTAAAGAGCATTTATGTAAGAGGAGCCGTGGTTTTTATCAGTTTCATAAGCAGAGTTGAACTACATATGGTCCTTATGAGTAGGAAACACAGTTCATTTTTCCAGGGCATGATCATGGTTCTTGCTGTATTTTAGACTCTGGAAAGAAGAGCTTGCTTCTTGCCTTATAACAGAGGGTGTTTTTAGATGAGAACTCTGGTCTGAATTTCCCTTAAGAAACGGAGTTAATCCCCAGGATCTGTGTCTTCCTACAAGCAAGAGTTCATTTCTAGTTAACCCAGTGAATTTTGGGCTCAAATGATTTTTCGCACTTCACGAACCCAACGCGATTCTCACTATTAACTGAAGAACATTTATGTAAGAGGAGCTGAGGTCTGTATCATTTCATAAGCAGAGTTGAACTACATATGGTCCGTATGAGTAGGAAACACAGTTCTTTTTTTCTGGGCATGCTCACGGTTCTTACTGTATTGGAGACACTGGAAAGTAGAAGATGATTCTTGCCTTAAAACAGAGTGTTTTTCAGGGATGAGAACTCTGGTCTGAATTTGCCTTCAGAAATGGAGTAATACCCCAGGATCAGTGTCTTCCTACAAGAGAGAGTTCATTTCGGGTAAACCCAGTGAATTTTGGGGTCAAATGATTTTTCGCAGTTCACGAACCCAAGATGATTCTCACTATTAACCAAAGAGCATTTATGTAAGAGGAGCCATGGTTTTTATCAGTTTCATAAGCAGAGTTGAACTACATATGGTCCTTATGAGTAGGAAACACAGTTCATTGTTCCAGGGCATGATCATGGTTCTTGCTGTATTTTAGACTCTGGAAAGAAGAGCTTGCTTCTTGCCTTATAACAGATGGTGTTTTTAGATGAGAACTCTGGTCTGAATTTCCCTTCAGAAACGGAGTTAATCCCCAGGATCTGTGTCTTCCTACAAGCGAGAGTTCATTTCGGGTAAACCCAGCTAATTTTGGGCTCAAATGATTTTTCGCAGTTCACGAACCCAACGCGATTCTCACTATTAACTGAAGAGCATTTATGTAAGAGGAGCTGCGGTCTGTATCATTTCATAAGCAGAGTTGAACTACATATGGTCCTTAGGAGTAGGAAACACAGTTCTTTTTTTCTGGGCATGCTCACGGTTCTTACTGTATTGGAGACACTGGAAAGTAGAGGATAATTCTTGCCTTAAAACAGAGTGTTTTTCAGGGATGAGAACTCTGGTCTGAATTTGCCTTCAGAAATGGAGTTATAACCCAGGATCAGTGTCTTCCTATAAGCAAGAGTTCATTTCGGGTAAACCCAGTGAATTTTGGGGTCAAATGATTTTTCGCAGTTCACGAACCCAAGATGATTCTCACTATTAACTAAAGAGCATTTATGTAAGAGGAGCCGTGGTTTTTATCAGTTTCATAAGCAGAGTTGAACTACATATGGTCCTTATGAGTAGGAAACACAGTTCATTTTTCCAGGGCATGATCATGGTTCTTGCTGTATTTTAGACTCTGGAAAGAAGAGCTTGCTTCTTGCCTTATAACAGAGGGTGTTTTTAGATGAGAACTCTGGTCTGAATTTCCCTTAAGAAACGGAGTTAATCCCCAGGATCTGTGTCTTCCTACAAGCAAGAGTTCATTTCTAGTTAACCCAGTGAATTTTGGGCTCAAATGATTTTTCGCACTTCACGAACCCAACGCGATTCTCACTATTAACTGAAGAACATTTATGTAAGAGGAGCTGAGGTCTGTATCATTTCATAAGCAGAGTTGAACTACATATGGTCCGTATGAGTAGGAAACACAGTTCTTTTTTTCTGGGCATGCTCACGGTTCTTACTGTATTGGAGACGCTGGAAAGTAGAGGATGATTCTTGCCTTAAAACAGAGTGTTTTTCAGGGATGAGAACTCTGGTCTGAATTTGCCTTCAGAAATGGAGTTATAACCCATGATCAGTGTCTTCCTACAAGCGAGAGTTCATTTCGGGTAAACCCAGTGAATTTTGTGCTCAAATGATTTTTCGCAGTTCAGGAACCCAATGCTATTCTGACTATTAACTAAAGAGCATTTATGTAAGAGGAGCTGCGGTCTGTATCATTTCATAAGCAGAGTTGAACTACATATGGTCAGTATGAGTAGGAAACACAGTTCTTTTTTTCTGGGCATGCTCATGTTTGTTACTGTATTGTAGACGCTGGAAAGAAGAGGATGATTCTTGCCTTAAAACAGAGTGTTTTTCAGGGATGAGAACTCTGGTCTGAATTTACCTTCAGAAATGGAGTTATACCCCAGGATCACTGTGTTCCTACAAGCGAGAGTTCATTTCGGGTAAACCCAGTGAATTTTGGGGTCAAATGATTTTTCGCAGTTCACGAACCCAAGATGATTCTCACTATTAACCTAAGAGCATTTATGTAAGAGGAGCCATGGTTTTTATCAGTTCCATAAGCAGAGTTGAACTACATATGGTCCTTATGAGTAGGAAACACAGTTCTTTTTTTCAGGTCATGCTCATGGTTCTTGCTGTATTTTAGACTCTGGAAAGAAGAGCTTGCTTCTTGCCTTATAACAGAGTGTGTTTTTAGATGAGAACTCTGGTCTGAATTTCACTTCAGAAATGGATTTAAATCCCAGGATCTGTGTCTTCCTACAAGCGAGAGTTCATTTCGGGTAAACCCAGCTAATTTTGGGCTCAAATGATTTTTTGCAGTTCACGAACCCAACGCGATTCTCACTATTAACTGAAGAGCATTTATGTAAGAGGAGCTGCGGTCTGTATCATTTCATAAGCAGAGTTGAACTACATATGGTCCTTAGGAGTAGGAAACACAGTTCTTTTTTTCTGGGCATGCTCACGGTTCTTACTGTATTGGAGACACTGGAAAGTAGAGGATGATTCTTGCCTTAAAACAGAGTGTTTTTCAGGGATGAGAACTCTGGTCTGAATTTGCCTTCAGAAATGGAGTTATAACCCAGGATCAGTGTCTTCCTATAAGCAAGAGTTCATTTCGGGTAAACCCAGTGAATTTTGGGGTCAAATGATTTTTCGCAGTTCACGAACCCAAGATGATTCTCACTATTAACTAAAGAGCATTTATGTAAGAGGAGCCGTGGTTTTTATCAGTTTCATAAGCAGAGTTGAACTACATATGGTCCTTATGAGTAGGAAACACAGTTCATTTTTCCAGGGCATGATCATGGTTCTTGCTGTATTTTAGACTCTGGAAAGAAGAGCTTGCTTCTTGCCTTATAACAGAGGGTGTTTTTAGATGAGAACTCTGGTCTGAATTTCCCTTAAGAAACGGAGTTAATCCCCAGGATCTGTGTCTTCCTACAAGCAAGAGTTCATTTCTAGTTAACCCAGTGAATTTTGGGCTCAAATGATTTTTCGCACTTCACGAACCCAACGCGATTCTCACTATTAACTGAAGAACATTTATGTAAGAGGAGCTGAGGTCTGTATCATTTCATAAGCAGAGTTGAACTACATATGGTCCGTATGAGTAGGAAACACAGTTCTTTTTTTCTGGGCATGCTCACGGTTCTTACTGTATTGGAGACGCTGGAAAGTAGAGGATGATTCTTGCCTTAAAACAGAGTGTTTTTCAGGGATGAGAACTCTGGTCTGAATTTGCCTTCAGAAATGGAGTTATAACCCATGATCAGTGTCTTCCTACAAGCGAGAGTTCATTTCGGGTAAACCCAGTGAATTTTGTGCTCAAATGATTTTTCGCAGTTCAGGAACCCAATGCTATTCTGACTATTAACTAAAGAGCATTTATGTAAGAGGAGCTGCGGTCTGTATCATTTCATAAGCAGAGTTGAACTACATATGGTCAGTATGAGTAGGAAACACAGTTCTTTTTTTCTGGGCATGCTCATGTTTGTTACTGTATTGTAGACGCTGGAAAGAAGAGGATGATTCTTGCCTTAAAACAGAGTGTTTTTCAGGGATGAGAACTCTGGTCTGAATTTACCTTCAGAAATGGAGTTATACCCCAGGATCAGTGTGTTCCTACAAGCGAGAGTTCATTTCGGGTAAACCCAGTGAATTTTGGGGTCAAATGATTTTTCGCAGTTCACGAACCCAAGATGATTCTCACTATTAACCTAAGAGCATTTATGTAAGAGGAGCCATGGTTTTTATCAGTTCCATAAGCAGAGTTGAACTACATATGGTCCTTATGAGTAGGAAACACAGTTCTTTTTTTCAGGTCATGCTCATGGTTCTTGCTGTATTTTAGACTCTGGAAAGAAGAGCTTGCTTCTTGCCTTATAACAGAGTGTGTTTTTAGATGAGAACTCTGGTCTGAATTTCACTTCAGAAATGGATTTAAATCCCAGGATCTGTGTCTTCCTACAAGCGAGAGTTCATTTCGGGTAAACCCAGCTAATTTTGGGCTCAAATGATTTTTTGCAGTTCACGAACCCAACGCGATTCTCACTATTAACTGAAGAGCATTTATGTAAGAGGAGCTGCGGTCTGTATCATTTCATAAGCAGAGTTGAACTACATATGGTCCTTAGGAGTAGGAAACACAGTTCTTTTTTTCTGGGCATGCTCACGGTTCTTACTGTATTGGAGACACTGGAAAGTAGAGGATGATTCTTGCCTTAAAACAGAGTGTTTTTCAGGGATGAGAACTCTGGTCTGAATTTGCCTTCAGAAATGGAGTTATAACCCAGGATCAGTGTCTTCCTATAAGCAAGAGTTCATTTCGGGTAAACCCAGTGAATTTTGGGGTCAAATGATTTTTCGCAGTTCACGAACCCAAGATGATTCTCACTATTAACTAAAGAGCATTTATGTAAGAGGAGCCGTGGTTTTTATCAGTTTCATAAGCAGAGTTGAACTACATATGGTCCTTATGAGTAGGAAACACAGTTCATTTTTCCAGGGCATGATCATGGTTCTTGCTGTATTTTAGACTCTGGAAAGAAGAGCTTGCTTCTTGCCTTATAACAGAGGGTGTTTTTAGATGAGAACTCTGGTCTGAATTTCCCTTAAGAAACGGAGTTAATCCCCAGGATCTGTGTCTTCCTACAAGCAAGAGTTCATTTCTAGTTAACCCAGTGAATTTTGGGCTCAAATGATTTTTCGCACTTCACGAACCCAACGCGATTCTCACTATTAACTGAAGAACATTTATGTAAGAGGAGCTGAGGTCTGTATCATTTCATAAGCAGAGTTGAACTACATATGGTCCGTATGAGTAGGAAACACAGTTCTTTTTTTCTGGGCATGCTCACGGTTCTTACTGTATTGGAGACACTGGAAAGTAGAAGATGATTCTTGCCTTAAAACAGAGTGTTTTTCAGGGATGAGAACTCTGGTCTGAATTTGCCTTCAGAAATGGAGTTATACCCCAGGATCAGTGTCTTCCTACAAGAGAGAGTTCATTTCGGGTAAACCCAGTGAATTTTGGGGTCAAATGATTTTTCGCAGTTCACGAACCCAAGATGATTCTCACTATTAACCAAAGAGCATTTATGTAAGAGGAGCCATGGTTTTTATCAGTTCCATAAGCAGAGTTGAACTACATATGGTCCTTATGAGTAGGAAACACAGTTCATTTTTCCAGGGCATGATCATGGTTCTTGCTGTATTTTAGACTCTGGAAAGAAGAGCTTGCTTCTTGCCTTATAACAGAGGGTGTTTTTAGATGAGAACTCTGGTCTGAATTTCCCTTAAGAAACGGAGTTAATCCCCAGGATCTGTGTCTCCTTACAAGCGAGAGTTCATTTCGGGTAAACCCAGCTAATTTTGGGCTCAAATGATTTTTCGCAGTTCACGAACCCAACGCGATTCTCACTATTAACTGAAGAGCATTTATGTAAGAGGAGCTGCGGTCTGTATCATTTCATAAGCAGTGTTGAACTACATATGGTCCTTAGGAGTAGGAAACACAGTTCTTTTTTTCTGTGCATGCTCACGGTTCTTACCGTATTGGAGACACTGGAAAGTAGAGGATGATTCTTGCCTTAAAACAGAGTGTTTTTCAGGGATGAGAACTCTGGTCTGAATTTGCCTTCAGAAATGGAGTTATAACCCAGGATCAGTGTCTTCCTATAAGCAAGAGTTCATTTCGGGTAAACCCAGTGAATTTTGGGGTCAAATGATTTTTCGCAGTTCACGAACCCAAGATGATTCTCACTATTAACTAAAGAGCATTTATGTAAGAGGAGCCGTGGTTTTTATCAGTTTCATAAGCAGAGTTGAACTACATATGGTCCTTATGAGTAGGAAACACAGTTCATTGTTCCAGGGCATGATCATGGTTCTTGCTGTATTTTAGACTCTGGAAAGAAGAGCTTGCTTCTTGCCTTATAACAGATGGTGTTTTTAGATGAGAACTCTGGTCTGAATTTCCCTTCAGAAACGGAGTTAATCCCCAGGATCTGTGTCTTCCTACAAGCGAGATTTCATTTCGGGTAAACCCAGCTAATTTTGGGCTCAAATGATTTTTCGCAGTTCACGAACCCAACGCGATTCTCACTATTAACTGAAGAGCATTTATGTAAGAGGAGCTGCGGTCTGTATCATTTCATAAGCAGAGTTGAACTACATATGGTCCTTAGGAGTAGGAAACACAGTTCTTTTTTTCTGGGCATGCTCACGGTTCTTACTGTATTGGAGACACTGGAAAGTAGAGGATGATTCTTGCCTTAAAACAGAGTGTTTTTCAGGGATGAGAACTCTGGTCTGAATTTGCCTTCAGAAATGGAGTTATAACCCAGGATCAGTGTCTTCCTATAAGCAAGAGTTCATTTCGGGTAAACCCATTGAATTTTGGGGTCAAATGATTTTTCGCAGTTCACGAACCCAAGATGATTCTCACTATTAACTAAAGAGCATTTATGTAAGAGGAGCCGTGGTCTTTATCAGTTTCATAAGCAGAGTTGAACTACATATGGTCCTTATGAGTAGGAAACACAGTTCATTTTTCCAGGGCATGATCATGGTTCTTGCTGTATTTTAGACTCTGGAAAGAAGAGCTTGCTTCTTGCCTTATAACAGAGGGTGTTTTTAGATGAGAACTCTGGTCTGAATTTCCCTTAAGAAACGGAGTTAATCCCCAGGATCTGTGTCTTCCTACAAGCAAGAGTTCATTTCTAGTTAACCCAGTGAATTTTGGGCTCAAATGATTTTTCGCACTTCACGAACCCAACGCGATTCTCACTATTAACTGAAGAACATTTATGTAAGAGGAGCTGAGGTCTGTATCATTTCATAAGCAGAGTTGAACTACATATGGTCCGTATGAGTAGGAAACACAGTTCTTTTTTTCTGGGCATGCTCACGGTTCTTACTGTATTGGAGACGCTGGAAAGTAGAGGATGATTCTTGCCTTAAAACAGAGTGTTTTTCAGGGATGAGAACTCTGGTCTGAATTTGCCTTCAGAAATGGAGTTATAACCCAGGATCAGTGTCTTCCTACAAGCGAGAGTTCATTTCGGGTAAACCCTGTGAATTTTGTGCTCAAATGATTTTTCGCAGTTCAGGAACCCAATGCTATATTGACTATTAACTAAAGAGCATTTATGTAAGAGGAGCTGCGGTCTGTATCATTTCATAAGCAGAGTTGAACTACATATGGTCCGTATGAGTAGGAAACACAGTTCTTTTTTTCTGGGCATGCTCATGTTTGTTACTGTATTGTAGACGCTGGAAAGAAGAGGATGATTCTTGCCTTAAAAGAGAGTGTTTTTCAGGGATGAGAACTCTGGTCTGAATTTACCTTCAGAAATGGAGTTATACCCCAGGATCAGTGTCTTCCTACAAGCGAGAGATCATTTCGGGTAAACCCAGTGAATTTTGGGGTCAAATGATTTTTCGCAGTTCACGAACCCAAGATGATTCTCACTATTAACCAAAGAGCATTTATGTAAGAGGAGCCATGGTTTTTATCAGTTCCATAAGCAGAGTTGAACTACATATGGTCCTTATGAGTAGGAAACACAGTTCTTTTTTTCAGGTCATGCTCATGGTTCTTGCTGTATTTTAGACTCTGGAAAGAAGAGCTTGCTTCTTGCCTTATAACAGAGTGTGTTTTTAGATGAGAACTCTGGTCTGAATTTCACTTCAGAAATGGATTTAAATCCCAGGATCTGTGTCTTCCTACAAGCGAGAGTTCATTTCGGGTAAACCCAGCTAATTTTGGGCTCAAATGATTTTTTGCAGTTCACGAACCCAACGCGATTCTCACTATTAACTGAAGAGCATTTATGTAAGAGGAGCTGCGGTCTGTATCATTTCATAAGCAGAGTTGAACTACATATGGTCCTTAGGAGTAGGAAACACAGTTCTTTTTTTCTGGGCATGCTCACGGTTCTTACTGTATTGGAGACACTGGAAAGTAGAGGATGATTCTTGCCTTAAAACAGAGTGTTTTTCAGGGATGAGAACTCTGGTCTGAATTTGCCTTCAGAAATGGAGTTATAACCCAGGATCAGTGTCTTCCTATAAGCAAGAGTTCATTTCGGGTAAACCCAGTGAATTTTGGGGTCAAATGATTTTTCGCAGTTCACGAACCCAAGATGATTCTCACTATTAACTAAAGAGCATTTATGTAAGAGGAGCCGTGGTTTTTATCAGTTTCATAAGCAGAGTTGAACTACATATGGTCCTTATGAGTAGGAAACACAGTTCATTTTTCCAGGGCATGATCATGGTTCTTGCTGTATTTTAGACTCTGGAAAGAAGAGCTTGCTTCTTGCCTTATAACAGAGGGTGTTTTTAGATGAGAACTCTGGTCTGAATTTCCCTTAAGAAACGGAGTTAATCCCCAGGATCTGTGTCTTCCTACAAGCGAGAGTTCATTTCGGGTAAACCCAGTGAATTTTGTGCTCAAATGATTTTTCGCAGTTCAGGAACCCAATGCTATTCTGACTATTAACTAAAGAGCATTTTTGTAAGAGGAGCTGCGGTCTGTATCATTTCATAAGCAGTGTTGAACTACATATGGTCCTTAGGAGTAGGAAACACAGTTCTTTTTTTCTGTGCATGCTCACGGTTCTTACCGTATTGGAGACACTGGAAAGTAGAGGATGATTCTTGCCTTAAAACAGAGTGTTTTTCAGGGATGAGAACTCTGGTCTGAATTTGCCTTCAGAAATGGAGTTATAACCCAGGATCAGTGTCTTCCTATAAGCAAGAGTTCATTTCGGGTAAACCCAGTGAATTTTGGGGTCAAATGATTTTTCGCAGTTCACGAACCCAAGATGATTCTCACTATTAACTAAAGAGCATTTATGTAAGAGGAGCCGTGGTTTTTATCAGTTTCATAAGCAGAGTTGAACTACATATGGTCCTTATGAGTAGGAAACACAGTTCATTGTTCCAGGGCATGATCATGGTTCTTGCTGTATTTTAGACTCTGGAAAGAAGAGCTTGCTTCTTGCCTTATAACAGATGGTGTTTTTAGATGAGAACTCTGGTCTGAATTTCCCTTCAGAAACGGAGTTAATCCCCAGGATCTGTGTCTTCCTACAAGCGAGATTTCATTTCGGGTAAACCCAGCT
This sequence comes from Onychomys leucogaster, assembly GCA_949786385.1. Lineage (NCBI taxonomy): Eukaryota > Metazoa > Chordata > Mammalia > Rodentia > Cricetidae > Onychomys > Onychomys leucogaster. The sequence goes on along the minus strand of CATKUP010000106.1, from coordinate 1,312,758 downwards.
AATTTTGGGCTCAAATGATTTTTCGCAGTTCACGAACCCAACGCGATTCTCACTATTAACTGAAGAGCATTTATGTAAGAGGAGCTGCGGTCTGTATCATTTCATAAGCAGAGTTGAACTACATATGGTCCTTAGGAGTAGGAAACACAGTTCTTTTTTTCTGGGCATGCTCACGGTTCTTACTGTATTGGAGACACTGGAAAGTAGAGGATGATTCTTGCCTTAAAACAGAGTGTTTTTCAGGGATGAGAACTCTGGTCTGAATTTGCCTTCAGAAATGGAGTTATAACCCAGGATCAGTGTCTTCCTATAAGCAAGAGTTCATTTCGGGTAAACCCATTGAATTTTGGGGTCAAATGATTTTTCGCAGTTCACGAACCCAAGATGATTCTCACTATTAACTAAAGAGCATTTATGTAAGAGGAGCCGTGGTCTTTATCAGTTTCATAAGCAGAGTTGAACTACATATGGTCCTTATGAGTAGGAAACACAGTTCATTTTTCCAGGGCATGATCATGGTTCTTGCTGTATTTTAGACTCTGGAAAGAAGAGCTTGCTTCTTGCCTTATAACAGAGGGTGTTTTTAGATGAGAACTCTGGTCTGAATTTCCCTTAAGAAACGGAGTTAATCCCCAGGATCTGTGTCTTCCTACAAGCAAGAGTTCATTTCTAGTTAACCCAGTGAATTTTGGGCTCAAATGATTTTTCGCACTTCACGAACCCAACGCGATTCTCACTATTAACTGAAGAACATTTATGTAAGAGGAGCTGAGGTCTGTATCATTTCATAAGCAGAGTTGAACTACATATGGTCCGTATGAGTAGGAAACACAGTTCTTTTTTTCTGGGCATGCTCACGGTTCTTACTGTATTGGAGACGCTGGAAAGTAGAGGATGATTCTTGCCTTAAAACAGAGTGTTTTTCAGGGATGAGAACTCTGGTCTGAATTTGCCTTCAGAAATGGAGTTATAACCCAGGATCAGTGTCTTCCTACAAGCGAGAGTTCATTTCGGGTAAACCCTGTGAATTTTGTGCTCAAATGATTTTTCGCAGTTCAGGAACCCAATGCTATATTGACTATTAACTAAAGAGCATTTATGTAAGAGGAGCTGCGGTCTGTATCATTTCATAAGCAGAGTTGAACTACATATGGTCCGTATGAGTAGGAAACACAGTTCTTTTTTTCTGGGCATGCTCATGTTTGTTACTGTATTGTAGACGCTGGAAAGAAGAGGATGATTCTTGCCTTAAAAGAGAGTGTTTTTCAGGGATGAGAACTCTGGTCTGAATTTACCTTCAGAAATGGAGTTATACCCCAGGATCAGAGTCTTCCTACAAGCGAGAGATCATTTCGGGTAAACCCAGTGAATTTTGGGGTCAAATGATTTTTCGCAGTTCACGAACCCAAGATGATTCTCACTATTAACCAAAGAGCATTTATGTAAGAGGAGCCATGGTTTTTATCAGTTCCATAAGCAGAGTTGAACTACATATGGTCCTTATGAGTAGGAAACACAGTTCTTTTTTTCAGGTCATGCTCATGGTTCTTGCTGTATTTTAGACTCTGGAAAGAAGAGCTTGCTTCTTGCCTTATAACAGAGTGTGTTTTTAGATGAGAACTCTGGTCTGAATTTCACTTCAGAAATGGATTTAAATCCCAGGATCTGTGTCTTCCTACAAGCGAGAGTTCATTTCGGGTAAACCCAGCTAATTTTGGGCTCAAATGATTTTTTGCAGTTCACGAACCCAACGCGATTCTCACTATTAACTGAAGAGCATTTATGTAAGAGGAGCTGCGGTCTGTATCATTTCATAAGCAGAGTTGAACTACATATGGTCCTTAGGAGTAGGAAACACAGTTCTTTTTTTCTGGGCATGCTCACGGTTCTTACTGTATTGGAGACACTGGAAAGTAGAGGATGATTCTTGCCTTAAAACAGAGTGTTTTTCAGGGATGAGAACTCTGGTCTGAATTTGCCTTCAGAAATGGAGTTATAACCCAGGATCAGTGTCTTCCTATAAGCAAGAGTTCATTTCGGGTAAACCCAGTGAATTTTGGGGTCAAATGATTTTTCGCAGTTCACGAACCCAAGATGATTCTCACTATTAACTAAAGAGCATTTATGTAAGAGGAGCCGTGGTTTTTATCAGTTTCATAAGCAGAGTTGAACTACATATGGTCCTTATGAGTAGGAAACACAGTTCATTTTTCCAGGGCATGATCATGGTTCTTGCTGTATTTTAGACTCTGGAAAGAAGAGCTTGCTTCTTGCCTTATAACAGAGGGTGTTTTTAGATGAGAACTCTGGTCTGAATTTCCCTTAAGAAACGGAGTTAATCCCCAGGATCTGTGTCTTCCTACAAGCGAGAGTTCATTTCGGGTAAACCCAGTGAATTTTGTGCTCAAATGATTTTTCGCAGTTCAGGAACCCAATGCTATTCTGACTATTAACTAAAGAGCATTTTTGTAAGAGGAGCTGCGGTCTGTATCATTTCATAAGCAGAGTTGAACTACATATGATCCGTATGAGTAGGAAACACAGTTCTTTTTTTCTGGGCATGCTCATGTTTGTTACTGTATTGTAGACGCTGGAAAGAAGAGGATGATTCTTGCCTTAAAACAGAGTGTTTTTCAGGGATGAGAACTCTGGTCTGAATTTACCTTCAGAAATGGAGTTATACCCCAGGATCAGTGTCTTCCTAAAAGCGAGAGTTCATTTCGGGTAAACCCAGTGAATTTTGGGGTCAAATGATTTTTCGCAGTTCACGAACCCAAGATGATTCTCACTATTAACCAAAGAGCATTTATGTAAGAGGAGCCATGGTTTTTATCAGTTCCATAAGCAGAGTTGAACTACATATGGTCCTTATGAGTAGGAAACACAGTTCTTTTTTTCAGGTCATGCTCATGGTTCTTGCTGTATTTTAGACTCTGGAAAGAAGAGCTTGCTTCTTGCCTTATAACAGAGGGTGTTTTTAGATGAGAACTCTGGTCTGAATTTCCCTTAAGAAACGGAGTTAATCCCCAGGATCTGTGTCTTCCTACAAGCAAGAGTTCATTTCTAGTTAACCCAGTGAATTTTGGGCTCAAATGATTTTTCGCAGTTCACGAACCCAACGCGATTCTCACTATTAACTGAAGAGCATTTATGTAAGAGGAGCTGCGGTCTGTATCATTTCTTAAGCAGAGTTGAACTACATATGGTCCCTATGAGTAGGAAACACAGTTCTTTTTTTCTGGGCATGCTCACGGTTCTTACTGTATTGGAGACACTGGAAAGAAGAGGATGATTCTTGCCTTAAAACAGAGTGTTTTTCAGGGTTGAGAATTCTGGTCTGAATTTGTCTTCATAAACGGAGTTAAACCCCAGGATCTGTGTCTTCCTACAAGCGAGAGTTCATTTCGGGTAAACCCAGTGAATTTTGTGCTCAAATGATTTTTCGCAGTTCAGGAACCCAATGCTATTCTGACTATTAACTAAAGAGCATTTATGTAAGAGGAGCTGCGGTCTGTATCATTTCATAAGCAGAGTTGAACTACATATGGTCCTTATGAGTAGGAAACACAGTTCTTTTTTTCTGGGCATGCTCATGTTTGTTACTGTATTGTAGACGCTGGAAAGAAGAGGATGATTCTTGCCTTAAAACAGAGTGTTTTTCAGGGATGAGAACTCTGGTCTGAATTTGCATTCAGAAATGGAGTTATACCCCAGGATCAGTGTCTTCCTACAAGCGAGAGTTCATTTCGGGTAAACCCAGTGTATTTTGGTGTCAAATGATTTTTCGCAGTTCACGAACCCAAGATGATTCTCACTATTAACTAAAGAGCATTTATGTAAGAGGAGCCGTGGTTTTTATCAGTTTCATAAGCAGAGTTGAACTACATATGGTCCTTATGAGTAGGAAACACAGTTCTTTTTTTCAGGTCATGCTCATGGTTCTTGCTGTATTTTAGACTCTGGAAAGAAGAGCTTGCTTCTTGCCTTATAACAGAGTGTGTTTTTAGATGAGAACTCTGGTCTGAATTTCACTTCAGAAATGGATTTAAATCCCAGGATCTGTGTCTTCCTACAAGCGAGAGTTCATTTCGGGTAAACCCAGCTAATTTTGGGCTCAAATGATTTTTCGCAGTTCACGAACCCAACGCGATTCTCACTATTAACTGAAGAGCATTTATGTAAGAGGAGTTGCGGTCTGTATCATTTCATAAGCAGAGTTGAGCTACATATGGTCCTTAGGAGTAGGAAACACAGTTCTTTTTTTCTGGGCATGCTCACGGTTCTTACTGTATTGGAGACACTGGAAAGTAGAGGATGATTCTTGCCTAAAAACAGAGTGTTTTTCAGGGATGAGAACTCTGGTCTGAATTTGCCTTCAGAAATGGAGTTATAACCCAGGATCAGTGTCTTCCTACAAGCAAGAGTTCATTTCGGGTAAACCCAGTGAATTTTGGGGTCAAATGTTTTTTCGCAGTTCACGAACCCAAGATGATTCTCACTATTAACTAAAGAGCATTTATGTAAGAGGAGCCGTGGTTTTTATCAGTTTCATAAGCAGAGTTGAACTACATATGGTCCTTATGAGTAGGAAACACAGTTCATTTTTCCAGGGCATGATCATGGTTCTTGCTGTATTTTAGACTCTGGAAAGAAGAGCTTGCTTCTTGCCTTATAACAGAGTGTGTTTTTAGATGAGAACTCTGGTCTGAATTTCACTTCAGAAATGGATTTAAATCCCAGGATCTGTGTCTTCCTACAAGCGAGAGTTCATTTCGGGTAAATCCAGCTAATTTTGGGCTCAAATGATTTTTCGCAGTTCACGAACCCAACGCGATTCTCACTATTAACTGAAGAGCATTTATGTAAGAGGAGCTGCGGTCTGTATCATTTCATAAGCAGAGTTGAACTACATATGGTCCTTAGGAGTAGGAAACACAGTTCTTTTTTTCTGGGCATGCTCACGGTTCTTACTGTATTGGAGACACTGGAAAGTAGAGGATGATTCTTGCCTTAAAACAGAGTGTTTTTCAGGGATGAGAACTCTGGTCTGAATTTGCCTTCAGAAATGGAGTTATAACCCAGGATCAGTGTCTTCCTACAAGCAAGAGTTCATTTCGGGTATACCCAGTGAATTTTGGGGTCAAATGATTTTTCGCAGTTCACGAACCCAAGATGATTCTCACTATTAACTAAAGAGCATTTATGTAAGAGGAGCCGTGGTTTTTATCAGTTTCATAAGCAGAGTTGAACTACATATGGTCCTTATGAGTAGGAAACACAGTTCATTTTTCCAGGGCATGATCATGGTTCTTGCTGTATTTTATACTCTGGAAAGAAGAGCTTGCTTCTTGCCTTATAACAGAGGGTGTTTTTAGATGAGAACTCTGGTCTGAATTTCCCTTAAGAAACGGAGTTAATCCCCAGGATCTGTGTCTTCCTACAAGCAAGAGTTCATTTCTAGTTAACCCAGTGAATTTTGGGCTCAAATGATTTTTCGCAGTTCACGAACCCAACGCGATTCTCACTATTAACTGAAGAGCATTTATGTAAGAGGAGCTCTGGTCTGTATCATTTCATAAGCAGAGTTGAACTACATATGGTCCTTAGGAGTAGGAAACACAGTTCTTTTTTTCTGGGCATGCTCACGGTTCTTACTCTATTGGAGACACTGGAAAGTAGAGGATGATTCTTGCCTTAAAACAGAGTGTTTTTCAGGGATGAGAACTCTGGTCTGAATTTGCCTTCAGAAATGGAGTTATAACCCAGGATCAGTGTCTTCCTACAAGCAAGAGTTCATTTCGGGTAAACCCAGTGAATTTTGGGGTCAAATGATTTTTCGCAGTTCACGAACCCAAGATGATTCTCACTATTAACTAAAGAGCATTTATGTAAGAGGAGCCGTGGTTTTTATCAGTTTCATCAGCAGAGTTGAACTACATATGGTCCTTATGAGTAGGAAACACAGTTCATTTTTCCAGGGCATGATCATGGTTCTTGCTGTATTTTAGACTCTGGAAAGAAGAGCTTGCTTCTTGCCTTATAACAGAGGGTGTTTTTAGATGAGAACTCTGGTCTGAATTTCCCTTAAGAAACGGAGTTAATCCCCAGGATCTGTGTCTTCCTACAAGCAAGAGTTCATTTCTAGTTAACCCAGTGAATTTTGGGCTCAAATGATTTTTCGCAGTTCACGAACCCAACGCGATTCTCACTATTAAACTGAAGAGCATTTATGTAAGAGGAGCTGCGGTCTGTATCATTTCATAAGCAGAGTTGAACTACATATGGTCCGTATGAGTAGGAAACACAGTTCTTTTTTTCTGGGCATGCTCACGGTTCTTACTGTATCGGAGACGCTGGAAAGAAGAGGATGATTCTTGCCTTAAAACAGAGTGTTTTTCAGGGTTGAGAATTCTGGTCTGAATTTGTCTTCATAAATGGAGTTAAACCCCAGCATCTGTGTCTTCCTACAAGCGAGAGTTCATTTCGGGTAAACCCAGTGAATTTTGTGCTCAAATGATTTTTTGCAGTTCAGGAACCCAATGCTATTCTGACTATTAACTAAAGAGCATTTATGTAAGAGGAGCTGCGGTCTGTATCATTTCATAAGCAGAGTTGAACTACATATGGTCCTTATGAGTAGGAAACACAGTTCTTTTTTTCTGGGCATGCTCATGTTTGTTACTGTATTGTAGACGCTGGAAAGAAGAGGATGATTCTTGCCTTAAAACAGAGTGTTTTTCAGGGATGAGAACTCTGGTCTGAATTTGCATTCAGAAATGGAGTTATACCCCAGGATCAGTGTCTTCCTACAAGCTAGAGTTCATTTCTGGTAAACCCAGTGAATTTTGGGGTCAAATGATTTTTCGCAGTTCAGGAACTCTACGCTATTCTCACTATTAACTAAAGAGCATTTATGTAAGAGGAGCCGTGGTTTTTATCAGTTTCATAAGCATAGTTGAACTACATATGGTCCTTATGAGTAGGAAACACAGTTCATTTTTCCAGGGCATGATCATGGTTCTTGCTGTATTGTATACTCTGGAAAGAAGAGCTTGCTTCTTGCCTTATAACAGAGGGTGTTTTTAGATGAGAACTCTGGTCTGAATTTCCCTTAAGAAACGGAGTTAATCCCCAGGATCTGTGTCTTCCTACAAGCAAGAGTTCATTTCTAGTTAACCCAGTGAATTTTGGGCTCAAATGATTTTTCGCAGTTCACGAACCCAATGCGATTCTCACTATTAACTGAAGAGCATTTATGTAAGAGGAGCTGCGGTCTGTATCATTTCATAAGCAGAGTTGAACTACATATGGTCCTTAGGAGTAGGAAACACAGTTCTTTTTTTCTGGGCATGCTCACGGTTCTTACTCTATTGGAGACACTGGAAAGTAGAGGATGATCCTTGCCTTAAAACAGAGTGTTTTTCAGGGATGAGAACTCTGGTCTGAATTTGCCTTCAGAAATGGAGTTATAACCCAGGATCTGTGTCTTCCTACAAGCGAGAGTTCATTTCGGGTAAACAGAGTGAATTTTGTGCTCAAATGATTTTTCGCAGTTCAGGAACCCAATGCTATTCTGACTATTAAATAAAGAGCATTTATGTAAGAGGAGTTGCGGTCTGTATCATTTCATAAGCAGAGTTGAACTACATATGGTCCGTATGAGTAGGAAACACAGTTCTTTTTTTCTGGGCATGCTCATGTTTGTTACTGTATTGTAGACGCTGGAAAGAAGAGGATGATTCTTGCCTTAAAACAGAGTGTTTTTCAGGGATGAGAACTCTGGTCTGAATTTGCATTCAGAAATGGAATTATACCCCAGGATCAGTGTCTTCCTACAAGCTAGAGTTCATTTCTGGTAAACCCTGTGAATTTTGGGGTCAAATGATTTTTCGCAGTTCAGGAACTCTACGCTATTCTCACTATTAACTAAAGAGCATTTATGTAAGAGGAGCCGTGGTTTTTATCAGTTTCATAAGCAGAGTTGAACTACATATGGTCCTTATGTGTAGGAAACACAGTTCATTTTTCCAGGGCATGATCATGGTTCTTGCTGTGTTTTATACTCTGGAAAGAAGAGCTTGCTTCTTGCCTTATAACAGAGGGTGTTTTTAGATGAGAACTCTGGTCTGAATTTCCCTTTAAAAACGGAGTTAATCCCCAGGATCTGTGTCTTCCTACAAGCAAGAGTTCATTTCTAGTTAACCCAATGAATTTTGGGCTCAAATGATTTTTCGCAGTTCACGAACCCAACGCGATTCTCACTATTAACTGAAGAGCATTTATGTAAGAGGAGCTCTGGTCTGTATCATTTCATAAGCAGAGTTGAACTACATATGGTCCTTAGGAGTAGGAAACACAGTTCTTTTTTTCTGGGCATGCTCACGGTTCTTACTGTATTGGAGACACTGGAAAGTAGAGGATGATTCTTGCCTTAAAACAGAGTGTTTTTCAGGGATGAGAACTCTGGTCTGAATTTGCCTTCAGAAATGGAGTTATAACCCAGGATCAGTGTCTTCATACAAGCAAGAGTTCATTTCGGGTAAACCCAGTGAATTTTGGGGTCAAATGATTTTTCGCAGTTCACGAACCCAAGATGATTCTCACTATTAACTAAAGAGCATTTACGTAAGAGGAGCCGTGGTTTTTATCAGTTTCATCAGCAGAGTTGAACTACATATGGTCCTTATGAGTAGGAAACACAGTTCATTTTTACAGGGCATGATCATGGTTCTTGCTGTATTTTAGACTCTGGAAAGAAGAGCTTGCTTCTTGCCTTATAACAGAGGGTGTTTTTAGATGAGAACTCTGTTCTGAATTTCCCTTAAGAAACGGAGTTAATCCCCAGGATCTGTGTCTTCCTACAAGCAAGAGTTCATTTCTAGTTAACCCAGTGAATTTTGGGCTCAAATGATTTTTCGCAGTTCACGAACCCAACGCGATTCTCACTATTAAACTGAAGAGCATTTATGTAAGAGGAGCTGCGGTCTGTATCGTTTCATAAGCAGAGTTGAACTACATATGGTCCTTAGGAGTAGGAAACACAGTTCTTTTTTTCTGGGCATGCTCACGGTTCTTACTGTATTGGAGACACTGGAAAGTAGAGGATGATTCTTGCCTTAAAACAGAGTGTTTTTCAGGGATGAGAACTCTGGTCTGAATTTGCCTTCAGAAATGGAGTTATAACCCAGGATCTGTGTCTTCCTACAAGCGAGAGTTCATTTCGGGTAAACCCAGTGAATTTTGTGCTCAAATGATTTTTCGCAGTTCAGGAACCCAATGCTATTCTGACTATTAAATAAAGAGCATTTATGTAAGAGGAGCTGCGGTCTGTATCATTTCATAAGCAGAGTTGAACTACATATGGTCCGTATGAGTAGGAAACACAGTTCTTTTTTTCTGGGCATGCTCATGTTTGTTACTGTATTGTAGACGCTGGAAAGAAGAGGATGATTCTTGCCTTAAAACAGAGTGTTTTTCAGGGATGAGAACTCTGGTCTGAATTTGCATTCAGAAATGGAATTATACCCCAGGATCAGTGTCTTCCTACAAGCTAGAGTTCATTTCTGGTAAACCCAGTGAATTTTGGGGTCAAATGATTTTTCGCAGTTCAGGAACTCTACGCTATTCTCACTATTAACTAAAGAGCATTTATGTAAGAGGAGCCGTGGTTTTTATCAGTTTCATAAGCAGAGTTGAACTACATATGGTCCTTATGTGTAGGAAACACAGTTCATTTTTCCAGGGCATGATCATGGTTCTTGCTGTGTTTTATACTCTGGAAAGAAGAGCTTGCTTCTTGCCTTATAACAGAGGGTGTTTTTAGATGAGAACTCTGGTCTGAATTTCCCTTTAAAAACGGAGTTAATCCCCAGGATCTGTGTCTTCCTACAAGCAAGAGTTCATTTCTAGTTAACCCAATGAATTTTGGGCTCAAATGATTTTTCGCAGTTCACGAACCCAACGCGATTCTCACTATTAACTGAAGAGCATTTATGTAAGAGGAGCTCTGGTCTGTATCATTTCATAAGCAGAGTTGAACTACATATGTTCCTTAGGAGTAGGAAACACAGTTCTTTTTTTCTGGGCATGCTCACGGTTCTTACTCTATTGGAGACACTGGAAAGTAGAGGATGATTCTTGCCTTAAAACAGAGTGTTTTTCAGGGATGAGAACTCTGGTCTGAATTTGCCTTCAGAAATGGAGTTATAACCCAGGATCAGTGTCTTCCTACAAGCAAGAGTTCATTTCGGGTAAACCCAGTGAATTTTGGGGTCAAATGATTTTTCGCAGTTCACGAACCCAAGATGATTCTCACTATTAACTAAAGAGCATTTATTTAAGAGGAGCCGTGGTTTTTATCAGTTTCATCAGCAGAGTTGAACTACATATGGTCCTTATGAGTAGGAAACACAGTTCATTTTTCCAGGGCATGATCATGGTTCTTGCTGTATTTTAGACTCTGGAAAGAAGAGCTTGCTTCTTGCCTTATAACAGAGTGTGTTTTTAGATGAGAACTCTGGTCTGAATTTCCCTTAAGAAACGGAGTTAATCCCCAGGATCTGTGTCTTCCTACAAGCAAGAGTTCATTTCTAGTTAACCCAGTGAATTTTGGGCTCAAATGATTTTTCGCAGTTCACGAACCCAACGCGATTCTCACTATTAAACTGAAGAGCATTTATGTAAGAGGAGCTGCGGTCTGTATAATTTCATAAGCAGAGTTGAACTACATATGGTCCATATGAGTAGGAAACACAGTTCTTTTTTTCTGGGCATGCTCACGGTTCTTACTGTATTGGAGACGCTGGAAATAAGAGGATGATTCTTGCCTTAAAACAGAGTGTTTTTCAGGGTTGAGAATTCTGGTCTGAATTTGTCTTCATAAACGGAGTTAAACCCCAGGATCTGTGTCTTCCTACAAGCGAGAGTTCATTTCGGGTAAACCCAGTGAATTTTGTGCTCAAATGATTTTTCGCAGTTCAGGAACCCAATGCTATTCTGACTATTAAATAAAGAGCATTTATGTAAGAGGAGCTGCGGTCTGTATCATTTCATAAGCAGAGTTGAACTACATATGGTCCGTATGAGTAGGAAACACAGTTCTTTTTTTCTGGGCATGCTCATGTTTGTTACTGTATTGTAGACGCTGGAAAGAAGAGGATGATTCTTGCCTTAAAACAGAGTGTTTTTCAGGGATGAGAACTCTGGTCTGAATTTGCATTCAGAAATGGAGTTATACCCCAAGATCAGTGTCTTCCTACAAGCTAGAGTTCATTTCGGGTAAACCCAGTGAATTTTGGGGTCAAATGATTTTTCGCAGTTCACGAACCCAAGATGATTCTCACTATTAACTAAAGAGCATTTATGTAAGAGGAGCCGTGGTTTTTTTCAGTTTCATGAGCAGAGTTGAACTACATATGGTCCTTATGAGTAGGAAACACAGTTCTTTTTTCAGGTCATGCTCATGGTTCTTGCTGTATTTTAGACTCTGGAAAGAAGAGCTTGCTTCTTGCCTTATAACAGAGTGTGTTTTTAGATGAGAACTCTGGTCTGAATTTCACTTCAGAAATGGATTTAAATCCCAGGATCTTTGTCTTCCTACAAGCGAGAGTTCATTTCGGGTAAATCCAGCTAATTTTGGGCTCAAATGATTTTTCGCAGTTCACGAACCCAACGCGATTCTCACTATTAACTGAAGAGCATTTATGTAAGAGGAGCTGCGTTCTGTATCATTTCATAAGCAGAGTTGAACTACATATGGTCCTTAGGAGTAGGAAACACAGTTCATTTTTTCTGGGCATGCTCACGGTTCTTACTGTATTGGAGACACTGGAAAGTAGAGGATGATTCTTGCCTTAAAACAGAGTGTTTTTCAGGGATGAGAACTCTGGTCTGAATTTGCCTTCAGAAATGGAGTTATAACCCAGGATCAGTGTCTTCCTACAAGCAAGAGTTCATTTCGGGTAAACCCAGTGAATTTTGGGGTCAAATGATTTTTCGCAGTTCACGAACCCAAGATGATTCTCACTATTAACTAAAGAGCATTTATGTAAGAGGAGCCGTGGTTTTTATCAGTTTCATCAGCAGAGTTGAACTACATATGGTCCTTATGAGTAGGAAACACAGTTCATTTTTCCAGGGCATGATCATGGTTCTTGCTGTATTTTAGACTCTGGAAAGAAGAGCTTGCTTCTTGCCTTATAACAGAGGGTGTTTTTAGATGAGAACTCTGGTCTGAATTTCCCTTAAGAAACGGAGTTAATCCCCAGGATCTGTGTCTTCCTACAAGCAAGAGTTCATTTCTAGTTAACCCAGTGAATTTTGGGCTCAAATGATTTTTCGCAGTTCACGAACCCAACGCGATTCTCACTATTAACTGAAGAGCATTTATGTAAGAGGAGCTCTGGTCTGTATCATTTCATAAGCAGAGTTGAACTACATATGGTCCTTAGGAGTAGGAAACACAGTTCTTTTTTTCTGGGCATGCTCACGGTTCTTACTGTATTGGAGACACTGGAAAGTAGAGGATGATTCTTGCCTTAAAACATAGTGTTTTTCAGGGATGAGAACTCTGGTCTGAATTTGCCTTCAGAAATGGAGTTATAACCCAGGATCAGTGTCTTCCTACAAGCAAGAGTTCATTTCGGGTAAACCCAGTGAATTTTGGGGTCAAATGATTTTTCGCAGTTCACGAACCCAAGATGATTCTCACTATTAACTAAAGAGCATTTACGTAAGAGGAGCCGTGGTTTTTATCAGTTTCATCAGCAGAGTTGAACTACATATGGTCCTTATGAGTAGGAAACACAGTTCATTTTTCCAGGGCATGATCATGGTTCTTTCTGTATTTTAGACTCTGGAAAGAAGAGCTTGCTTCTTGCCTTATAACAGAGGGTGTTTTTAGATGAGAACTCTGGTCTGAATTTCCCTTAAGAAACGGAGTTAATCCCCAGGATCTGTGTCTTCCTACAAGCAAGAGTTCATTTCTAGTTAACCCAGTGAATTTTGGGCTCAAATGATTTTTCACAGTTCACGAACCCAACGCGATTCTCACTATTAAACTGAAGAGCATTCATGTAAGAGGAGCTGCGGTCTGTATAATTTCATAAGCAGAGTTGAACTACATATGGTCCGTATGAGTAGGAAACACAGTTCTTTTTTTCTGGGCATGCTCACGGTTCTTACTGTATTGGAGACGCTGGAAATAAGAGGATGATTCTTGCCTTAAAACAGAGTGTTTTTCAGGGTTGAGAATTCTGGTCTGAATTTGTCTTCATAAACGGAGTTAAACCCCAGGATCTGTGTCTTCCTACAAGCGAGAGTTCATTTCGGGTAAACCCAGTGAATTTTGTGCTCAAATGATTTTTCGCAGTTCAGGAACCCAATGCTATTCTGACTATTAAATAAAGAGCATTTATGTAAGAGGAGCTGCGGTCTGTATCATTTCATAAGCAGAGTTGAACTACATATGGTCCGTATGAGTAGGAAACACAGTTCTTTTTTTCTGGGCATGCTCATGTTTGTTACTGTATTGTAGACGCTGGAAAGAAGAGGATGATTCTTGCCTTAAAACAGAGTGTTTTTCAGGGATGAGAACTCTGGTCTGAATTTGCATTCAGAAATGGAGTTATACCCCAAGATCAGTGTCTTCCTACAAGCTAGAGTTCATTTCGGGTAAACCCAGTGAATTTTGGGGTCAAATGATTTTTCGCAGTTCACGAACCCAAGATGATTCTCACTATTAACTAAAGAGCATTTATGTAAGAGGAGCCGTGGTTTTTTTCAGTTTCATGAGCAGAGTTGAACTACATATGGTCCTTATGAGTAGGAAACACAGTTCTTTTTTCAGGTCATGCTCATGGTTCTTGCTGTATTTTAGACTCTGGAAAGAAGAGCTTGCTTCTTGCCTTATAACAGAGTGTGTTTTTAGATGAGAACTCTGGTCTGAATTTCACTTCAGAAATGGATTTAAATCCCAGGATCTTTGTCTTCCTACAAGCGAGAGTTCATTTCGGGTAAATCCAGCTAATTTTGGGCTCAAATGATTTTTCGCAGTTCACGAACCCAACGCGATTCTCACTATTAACTGAAGAGCATTTATGTAAGAGGAGCTGCGTTCTGTATCATTTCATAAGCAGAGTTGAACTACATATGGTCCTTAGGAGTAGGAAACACAGTTCATTTTTTCTGGGCATGCTCACGGTTCTTACTGTATTGGAGACACTGGAAAGTAGAGGATGATTCTTGCCTTAAAACAGAGTGTTTTTCAGGGATGAGAACTCTGGTCTGAATTTGCCTTCAGAAATGGAGTTATAACCCAGGATCAGTGTCTTCCTACAAGCAAGAGTTCATTTCGGGTAAACCCAGTGAATTTTGGGGTCAAATGATTTTTCGCAGTTCACGAACCCAAGATGATTCTCACTATTAACTAAAGAGCATTTATGTAAGAGGAGCCGTGGTTTTTATCAGTTTCATCAGCAGAGTTGAACTACATATGGTCCTTATGAGTAGGAAACACAGTTCATTTTTCCAGGGCATGATCATGGTTCTTGCTGTATTTTAGACTCTGGAAAGAAGAGCTTGCTTCTTGCCTTATAACAGAGGGTGTTTTTAGATGAGAACTCTGGTCTGAATTTCCCTTAAGAAACGGAGTTAATCCCCAGGATCTGTGTCTTCCTACAAGCAAGAGTTCATTTCTAGTTAACCCAGTGAATTTTGGGCTCAAATGATTTTTCGCAGTTCACGAACCCAACGCGATTCTCACTATTAACTGAAGAGCATTTATGTAAGAGGAGCTCTGGTCTGTATCATTTCATAAGCAGAGTTGAACTACATATGGTCCTTAGGAGTAGGAAACACAGTTCTTTTTTTCTGGGCATGCTCACGGTTCTTACTGTATTGGAGACACTGGAAAGTAGAGGATGATTCTTGCCTTAAAACATAGTGTTTTTCAGGGATGAGAACTCTGGTCTGAATTTGCCTTCAGAAATGGAGTTATAACCCAGGATCAGTGTCTTCCTACAAGCAAGAGTTCATTTCGGGTAAACCCAGTGAATTTTGGGGTCAAATGATTTTTCGCAGTTCACGAACCCAAGATGATTCTCACTATTAACTAAAGAGCATTTACGTAAGAGGAGCCGTGGTTTTTATCAGTTTCATCAGCAGAGTTGAACTACATATGGTCCTTATGAGTAGGAAACACAGTTCATTTTTCCAGGGCATGATCATGGTTCTTTCTGTATTTTAGACTCTGGAAAGAAGAGCTTGCTTCTTGCCTTATAACAGAGGGTGTTTTTAGATGAGAACTCTGGTCTGAATTTCCCTTAAGAAACGGAGTTAATCCCCAGGATCTGTGTCTTCCTACAAGCAAGAGTTCATTTCTAGTTAACCCAGTGAATTTTGGGCTCAAATGATTTTTCACAGTTCACGAACCCAACGCGATTCTCACTATTAAACTGAAGAGCATTCATGTAAGAGGAGCTGCGGTCTGTATAATTTCATAAGCAGAGTTGAACTACATATGGTCCGTATGAGTAGGAAACACAGTTCTTTTTTTCTGGGCATGCTCACGGTTCTTACTGTATTGGAGACGCTGGAAATAAGAGGATGATTCTTGCCTTAAAACAGAGTGTTTTTCAGGGTTGAGAATTCTGGTCTGAATTTGTCTTCATAAACGGAGTTAAACCCCAGGATCTGTGTCTTCCTACAAGCGAGAGTTCATTTCGGGTAAACCCAGTGAATTTTGTGCTCAAATGATTTTTCGCAGTTCAGGAACCCAATGCTATTCTGACTATTAAATAAAGAGCATTTATGTAAGAGGAGCTGCGGTCTGTATCATTTCATAAGCAGAGTTGAACTACATATGGTCCGTATGAGTAGGAAACACAGTTCTTTTTTTCTGGGCATGCTCATGTTTGTTACTGTATTGTAGACGCTGGAAAGAAGAGGATGATTCTTGCCTTAAAACAGAGTGTTTTTCAGGGATGAGAACTCTGGTCTGAATTTGCATTCAGAAATGGAGTTATACCCCAGGATCAGTGTCTTCCTACAAGCTAGAGTTCATTTCTGGTAAACCCAGTGAATTTTGGGTCAAATGATTTTTCGCAGTTCAGGAACTCTACGCTATTCTCACTATTAACTAAAGAGCATTTATGTAAGAGGAGCCGTGGTTTTTTTCAGTTTCATGAGCAGAGTTGAACTACATATGGTCCTTATGAGTAGGAAACACAGTTCTTTTTTCAGGTCATGCTCATGGTTCTTGCTGTATTTTAGACTCTGGAAAGAAGAGCTTGCTTCTTGCCTTATAACAGAGTGTGTTTTTAGATGAGAACTCTGGTCTGAATTTCACTTCAGAAATGGATTTAAATCCCAGGATCTGTGTCTTCCTACAAGCGAGAGTTCATTTCGGGTAAATCCAGCTAATTTTGGGCTCAAATGATTTTTCGCAGTTCACGAACCCAACGCGATTCTCACTATTAACTGAAGAGCATTTATGTAAGAGGAGCTGCGGTCTGTATCATTTCATAAGCAGAGTTGAACTACATATGGTCCTTAGGAGTAGGAAACACAGTTCTTTTTTTCTGGGCATGCTCACGGTTCTTACTGTATTGGAGACACTGGAAAGTAGAGGATGATTCTTGCCTTAAAACAGAGTGTTTTTCAGGGATGAGAACTCTGGTCTGAATTTGCCTTCAGAAATGGAGTTATAACCCAGGATCAGTGTCTTCCTACAAGCAAGAGTTCATTTCGGGTAAACCCAGTGAATTTTGGGGTCAAATGATTTTTCGCAGTTCACGAACCCAAGATGATTCTCACTATTAACTAAAGAGCATTTATGTAAGAGGAGCCGTGGTTTTTATCAGTTTCATAAGCAGAGTTGAACTACATATGGTCCTTATGAGTAGGAAACACAGTTCATTTTTCCAGGGCATGATCATGGTTCTTGCTGTATTTTAGACTCTGGAAAGAAGAGCTTGCTTCTTGCCTTATAACAGAGGGTGTTTTTAGATGAGAACTCTGGTCTGAATTTCCCTTAAGAAACGGAGTTAATCCCCAGGATCTGTGTCTTCCTACAAGCAAGAGTTCATTTCTAGTTAACCCAGTGAATTTTGGGCTCAAATGATTTTTCGCAGTTCACGAACCCAACGCGATTCTCACTATTAACTGAAGAGCATTTATGTAAGAGGAGCTGCGGTCTGTATCATTTCATAAGCAGAGTTGAACTACATATGGTCCTTAGGAGTAGGAAACACAGTTCTTTTTTTCTGGGCATGCTCACGGTTCTTACTCTATTGGAGACACTGGAAAGTAGAGGATGATTCTTGCCTTAAAACAGAGTGTTTTTCAGGGATGAGAACTCTGGTCTGAATTTGCCTTCAGAAATGGAGTTATAACCCAGGATCAGTGTCTTCCTACAAGCAAGAGTTCATTTCGGGTAAACCCAGTGAATTTTTGGGTCAAATGATTTTTCGCAGTTCACGAACCCAAGATGATTCTCACTATTAACTAAAGAGCATTTACGTAAGAGGAGCCGTGGTTTTTATCAGTTTCATCAGCAGAGTTGAACTACATATGGTCCTTATGAGTAGGAAACACAGTTCATTTTTCCAGGGCATGATCATGGTTCTTGCTGTATTTTAGACTCTGGAAAGAAGAGCTTGCTTCTTGCCTTATAACAGAGGGTGTTTTTAGATGAGAACTCTGGTCTGAATTTCCCTTAAGAAACGGAGTTAATCCCCAGGATCTGTGTCTTCCTACAAGCAAGAGTTCATTTCTAGTTAACCCAGTGAATTTTGGGCTCAAATGATTTTTCGCAGTTCACGAACCCAACGCGATTCTCACTATTAAACTGAAGAGCATTTATGTAAGAGGAGCTGCGGTCTGTATCATTTCATAAGCAGAGTTGAACTACATATGGTCCTTAGGAGTAGGAAACACAGTTCTTTTTTTCTGGGCATGCTCACGGTTCTTACTGTATTGGAGACACTGGAAAGTAGAGGATGATTCTTGCCTTAAAACAGAGTGTTTTTCAGGGATGAGAACTCTGGTCTGAATTTGCCTTCAGAAATGGAGTTTTAACCCAGGATCTGTGTCTTCCTACAAGCGAGAGTTCATTTCGGGTAAACCCAGTGAATTTTGTGCTCAAATGATTTTTCGCAGTTCAGGAACCCAAGATGATTCTCACTATTAACTAAAGAGCATTTACGTAAGAGGAGCCGTGGTTTTTATCAGTTTCATCAGCAGAGTTGAACTACATATGGTCCTTATGAGTAGGAAACACAGTTCATTTTTCCAGGGCATGATCATGGTTCTTGCTGTATTTTAGACTCTGGAAAGAAGAGCTTGCTTCTTGCCTTATAACAGAGGGTGTTTTTAGATGAGAACTCTGGTCTGAATTTCCCTTAAGAAACGGAGTTAATCCCCAGGATCTGTGTCTTCCTACAAGCAAGAGTTCATTTCTAGTTAACCCAGTGAATTTTGGGCTCAAATGATTTTTCGCAGTTCACGAACCCAACGCGATTCTCACTATTAACTGAAGAGCATTTATGTAAGAGGAGCTGCGGTCTGTATCATTTCATAAGCAGAGTTGAACTACATATGGTCCTTAGGAGTAGGAAACACAGTTCTTTTTTTCTGGGCATGCTCACGGTTCTTACTCTATTGGAGACACTGGAAAGTAGAGGATGATTCTTGCCTTAAAACAGAGTGTTTTTCAGGGATGAGAACTCTGGTCTGAATTTGCCTTCAGAAATGGAGTTATAACCCAGGATCAGTGTCTTCCTACAAGCAAGAGTTCATTTCGGGTAAACCCAGTGAATTTTGGGGTCAAATGATTTTTCGCAGTTCACGAACCCAAGATGATTCTCACTATTAACTAAAGAGCATTTACGTAAGAGGAGCCGTGGTTTTTATCAGTTTCATCAGCAGAGTTGAACTACATATGGTCCTTATGAGTAGGAAACACAGTTCATTTTTCCAGGGCATGATCATGGTTCTTGCTGTATTTTAGACTCTGGAAAGAAGAGCTTGCTTCTTGCCTTATAACAGAGGGTGTTTTTAGATGAGAACTCTGGTCTGAATTTCCCTTAAGAAACGGAGTTAATCCCCAGGATCTGTGTCTTCCTACAAGCAAGAGTTCATTTCTAGTTAACCCAGTGAATTTTGGGCTCAAATGATTTTTCGCAGTTCACGAACCCAACGCGATTCTCACTATTAACTGAAGAGCATTTATGTAAGAGGAGCTCTGGTCTGTATCATTTCATAAGCAGAGTTGAACTACATATGGTCCTTAGGAGTAGGAAACACAGTTCTTTTTTTCTGGGCATGCTCACGGTTCTTACTCTATTGGAGACACTGGAAAGTAGAGGATGATTCTTGCCTTAAAACAGAGTGTTTTTCAGGGATGAGAACTCTGGTCTGAATTTGCCTTCAGAAATGGAGTTATAACCCAGGATCAGTGTCTTCCTACAAGCAAGAGTTCATTTCGGGTAAACCCAGTGAATTTTGGGGTCAAATGATTTTTCGCAGTTCACGAACCCAAGATGATTCTCACTATTAACTAAAGAGCATTTATGTAAGAGGAGCCGTGGTTTTTATCAGTTTCATCAGCAGAGTTGAACTACATATGGTCCTTATGAGTAGGAAACACAGTTCATTTTTCCAGGGCATGATCATGGTTCTTGCTGTATTTTAGACTCTGGAAAGAAGAGCTTGCTTCTTGCCTTATAACAGAGGGTGTTTTTAGATGAGAACTCTGGTCTGAATTTCCCTTAAGAAACGGAGTTAATCCCCAGGATCTGTGTCTTCCTACAAGCAAGAGTTCATTTCTAGTTAACCCAGTGAATTTTGGGCTCAAATGATTTTTCGCTGTTCACGAACCCAACGCGATTCTCACTATTAAACTGAAGAGCATTTATGTAAGAGGAGCTGCGGTCTGTATCATTTCATAAGCAGAGTTGAACTACATATGGTCCGTATGAGTAGGAAACACAGTTCTTTTTTTCTGGGCATGCTCATGGTTCTTACTGTATCGGAGACGCTGGAAAGAAGAGGATGATTCTTGCCTTAAAACAGAGTGTTTTTCAGGGTTGAGAATTCTGGTCTGAATTTGTCTTCATAAATGGAGTTAAACCCCAGGATCTGTGTCTTCCTACAAGCGAGAGTTCATTTCGGGTAAACCCAGTGAATTTTGTGCTCAAATGATTTTTCGCAGTTCAGGAACCCAATGCTATTCTGACTATTAACTAAAGAGCATTTATGTAAGAGGAGCTGCGGTCTGTATCATTTCATAAGCAGAGTTGAACTACATATGGTCCGTATGAGTAGGAAACACAGTTCTTTTTTTCTGGGCATGCTCATGTTTGTTACTGTATTGTAGACGCTGGAAAGAAGAGGATGATTCTTGCCTTAAAACAGAGTGTTTTTCAGGGATGAGAACTCTGGTCTGAATTTGCATTCAGAAATGGAGTTATACCCCAGGATCAGTGTCTTCCTACAAGCTAGAGTTCATTTCTGGTAAACCCTGTGAATTTTGGGGTCAAATGATTTTTCGCAGTTCAGGAACTCTACGCTATTCTCACTATTAACTAAAGAGCATTTATGTAAGAGGAGCCGTGGTTTTTATCAGTTTCATAAGCAGAGTTGAACTACATATGGTCCTTATGTGTAGGAAACACAGTTCATTTTTCCAGGGCATGATCATGGTTCTTGCTGTGTTTTATACTCTGGAAAGAAGAGCTTGCTTCTTGCCTTATAACAGAGGGTGTTTTTAGATGAGAACTCTGGTCTGAATTTCCCTTTAAAAACGGAGTTAATCCCCAGGATCTGTGTCTTCCTACAAGCAAGAGTTCATTTCTAGTTAACCCAGTGAATTTTGGGCTCAAATGATTTTTCGCAGTTCACGAACCCAACGCGATTCTCACTATTAACTGAAGAGCATTTATGTAAGAGGAGCTCTGGTCTTTATCATTTCATAAGCAGAGTTGAACTACATATGGTCCTTAGGAGTAGGAAACACAGTTCTTTTTTTCTGGGCATGCTCACGGTTCTTACTCTATTGGAGACACTGGAAAGTAGAGGATGATTCTTGCCTTAAAACAGAGTGTTTTTCAGGGATGAGAACTCTGGTCTGAATTTGCCTTCAGAAATGGAGTTATAACCCAGGATCAGTGTCTTCCTACAAGCAAGAGTTCATTTCGGGTAAACCCAGTGAATTTTGGGGTCAAATTATTTTTCGCAGTTCACGAACCCAAGATGATTCTCACTATTAACTAAAGAGCATTTATTTAAGAGGAGCCGTGGTTTTTATCAGTTTCATCAGCAGAGTTGAACTACATATGGTCCTTATGAGTAGGAAACACAGTTCATTTTTCCAGGGCATGATCATGGTTCTTGCTGTATTTTAGACTCTGGAAAGAAGAGCTTGCTTCTTGCCTTATAACAGAGTGTGTTTTTATATGAGAACTCTGGTCTGAATTTCCCTTAAGAAACGGAGTTAATCCCCAGCATCTGTGTCTTCCTACAAGCAAGAGTTCATTTCTAGTTAACCCAGTGAATTTTGGGCTCAAATGATTTTTCGCAGTTCACGAACCCAACGCGATTCTCACTATTAAACTGAAGAGCATTTATGTAAGAGGAGCTGCGGTCTGTATAATTTCATAAGCAGAGTTGAACTACATATGGTCCGTATGAGTAGGAAACACAGTTCTTTTTTTCTGGGCATGCTCACGGTTCTTACTGTATTGGAGACGCTGGAAATAAGAGGATGATTCTTGCCTTAAAACAGAGTGTTTTTCAGGGTTGAGAATTCTGGTCTGAATTTGTCTTCATAAACGGAGTTAAACCCCAGGATCTGTGTCTTCCTACAAGCGAGAGTTCATTTCGGGTAAACCCAGTGAATTTTGTGCTCAAATGATTTTTCGCAGTTCAGGAACCCAATGCTATTCTGACTATTAAATAAAGAGCATTTATGTAAGAGGAGCTGCGGTCTGTATCATTTCATAAGCAGAGTTGAACTACATATGGTCCGTATGAGTAGGAAACACAGTTCTTTTTTTCTGGGCATGCTCATGTTTGTTACTGTATTGTAGACGCTGGAAAGAAGAGGATGATTCTTGCCTTAAAACAGAGTGTTTTTCAGGGATGAGAACTCTGGTCTGAATTTGCATTCAGAAATGGAGTTATACCCCAGGATCAGTGTCTTCCTACAAGCTAGAGTTCATTTCTGGTAAACCCAGTGAATTTTGGGGTCAAATGATTTTTCGCAGTTCAGGAACTCTACGCTATTCTCACTATTAACTAAAGAGCATTTATGTAAGAGGAGCCGTGGTTTTTATCAGTTTCATAAGCAGAGTTGAACTACATATGGTCCTTATGAGTAGGAAACACAGTTCATTTTTCCAGGGCATGATCATGGTTCTTGCTGTATTTTATACTCTGGAAAGAAGAGCTTGCTTCTTGCCTTATAACAGAGGGTGTTTTTAGATGAGAACTCTGGTCTGAATTTCCCTTAAGAAACGGAGTTAATCCCCAGGATCTGTGTCTTCCTACAAGCAAGAGTTCATTTCTAGTTAACCCAGTGAATTTTGGGCTCAAATGATTTTTCGCAGTTCACGAACCCAACGCGATTCTCACTATTAACTGAAGAGCATTTATGTAAGAGGAGCTGCGGTCTGTATCATTTCATAAGCAGAGTTGAACTACATATGGTCCTTAGGAGTAGGAAACACAGTTCTTTTTTTCTGGGCATGCTCACGGTTCTTACTCTATTGGAGACACTGGAAAGTAGAGGATGATTCTTGCCTTAAAACAGAGTGTTTTTCAGGGATGAGAACTCTGGTCTGAATTTGCCTTCAGAAATGGAGTTATAACCCAGGATCAGTGTCTTCCTACAAGCAAGAGTTCATTTCGGGTAAACCCAGTGAATTTTGGGGTCAAATGATTTTTCGCAGTTCACGAACCCAAGATGATTCTCACTATTAACTAAAGAGCATTTACGTAAGAGGAGCCG
The DNA here is from genome assembly GCA_949786385.1 of Onychomys leucogaster. Lineage (NCBI taxonomy): Eukaryota > Metazoa > Chordata > Mammalia > Rodentia > Cricetidae > Onychomys > Onychomys leucogaster. The sequence continues at coordinate 1,289,753 of CATKUP010000106.1, read as the reverse complement.
TGGTTTTTATCAGTTTCATCAGCAGAGTTGAACTACATATGGTCCTTATGAGTAGGAAACACAGTTCATTTTTCCAGGGCATGATCATGGTTCTTGCTGTATTTTAGACTCTGGAAAGAAGAGCTTGCTTCTTGCCTTATAACAGAGGGTGTTTTTAGATGAGAACTCTGGTCTGAATTTCCCTTAAGAAACGGAGTTAATCCCCAGGATCTGTGTCTTCCTACAAGCAAGAGTTCATTTCTAGTTAACCCAGTGAATTTTGGGCTCAAATGATTTTTCGCAGTTCACGAACCCAACGCGATTCTCACTATTAAACTGAAGAGCATTTATGTAAGAGGAGCTGCGGTCTGTATCATTTCATAAGCAGAGTTGAACTACATATGGTCCTTAGGAGTAGGAAACACAGTTCTTTTTTTCTGGGCATGCTCACGGTTCTTACTGTATTGGAGACACTGGAAAGTAGAGGATGATTCTTGCCTTAAAACAGAGTGTTTTTCAGGGATGAGAACTCTGGTCTGAATTTGCCTTCAGAAATGGAGTTATAACCCAGGATCTGTGTCTTCCTACAAGCGAGAGTTCATTTCGGGTAAACCCAGTGAATTTTGTGCTCAAATGATTTTTCGCAGTTCAGGAACCCAATGCTATTCTGACTATTAAATAAAGAGCATTTATGTAAGAGGAGCTGCGGTCTGTATCATTTCATAAGCAGAGTTGAACTACATATGGTCCGTATGAGTAGGAAACACAGTTCTTTTTTTCTGGGCATGCTCATGTTTGTTACTGTATTGTAGACGCTGGAAAGAGGAGGATGATTCTTGCCTTAAAACAGAGTGTTTTTCAGGGATGAGAACTCTGGTCTGAATTTGCCTTCAGAAATGGAGTTATAACCCAGGATCAGTGTCTTCCTACAAGCAAGAGTTCATTTCGGGTAAACCCAGTGAATTTTGGGGTCAAATGATTTTTCGCAGTTCACGAACCCAAGATGATTCTCACTATTAACTAAAGAGCATTTATGTAAGAGGAGCCGTGGTTTTTATCAGTTTCATAAGCAGAGTTGAACTACATATGGTCCTTATGAGTAGGAAACACAGTTCATTTTTCCAGGGCATGATCATGGTTCTTGCTGTATTTTAGACTCTGGAAAGAAGAGCTTGCTTCTTGCCTTATAACAGAGTGTGTTTTTAGATGAGAACTCTGGTCTGAATTTCCCTTAAGAAACGGAGTTAATCCCCAGGATCTGTGTCTTCCTACAAGCAAGAGTTCATTTCTAGTTAACCCAGTGAATTTTGGGCTCAAATGATTTTTCGCAGTTCACGAACCCAACGCGATTCTCACTATTAACTGAAGAGCATTTATGTAAGAGGAGCTGCGGTCTGTATCATTTCATAAGCAGAGTTGAACTACATATGGTCCTTAGGAGTAGGAAACACAGTTCTTTTTTTCTGGGCATGCTCACGGTTCTTACTCTATTGGAGACACTGGAAAGTAGAGGATGATTCTTGCCTTAAAACAGAGTGTTTTTCAGGGATGAGAACTCTGGTCTGAATTTGCCTTCAGAAATGGAGTTATAACCCAGGATCAGTGTCTTCCTACAAGCAAGAGTTCATTTCGGGTAAACCCAGTGAATTTTGGGGTCAAATGATTTTTCGCAGTTCACGAACCCAAGATGATTCTCACTATTAACTAAAGAGCATTTATTTAAGAGGAGCCGTGGTTTTTATCAGTTTCATCAGCAGAGTTGAACTACATATGGTCCTTATGAGTAGGAAATACAGTTCATTTTTCCAGGGCATGATCATGGTTCTTGCTGTATTTTAGACTCTGGAAGGAAGAGCTTGCTTCTTGCCTTATAACAGAGTGTGTTTTTAGATGAGAACTCTGGTCTGAATTTCCCTTAAGAAACGGAGTTAATCCCCAGGATCTGTGTCTTCCTACAAGCAAGAGTTCATTTCTAGTTAACCCAGTGAATTTTGGGCTCAAATGATTTTTCGCAGTTCACGAAACCAACGCGATTCTCACTATTAAACTGAAGAGCATTTATGTAAGAGGAGCTGCGGTCTGTATAATTTTATAAGCAGAGTTGAACTACATATGGTCCGTATGAGTAGGAAACACAGTTCTTTTTTTCTGGGCATGCTCACGGTTCTTACTGTATTGGAGACGCTGGAAATAAGAGGATGATTCTTGCCTTAAAACAGAGTGTTTTTCAGGGTTGAGAATTCTGGTCTGAATTTGTCTTCATAAACGGAGTTAAACCCCAGGATCAGTGTCTTCCTACAAGCGAGAGTTCATTTCGGGTAAACCCAGTGAATTTTGTGCTCAAATGATTTTTCGCAGTTCAGGAACCCAATGCTATTCTGACTATTAAATAAAGAGCATTTATGTAAGAGGAGCTGCGGTCTGTATCATTTCATAAGCAGAGTTGAACTACATATGGTCCGTATGAGTAGGAAACACAGTTCTTTTTTTCTGGGCATGCTCATGTTTGTTACTGTATTGTAGACGCTGGAAAGAAGAGGATGATTCTTGCCTTAAAACAGAGTGTTTTTCAGGGATGAGAACTCTGGTCTGAATTTGCATTCAGAAATGGAGTTATACCCCAGGATCAGTGTCTTCCTACAAGCTAGAGTTCATTTCTGGTAAACCCAGTGAATTTTGGGGTCAAATGATTTTTCGCAGTTCAGGAACTCTACGCTATTCTCACTATTAACTAAAGAGCATTTATGTAAGAGGAGCCGTGGTTTTTATCAGTTTCATGAGCAGAGTTGAACTACATATGGTCCTTATGAGTAGGAAACACAGTTCTTTTTTCAGGTCATGCTCATGGTTCTTGCTGTATTTTAGACTCTGGAAAGAAGAGCTTGCTTCTTGCCTTATAACAGAGTGTGTTTTTAGATGAGAACTCTGGTCTGAATTTCACTTCAGAAATGGATTTAAATCCCAGGATCTTTGTCTTCCTACAAGCGAGAGTTCATTTCGGGTAAATCCAGCTAATTTTGGGCTCAAATGATTTTTCGCAGTTCACGAACCCAACGCGATTCTCACTATTAACTGAAGAGCATTTATGTAAGAGGAGCTGCGGTCTGTATCATTTCATAAGCAGAGTTGAACTACATATGGTCCTTAGGAGTAGGAAACACAGTTCATTTTTTCTGGGCATGCTCACGGTTCTTACTGTATTGGAGACACTGGAAAGTAGAGGATGATTCTTGCCTTAAAACAGAGTGTTTTTCAGGGATGAGAACTCTGGTCTGAATTTGCCTTCAGAAATGGAGTTATAACCCAGGATCAGTGTCTTCCTACAAGCAAGAGTTCATTTCGGGTAAACCCAGTGAATTTTGGGGTCAAATGATTTTTCGCAGTTCACGAACCCAAGATGATTCTCACTATTAACTAAAGAGCATTTATGTAAGAGGAGCCGTGGTTTTTATCAGTTTCATCAGCAGAGTTGAACTACATATGGTCCTTATGAGTAGGAAACACAGTTCACTTTTCCAGGGCATGATCATGGTTCTTGCTGTATTTTAGACTCTGGAAAGAAGAGCTTGCTTCTTGCCTTATAACAGAGGGTGTTTTTAGATGAGAACTCTGGTCTGAATTTCCCTTAAGAAACGGAGTTAATCCCCAGGATCTGTGTCTTCCTACAAGCAAGAGTTCATTTCTAGTTAACCCAGTGAATTTTGGGCTCAAATGATTTTTCGCAGTTACGAACCCAACGCGATTCTCACTATTAACTGAAGAGCATTTATGTAAGAGGAGCTCTGGTCTGTATCATTTCATAAGCAGAGTTGAACTACATATGGTCCTTAGGAGTAGGAAACACAGTTCTTTTTTTCTGGGCATGCTCACGGTTCTTACTGTATTGGAGACACTGGAAAGTAGAGGATGATTCTTGCCTTAAAACAGAGTGTTTTTCAGGGATGAGAACTCTGGTCTGAATTTGCCTTCAGAAATGGAGTTATAACCCAGGATCAGTGTCTTCCTACAAGCAAGAGTTCATTTCGGGTAAACCTAGTGAATTTTGGGGTCAAATGATTTTTCGCAGTTCACGAACCCAAGATGATTCTCACTATTAACTAAAGAGCATTTATGTAATAGGAGCCGTGGTTTTTATCAGTTTCATCAGCAGAGTTGAACTACATATGGTCCTTATGAGTAGGAAACACAGTTCATTTTTCCAGGGCATGATCATGGTTCTTTCTGTATTTTAGACTCTGGAAAGAAGAGCTTGCTTCTTGCCTTATAACAGAGGGTGTTTTTAGATGAGAACTCTGGTCTGAATTTCCCTTAAGAAACGGAGTTAATCCCCAGGATCTGTGTCTTCCTACAAGCAAGAGTTCATTTCTAGTTAACCCAGTGAATTTTGGGCTCAAATGATTTTTCGCAGTTCACGAACCCAACGCGATTCTCACTATTAAACTGAAGAGCATTTATGTAAGAGGAGCTGCGGTCTGTATCATTTCATAAGCAGAGTTGAACTACATATGGTCCTTAGGAGTAGGAAACACAGTTCTATTTTTCTGGGCATGCTCACGGTTCTTACTGTATTGGAGACACTGGAAAGTAGAGGATGATTCTTGCCTTAAAACAGAGTGTTTTTCAGGGATGAGAACTCTGTTCTGAATTTGCCTTCAGAAATGGAGTTATAACCCAGGATCAGTGTCTTCCTACTAGCAAGAGTTCATTTCGGGTAAACCCAGTGAATTTTGGGGTCAAATGATTTTTCGCAGTTCACGAACCCAAGATGATTCTCACTATTAACTAAAGAGCATTTATGTAAGAGGAGCCGTGGTTTTTATCAGTTTCATAAGCAGAGTTGAACTACATATGGTCCTTATTAGTAGGAAACACAGTTCATTTTTCCAGGGCATGATCATGGTTCTTGCTGTATTTTAGACTCTGGAAAGAAGAGCTTGCTTCTTGCCTTATAACAGAGGGTGTTTTTAGATGAGAACTCTGGTCTGAATTTCCCTTAAGAAACGGAGTTAATCCCCAGGATCTGTGTCTTCCTACAAGCAAGAGTTCATTTCTAGTTAACCCAGTGAATTTTGGGCTCAAATGATTTTTCACAGTTCACGAACCCAACGCGATTCTCACTATTAAACTGAAGAGCATTTATGTAAGAGGAGCTGCGGTCTGTATCATTTCATAAGCAGAGTTGAACTACATATGGTCCTTAGGAGTAGGAAACACAGTTCTTTTTTTCTGGGCATGCTCACGGTTCTTACTGTATTGGAGACACTGGAAAGTAGAGGATGATTCTTGCCTTAAAACAGAGTGTTTTTCAGGGATGAGAACTCTGGTCTGAATTTGCCTTCAGAAATGGAATTATAACCCAGGATCAGTGTCTTCCTACAAGCAAGAGTTCATTTCGGGTAAACCCAGTGAATTTTTGGGGTCAAATGATTTTTCGCAGTTCACGAACCCAAGATGATTCTCACTATTAACTAAAGAGCATTTACGTAAGAGGAGCCGTGGTTTTTATCAGTTTCATCAGCAGAGTTGAACTACATATGGTCCTTATGAGTAGGAAACTCAGTTCATTTTTCCAGGGCATGATCATGGTTCTTGCTGTATTTTAGACTCTGGAAAGAAGAGCTTGCTTCTTGCCTTATAACAGAGGGTGTTTTTAGATGAGAACTCTGGTCTGAATTTCCCTTAAGAAACGGAGTTAATCCCCAGGATCTGTGTCTTCCTACAAGCAAGAGTTCATTTCTAGTTAACCCAGTGAATTTTGGGCTCAAATGATTTTTTGCAGTTCACAAACCCAACGCGATTCTCACTATTAAACTGAAGAGCATTTATGTAAGAGGAGCTGCGGTCTGTATCATTTCATAAGCAGAGTTGAACTACATATGGTCCGTATGAGTAGGAAACACAGTTCTTTTTTTCTGGGCATGCTCACGGTTCTTACTGTATTGGAGACGCTGGAAATAAGAGGATGATTCTTGCCTTAAAACAGAGTGTTTTTCAGGGTTGAGAATTCTGGTCTGAATTTGTCTTCATAAACGGAGTTAAACCCCAGGATCTGTGTCTTCCTACAAGCGAGAGTTCATTTCGGGTAAACCCAGTGAATTTTGTGCTCAAATGATTTTTCGCAGTTCAGGAACCCAATGCTATTCTGACTATTAAATAAAGAGCATTTATGTAAGAGGAGCTGCGGTCTGTGTCATTTCATAAGCAGAGTTGAACTACATATGGTCCGTATGAGTAGGAAACACAGTTCTTTTTTTCTGGGCATGCTCATGTTTGTTACTGTATTGTAGACGCTGGAAAGAAGAGGATGATTCTTGCCTTAAAACAGAGTGTTTTTCAGGGATGAGAACTCTGGTCTGAATTTGCCTTCAGAAATGGAGTTATAACCCAGGATCAGTGTCTTCCTACAAGCAAGAGTTCATTTCGGGTAAACCCAGTGAATTTTGGGGTCAAATGATTTTTCGCAGTTCACGAACCCAAGATGATTCTCACTATTAACTAAAGAGCATTTACGTAAGAGGAGCCGTGGTTTTTATCAGTTTCATCAGCAGAGTTGAACTACATATGGTCCTTATGAGTAGGAAACACAGTTCATTTTTCCAGGGCATGATCATGGTTCTTGCTGTATTTTAGACTCTGGAAAGAAGAGCTTGCTTCTTGCCTTATAACAGAGGGTGTTTTTAGATGAGAACTCTGGTCTGAATTTCCCTTAAGAAACGGAGTTAATCCCCAGGATCTGTGTCTTCCTACAAGCAAGAGTTCATTTCTAGTTAACCCAGTGAATTTTGGGCTCAAATGATTTTTTGCAGTTCACGAACCCAACGCGATTCTCACTATTAAACTGAAGAGCATTTATGTAAGAGGAGCTGCGGTCTGTATCATTTCATAAGCAGAGTTGAACTACATATGGTCCGTATGAGTAGGAAACACAGTTCTTTTTTTCTGGGCATGCTCACGGTTCTTACTGTATTGGAGACGCTGGAAATAAGAGGATGATTCTTGCCTTAAAACAGAGTGTTTTTCAGGGTTGAGAATTCTGGTCTGAATTTGTCTTCATAAACGGAGTTAAACCCCAGGATCTGTGTCTTCCTACAAGCGAGAGTTCATTTCGGGTAAACCCAGTGAATTTTGTGCTCAAATGATTTTTCGCAGTTCAGGAACCCAATGCTATTCTGACTATTAAATAAAGAGCATTTATGTAAGAGGAGCTGCGGTCTGTGTCATTTCATAAGCAGAGTTGAACTACATATGGTCCGTATGAGTAGGAAACACAGTTCTTTTTTTCTGGGCATGCTCATGTTTGTTACTGTATTGTAGACGCTGGAAAGAAGAGGATGATTCTTGCCTTAAAACAGAGTGTTTTTCAGGGATGAGAACTCTGGTCTGAATTTGCATTCAGAAATGGAGTTATACCCCAGGATCAGTGTCTTCCTACAAGCGAGAGTTCATTTCTGGTAAACCCAGTGAATTTTGGGGTCAAATGATTTTTCGCAGTTCAGGAACTCTACGCTATTCTCACTATTAACTAAAGAGCATTTATGTAAGAGGAGCCGTGGTTTTTATCAGTTTCATAAGCAGAGTTGAACTACATATGGTCCTTATGAGTAGGAAACACAGTTCATTTTTCCAGGGCATGATCATGGTTCTTGCTGTATTTTAGACTCTGGAAAGAAGAGCTTGCTTCTTGCCTTATAACAGAGGGTGTTTTTAGATGAGAACTCTGGTCTGAATTTCCCTTAAGAAACGGAGTTAATCCCCAGGATCTGTGTCTTCCTACAAGCAAGAGTTCATTTCTAGTTAACCCAGTGAATTTTGGGCTCAAATGATTTTTCGCAGTTCACGAACCCAACGCGATTCTCACTATTAACTGAAGAGCATTTATGTAAGAGGAGCTCTGGTCTGTATCATTTCATAAGCAGAGTTGAACTACATATGGTCCTTAGGAGTAGGAAACACAGTTCTTTTTTTCTGGGCATGCTCACGGTTCTTACTCTATTGGAGACACTGGAAAGTAGAGGATGATTCTTGCCTTAAAACAGAGTGTTTTTCAGGGATGAGAAACTGGTCTGAATTTGCCTTCAGAAATGGAGTTATAACCCAGGATCAGTGTCTTCCTACAAGCAAGAGTTCATTTCGGGTAAACCCAGTGAATTTTGGGGTCAAATGATTTTTCGCAGTTCACAAACCCAAGATGATTCTCACTATTAACTAAAGAGCATTTATGTAAGAGGAGCCGTGGTTTTTATCAGTTTCATCAGCAGAGTTGAACTACATATGGTCCTTATGAGTAGGAAACACAGTTCATTTTTCCAGGGCATGATCATGGTTCTTGCTGTATTTTAGACTCTGGAAAGAAGAGCTTGCTTCTTGCCTTATAACAGAGGGTGTTTTTAGATGATAACTCTGGTCTGAATTTCCCATAAGAAACGGAGTTAATCCCCAGGATCTGTGTCTTCCTACAAGCAAGAGTTCATTTCTAGTTAACCCAGTGAATTTTGGGCTCAAATGATTTTTCACAGTTCACGAACCCAACGCGATTCTCACTATTAAACTGAAGAGCATTTATGTAAGAGGAGCTGCGGTCTGTATCATTTCATAAGCAGAGTTGAACTACATATGGTCCTTAGGAGTAGGAAACACAGTTCTTTTTTTCTGGGCATGCTCACGCTTCTTACTGTATTGGAGACACTGGAAAGTAGAGGATGATTCTTGCCTTAAAACAGAGTGTTTTTCAGGGATGAGAACTCTGGTCTGAATTTGCCTTCAGAAATGGAGTTATAACCCAGGATCAGTGTCTTCCTACTAGCAAGAGTTCATTTCGGGTAAACCCAGTGAATTTTGGGGTCAAATGATTTTTCGCAGTTCACGAACCCAAGATGATTCTCACTATTAACTAAAGAGCATTTATGTAAGAGGAGCCGTGGTTTTTATCAGTTTCATAAGCAGAGTTGAACTACATATGGTCCTCATGAGTAGGAAACACAGTTCATTTTTCCAGGGCATGATCATGGTTCTTGCTGTATTTTAGACTCTGGAAAGAAGAGCTTGCTTCTTGCCTTATAACAGAGGGTGTTTTTAGATGAGAACTCTGGTCTGAATTTCCCTTAAGAAACGGAGTTAATCCCCAGGATCTGTGTCTTCCTACAAGCAAGAGTTCATTTCTAGTTAACCCAGTGAATTTTGGGCTCAAATGATTTTTTGCAGTTCACGAAACCAACGCGATTCTCACTATTAAACTGAAGAGCATTTATGTAAGAGGAGCTGCGGTCTGTATCATTTCATAAGCAGAGTTGAACTACATATGGTCCGTATGAGTAGGAAACACAGTTCTTTTTTTCTGGGCATGCTCACGGTTCTTACTGTATTGGAGACGCTGGAAATAAGAGGATGATTCTTGCCTTAAAACAGAGTGTTTTTCAGGGTTGAGAATTCTGGTCTGAATTTGTCTTCATAAACGGAGTTAAACCCCAGGATCTGTGTCTTCCTACAAGCGAGAGTTCATTTCGGGTAAACCCAGTGAATTTTGTGCTCAAATGATTTTTCGCAGTTCAGGAACCCAATGCTATTCTGACTATTAAATAAAGAGCATTTATGTAAGAGGAGCTGCGGTCTGTGTCATTTCATAAGCAGAGTTGAACTACATATGGTCCGTATGAGTAGGAAACACAGTTCTTTTTTTCTGGGCATGCTCATGTTTGTTACTGTATTGTAGACGCTGGAAAGAAGAGGATGATTCTTGCCTTAAAACAGAGTGTTTTTCAGGGATGAGAACTCTGGTCTGAATTTGCATTCAGAAATGGAGTTATACCCCAGGATCAGTGTCTTCCTACAAGCTAGAGTTCATTTCTGGTAAACCCAGTGAATTTTGGGGTCAAATGATTTTTCGCAGTTCAGGAACTCTACGCTATTCTCACTATTAACTAAAGAGCATTTATGTAAGAGGAGCCGTGGTTTTTATCAGTTTCATAAGCAGAGTTGAACTACATATGGTCCTTATGAGTAGGAAACACAGTTCATTTTTCCAGGGCATGATCATGGTTCTTGCTGTATTTTAGACTCTGGAAAGAAGAGCTTGCTTCTTGCCTTATAACAGAGGGTGTTTTTAGATGAGAACTCTGGTCTGAATTTCCCTTAAGAAACGGAGTTAATCCCCAGGATCTGTGTCTTCCTACAAGCAAGAGTTCATTTCTAGTTAACCCAGTGAATTTTGGGCTCAAATGATTTTTCGCAGTTCACGAACCCAACGCGATTCTCACTATTAACTGAAGAGCATTTATGTAAGAGGAGCTCTGGTCTGTATCATTTCATAAGCAGAGTTGAACTACATATGGTCCTTAGGAGTAGGAAACACAGTTCTTTTTTTCTGGGCATGCTCACGGTTCTTACTCTATTGGAGACACTGGAAAGTAGAGGATGATTCTTGCCTTAAAACAGAGTGTTTTTCAGGGATGAGAAACTGGTCTGAATTTGCCTTCAGAAATGGAGTTATAACCCAGGATCAGTGTCTTCCTACAAGCAAGAGTTCATTTCGGGTAAACCCAGTGAATTTTGGGGTCAAATGATTTTTCGCAGTTCACGAACCCAAGATGATTCTCACTATTAACTAAAGAGCATTTATGTAAGAGGAGCCGTGGTTTTTATCAGTTTCATCAGCAGAGTTGAACTACATATGGTCCTTATGAGTAGGAAACACAGTTCATTTTTCCAGGGCATGATCATGGTTCTTGCTGTATTTTAGACTCTGGAAAGAAGAGCTTGCTTCTTGCCTTATAACAGAGGGTGTTTTTAGATGAGAACTCTGGTCTGAATTTCCCTTAAGAAACGGAGTTAATCCCCAGGATCTGTGTCTTCCTACAAGCAAGAGTTCATTTCTAGTTAACCCAGTGAATTTTGGGCTCAAATGATTTTTCGCAGTTCACGAACCCAACGCGATTCTCACTATTAAACTGAAGAGCATTTATGTAAGAGGAGCTGCGGTCTGTATCATTTCATAAGCAGAGTTGAACTACATATGGTCCTTAGGAGTAGGAAACACAGTTCTTTTTTTCTGGGCATGCTCATATTTGTTACTGTATTGTAGATGCTGGAAAGAAGAGGATGATTCTTGCCTTAAAACAGAGTGTTTTTCAGGGATGAGAACTCTGGTCTGAATTTGCATTCAGAAATGGAGTTATACCCCAGCATCAGTGTCTTCCTACAAGCTAGAGTTCATTTCTGGTAAACCCAGTGAATTTTGGGGTCAAATGATTTTTCGCAGTTCAGGAACTCTACGCTATTCTCACTATTAACTAAAGAGCATTTATGTAAGAGGAGCCGTGGTTTTTATCAGTTTCATAAGCAGAGTTGAACTACATATGGTCCTTATGAGTAGGAAACACAGTTCATTTTTCCAGGGCATGATCATGGTTCTTGCTGTATTTTAGACTCTGGAAAGAAGAGCTTGCTTCTTGCCTTATAACAGAGGGTGTTTTTAGATGAGAACTCTGGTCTGAATTTCCCTTAAGAAACGGAGTTAATCCCCAGGATCTGTGTCTTCCTACAAGCAAGAGTTCATTTCTAGTTAACCCAGTGAATTTTGGGCTCAAATGATTTTTCGCAGTTCACGAACCCAACGCGATTCTCACTATTAACTGAAGAGCATTTATGTAAGAGGAGCTCTGGTCTGTATCATTTCATAAGCAGAGTTGAACTACATATGGTCCTTAGGAGTAGGAAACACAGTTCTTTTTTTCTGGGCATGCTCACGGTTCTTACTGTATTGGAGACGCTGGAAAGAAGAGGATGATTCTTGCCTTAAAACAGAGTGTTTTTCAGGGTTGAGAATTCTGGTCTGAATTTTTCTACATAAACGGAGTTAAACCCCAGGATCTGTGTCTTCCTACAAGCGAGAGTTCATTTCGGGTAAACCCAGTGAATTTTGTGCTCAAATGATTTTTCGCAGTTCAGGAACCCAATGCTATTCTGACTATTAACTAAAGAGCATTTATGTAAGAGGAGCTGCGGTCTGTATCATTTCATAAGCAGAGTTGAACTACATATGGTCCTTATGAGTAGGAAACACAGTTCATTTTTTCAGGGCATGATCATGTTTCTTGCTGTATTTTAGACTCTGGAAAGAAGAGCTTGCTTCTTGCGTTAAAACAGAGTGTGTTTCATGGATGAGAACACTGGTCTGAATTTCCCTTCAGACATGGAGTTAAACCCCCGGATCTGTGTCTTCCTACAAGCGAGAGTTCATTTCGGGTAAACCCAGTGAATTTTGTGCTCAAATGATTTTTCGCAGTTCAGGAACCCAATGCTATTCTGACTATTAACTAAAGAGTATTTATGTAAGAAGAGCTGCGGTCTGTATCATTTCATAAGCAGAGTTGAACTACATATGGTGCTTATGAGTAGGAAACACAGTTCTTTTATTCTGGGCATGCTCCCGGATCTTACCTTATTGTAGACGCTGGAAAGAAGAGGAAGATTCTTGCTTTAAAACAGAGTGTTTTTCAGGGTTGAGAATTCTGCTCTGAATTTGTCTTCATAAACGGAGTTAAACTCCAGGATCTGTGTCTTACTACAAGCAAGAGTTCAGTTCTGGGAAACCCAGTGAATTTTGGGCTCAAATGATTATTCACAGCTCAGGTACCCAATGCTATTTTCACTATTAACTAAAGAGCATTTATGTAAGAGGAGCTGTGGTTTGTATCAGTTTCATAAGCAGAGTTGAACTACATATGGTCCGTATGAGTAGGAAACACAGTTCATTTTTTCAGGGCATGCTCATGATTCTTGCTGTATTTTAGACTCTGGAAAGAAGAGCTTGCTTCTTGCGTTAAAACAGAGTGTGTTTCATGGATGTGAACACTGGTCTGAATTTCCCTTCAGAAATGGAGTTAATCCCCAGGATCTGTGTCTTCCTACAAGCAAGTGTTCATTTCTGGTAAACCAAGTGAATTTTCGGCTCAAATGAGTTTACACATTTCTAGAATCCAACGCGATTATCACCATTAACTAAAGAGCATTTATATAAGAGGAGCTGCGGTCTGTATCATTTCATAAGCATAGTTGAACTACATATGGTCCTTATGAGTAGGAAACACAGTTCTTTTTTTCTGGGCATGCTCACGGTTCTTACTGTATTGGAGACGCTGGAAAGAAGAGGATGATTCTTGCCTTAAAACAGAGTGTTTTTCAGGGTTGAGAATTCTGGTCTGAATTTGTCTTCATAAACGGAGTTAAACCCCAGGATCTGTGTCTTCCTACAAGCGAGAGTTCATTTCTGGTAAACCCAGTGAATTTTGGGGTCAAATGATTTTTCGCAGTTCACGAACCCAACGCTATTCTTACTATTAACTAAACAGCTTTTATGTAAGAGGAGCTGTAGTTTGTATCAGTTTCATAAGCAGAGTTGAACTACATATGGTCTGTATTACTCGGAAACACAGTTCTTTTTTTCTGGGCATGCTCATGTTTTTTACTGTATTGTAGACGCTGGAAAGAAGAGGATGATTCTTGCCTTAAAACAGAGTGTTTTTCAGGGATGAGAACTATGGTCTGAATTTGCCTTCAGAAATGGAGTTATAACCCAGGATCAGTGTCTTCCTACAAGCGAGAGTTCATTTATGGTAAACCCAGTGAATTTTGGGGTCAAATGATTTTTCGCAGTTCAGGAACTCTACGCTATTCTCACTATTAACTAAAGAGCATTTATGTAAGAGGAGGTGCGGTCTGTATCATTTCATAAGCAGAGTTGAACTACATATGGTCCGTATGAGTAGGAAACACAGTTCTTTTTTTCTGGGCATGCTCATGTTTGTTACTGTATTGTAGACGCTGGAAAGAAGAGGATGATTCTTGCCTTAAAACAGAGTGTTTTTCAGGGATGATAACTCTGGTCTGAATTTGCCTTCAGAAATGGAGTTATACCCCAGGATCAGTGTCTTCCTACAAGCGATAGTTCATTTCTGGTAAACCCAGTGAATTTTGGGGTCAAATGATTTTTTGCAGTTCACGAACCCAAGATGATTCTCACTATTAACTAAAGAGCATTTATGTAAGAGGAGCCGTGGTTTTTATCAGGTTCATAAGCAGAGTTGAACTACATATGGTCCTTATGAGTAGGAAACACAGTTCTTTTTTTCTGGGCATGCACACGGTTCTTACTGTATTGGAGACGCTGGAAAAGAGGATGATTCTTGCCTTAAAACAGAGTGTTTTTCAGGGTTGAGAATTCTGTAATGAATTTGTCTTCATAAACGGAGTTAAACTCCAGGATCTGTGTCTTACTACAAGCAAGAGTTCAGTTCTGGGAAACCCAGTGAATTTTGGGCTCAAATGATTATTCACAGCTCAGGTACCCAATGCTATTTTCACTATTAACTAAAGAGCATTTATGTAAGAGGAGCTGTGGTTTGTATCAGTTTCATAAGCAGAGTTGAACTACATATGGTCCGTATGAGTAGGAAACACAGTTCATTTTTTCAGGGCATGCTCATGGTTCTTGCTGTATTTTAGACTCTGGAAAGAAGAGCTTGCTTCTTGCGTTAATACAGAGTGTGTTTCATGGATGAGAACACTGGTCTGAATTTCCCTTCAGAAATGGAGTTAATCCCCAGGATCTGTGTCTTCCTACAAGCAAGTGTTCATTTCTGGTAAACCAATGAATTTTCGGCTCAAATGAGTTTACACATTTCTAGAATCCAACGCGATTATCACCATTAACTAAAGAGCATTTATGTAAGAGGAGCTGCGGTCTGTATCATTTCATAAGCATAGTTGAACTACATATGGTCTGTATTACTCGGAAACACAGTTCTTTTTTTCTGGGCATGCTCATGTTTGTTACTGTATTGTAGACGCTGGAAAGAAAAGGATGATTCTTGCCTTAAACAGAGTGTTTTTCAGGGATGAGAACTCTGGTCTGAATTTGCCTTCAGAAATGGAGTTATACCCCAGGATCAGTGTCTTCCTACAAGCGATAGTTCATTTCTGGTAAACCCAGTGAATTTTGGGGTCAAATGATTTTTCGCAGTTCAGGAACTCTACGCTATTATCACTATTAACTAAAGAGCATTTATGTAAGAGGAGCCGTGGTTTTTATCAGTTTCATGAGCAGAGTTGAACTACTTATGGTCCTTATGAGTAGGAAACACAGTTCTTTTTTCTGGGCATGCTACCGGTTCTTACTGTATTGGAGACGCTGGAAAGAAGAGGATGATTCTTGCCTTAAAACAGAGTGTTTTTCAGGGTTGAGAATTCTGGTCTGAATTTGTCTTCATAAACGGAGTTAAACCCCAGGATCTGTGTCTTCCTACAAGAGAGAGTTCATTTCGGTTAAACCCAGTGAATTTTGTGCTCAAATGATTTTTCGCAGTTCAGGAACCCAATGCTATTCTGACCATTAACTAAAGAGCATTTATGTAAGAGGAGGTGCGGTCTGTATCATTTCATAAGCAGAGTTGAACTACATATGATCCGTATGAGTAGGAAACACAGTTCTTTTTTTCTGGGCATGCTCATGGTTCTTGCTGTATTTTAGACTCTGGAAAGAAGAGCTTGCTTCTTGCGTTAAAACAGAGTGTGTTTCATGGATGAGAACACTGGTCTGAATTTCCCGTCAGAAATGGAGTTAATCCCCAGGATCTGTGTCTTCCTACAAGCAAGTGTTCATTTCTGGTAAACCAAGTGAATTTTCGGCTCAAATGAGTTTACACATTTCTAGAATCCAACGCGATTATCACCATTAACTAAAGAGCATTTATGTAAGAGGAGCTGCGGTCTGTATCATTTCATAAGCATAGTTGAACTACATATGGTCTGTATTACTCGGAAACACAGTTCTTTTTTTCTGGGCATGCTCATGTTTGTTACTGTATTGTAGACGCTGGAAAGAAAAGGATGATTCTTGCCTTAAACAGAGTGTTTTTCAGGGATGAGAACTCTGGTCTGAATTTGCCTTCAGAAATGGAGTTATACCCCAGGATCAGTGTCTTCCTACAAGCGAGAGTTCATTTCTGGTAAACCCAGTGAATTTTGGGGTCAAATGATTTTTCGCAGTTCAGGAACTCTACGCTATTATCACTATTAACTAAAGAGCATTTATGTAAGAGGAGCCGTGGTTTTTATCAGTTTCATGAGCAGAGTTGAACTACTTATGGTCCTTATGAGTAGAAAACACAGTTCTTTTTTCTGGGCATGCTACCGGTTCTTACTGTATTTTAGACTCTGGAAAGAAGAGCTTGCTTCTTGCCTTATAACAGAGTGTGTTTTTAGATGAGAACTCTGGTCTGAATTTCACTTCAGAAATGGATTTAAATCCCAGGATCTGTGTCTTCCTACAAGCGAGAGTTCATTTCGGGTAAACCCAGCTAATTTTGGGCTCAAAGGATTTTTCGCAGTTCACGAACCCAACGCGATTCTCACTATTAACTGAAGAGCATTTATGTAAGAGGAGCTGCGGTCTGTATCATTTCATAAGCAGAGTTGAACTACATATGGTCCTTAGGAGTAGGAAACACAGTTCATTTTTTCTGGGCATGCTCACGGTTCTTACTGTATTGGAGACACTGGAAAGTAGAGGATGATTCTTGCCTTAAAACAGAGTGTTTTTCAGGGATGAGAACTCTGGTCTAAATTTGCCTTCAGAAATGGAGTTATAACCCAGGATCAGTGTCTTCCTACAAGCAAGAGTTCATTTCTAGTTAACCCAGTGTATTTGGGGCTCAAATAATTTTTCGCAGTTCACGAACCCAAGATGATTCTCACTATTAACTAAAGAGCATTTATGTAAGAGGAGCCGTGGTTTTTATCAGTTTCATAAGCAGAGTTGAACTACATATGGTCCTTAGGAGTAGGAAACACAGTTCATTTTTTCAGATCATGATCATGTTTCTTGCTGTATTTTAGACTCTGGAAAGAAGAGCTTGCTTTTTGCCTTATAACAGAGGGTGTTTTTAGATGAGAACTCTGGTCTGAATTTCCCTTAAGAAACGGAGTTAATCCCCAGGATCTGTGTCTTCCTACAAGCAAGAGTTCATTTCTAGTTAACCCAGTGAATTTGGGGCTCAAATGATTTTTCGCAGTTCACGAACCCAACGCGATTCTCACTATTAACAAAGAGCATTTATGTAAGAGGAGCTGCGGTCTGAATCATTTCATAAGCAGAGTTGAACTACATATGGTCCGTATGAGTAGGAAACATAGTTCTTTTTTTCTGGGCATGCTCACGGTTCTTACTGTATTGGAGACGCTGGAAAGAAGAGGATGATTCTTGCCTTAAAACAGAGTGTTTTTCAGGGTTGAGAATTCTGGTCTGAATTTGTCTTCATAAACGGAGTTAAACCCCAGGATCTGTGTCTTCCTACAAGAGAGAGTTCATTTCGGTTAAACCCAGTGAATTTTGTGCTCAAATGATTTTTCGCAGTTCAGGAACCCAATGCTATTCTGACTATTAACTAAAGAGCATTTATGTAAGAGGAGGTGCGGTCTGTATCATTTCATAAGCAGAGTTGAACTACATATGGTCCTTATTAGTAGGAAACACAGTTCTTTTTTTCTGGGCATGCTCATGGTTCTTGCTGTATTTTAGACTCTGGAAAGAAGAGCTTGCTTCTTGCGTTAAAACAGAGTGTGTTTCATGGATGAGAACACTGGTCTGAATTTCCCTTCAGAAATGGAGTTAATCCCCAGGATCTGTGTCTTCCTACAAGCAAGTGTTCATTTCTGGTAAACCAAGTGAATTTTCGGCTCAAATGAGTTTACACATTTCTAGAATCCAACGCGATTATCACCATTAACTAAAGAGCATTTATGTAAGAGGAGCTGCGGTCTGTATCATTTCATAAGCATAGTTGAACTACATATGGTCTGTATTACTCGGAAACACAGTTCTTTTTTTCTGGGCATGCTCATGTTTGTTACTGTATTGTAGACGCTGGAAAGAAAAGGATGATTCTTGCCTTAAACAGAGTGTTTTTCAGGGATGAGAACTCTGGTCTGAATTTGCCTTCAGAAATGGAGTTATACCCCAGGATCAGTGTCTTCCTACAAGCGAGAGTTCATTTCTGGTAAACCCAGTGAATTTTGGGGTCAAATGATTTTTTGCAGTTCAGGAACTCTACGCTATTATCACTATTAACTAAAGAGCATTTATGTAAGAGGAGCCGTGGTTTTTATCAGTTTCATGAGCAGAGTTGAACTACTTATGGTCCTTATGAGTAGGAAACACAGTTCTTTTTTCTGTGCATGCTACCGGTTCTTACTGTATTTTAGACTCTGGAAAGAAGAGCTTGCTTCTTGCCTTATAACAGAGTGTGTTTTTAGATGAGAACTCTGGTCTGAATTTCACTTCAGAAATGGATTTAAATCCCAGGATCTGTGTCTTCCTACAAGCGAGAGTTCATTTCGGGTAAACCCAGCTAATTTTGGGCTCAAATGATTTTTCGCAGTTCACGAACCCAACGCGATTCTCACTATTAACTGAAGAGCATTTATGTAAGAGGAGCTGCGGTCTGTATCATTTCATAAGCAGAGTTGAACTACATATGGTCCTTAGGAGTAGGAAACACAGTTCATTTTTTCTGGGCATGCTCACGGTTCTTACTGTATTGGAGACACTGGAAAGTAGAGGATGATTCTTGCCTTAAAACAGAGTGTTTTTCAGGGATGAGAACTCTGCTCTGAATTTGCCTTCAGAAATGGAGTTATAACCCAGGATCAGTGTCTTCCTACAAGCAAGAGTTCATTTCGGGTAAACCCAGTGAATTTTGGGGTCAAATGATTTTTCGCAGTTCACGAACCCAAGATGATTCTCACTATTAACTAAAGAGCATTTATGTAAGAGGAGCCGTGGTTTTTATCAGTTTCATAAGCAGAGTTGAACTACATATGGTCCTTATGAGTAGGAAACACAGTTCATTTTTTCAGATCATGATCATGTTTCTTGCTGTATTTTAGACTCTGGAAAGAAGAGCTTGCTTCTTGCCTTATAACAGAGGGTGTTTTTAGATGAGAACTCTGGTCTGAATTTCCCTTAAGAAACGGAGTTAATCCCCAGGATCTGTGTCTTCCTACAAGCAAGAGTTCATTTCTAGTTAACCCAGTGAATTTTGGGCTCAAATGATTTTTCGCAGTTCACGAACCCAACGCGATTCTCACTATTAACAAAGAGCATTTATGTAAGAGGAGCTGCGGTCTGAATCATTTCATAAGCAGAGTTGAACTACATATGGTCCTTATGAGTAGGAAACATAGTTCTTTTTTTCTGGGCATGCTCACGGTTCTTACTGTATTGGAGACGCTGGAAAGAAGAGGATGATTCTTGCCTTAAAACAGAGTGTTTTTCAGGGTTGAGAATTCTGGTCTGAATTTGTCTTCATAAACAGAGTTAAACCCCAGGATCTGTGTCTTCCTACAAGAGAGAGTTCATTTCGGTTAAACCCAGTGAATTTTGTGCTCAAATGATTTTTCGCAGTTCAGGAACCCAATGCTATTCTGACTATTAACTAAAGAGCATTTATGTAAGAGGAGGTGCAGTCTGTATCATTTCATAAGCAGAGTTGAACTACATATGGTCCGTATGAGTAGGAAACACAGTTCTTTTTTTCTGGGCATGCTCATGTTTGTTACTGTATTGTAGACGCTGGAAAGAAGAGGATGATTCTTGCCTTAAAACAGAGTGTTTTTCAGGGATGAGAACTCTGGTCTGAATTTGCCTTCAGAAATGGAGTTATACCCCAGGATCAGTGTCTTCCTACAAGCAAGAGTTCATTTCGGGTAAACCCAGTGAATTTTGGGGTAAAATGATTTTTCGCAGTTCACGAACCCAAGATGATTCTCACTATTAACTAAAGAGCATTTATGTAAGAAGAGCTGCGGTCTGTATCATTTCATAAGCAGAGTTGAACTACATATTGTCCGTATGAGTAGGAAACACAGTTCTTTTTTTCTGGGCATGCACACGGTTCTTACTGTATTGGAGACGCTGGAAAAGAGGATGATTCTTGCCTTAAAACAGAGTGTTTTTCAGGGTTGAGAATTCTGTAATGAATTTGTCTTCATAAACGGAGTTAAACTCCAGGATCTGTGTCTTACTACAAGCAAGAGTTCAGTTCTGGGAAACCCAGTGAATTTTGGGCTCAAATGATTATTCACAGCTCAGGTACCCAATGCTATATTCACTATTAACTAAAGAGCATTTATGTAAGAGGAGCTGTGGTTTGTATCAGTTTCATAAGCAGAGTTGAACTACATATGGTCCGTATGAGTAGGAAACACAGTTCATTTTTTCAGGGCATGCTCATGGTTCTTGCTGTATTTTAGACTCTGGAAAGAAGAGCTTGCTTCTTGCGTTAAAACAGAGTGTGTTTCATGGATGAGAACACTGGTCTGAATTTCCCGTCAGAAATGGAGTTAATCCCCAGGATCTGTGTCTTCCTACAAGCAAGTGTTCATTTCTGGTAAACCAAGTGAATTTTCGGCTCAAATGAGTTTACACATTTCTAGAATCCAACGCGATTATCACCATTAACTAAAGAGCATTTATGTAAGAGGAGCTGCGGTCTGTATCATTTCATAAGCAGAGTTGAACTACATATGGTCCTTATGAGTAGGAAACACAGTTCTTTTTTTCTGGGCATGCTCACGGTTCTTACTGTATTGGAGACGCTGGAAAGAAGAGGATGATTCTTGCCTTAAAACAGAGTGTTTTTCAGGGTTGAGAATTCTGGTCTGAATTTGTCTTCATAAACGGAGTTAAACCCCAGGATCTGTGTCTTCCTACAAGAGAGAGTTCATTTCGGGTAAACCCAGTGAATTTTGTGCTCAAATGATTTTTCGCAGTTCAGGAACCCAATGCTATTCTGACTATTAACTAAAGAGCATTTATGTAAGAGGAGGTGCGGTCTGTATCATTTCATAAGCAGAGTTGAACTACATATGGTCCGTATGAGTAGGAAACACAGTTCTTTTTTTCTGGGCATGCTCATGTTTGTTACTGTATTGTAGACGCTGGAAAGAAGAGGATGATTCTTGCCTTAAAACAGAGTGTTTTTCAGGGATGAGAACTCTGGTCTGAATTTGCCTTCAGAAATGGAGTTATACCCCAGGATCAGTGTCTTCCTACAAGCAAGAGTTCATTTCGGGTAAACCCAGTGAATTTTGGGGTAAAATGATTTTTCGCAGTTCACCAACCCAAGATGATTCTCACTATTAACTAAAGAGCATTTATGTAAGAAGAGCTGCGGTCTGTATCATTTCATAAGCAGAGTTGAACTACATATTGTCCGTATGAGTAGGAAACACAGTTCTTTTTTTCTGGGCATGCTCATGTTTTTTACTGTATTGTAGACGCTGGAAAGAAGAGGATGATTCTTGCCTTAAAACAGAGTGTTTTTCAGGGATGAGAACTATGGTCTGAATTTGCCTTCAGAAATGGAGTTATAACCCAGGATCAGTGTCTTCCTACAAGCGAGAGTTCATTTATGGTAAACCCAGTTAATTTTGGGGTCAAATGATTTTTCGCAGTTCAGGAACTCTACGCTATTCTCACTATTAACTAAAGAGCATTTATGTAAGAGGAGCCGTGGTTTTTATCAGTTTCATGAGCAGAGTTGAACTACATATGGTGCTTATGAGTAGGAAACACAGTTCTTTTTTTCAGGTCATGCTCATGGTTCTTGCTGTATTTTAGACTCTGGAAAGAAGAGCTTGCTTCTTGCCTTATAACAGAGTGTGTTTTTAGATGAGAAGTCTGGTCTGAACTTCACTTCAGAAATGGATTTAAATCCCAGGATCTGTGTCTTCCTACAAGCGAGAGTTCATTTCGGGTAAACCCAGCTAATTTTGGACTCAAATGATTTTTCGCAGTTCACGAACCCAACGCGATTCTCACTATTAACTGAAGAGCATTTATGTAAGAGGAGCCGTGGTTTTTATCAGTTTCATAAGCAGAGTTGAACTACATATGGTCCGTATGAGTAGGAAACACAGTTCTTTTTTTCTGGGCATGCTCACGGTTCTTACTGTATTGGAGACGCTGGAAAGAAGAGGATGATTCTTGCCTTAAAACAGAGTGTTTTTCAGGGATGAGAACTCTGGTCTGAATATGCCTTCAGAAATGGAGTTATACCCCAGGTTCAGTGTCTTCCTACAAGCAAGAGTTCATTTCGGGTAAACCCAGTGAATTTTGGGGTAAAATGATTTTTCGCAGTTCACGAACCCAAGATGATTCTCACTATTAACTAAAGAGCATTTATGTAAGAAGAGCTGCGGTCTGTATCATTTCATAAGCAGAGTTGAACTACATATTGTCCGTATGAGTAGGAAACACAGTTCTTTTTTTCTGGGCATGCACACGGTTCTTACTGTATTGGAGATGCTGGAAAAGAGGATGATTCTTGCCTTAAAACAGAGTGTTTTTCAGGGTTGAGAATTCTGTAATGAATTTGTCTTCATAAACGGATTTTAACTCCAGGATCTGTGTCTTACTACAAGCAAGAGTTCAGTTCTGGGAAACCCAGTGAATTTTGGGCTCAAATGATTATTCACAGCTCAGGTACCCAATGCTATTTTCACTATTAACTAAAGAGCATTTATGTAAGAGGAGCTGTGGTTTGTATCAGTTTCATAAGCAGAGTTGAACTACATATGGTCCATATGAGTAGGAAACACAGTTCATTTTTTCAGGGCATGCTCATGGTTCTTGCTGTATTTTAGACTCTGGAAAGAAGAGCTTGCTTCTTGCGTTAAAACAGAGTGTGTTTCATGGATGAGAACACTGGTCTGAATTTCCCTTCAGAAATGGAGTTAATCCCCAGGATCTGTGTCTTCCTACAAGCAAGTGTTCATTTCTGGTAAACCAAGTGAATTTTCGGCTCAAATGAGTTTACACATTTCTAGAATCCAACGCGATTATCACCATTAACTAAAGAGCATTTATGTAAGAGGAGCTGCGGTCTGTATCATTTCATAAGCATAGTTGAACTACATATGGTCCTTATGAGTAGGAAACACAGTTCTTTTTTTCTGGGCATGCTCACGGTTCTTACTGTATTGGAGACGCTGGAAAGAAGAGGATGATTCTTGCCTTAAAACAGAGTGTTTTTCAGGGTTGAGAATTCTGGTCTGAATTTGTCTTCATAAACGGAGTTAAACCCCAGGATCTGTGTCTTCCTACAAGAGAGAGTTCATTTCGGTTAAACCCAGTGAATTTTGTGCTCAAATGATTTTTCGCAGTTCAGGAACCCAATGCTATTCTGACTATTAACTAAAGAGCATTTATGTAAGAGGAGGTGCAGTCTGTATCATTTCATAAGCAGAGTTGAACTACATATGATCCGTATGAGTAGGAAACACAGTTCTTTTTTTCTGGGCATGCTCATGGTTCTTGCTGTATTTTAGACTCTGGAAAGAAGAGCTTGCTTCTTGCGTTAAAACAGAGTGTGTTTCATGGATGAGAACACTGGTCTGAATTTCCCTTCAGAAATGGAGTTAATCCCCAGGATCTGTGTCTTCCTACAAGCAAGTGTTCATTTCTGGTAAACCAAGTGAATTTTCGGCTCAAATGAGTTTACACATATCTAGAATCCAACGCGATTATCACCATTAACTAAAGAGCATTTATGTAAGAGGAGCTGCGGTCTGTATCATTTCATAAGCATAGTTGAACTACATATGGTCTGTATTACTCGGAAACACAGTTCTTTTTTTCTGGGCATGCTCATGTTTGTTACTGTATTGTAGACGCTGGAAAGAAAAGGATGATTCTTGCCTTAAACAGAGTGTTTTTCAGGGATGAGAACTCTGGTCTGAATTTGCCTTCAGAAATGGAGTTATACCCCAGGATCAGTGTCTTCCTACAAGCGAGAGTTCATTTCTGGTAAACCCAGTGAATTTTGGGGTCAAATGATTTTTCGCAGTTCAGGAACTCTACGCTATTATCACTATTAACGAAAGAGCATTTATGTAAGAGGAGCCGTGGTTTTTATCAGTTTCATGAGCAGAGTTGAACTACTTATGGTCCTTATGAGTAGGAAACACAGTTCTTTTTTCTGGGCATGCTACCGGTTCTTACTGTATTTTAGACTCTGGAAAGAAGAGCTTGCTTCTTGCCTTATAACAGAGTGTGTTTTTAGATGAGAACTCTGGTCTGAATTTCACTTCAGAAATGGATTTAAATCCCAGGATCTGTGTCTTCCTACAAGCGAGAGTTCATTTCGGGTAAACCCAGCTAATTTTGGGCTCAAATGATTTTTCGCAGTTCACGAACCCAACGCGATTCTCACTATTAACTGAAGAGCATTTATGTAAGAGGAGCTGCGGTCTGTATCATTTCATAAGCAGAGTTGAACTACATATGGTCCTTAGGAGTAGGAAACACAGTTCATTTTTTCTGGGCATGCTCACGGTTCTTACTGTATTGGAGACACTGGAAAGTAGAGGATGATTCTTGCCTTAAAACAGAGTGTTTTTCAGGGATGAGAACTCTGGTCTGAATTTGCCTTCAGAAATGGAGTTATAACCCAGGATCAGTGTCTTCCTACAAGCAAGAGTTCATTTCTAGTTAACCCAGTGTATTTGGGGCTCAAATAATTTTTCGCAGTTCACGAACCCAAGATGATTCTCACTATTAACTAAAGAGCATTTATGTAAGAGGAGCCGTGGTTTTTATCAGTTTCATAAGCAGAGTTGAACTACATATGGTCCTTAGGAGTAGGAAACACAGTTCATTTTTTCAGATCATGATCATGTTTCTTGCTGTATTTTAGACTCTGGAAAGAAGAGCTTGCTTTTTGCCTTATAACAGAGGGTGTTTTTAGATGAGAACTCTGGTCTGAATTTCCCTTAAGAAACGGAGTTAATCCCCAGGATCTGTGTCTTCCTACAAGCAAGAGTTCATTTCTAGTTAACCCAGTGAATTTGGGGCTCAAATGATTTTTCGCAGTTCACGAACCCAACGCGATTCTCACTATTAACAAAGAGCATTTATGTAAGAGGAGCTGCGGTCTGAATCATTTCATAAGCAGAGTTGAACTACATATGGTCCGTATGAGTAGGAAACATAGTTCTTTTTTTCTGGGCATGCTCACGGTTCTTACTGTATTGGAGACGCTGGAAAGAAGAGGATGATTCTTGCCTTAAAACAGAGTGTTTTTCAGGGTTGAGAATTCTGGTCTGAATTTGTCTTCATAAACGGAGTTAAACCCCAGGATCTGTGTCTTCCTACAAGAGAGAGTTCATTTCGGTTAAACCCAGTGAATTTTGTGCTCAAATGATTTTTCGCAGTTCAGGAACCCAATGCTATTCTGACTATTAACTAAAGAGCATTTATGTAAGAGGAGGTGCGGTCTGTATCATTTCATAAGCAGAGTTGAACTACATATGATCCGTATGAGTAGGAAACACAGTTCTTTTTTTCTGGGCATGCTCATGGTTCTTGCTGTATTTTAGACTCTGGAAAGAAGAGCTTGCTTCTTGCGTTAAAACAGAGTGTGTTTCATGGATGAGAACACTGGTCTTAATTTCCCTTCAGAAATGGAGTTAATCCCCAGGATCTGTGTCTTCCTACAAGCAAGTGTTCATTTCTGGTAAACCAAGTGAATTTTCGGCTCAAATGAGTTTACACATTTCTAGAATCCAACGCGATTATCACCATTAACTAAAGAGCATTTATGTAAGAGGAGCTGCGGTCTGTATCATTTCATAAGCATAGTTGAACTACATATGGTCTGTATTACTCGGAAACACAGTTCTTTTTTTCTGGGCATGCTCATGTTTGTTACTGTATTGTAGACGCTGGAAAGAAAAGGATGATTCTTGCCTTAAACAGAGTGTTTTTCAGGGATGAGAACTCTGGTCTGAATTTGCCTTCAGAAATGGAGTTATACCCCAGGATCAGTGTCTTCCTACAAGCGAGAGTTCATTTCTGGTAAACCCAGTGAATTTTGGGGTCAAATGATTTTTTGCAGTTCAGGAACTCTACGCTATTATCACTATTAACTAAAGAGCATTTATGTAAGAGGAGCCGTGGTTTTTATCAGTTTCATGAGCAGAGTTGAACTACTTATGGTCCTTATGAGTAGGAAACACAGTTCTTTTTTCTGTGCATGCTACCGGTTCTTACTGTATTTTAGACTCTGGAAAGAAGAGCTTGCTTCTTGCCTTATAACAGAGTGTGTTTTTAGATGAGAACTCTGGTCTGAATTTCACTTCAGAAATGGATTTAAATCCCAGGATCTGTGTCTTCCTACAAGCGAGAGTTCATTTCGGGTAAACCCAGCTAATTTTGGGCTCAAATGATTTTTCGCAGTTCACGAACCCAACGCGATTCTCACTATTAACTGAAGAGCATTTATGTAAGAGGAGCTGCGGTCTGTATCATTTCATAAGCAGAGTTGAACTACATATGGTCCTTAGGAGTAGGAAACACAGTTCATTTTTTCTGGGCATGCTCACGGTTCTTACTGTATTGGAGACACTGGAAAGTAGAGGATGATTCTTGCCTTAAAACAGAGTGTTTTTCAGGGATGAGAACTCTGGTCTGAATTTGCCTTCAGAAATGGAGTTATAACCCAGGATCAGTGTCTTCCTACAAGCAAGAGTTCATTTCGGGTAAACCCAGTGAATTTTGGGGTCAAATGATTTTTCGCAGTTCACGAACCCAAGATGATTCTCACTATTAACTAAAGAGCATTTATGTAAGAGGAGCCGTGGTTTTTATCAGTTTCATAAGCAGAGTTGAACTACATATGGTCCTTATGAGTAGGAAACACAGTTCATTTTTTCAGATCATGATCATGTTTCTTGCTGTATTTTAGACTCTGGAAAGAAGAGCTTGCTTCTTGCCTTATAACAGAGGGTGTTTTTAGATGAGAACTCTGGTCTGAATTTCCCTTAAGAAACGGAGTTAATCCCCAGGATCTGTGTCTTCCTACAAGCAAGAGTTCATTTCTAGTTAACCCAGTGAATTTTGGGCTCAAATGATTTTTCGCAGTTCACGAACCCAACGCGATTCTCACTATTAACAAAGAGCATTTATGTAAGAGGAGCTGCGGTCTGAATCATTTCATAAGCAGAGTTGAACTACATATGGTCCTTATGAGTAGGAAACATAGTTCTTTTTTTCTGGGCATGCTCACGGTTCTTACTGTATTGGAGACGCTGGAAAGAAGAGGATGATTCTTGCCTTAAAACAGAGTGTTTTTCAGGGTTGAGAATTCTGGTCTGAATTTGTCTTCATAAACGGAGTTAAACCCCAGGATCTGTGTCTTCCTACAAGAGAGAGTTCATTTCGGTTAAACCCAGTGAATTTTGTGCTCAAATGATTTTTCGCAGTTCAGGAACCCAATGCTATTCTGACTATTAACTAAAGAGCATTTATGTAAGAGGAGGTGCAGTCTGTATCATTTCATAAGCAGAGTTGAACTACATATGGTCCGTATGAGTAGGAAACACAGTTCTTTTTTTCTGGGCATGCTCATGTTTGTTACTATATTGTAGACGCTGGAAAGAAGAGGATGATTCTTGCCTTAAAACAGAGTGTTTTTCAGGGATGAGAACTCTGGTCTGAATTTGCCTTCAGAAATGGAGTTATACCCCAGGATCAGTGTCTTCCTACAAGCAAGAGTTCATTTCGGGTAAACCCAGTGAATTTTGGGGTAAAATGATTTTTCGCAGTTCACGAACCCAAGATGATTCTCACTATTAACTAAAGAGCATTTATGTAAGAAGAGCTGCGGTCTGTATCATTTCATAAGCAGAGTTGAACTACATATTGTCCGTATGAGTAGGAAACACAGTTCTTTTTTTCTGGGCATGCACACGGTTCTTACTGTATTGGAGACGCTGGAAAAGAGGATGATTCTTGCCTTAAAACAGAGTGTTTTTCAGGGTTGAGAATTCTGTAATGAATTCGTCTTCATAAACGGAGTTAAACTCCAGGATCTGTGTCTTACTACAAGCAAGAGTTCAGTTCTGGGAAACCCAGTGAATTTTGGGCTCAAATGATTATTCACAGCTCAGGTACCCAATGCTATATTCACTATTAACTAAAGAGCATTTATGTAAGAGGAGCTTTGGTTTGTATCAGTTTCATAAGCAGAGTTGAACTACATATGGTCCGTATGAGTAGGAAACACAGTTCATTTTTTCAGGGCATGCTCATGGTTCTTGCTGTATTTTAGACTCTGGAAAGAAGAGCTTGCTTCTTGCGTTAAAACAGAGTGTGTTTCATGGATGAGAACACTGGTCTGAATTTCCCGTCAGAAATGGAGTTAATCCCCAGGATCTGTGTCTTCCTACAAGCAAGTGTTCATTTCTGGTAAACCAAGTGAATTTTCGGCTCAAATGAGTTTACACATTTCTAGAATCCAACGCGATTATCACCATTAACTAAAGAGCATTTATGTAAGAGGAGCTGCGGTCTGTATCATTTCATAAGCAGAGTTGAACTACATATGGTCCGTATGAGTAGGAAACACAGTTCTTTTTTTCTGGGCATGCTCACGGTTCTTACTGTATTGGAGACGCTGGAAAGAAGAGGATGATTCTTGCCTTAAAACAGAGTGTTTTTCAGGGTTGAGAATTCTGGTCTGAATTTGTCTTCATAAACGGAGTTAAACCCCAGGATCTGTGTCTTCCTACAAGAGAGAGTTCATTTCGGGTAAACCCAGTGAATTTTGTGCTCAAATGATTTTTCGCAGTTCAGGAACCCAATGCTATTCTGACTATTAACTAAAGAGCATTTATGTAAGAGGAGGTGCGGTCTGTATCATTTCATAAGCAGAGTTGAACTACATATGGTCCGTATGAGTAGGAAACACAGTTCTTTTTTTCTGGGCATGCTCATGTTTGTTACTGTATTGTAGACGCTGGAAAGAAGAGGATGATTCTTGCCTTAAAACAGAGTGTTTTTCAGGGATGAGAACTCTGGTCTGAATTTGCCTTCAGAAATGGAGTTATACCCCAGGTTCAGTGTCTTCCTACAAGCAAGAGTTCATTTCGGGTAAACCCAGTGAATTTTGGGGTAAAATGATTTTTCGCAGTTCACCAACCCAAGATGATTCTCACTATTAACTAAAGAGCATTTATGTAAGAAGAGCTGCGGTCTGTATCATTTCATAAGCAGAGTTGAACTACATATTGTCCGTATGAGTAGGAAACACAGTTCTTTTTTTCTGGGCATGCTCATGTTTTTTACTGTATTGTAGACGCTGGAAAGAAGAGGATGATTCTTGCCTTAAAACAGAGTGTTTTTCAGGGATGAGAACTATGGTCTGAATTTGCCTTCAGAAATGGAGTTATAACCCAGGATCAGTGTCTTCCTACAAGCGAGAGTTCATTTATGGTAAACCCAGTTAATTTTGGGGTCAAATGATTTTTCGCAGTTCAGGAACTCTACGCTATTCTCACTATTAACTAAAGAGCATTTATGTAAGAGGAGCCGTGGTTTTTATCAGTTTCATGAGCAGAGTTGAACTACATATGGTGCTTATGAGTAGGAAACACAGTTCTTTTTTTCAGGTCATGCTCATGGTTCTTGCTGTATTTTAGACTCTGGAAAGAAGAGCTTGCTTCTTGCCTTATAACAGAGTGTGTTTTTAGATGAGAAGTCTGGTCTGAACTTCACTTCAGAAATGGATTTAAATCCCAGGATCTGTGTCTTCCTACAAGCGAGAGTTCATTTCGGGTAAACCCAGCTAATTTTGGACTCAAATGATTTTTCGCAGTTCACGAACCCAACGCGATTCTCACTATTAACTGAAGAGCATTTATGTAAGAGGAGCGGTGGTTTTTATCAGTTTCATAAGCAGAGTTGAACTACATATGGTCCGTATGAGTAGGAAACACAGTTCTTTTTTTCTGGGCATGCTCACGGTTCTTACTGTATTGGAGACGCTGGAAAGAAGAGGATGATTCTTGCCTTAAAACAGAGTGTTTTTCAGGGATGAGAACTCTGGTCTGAATTTGCCTTCAGAAATGGAGTTATACCCCAGGTTCAGTGTCTTCCTACAAGCAAGAGTTCATTTCGGGTAAACCCAGTGAATTTTGGGGTAAAATGATTTTTCGCAGTTCACGAACCCAAGATGATTCTCACTATTAACTAAAGAGCATTTATGTAAGAAGAGCTGCGGTCTGTATCATTTCATAAGCAGAGTTGAACTACATATTGTCCGTATGAGTAGGAAACACAGTTCTTTTTTTCTGGGCATGCACACGGTTCTTACTGTATTGGAGACGCTGGAAAAGAGGATGATTCTTGCCTTAAAACAGAGTGTTTTTCAGGGTTGAGAATTCTGTAATGAATTTGTCTTCATAAACGGAGTTAAACTCCAGGATCTGTGTCTTACTACAAGCAAGAGTTCAGTTCTGGGAAACCCAGTGAATTTTGGGCTCAAATGATTATTCACAGCTCAGGTACCCAATGCTATTTTCACTATTAACTAAAGAGCATTTATGTAAGAGGAGCTGTGGTTTGTATCAGTTTCATAAGCAGAGTTGAACTACATATGGTCCATATGAGTAGGAAACACAGTTCATTTTTTCAGGGCATGCTCATGGTTCTTGCTGTATTTTAGACTCTGGAAAGAAGAGCTTGCTTCTTGCGTTAAAACAGAGTGTGTTTCATGGATGAGAACACTGGTCTGAATTTCCCTTCAGAAATGGAGTTAATCCCCAGGATCTGTGTCTTCCTACAAGCAAGTGTTCATTTCTGGTAAACCAAGTGAATTTTCGGCTCAAATGAGTTTACACATTTCTAGAATCCAACGCGATTATCACCATTAACTAAAGAGCATTTATGTAAGAGGAGCTGCGGTCTGTATCATTTCATAAGCATAGTTGAACTACATATGGTCCTTATGAGTAGGAAACACAGTTCTTTTTTTCTGGGCATGCTCACGGTTCTTACTGTATTGGAGACGCTGGAAAGAAGAGGATGATTCTTGCCTTAAAACAGAGTGTTTTTCAGGGTTGAGAATTCTGGTCTGAATTTGTCTTCATAAACGGAGTTAAACCCCAGGATCTGTGTCTTCCTACAAGCGAGAGTTCATTTCTGGTAAACCCAGTGAATTTTGGGGTCAAATGATTTTTCGCAGTTCAGGAACCCAACGCTATTCTTACTGTTAACTAAACAGCTTTTATGTAAGAGGAGCTGTAGTTTGTATCAGTTTCATAAGCAGAGTTGAACTACATATGGTCTGTATTACTCGGAAACACAGTTCTTTTTTTCTGGGCATGCTCATGTTTTTTACTGTATTGTAGACGCTGGAAAGAAGAGGATGATTCTTGCCTTAAATCAGAGTGTTTTTCAGGGATGAGAACTATGGTCTGAATTTGCCTTCAGAAATGGAGTTATAACCCAGGATCAGTGTCTTCCTACAAGCGAGAGTTCATTTATGGTAAACCCAGTTAATTTTGGGGTCAAATGATTTTTCGCAGTTCAGGAACTCTACGCTATTCTCACTATTAACTAAAGAGCATTTATGTAAGAGGAGCCGTGGTTTTTATCAGTTTCATGAGCAGAGTTGAACTACATATGGTGCTTATGAGTAGGAAACACAGTTCTTTTTTTCAGGTCATGCTCATGGTTCTTGCTGTATTTTAGACTCTGGAAAGAAGAGCTTGCTTCTTGCCTTATAACAGAGTGTGTTTTTAGATGAGAAGTCTGGTCTGAACTTCACTTCAGAAATGGATTTAAATCCCAGGATCTGTGTCTTCCTACAAGCGAGAGTTCATTTCGGGTAAACCCAGCTAATTTTGGACTCAAATGATTTTTCGCAGTTCACGAACCCAACGCGATTCTCACTATTAACTGAAGAGCATTTATGTAAGAGGAGCCGTGGTTTTTATCAGTTTCATAAGCAGAGTTGAACTACATATGGTCCGTATGAGTAGGAAACACAGTTCTTTTTTTCTGGGCATGCTCACGGTTCTTACTGTATTGGAGACGCTGGAAAGAAGAGGATGATTCTTGCCTTAAAACAGAGTGTTTTTCAGGGTTGAGAATTCTGGTCTGAATTTTTCTACATAAACGGAGTTAAACCCCAGGATCTGTGTCTTCCTACAAGCGAGAGTTCATTTCGGGTAAACCCAGTGAATTTTGTGCTCAAATGATTTTTCGCAGTTCAGGAACCCAATGCTATTCTGACTATTAACTAAAGAGCATTTATGTAAGAGGAGCTGCGGTCTGTATCATTTCATAAGCAGAGTTGAACTACATATTGTCCGTATGAGTAGGAAACACAGTTCATTTTTTCAGGGCATGATCATGTTTCTTGCTGTATTTTAGACTCTGGAAAGAAGAGCTTGCTTCTTGCGTTAAAACAGAGTGCGTTTCATGGATGAGAACACTGGTCTGAATTTCCCTTCAGACATGGAGTTAAACCCCCGGATCTGTGTCTTCCTACAAGCGAGAGTTCATTTCGGGTAAACCCAGTGAATTTTGTGCTCAAATGATTTTTCGCAGTTCAGGAACCCAATGCTATTCTGACTATTAACTAAAGAGCATTTATGTAAGAGGAGCTGCGGTCTGTATCATTTCATAAGCATAGTTGAACTACATATGGTCCGTATGAGTAGGAAACACAGTTCTTTTATTCTGGGCATGCTCCCGGATCTTACCGTATTGTAGACGCTGGAAAGAAGAGGAAGATTCTTGCCTTACAACAGAGTGTTTTTCAGGGATGAGAACTCTGGTCTGAATTTGCCTTCAGAAATGGAGTTGTACCCCAGGATCAGTGTCTTCCTACAAGCAAGAGTTCATTTCTTGTAAACCCAGTGAATTTTGTGGTCAAATGATTTTTCGCAGTTCAGGAACCCAATGCTATTCTGACTATTAACTAAAGAGCATTTATGTAAGAAGAGCTGCGGTCTGTATCATTTCATAAGCATAGTTGAACTACATATTGTCCGTATGAGTAGGAAACACAGTTCTTTTTTTCTGGGCATGCACATGGTTCTTACTGTATTGGAGATGCTGGAAAAGAGGATGATTCTTGCCTTAAAACAGAGTGTTTTTCAGGGATGAGAACTCTGGTCTGAATTTGCCTTCAGAAATGGAGTTATACCCCAGGATCAGTGTCCACCTACAAGCGATAGTTCATTTCTGGTAAACCCAGTGAATTTTGGAGTCAAATGATTTTTTGCAGTTCACGAACCCAAGATGATTCTCACTATTAACTAAAGAGCATTTATGTAAGAGGAGCCGTGGTTTTTATCAGGTTCATAAGCAGAGTTGAACTACATATGGTCCTTATGAGTAGGAAACACAGTTCTTTTTTTCATGTCATGCTCATGGTTCTTGCTGTATTTTAGACTCTGGAAAGAAGAGCTTGCTTCTTGCATTATAACAGAGTGTGTTTTTAGATGAGAACTCTGGTCTGAATTTCCCTTAAGAAACAGAGTTAATCCCCAGGATCTGTGTCTTCCTACAAGCAAGAGTTCATTTCTAGTTAACCCAGTGAATTTTGGGCTCAAATGATTTTTCGCAGTTCACGAACCCAACGCGATTCTCACTATTAACTGAAGAGCATTTATGTAAGAGGAGCTGCGGTCTGTATCATTTCATAAGCAGAGTTGAACTACATATGGTCCGTATGAGTAGGAAACACAGTTCTTTTTTTCTGGGCATGCTCACGGTTCTTACTGTATTGGAGACGCTGGAAAGAAGAGGAAGATTCTTGCCTTAAAACAGAGTGTTTTTCAGGGATGAGAACTCTGCTCTGAATTTGCCTTCAGAAGTGGAATTATACCCCAGGATCTGTGTCTTACTACAAGCAAGAGTTCAGTTCTGGGAAACCCAGTGAATTTTGGGCTCAAATGATTATTCACAGCTCAGGTACCCAATGCTATTTTCACTATTAACTAAAGAGCATTTATGTAAGAGGAGCTGTGGTTTGTATCAGTTTCATAAGCAGAGTTGAACTACATATGGTCCGTATGAGTAGGAAACACAGTTCATTTTTTCAGGGCATGCTCATGGTTCTTGCTGTATTTTAGACTCTGGAAAGAAGAGCTTGCTTCTTGCGTTAAAACAGAGTGTGTTTCATGGATGAGAACACTGGTCTGAATTTCCCTTCAGAAATGGAGTTAATCCCCAGGATCTGTGTCTTCCTACAAGCAAGTGTTCATTTCTGGTAAACCAAGTGAATTTTCGGCTCAAATGAGTTTACACATTTCTAGAATCCAACGCGATTATCACCATTAACTAAAGAGCATTTATGTAAGGGGAGCTGCGGTCTGTATCATTTCATAAGCATAGTTGAACTACATATGGTCTGTATTACTCGGAAACACAGTTCTTTTTTTCTGGGCATGCTCATGTTTGTTACTGTATTGTAGACGCTGGAAAGAAAAGGATGATTCTTGCCTTAAACAGAGTGTTTTTCAGGGATGAGAACTCTGGTCAGAATTTGCCTTCAGAAATGGAGTTATACCCCAGGATCAGTGTCTTCCTACAAGCGAGAGTTCATTTCTGGTAAACCCAGTGAATTTTGGGGTCAAATGATTTTTCGCAGTTCAGGAACTCTACGCTATTATCACTATTAACTAAAGAGCATTTATGTAAGAGGAGCCGTTGTTTTTATCAGTTTCATGAGCAGAGTTGAACTACTTATGGTCCTTATGAGTAGGAAACACAGTTCTTTTTTCTGGGCATGCTCCCGGTTCTTACTGTATTTTAGACTCTGGAAAGAAGAGCTTGCTTCTTGCCTTATAACAGAGTGTGTTTTTAGATGAGAACTCTGGTCTGAATTTCACTTCAGAAATGGATTTAAATCCCAGGATCTGTGTCTTCCTACAAGCGAGAGTTCATTTCGGGTAAACCCAGCTAATTTTGGGCTCAAATGATTTTTCGCAGTTCACGAACCCAACGCGAATCTCACTATTAACTGAAGAGCATTTATGTAAGAGGAGCTGCGGTCTGTATCATTTCATAAGCAGAGTTGAACTACATATGGTCCTTAGGAGTAGGAAACACAGTTCATTTTTTCTGGGCATGCTCACGGTTCTTACTGTATTGGAGACACTGGAAAGTAGAGGATGATTCTTGCCTTAAAACATAGTGTTTTTCAGGGATGAGAACTCTGGTCTGAATTTGCCTTCAGAAATGGAGTTATAACCCAGGATCAGTGTCTTCCTTCAAGCAAGAGTTCATTTCGGGTAAACCCAGTGAATTTTGGGGTCAAATGATTTTTCGCAGTTCACGAACCCAAGATGATTCTCACTATTAACTAAAGAGCATTTATGTAAGAGGAGCCGTGGTTTTTATCAGTTTCATAAGCAGAGTTGAACTACATATGGTCCTTATGAGTAGGAAACACAGTTCATTTTTTCAGGGCATGATCATGTTTCTTGCTGTATTTTAGACTCTGGAAAGAAGAGCTTGCTTCTTGCCTTATAACAGAGGGTGTTTTTAGATGAGAACTCTGGTCTGAATTTCCCTTAAGAAACGGAGTTAATCCCCAGGATCTGTGTCTTCCTACAAGCAAGAGTTCATTTCTAGTTAACCCAGTGAATTTTGGGCTCAAATGATTTTTCGCAGTTCACGAACCCAACGCGATTCTCACTATTAACAAAGAGCATTTATGTAAGAGGAGCTGCGGTCTGTATCATTTCGTAAGCAGAGTTGAACTACATATGGTCCGTATGAGTAGGAAACACAGTTCTTTTTTTCTGGGCATGCTCACGGTTCTTACTGTATTGGAGACGCTGGAAAGAAGAGGATGATTCTTGCCTTAAAACAGAGTGTTTTTCAGGGTTGAGAATTCTGGTCTGAATTTGTCTTCATAAACGGAGTTAAACCCCAGGATCTGTGTCTTCCTACAAGAGAGAGTTCATTTCGAGTAAACCCAGTGAATTTTGTGCTCAAATGATTTTTCGCAGTTCAGGAACCCAATGCTATTCTGACTATTAACTAAAGAGCATTTATGTAAGAGGAGGTGCGGTCTGTATCATTTCATAAGCAGAGTTGAACTACATATGGTCCGTATGAGTAGGAAACACAGTTCTTTTTTTCTGGGCATGCTCATGTTGTTACTGTATTGTAGACGCTGGAAAGAAGAGGATGATTCTTGCCTTAAAACAGAGTGTTTTTCAGGGATGAGAACTCTGGTCTGAATTTGCCTTCAGAAGTGGAATTATACCCCAGGATCTGTGTCTTACTACAAGCAAGAGTTCAGTTCTGGGAAACCCAGTGAATTTTGGGCTCAAATGATTATTCACAGCTCAGGTACCCAATGCTATTTTCACTATTAACTAAAGAGCATTTATGTAAGAGGAGCTGTGGTTTGTATCAGTTTCATAAGCAGAGTTGAACTACATATGGTCCGTTTGAGTAGGAAACACAGTTCATTTTTTCAGGGCATGCTCATGGTTCTTGCTGTATTTTAGACTCTGGAAAGAAGAGCTTGCTTCTTGCGTTAAAACAGAGTGTGTTTCATGGATGAGAACACTGGTCTGAATTTCCCTTCAGAAATGGAGTTAATCCCCTGGATCTGTGTCTTCCTACAAGCAAGTGTTCATTTCTGGTAAACCAAGTGAATTTTCGGCTCAAATGAGTTTACACATTTCTAGAATCCAACGCGATTATCACCATTAACTAAAGAGCATTTATGTAAGGGGAGCTGCGGTCTGTATCATTTCATAAGCATAGTTGAACTACATATGGTCTGTATTACTCGGAAACACAGTTCTTTTTTTCTGGGCATGCTCATGTTTGTTACTGTATTGTAGACGCTGGAAAGAAAAGGATGATTCTTGCCTTAAACAGAGTGTTTTTCAGGGATGAGAACTCTGGTCTGAATTTGCCTTCAGAAATGGAGTTATACCCCAGGATCAGTGTCTTCCTACAAGCGAGAGTTCATTTCTGGTAAACCCAGTGAATTTTGGGGTCAAATGATTTTTCGCAGTTCAGGAACTCTACGCTATTATCACTATTAACTAAAGAGCATTTATGTAAGAGGAGCCGTTGTTTTTATCAGTTTCATGAGCAGAGTTGAACTACTTATGGTCCTTATGAGTAGGAAACACAGTTCTTTTTTCTGGGCATGCTCCCGGTTCTTACTGTATTTTAGACTCTGGAAAGAAGAGCTTGCTTCTTGCCTTATAACAGAGTGTGTTTTTAGATGAGAACTCTGGTCTGAATTTCACTTCAGAAATGGATTTAAATCCCAGGATCTGTGTCTTCCTACAAGCGAGAGTTCATTTCGGGTAAACCCAGCTAATTTTGGGCTCAAATGATTTTTCGCAGTTCACGAACCCAACGCGAATCTCACTATTAACTGAAGAGCATTTATGTAAGAGGAGCTGCGGTCTGTATCATTTCATAAGCAGAGTTGAACTACATATGGTCCTTAGGAGTAGGAAACACAGTTCATTTTTTCTGGGCATGCTCACGGTTCTTACTGTATTGGAGACACTGGAAAGTAGAGGATGATTCTTGCCTTAAAACAGAGTGTTTTTCAGGGATGAGAACTCTGGTCTGAATTTGCCTTCAGAAATGGAGTTATAACCCAGGATCAGTGTCTTCCTACAAGCAAGAGTTCATTTCGGGTAAACCCAGTGAATTTTGGGGTCAAATGATTTTTCGCAGTTCACGAACCCAAGATGATTCTCACTATTAACTAAAGAGCATTTATGTAAGAGGAGCCGTGGTTTTTATCAGTTTCATAAGCAGAGTTGAACTACATATGGTCCTTATGAGTAGGAAACACAGTTCATTTTTTCAGGGCATGATCATGTTTCTTGCTGTATTTTAGACTCTGGAAAGAAGAGCTTGCTTCTTGCCTTATAACAGAGGGTGTTTTTAGATGAGAACTCTGGTCTGAATTTCCCTTAAGAAACGGAGTTAATCCCCAGGATCTGTGTCTTCCTACAAGCAAGAGTTCATTTCTAGTTAACCCAGTGAATTTTGGGCTCAAATGATTTTTCGCAGTTCACGAACCCAACGCGATTCTCACTATTAACAAAGAGCATTTATGTAAGAGGAGCTGCGGTCTGTATCATTTCGTAAGCAGAGTTGAACTACATATGGTCCGTATGAGTAGGAAACACAGTTCTTTTTTTCTGGGCATGCTCACGGTTCTTACTGTATTGGAGACGCTGGAAAGAAGAGGATGATTCTTGCCTTAAAACAGAGTGTTTTTCAGGGTTGAGAATTCTGGTCTGAATTTGTCTTCATAAACGGAGTTAAACCCCAGGATCTGTGTCTTCCTACAAGAGAGAGTTCATTTCGAGTAAACCCAGTGAATTTTGTGCTCAAATGATTTTTCGCAGTTCAGGAACCCAATGCTATTCTGACTATTAACTAAAGAGCATTTATGTAAGAGGAGGTGCGGTCTGTATCATTTCATAAGCAGAGTTGAACTACATATGGTCCGTATGAGTAGGAAACAGAGTTCTTTTTTTCTGGGCATGCTCATGTTGTTACTGTATTGTAGATGCTGGAAAGAAGAGGATGATTCTTGCCTTAAAACAGAGTGTTTTTCAGGGATGAGAACTCTGGTATGAATTTGCCTTCAGAAATGGAGTTATACCCCAGGATCAGTGTCCACCTACAAGCGATAGTTCATTTCTGGTAAACCCAGTGAATTTTGGGGTCAAATGATTTTTTACAGTTCACGAACCCAAGATGATTCTCACTATTAACTAAAGAGCATTTATGTAAGAGGAGCCGTGGTTTTTATCAGGTTCATAAGCAGAGTTGAACTACATATGGTCCTTATGAGTAGGAAACACAGTTCTTTTTTTCATGTCATGCTCATGGTTCTTGCTGTATTTTAGACTCTGGAAAGAAGAGCTTGCTTCTTGCCTTATAACAGAGTGTGTTTTTAGATGAGAACTCTGGTCTGAATTTCCCTTAAGAAACAGAGTTAATCCCCAGGATCTGTGTCTTCCTACAAGCAAGAGTTCATTTCTAGTTAACCCAGTGAATTTTGGGCTCAAATGATTTTTCGCAGTTCACGAACCCAACGCGATTCTCACTATTAACTGAAGAGCATTTATGTAACAGGAGCTGCGGTCTGTATCATTTCATAAGCAGAGTTGAACTACATATGGTCCGTATGAGTAGGAAACACAGTTCTTTTTTTCTGGGCATGCTCACGGTTCTTACTGTATTGGAGACGCTGGAAAGAAGAGGAAGATTCTTGCCTTAAAACAGAGTGTTTTTCAGGGATGAGAACTCTGGTCTGAATTTGCCTTCAGAAGTGGAATTATACCCCAGGATCTGTGTCTTACTACAAGCAAGAGTTCAGTTCTGGGAAACCCAGTGAATTTTGGGCTCAAATGATTATTCACAGCTCAGGTACCCAATGCTATTTTCACTATTAACTAAAGAGCATTTATGTAAGAGGAGCTGTGGTTTGTATCAGTTTCATAAGCAGAGTTGAACTACATATGGTCCGTTTGAGTAGGAAACACAGTTCATTTTTTCAGGGCATGCTCATGGTTCTTGCTGTATTTTAGACTCTGGAAAGAAGAGCTTGCTTCTTGCGTTAAAACAGAGTGTGTTTCATGGATGAGAACACTGGTCTGAATTTCCCTTCAGAAATGGAGTTAATCCCCTGGATCTGTGTCTTCCTACAAGCAAGTGTTCATTTCTGGTAAACCAAGTGAATTTTCGGCTCAAATGAGTTTACACATTTCTAGAATCCAACGCGATTATCACCATTAACTAAAGAGCATTTATGTAAGAGGAGCTGCGGTCTGTATCATTTCATAAGCATAGTTGAACTACATATGGTCTGTATTACTCGGAAACACAGTTCTTTTTTTCTGGGCATGCTCATGTTTGTTACTGTATTGTAGACGCTGGAAAGAAAAGGATGATTCTTGCCTTAAACAGAGTGTTTTTCAGGGATGAGAACTCTGGTCTGAATTTGCCTTCAGAAATGGAGTTATACCCCAGGATCAGTGTCTTCCTACAAGCGAGAGTTCATTTCTGGTAAACCCAGTGAATTTTGGGGTCAAATGATTTTTCGCAGTTCAGGAACTCTACGCTATTATCACTATTAACTAAAGAGCATTTATGTAAGAGGAGCCGTTGTTTTTATCAGTTTCATGAGCAGAGTTGAACTACTTATGGTCCTTATGAGTAGGAAACACAGTTCTTTTTTCTGGGCATGCTCCCGGTTCTTACTGTATTTTAGACTCTGGAAAGATGAGCTTGCTTCTTGCCTTATAACAGAGTGTGTTTTTAGATGAGAACTCTGGTCTGAATTTCACTTCAGAAATGGATTTAAATCCCAGGATCTGTGTCTTCCTACAAGCGAGAGTTCATTTCTAGTTAACCCAGTGAATTTTGGGCTCAAATGATTTTTCGCAGTTCACGAACCCAACGCGATTCTCACTATTAACAAAGAGCATTTATGTAAGAGGAGCTGCGGTCTGTATCATTTCATAAGCAGAGTTGAACTACATATGGTCCGTATGAGTAGGAAACACAGTTCTTTTTTTCTGGGCATGCTCATGTTTGTTACTGTATTGGAGACGCTGGAAAGAAGAGGATGATTCTTGCCTTAAAACAGAGTGTTTTTCAGGGATGAGAACTCTGGTCTGAATTTGCCTTCAGAAATGGAGTTATACCCCAGGATCATTGTCTTCCTACAAGCAAGAGTTCATTTCGGGTAAACCCAGTGAATTTTGGGGTAAAATGATTTTTCGCAGTTCACGAACCCAAGATGATTCTCACTATTAACTAAAGAGCATTTATGTAAGAAGAGCTGCGGTCTGTATCATTTCATAAGCAGAGTTGAACTACATATTATCCGTATGAGTAGGAAACACAGTTCTTTTTTTCTGGGCATGCACACGGTTCTTACTGTATTGGAGACGCTGGAAAAGAGGATGATTCTTGCCTTAAAACAGAGTGTTTTTCAGGGTTGAGAATTCTGTTCTGAATTTGTCTTCATAAACGGAGTTAAACTCCAGGATCTGTGTCTTACTACAAGCAAGAGTTCAGTTCTGGGAAACCCAGTGAATTTTGGGCTCAAATGATTATTCACAGCTCAGGTACCCAATGCTATTTTCACTATTAACTAAAGAGCATTTATGTAAGAGGAGCTGTGGTTTGTATCAGTTTCATAAGCAGAGTTGAACTACATATGGTCCGTATGAGTAGGAAACACAGTTCATTTTTTCAGGGCATGCTCATGGTTCTTGCTGTATTTTAGACTCTGGAAAGAAGAGCTTGCTTCTTGCGTTAAAACAGAGTGTGTTTCATGGATGAGAACACTGGTCTGAATTTCCCTTCAGAAATGGAGTTAATCCCCAGGATCTGTGTCTTCCTACAAGCAAGTGTTCATTTCTGGTAAACCAAGTGAATTTTCGGCTCAAATGAGTTTACACATTTCTAGAATCCAACGCGATTATCACCATTAACTAAAGAGCATTTATGTAAGAGGAGCTGCGGTCTGTATCATTTCATAAGCATAGTTGAACTACATATGGTCTGTATTACTCGGAAACACAGTTCTTTTTTTCTGGGCATGCTCATGTTTGTTACTGTATTGTAGACGCTGGAAAGAAGAGGATGATTCTTGCCTTAAACAGAGTGTTTTTCAGGGATGAGAACTCTGGTCTGAATTTGCCTTCAGAAATGGAGTTATACCACAGGATCAGTGTCTTCCTACAAGCGAGAGTTCATTTCTGGTAAACCCAGTGAATTTTGGGGTCAAATGATTTTTCGCAGTTCAGGAACTCTACGCTATTCTCACTATTAACTAAAGAGCATTTATGTAAGAGGAGCCGTGGTTTTTATCAGTTTCATGAGCAGAGTTGAACTACATAAGGTCCTTATGAATAGGAAACACAGTTCATTTTTCTGGGCATGCTCCCGGTTCTTACTGTATTTTAGACTCTGGAAAGAAGAGCTTGCTTCTTGCCTTATAACAGAGTGTGTTTTTAGATGAGTACTCTGGTCTGAATTTCACTTCAGAAATGGATTTAAATCCCAGGATCTGTGTCTTCCTACAAGCGAGAGTTCATTTCGGGTAAACCCAGCTAATTTGGGGCTCAAATGATTTTTCGCAGTTCACGAACCCAAGATGATTCTCACTATTAACTAAAGAGCATTTATGTAAGAGGAGCCGTGGTTTTTATCAGTTTCATAAGCAGAGTTGAACTACATATGGTCCTTATGAGTAGGAAACACAGTTCATTTTTTCAGGGCATGATCATGTTTCTTGCTGTATTTTAGACTCTGGAAAGAAGAGCTTGCTTCTTGCCTTATAACAGAGGGCGTTTTTAGATGAGAACTCTGGTCTGAATTTCCCTTAAGAAACGGAGTTATAACCCAGGATCAGTGTCTTCCTACAAGCAAGAGTTCATTTCGGGTAAACCCAGTGAATTTTGGGGTCAAATGATTTTTCGCAGTTCACGAACCCAAGATGATTCTCACTATTAACTAAAGAGCATTTATGTAAGAGGAGCCGTGGTTTTTATCAGTTTCATAAGCAGAGTTGAACTACATATGGTCCTTATGAGTAGGAAACACAGTTCATTTTTTCAGGGCATGATCATATTTCTTGCTGTATTTTAGACTCTGGAAAGAAGAGCTTGCTTCTTGCCTTATAACAGAGGGTGTTTTTAGATGAGAACTCTGGTCTGAATTTCCCTTAAGAAACGGAGTTAATCCCCAGGATCTGTGTCTTCCTACAAGCAAGAGTTCATTTCTAGTTAACCCAGTGAATTTTGGGCTCAAATGATTTTTCGCAGTTCACGAACCCAACGCGATTCTCACTATTAAAAAGAGCATTTATGTAAGAGGAGCTGCGGTCTGTATCATTTCGTAAGCAGAGTTGAACTACATATGGTCCGTATGAGTAGGAAACACAGTTCTTTTTTTCTGGGCATGCTCACGGTTCTTACTGTATTGGAGACGCTGGAAAGAAGAGGATGATTCTTGCCTTAAAACAGAGTGTTTTTCAGGGTTGAGAATTCTGGTCTGAATTTGTCTTCATAAACGGAGTTAAACCCCAGGATCTGTGTCTTCCTACAAGAGAGAGTTCATTTCGTGTAAACCCAGTGAATTTTGTGCTCAAATGATTTTTCGCAGTTCAGGAACCCAATGCTATTCTGACTATTAACTAAAGAGCATTTATGTAAGAGGAGGTGCGGTCTGTATCATTTCATAAGCAGAGTTGAACTACATATGGTCCGTATGAGTAGGAAACACAGTTCTTTTTTTCTGGGCATGCTCATGTTTGTTACTGTATTGGAGACGCTGGAAAGAAGAGGATGATTCTTGCCTTAAAACAGAGTGTTTTTCAGGGATGAGAACTCTGGTCTGAATTTGCCTTCTTAAATGGAGTTATACCCCAGGATCAGTGTCTTCCTACAAGCAAGAGTTCATTTCGGGTAAACCCAGTGAATTTTGGGGTAAAATGATTTTTCGCAGTTCACGAACCCAAGATGATTCTCACTATTAACGAAAGAGCATTTATGTAAGAGGAGCCGTGGTTTTTATCAGTTTCATAAGCAGAGTTGAACTACATATGGTCCTTATGAGTAGGAAACACAGTTCTTTTTTTCAGGTCATGCTCATGGTTCTTGCTGTATTTTAGACTCTGGAAAGAAGAGCTTGCTTCTTGCCTTATAACAGAGTGTGTTTTTAGATGAGAACTCTGGTCTGAATTTCACTTCAGAAATGGATTTAAATCCCAGGATCTGTATCTTCCTACAAGCGAGAGTTCATTTCGGGTAAACCCAGCTAATTTTGGGCTCAAATGATTTTTCGCAGTTCACGAACCCAACGCGATTCTCACTATTAACAAAGAGCATTTATGTAAGAGGAGCTGCGGTCTGTATCATTTCATAAGCAGAGTTGAACTACATATGGTCCGTATGAGTAGGAAACACAGTTCTTTTTTTCTGGGCATGCTCATGTTTGTTACTGTATTGGAGACGCTGGAAAGAAGAGGATGATTCTTGCCTTAAAACAGAGTGTTTTTCAGGGATGAGAACTCTGG
Organism: Onychomys leucogaster; assembly: GCA_949786385.1. NCBI lineage: Eukaryota > Metazoa > Chordata > Mammalia > Rodentia > Cricetidae > Onychomys > Onychomys leucogaster. The sequence goes on along the minus strand of CATKUP010000106.1, from coordinate 1,245,828 downwards.
TCTGAATTTGCCTTCAGAAATGGAGTTATACCCCAGGATCAGTGTCTTCCTACAAGCAAGAGTTCATTTCGGGTAAACCCAGTGAATTTTGGGGTAAAATGATTTTTCGCAGTTCACGAACCCAAGATGATTCTCACTATTAACTAAAGAGCATTTATGTAAGAAGAGCTGCGGTCTGTATCATTTCATAAGCAGAGTTGAACTACATATTATCCGTATGAGTAGGAAACACAGTTCTTTTTTTCTGGGCATGCACACGGTTCTTACTGTATTGGAGACGCTGGAAAAGAGGATGATTCTTGCCTTAAAACAGAGTGTTTTTCAGGGTTGAGAATTCTGTTCTGAATTTGTCTTCATAAACGGAGTTAAACTCCAGGATCTGTGTCTTACTACAAGCAAGAGTTCAGTTCTGGGAAACCCAGTGAATTTTGGGCTCAAATGATTATTCACAGCTCAGGTACCCAATGCTATTTTCACTATTAACTAAAGAGCATTTATGTAAGAGGAGCTGTGGTTTGTATCAGTTTCATAAGCAGAGTTGAACTACATATGGTCCGTATGAGTAGGAAACACAGTTCATTTTTTCAGGGCATGCTCATGGTTCTTGCTGTATTTTAGACTCTGGAAAGAAGAGCTTGCTTCTTGCGTTAAAACAGAGTGTGTTTCATGGATGAGAACACTGGTCTGAATTTCCCTTCAGAAATGGAGTTAATCCCCAGGATCTGTGTCTTCCTACAAGCAAGTGTTCATTTCTGGTAAACCAAGTGAATTTTCGGCTCAAATGAGTTTACACATTTCTAGAATCCAACGCGATTATCACCATTAACTAAAGAGCATTTATGTAAGAGGAGCTGCGGTCTGTATCATTTCATAAGCATAGTTGAACTACATATGGTCTGTATTACTCGGAAACACAGTTCTTTTTTTCTGGGCATGCTCATGTTTGTTACTGTATTGTAGACGCTGGAAAGAAGAGGATGATTCTTGCCTTAAACAGAGTGTTTTTCAGGGATGAGAACTCTGGTCTGAATTTGCCTTCAGAAATGGAGTTATACCACAGGATCAGTGTCTTCCTACAAGCGAGAGTTCATTTCTGGTAAACCCAGTGAATTTTGGGGTCAAATGATTTTTCGCAGTTCAGGAACTCTACGCTATTCTCACTATTAACTAAAGAGCATTTATGTAAGAGGAGCCGTGGTTTTTATCAGTTTCATGAGCAGAGTTGAACTACATAAGGTCCTTATGAATAGGAAACACAGTTCATTTTTCTGGGCATGCTCCCGGTTCTTACTGTATTTTAGACTCTGGAAAGAAGAGCTTGCTTCTTGCCTTATAACAGAGTGTGTTTTTAGATGAGTACTCTGGTCTGAATTTCACTTCAGAAATGGATTTAAATCCCAGGATCTGTGTCTTCCTACAAGCGAGAGTTCATTTCGGGTAAACCCAGCTAATTTGGGGCTCAAATGATTTTTCGCAGTTCACGAACCCAAGATGATTCTCACTATTAACTAAAGAGCATTTATGTAAGAGGAGCCGTGGTTTTTATCAGTTTCATAAGCAGAGTTGAACTACATATGGTCCTTATGAGTAGGAAACACAGTTCATTTTTTCAGGGCATGATCATGTTTCTTGCTGTATTTTAGACTCTGGAAAGAAGAGCTTGCTTCTTGCCTTATAACAGAGGGCGTTTTTAGATGAGAACTCTGGTCTGAATTTCCCTTAAGAAACGGAGTTATAACCCAGGATCAGTGTCTTCCTACAAGCAAGAGTTCATTTCGGGTAAACCCAGTGAATTTTGGGGTCAAATGATTTTTCGCAGTTCACGAACCCAAGATGATTCTCACTATTAACTAAAGAGCATTTATGTAAGAGGAGCCGTGGTTTTTATCAGTTTCATAAGCAGAGTTGAACTACATATGGTCCTTATGAGTAGGAAACACAGTTCATTTTTTCAGGGCATGATCATATTTCTTGCTGTATTTTAGACTCTGGAAAGAAGAGCTTGCTTCTTGCCTTATAACAGAGGGTGTTTTTAGATGAGAACTCTGGTCTGAATTTCCCTTAAGAAACGGAGTTAATTCCCAGGATCTGTGTCTTCCTACAAGCAAGAGTTCATTTCTAGTTAACCCAGTGAATTTTGGGCTCAAATGATTTTTCGCAGTTCACGAACCCAACGCGATTCTCACTATTAACAAAGAGCATTTATGTAAGAGGAGCTGCGGTCTGTATCATTTCGTAAGCAGAGTTGAACTACATATGGTCCGTATGAGTAGGAAACACAGTTCTTTTTTTCTGGGCATGCTCACGGTTCTTACTGTATTGGAGACGCTGGAAAGAAGAGGATGATTCTTGCCTTAAAACAGAGTGTTTTTCAGGGTTGAGAACTCTGGTCTGAATTTGCCTTCAGAAATGGAGTTATAACCCAGGATCAGTGTCTTCCTACAAGCAAGAGTTCATTTCGGGTAAACCCAGTGAATTTTGGGGTCAAATGATTTTTCGCAGTAAACGAACCCAAGATGATTCTCACTATTAACTAAAGAGCATTTATGTAAGAGGAGCCGTGGTTTTTATCAGTTTCATAAGCAGAGTTGTACTACATATGGTCCGTATGTTTAGGAAACACAGTTCTTTTTTTCTGGGCATGCTCACGGTTCTTACTGTATTGGAGACGCTCGAAAGAAGAGGATGATTCTTGCCTTAAAACAGAGTGTTTTTCAGGGTTGAGAATTCTGGTCTGAATTTTTCTACATAAACGGAGTTAAACCCCAGGATCTGTGTCTTCCTACAAGCGAGAGTTCATTTCGGGTAAACAAAGTGAATTTTGGGGTCAAATGATTTTTCACAGTTCAGGAACTCTACGCTATTCTCACTATTAACTAAAGAGCATTTATGTAAGAGGAGCCGTGGTTTTTATCAGTTTCATGAGCAGAGTTGAACTACATGAGGTCCTTATGAGTAGGAAACACAGTTCATTTTTCTGGGCATGCTCCCGGTTCTTACTGTATTTTAGACTCTGGAAAGATGAGCTTGCTTCTTGCCTTATAACAGAGTGTGTTTTTAGATGAGAACTCTGGTCTGAATTTCACTTCAGAAATGGATTTAAATCCCAGGATCTGTGTCTTCCTACAAGCGAGAGTTCATTTCTAGTTAACCCAGTGAATTTTGGGCTCAAATGATTTTTCGCAGTTCACGAACCCAACGCGATTCTCACTATTAACAAAGAGCATTTATGTAAGAGGAGCTGCGGTCTGTATCATTTCATAAGCAGAGTTGAACTACATATGGTCCGTATGAGTAGGAAACACAGTTCTTTTTTTCTGGGCATGCTCATGTTTGTTACTGTATTGGAGACGCTGGAAAGAAGAGGATGATTCTTGCCTTAAAACAGAGTGTTTTTCAGGGATGAGAACTCTGGTCTGAATTTGCCTTCAGAAATGGAGTTATACCCCAGGATCAGTGTCTTCCTACAAGCAAGAGTTCATTTCGGGTAAACCCAGTGAATTTTGGGGTAAAATGATTTTTCGCAGTTCACGAACCCAAGATGATTCTCACTATTAACTAAAGAGCATTTATGTAAGAAGAGCTGCGGTCTGTATCATTTCATAAGCAGAGTTGAACTACATATTATCCGTATAAGTAGGAAACACAGTTCTTTTTTTCTGGGCATGCACACGGTTCTTACTGTATTGGAGACGCTGGAAAAGAGGATGATTCTTGCCTTAAAACAGAGTGTTTTTCAGGGTTGAGAATTCTGTTCTGAATTTGTCTTCATAAACGGAGTTAAACTCCAGGATCTGTGTCTTACTACAAGCAAGCGTTCAGTTCTGGGAAACCCAGTGAATTTTGGGCTCAAATGATTATTCACAGCTCAGGTACCCAATGCTATTTTCACTATTAACTAAAGAGCATTTATGTAAGAGGAGCTGTGGTTTGTATCAGTTTCATAAGCAGAGTTGAACTACATATGGTCCGTATGAGTAGGAAACACAGTTCATTTTTTCAGGGCATGCTCATGGTTCTTGCTGTATTTTAGACTCTGGAAAGAAGAGCTTGCTTCTTGCGTTAAAACAGAGTGTGTTTCATGGATGAGAACACTGGTCTGAATTTCCCTTCAGAAATGGAGTTAATCCCCAGGATCTGTGTCTTCCTACAAGCAAGTGTTCATTTCTGGTAAACCAAGTGAATTTTCGGCTCAAATGAGTTTACACATTTCTAGAATCCAACGCGATTATCACCATTAACTAAAGAGCATTTATGTAAGAGGAGCTGCGGTCTGTATCATTTCATAAGCATAGTTGAACTACATATGGTCCTTATGAGTACGAAACACAGTTCTTTTTTTCTGGGCATGCTCACGGTTCTTACTGTATTGGAGACGCTGGAAAGAAGAGGATGATTCTTGCCTTAAAACAGAGTGTTTTTCAGGGTTGAGAATTCTGGTCTGAATTTGTCTTCATAAACGGAGTTAAACCCCAGGATCTGTGTCTTCCTACAAGCGAGAGTTCATTTCGGGTAAACCCAGTGAATTTTGGGGTCAAATGATTTTTCGCAGTTCAGGAACCCAACGCTATTCTTACTATTAACTAACCAGCTTTTATGTAAGAGGAGCTATAGTTTGTATCAGTTTCATAAGCAGAGTTGAACTACATATGGTCTGTATTACTCGGAAACACAGTTCTTTTTTTCTGGGCATGCTCATGTTTGTTACTGTATTGTAGACGCTGGAAAGAAGAGGATGATTCTTGCCTTAAAACAGAGTGTTTTTCAGGGATGAGAACTATGGTCTGAATTTGCCTTCAGAAATGGAGTTATAACCCAGGATCAGTGTCTTCCTACAAGCGAGAGTTCATTTCTGGTAAACCCAGTGAATTTTGGGGTCAAATGATTTTTCGCAGTTCAGGAACTCTACGCTATTCTCACTATTAACTAAAGAGCATTTATGTAAGAGGAGCCGTGGTTTTTTTCAGTTTCATGAGCAGAGTTGAACTACATATGGTGCTTATGAGTAGGAAACACAGTTCTTTTTTTCAGGTCATGCTCATGGTTCTTGCTGTATTTTAGACTCTGGAAAGAAGAGCTTGCTTCTTGCCTTATAACAGAGTGTGTTTTTAGATGAGAAGTCTGGTCTGAACTCCACTTCAGAAATGGATTTAAATCCCAGGATCTGTGTCTTCCTACAAGCGAGAGTTCATTTCGGGTAAACCCAGCTAATTTTGGGCTCAAATGATTTTTCGCTGTTCACGAACCCAACGCGATTCTCACTATTAACTGAAGAGCATTTATGTAAGAGGAGCTGCGGTCTGTATCATTTCATAAGCAGAGTTGAACTACATATCGACCGTATGAGTAGGAAACACAGTTCTTTCTTTCTGGGCATGCTCACGGTTCTTACTGTATTGGAGACGCTGGAAAGAAGAGGATGATTCTTGCCTTAAAACAGAGTGTTATTCAGGGTTGAGAATTCTGGTCTGAATTTGTCTTCATAAACGGAGTTAAACCCCAGGATCTGTGTCTTCCTACAAGCGAGAGTTCATTTCGGGTAAACCCAGTGAATTTTGTGCTCAAATAATTTTTCGCAGTTCAGGAACCCAATGCTATACTGACTATTAACTAAAGAGCATTTATGTAAGAGGAGCTGCGGTCTGTATCATTTCATAAGCAGAGTTGAACTGCATATGGTCCGTATGAGTAGGAAACACAGTTCTTTTTTTCTGGGCATGCTCATGTTTGTTACTGTATTGTAGACGCTGGAAAGAAGAGGATGATTCTTGCCTTAAAACAGAGTGTTTTTCAGGGATGAGAACTCTGGTCTGAATTTGCCTTCAGAAATGGAGTTATACCCCAGGATCAGTGTCTTCCTACAAGCGATAGTTCATTTCTGGTAAACCCAGTGAATTTTGGGGTCAAATGATTTTTTGCAGTTCACGAACCCAAGATGATTCTCACTATTAACTAAAGAGCATTTATGTAAGAGGAGCCGTGGTTTTTATCAGTTTCATAAGCAGAGTTGAACTACATATGGTCCTTATGAGTAGGAAACACAGTTCTTTTTTTCAGGTCATGCTCATGGTTCTTGCTGTATTTTAGACTCTGGAAAGAAGAGCTTGCTTCTTGCCTTATAACAGAGTGTGTTTTTAGATGAGAACTCTGGTCTGAATTTCACTTCAGAAATGGATTTAAATCCCAGGATCTGTGTCTTCCTACAAGCGAGAGTTCATTTCGGGTAAACCCAGCTAATTTTGGGCTCAAATGATTTTTCGCAGTTCACGAACCCAACGCGATTCTCACTATTAACTGAAGAGCATTTATGTAAGAGGAGCTGCGGTCTGTATCATTTCATAAGCAGAGTTGAACTACATATGGTCCTTAGGAGTAGGAAACACAGTTCTTTTTTTCTGGGCATGCTCACGGTTCTTACTGTATTGGAGACACTGGAAAGTAGAGGATGATTCTTGCCTTAAAACAGAGTGTTTTTCAGGGATGAGAACTCTGGTCTGAATTTGCCTTCAGAAATGGAGTTATAACCCAGTATCAGTGTCTTCCTACAAGCAAGAGTTCATTTCTGTTAAACCCAGTGAATTTTGGGGTCAAATGATTTTTCGCAGTTCACGAACCCAAGATGATTCTCACTGTTAACTAAAGAGCATTTATGTAAGAGGAGCCGTGGTTTTTACCAGTTTCATAAGCAGAGTTGAACTACATATGGTCCTTATGAGTAGGAAACACAGTTCATTTTTTCAGGGCATGATCATGGTTCTTGCTGTATTTTAGACTCTGGAAAGAAGAGCTTGCTTCTTGCCTTATAACAGAGTGTGTTTTTAGATGAGAACTCTGGTCTGAATTTCCCTTAAGAAACAGAGTTAATCCCCAGGATATGTGTCTTCCTACAAGCAAGAGTTCATTTCTAGTTAACCCAGTGAATTTTGGGCTCAAATGATTTTTCGCAGTTCACGAACCCAACGCGATTCTCACTATTAACTGAAGAGCATTTATGTAAGAGGAGCTGCGGTCTGTATCATTTCATAAGCAGAGTTGAACTACATATGGTCCGTATGAGTAGGAAACACAGTTCTTTTTTTCTGGGCATGCTCATGTTTGTTACTGTATTGTAGACGCTGGAAAGAAGAGGATGATTCTTGCCTTAAAACAGAGTGTTTTTCAGGGATGAGAACTCTGGTCTGAATTTGCCTTCAGAAATGGAGTTATACCCCAGGATCAGTGTCTTCCTACAAGCGATAGTTCATTTCTGGTAAACCCAGTGAATTTTGGGGTCAAATGATTTTTTGCAGTTCACGAACCCAAGATGATTCTCACTATTAACTAAAGAGCATTTATGTAAGAGGAGCCGTGGTTTTTATCAGTTTCATAAGCAGAGTTGAACTACATATGGTCCTTATGTGTAGGAAACACAGTTCTTTTTTTCAGGTCATGCTCATGGTTCTTGCTGTATTTTAGACTCTGGAAAGAAGAGCTTGCTTCTTGCCTTATAACAGAGTGTGTTTTTAGATGAGAACTCTGGTCTGAATTTCACTTCAGAAATGGATTTAAATCCCAGGATCTGTGTCTTCCTACAAGCGAGAGTTCATTTCGGGTAAACCCAGCTAATTTTGGGCTCAAATGATTTTTCGCAGTTCACGAACCCAACGCGATTCTCACTATTAACTGAAGAGCATTTATGTAAGAGGAGCTGCGGTCTGTATCATATCATAAGCAGAGTTGAACTACATATGGTCCGTATGAGTAGGAAACACAGTTCTTTTTTTCTGGGCATGCTCACGGTTCTTACTGTATTGGAGACGCTGGAAAGAAGAGGATGATTCTTGCCTTAAAACAGAGTGTTTTTCAGGGTTGAGAATTCTGGTCTGAATTTGTCTTCCTAAACGGAGTTAAACCCCAGGATCTGTGTCTTCCTACAAGCGAGAGTTCATTTCTGTTAAACACAGTGAATTTTGTGCTCAAATGATTTTTCGCAGTTCAGGAACCCAAGATGATTCTCACTGTTAACTAAAGAGCATTTATGTAAGAGGAGCCTTGGTTTTTACCAGTTTCATAAGCAGAGTTGAACTACATATGGTCCTTATGAGTAGGAAACACAGTTCATTTTTTCAGGGCATGATCATGGTTCTTGCTGTATTTTAGACTCTGGAAAGAAGAGCTTGCTTCTTGCCTTATAACAGAGTGTGTTTTTAGATGAGAACTCTGGTCTGAATTTCCCTTAAGAAACAGAGATAATCCCCAGGATATGTGTCTTCCTACAAGCAAGAGTTCATTTCTAGTTAACCCAGTGAATTTTGGGCTCAAATGATTTTTCGCAGTTCACGAACCCAACGCGATTCTCACTATTAACTGAAGAGCATTTATGTAAGAGGAGCTGCGGTCTGTATCATTTCATAAGCAGAGTTGAACTACATATGGTCCGTATGAGTAGGAAACACAGTTCTTTTTTTCTGGGCATGCTCATGTTTGTTACTGTATTGGAGACGCTGGAAAGAAGAGGATGATTCTTGCCTTAAAACAGAGTGTTTTTCAGGGTTGAGAATTCTGGTCTGAATTTCCCTTCAGAAATGGAGTTAATCCCCTGGATCTGTGTCTTACTACAAGCAAGAGTTCAGTTCTGGGAAACCCAGTGAATTTTGGGCTCAAATGATTATTCACAGCTCAGGTACCCAATGCTATTTTCACTATTAACTAAAGAGCATTTATGTAAGAGGAGCTGTGGTTTGTATCAGTTTCATAAGCAGAGTTGAACTACATATGGTCCGTATGAGTAGGAAACACAGTTCATTTTTTCAGGGCATGCTCATGGTTCTTGCTGTATTTTAGACTCTGGAAAGAAGAGCTTGCTTCTTGCGTTAAAACAGAGTGTGTTTCATGGATGAGAACACTGGTCTGAATTTCCCTTCAGAAATGGAGTTAATCCCCTGGATCTGTGTCTTCCTACAAGCAAGTGTTCATTTCTGGTAAACCAAGTGAATTTTCGGCTCAAATGAGTTTACACATTTCTAGAATCCAACGCGATTATCACCATTAACTAAAGAGCATTTATGTAAGAGGAGCTGCGGTCTGTATCATTTCATAAGCATAGTTGAACTACATATGGTCTGTATTACTCGGAAACACAGTTCTTTTTTTCTGGGCATGCTCATGTTTGTTACTGTATTGTAGACGCTGGAAAGAAAAGGATGATTCTTGCCTTAAACAGAGTGTTTTTCAGGGATGAGAACTCTGGTCTGAATTTGCCTTCAGAAATGGAGTTATACCCCAGGATCAGTGTCTTCCTACAAGCGAGAGTTCATTTCTGGTAAACCCAGTGAATTTTGGGGTCAAATGATTTTTCGCAGTTCAGGAACTCTACGCTATTATCACTATTAACTAAAGAGCATTTATGTAAGAGGAGCCGTTGTTTTTATCAGTTTCATGAGCAGAGTTGAACTACTTATGGTCCTTATGAGTAGGAAACACAGTTCTTTTTTCTGGGCATGCTCCCGGTTCTTACTGTATTTTAGACTCTGGAAAGAAGAGCTTGCTTCTTGCCTTATAACAGAGTGTGTTTTTAGATGAGAACTCTGGTCTGAATTTCACTTCAGAAATGGATTTAAATCCCAGGATCTGTGTCTTCCTACAAGCGAGAGTTCATTTCGGGTAAACCCAGCTAATTTTGGGCTCAAATGATTTTTCGCAGTTCACGAACCCAACGCGAATCTCACTATTAACTGAAGAGCATTTATGTAAGAGGAGCTGCGGTCTGTGTCATTTCATAAGCAGAGTTGAACTACATATGGTCCTTAGGAGTAGGAAACACAGTTCATTTTTTCTGGGCATGCTCACGGTTCTTACTGTATTGGAGACACTGGAAAGTAGAGGATGATTCTTGCCTTAAAACAGAGTGTTTTTCAGGGATGAGAACTCTGGTCTGAATTTGCCTTCAGAAATGGAGTTATAACCCAGGATCAGTGTCTTCCTACAAGCAAGAGTTCATTTCGGGTAAACCCAGTGAATTTTGGGGTCAAATGATTTTTCGCAGTTCACGAACCCATGATGATTCTCACTATTAACTAAAGAGCATTTATGTAAGAGGAGCCGTGGTTTTTATCAGTTTCATAAGCAGAGTTGAACTACATATGGTCCTTATGAGTAGGAAACACAGTTCATTTTTTCAGGGCATGATCATGTTTCTTGCTGTATTTTAGACTCTGGAAAGAAGAGCTTGCTTCTTGCCTTATAACAAAGGGTGTTTTTAGATGAGAGCTCTGGTCTGAATTTCCCTTAAGAAACGGAGTTAATCCCCAGGATCTGTGTCTTCCTACAAGCAAGAGTTCATTTCTAGTTAACCCAGTGAATTTTGGGGTCAAATGATTTTTCGCAGTTCACGAACCCAAGATGATTCTCACTATTAACTAAAGAGCATTTATGTAAGAGGAGCCGTGGTTTTTATCAGTTTCATAAGCAGAGTTGAACTACATATGGTCCGTATGTTTAGGAAACACAGTTCTTTTTTTCTGGGCATGCTCACGGTTCTTACTGTATTGGAGACGCTCGAAAGAAGAGGATGATTCTTGCCTTAAAACAGAGTGTTTTTCAGGGTTGAGAATTCTGGTCTGAATTTTTCTACATAAACGGAGTTAAACCTCAGGATCTGTGTCTTCCTACAAGCGAGAGTTCATTTCGGGTAAACCCAGTGAATTTTGGGGTCAAATGATTTTTCACAGTTCAGGAACTCTACGCTATTCTCACTATTAACTAAAGAGCATTTATGTAAGAGGAGCCGTGGTTTTTATCAGTTTCATGAGCAGAGTTGAACTATATAAGGTCCTTATGAGTAGGAAACACAGTTCATTTTTCTGGGCATGCTCCCGGTTCTTACTGTATTTTAGACTCTGGAAAGATGAGCTTGCTTCTTGCCTTATAACAGAGTGTGTTTTTAGATGAGAACTCTGGTCTGAATTTCACTTCAGAAATGGATTTAAATCCCAGGATCTGTGTCTTCCTACAAGCGAGAGTTCATTTCTAGTTAACCCAGTGAATTTTGGGCTCAAATGATTTTTCGCAGTTCACGAACCCAACGCGATTCTCACTATTAACAAAGAGCATTTATGTAAGAGGAGCTGCGGTCTGTATCATTTCATAAGCAGAGTTGAACTACATATGGTCCGTATGAGTAGGAAACACAGTTCTTTTTTTCTGGGCATGCTCATGTTTGTTACTGTATTGGAGACGCTGGAAAGAAGAGGATGATTCTTGCCTTAAAACAGAGTGTTTTTCAGGGATGAGAACTCTGGTCTGAATTTGCCTTCAGAAATGGAGTTATACCCCAGGATCAGTGTCTTCCTACAAGCAAGAGTTCATTTCGGGTAAACCCAGTGAATTTTGGGGTAAAATGATTTTTCGCAGTTCATGAACCCAAGATGATTCTCACTATTAACTAAAGAGCATTTATGTAAGAAGAGCTGCGGTCTGTATCATTTCATAAGCAGAGTTGAACTACATATTATCCGTATGAGTAGGAAACACAGTTCTTTTTTTCTGGGCATGCACACGGTTCTTACTGTATTGGAGACGCTGGAAAAGAGGATGATTCTTGCCTTAAAACAGAGTGTTTTTCAGGGTTGAGAATTCTGTTCTGAATTTGTCTTCATAAACGGAGTTAAACTCCAGGATCTGTGTCTTACTACAAGCAAGAGTTCAGTTCTGGGAAACCCAGTGAATTTTGGGCTCAAATGATTATTCACAGCTCAGGTACCCAATGCTATTTTCACTATTAACTAAAGAGCATTTATGTAAGAGGAGCTGTGGTTTGTATCAGTTTCATAAGCAGAGTTGAACTACATATGGTCCGTATGAGTAGGAAACACAGTTCATTTTTTCAGGGCATGCTCATGGTTCTTGCTGTATTTTAGACTCTGGAAAGAAGAGCTTGCTTCTTGCGTTAAAACAGAGTGTGTTTCATGGATGAGAACACTGGTCTGAATTTCCCTTCAGAAATGGAGTTAATCCCCAGGATCTGTGTCTTCCTACAAGCAAGTGTTCATTTCTGGTAAACCAAGTGAATTTTCGGCTCAAATGAGTTTACACATTTCTAGAATCCAACGCGATTATCACCATTAACTAAAGAGCATTTATGTAAGAGGAGCTGCGGTCTGTATCATTTCATAAGCATAGTTGAACTACATATGGTCTGTATTACTCGGAAACACAGTTCTTTTTTTCTGGGCATGCTCATGTTTGTTACTGTATTGTAGACGCTGGAAAGAAGAGGATGATTCTTGCCTTAAACAGAGTGTTTTTCAGGGATGAGAACTCTGGTCTGAATTTGCCTTCAGAAATGGAGTTATACCACAGGATCAGTGTCTTCCTACAAGCGAGAGTTCATTTCTGGTAAACCCAGTGAATTTTGGGGTCAAATGATTTTTCGCAGTTCAGGAACTCTACGCTATTCTCACTATTAACTAAAGAGCATTTATGTAAGAGGAGCCGTGGTTTTTATCAGTTTCATGAGCAGAGTTGAACTACATAAGGTCCTTATGAATAGGAAACACAGTTCATTTTTCTGGGCATGCTCCCGGTTCTTACTGTATTTTAGACTCTGGAAAGAAGAGCTTGCTTCTTGCCTTATAACAGAGTGTGTTTTTAGATGAGTACTCTGGTCTGAATTTCACTTCAGAAATGGATTTAAATCCCAGGATCTGTGTCTTCCTACAAGCGAGAGTTCATTTCGGGTAAACCCAGCTAATTTGGGGCTCAAATGATTTTTCGCAGTTCACGAACCCAAGATGATTCTCACTATTAACTAAAGAGCATTTATGTAAGAGGAGCCGTGGTTTTTATCAGTTTCATAAGCAGAGTTGAACTACATATGGTCCTTATGAGTAGGAAACACAGTTCATTTTTTCAGGGCATGATCATGTTTCTTGCTGTATTTTAGACTCTGGAAAGAAGAGCTTGCTTCTTGCCTTATAACAGAGGGCGTTTTTAGATGAGAACTCTGGTCTGAATTTCCCTTAAGAAACGGAGTTATAACCCAGGATCAGTGTCTTCCTACAAGCAAGAGTTCATTTCGGGTAAACCCAGTGAATTTTGGGGTCAAATGATTTTTCGCAGTTCACGAACCCAAGATGATTCTCACTATTAACTAAAGAGCATTTATGTAAGAGGAGCCGTGGTTTTTATCAGTTTCATAAGCAGAGTTGAACTACATATGGTCCTTATGAGTAGGAAACACAGTTCATTTTTTCAGGGCATGATCATATTTCTTGCTGTATTTTAGACTCTGGAAAGAAGAGCTTGCTTCTTGCCTTATAACAGAGGGTGTTTTTAGATGAGAACTCTGGTCTGAATTTCCCTTAAGAAACGGAGTTAATCCCCAGGATCTGTGTCTTCCTACAAGCAAGAGTTCATTTCTAGTTAACCCAGTGAATTTTGGGCTCAAATGATTTTTCGCAGTTCACGAACCCAACGCGATTCTCACTATTAACAAAGAGCATTTATGTAAGAGGAGCTGCGGTCTGTATCATTTCGTAAGCAGAGTTGAACTACATATGGTCCGTATGAGTAGGAAACACAGTTCTTTTTTTCTGGGCATGCTCACGGTTCTTACTGTATTGGAGACGCTGGAAAGAAGAGGATGATTCTTGCCTTAAAACAGAGTGTTTTTCAGGGTTGAGAATTCTGGTCTGAATTTGTCTTCATAAACGGAGTTAAACCCCAGGATCTGTGTCTTCCTACAAGAGAGAGTTCATTTCGTGTAAACCCAGTGAATTTTGTGCTCAAATGATTTTTCGCAGTTCAGGAACCCAATGCTATTCTGACTATTAACTAAAGAGCATTTATGTAAGAGGAGGTGCGGTCTGTATCATTTCATAAGCAGAGTTGAACTACATATGGTCCGTATGAGTAGGAAACACAGTTCTTTTTTTCTGGGCATGCTCATGTTTGTTACTGTATTGGAGACGCTGGAAAGAAGAGGATGATTCTTGCCTTAAAACAGAGTGTTTTTCAGGGATGAGAACTCTGGTCTGAATTTGCCTTCTTAAATGGAGTTATACCCCAGGATCAGTGTCTTCCTACAAGCAAGAGTTCATTTCGGGTAAACCCAGTGAATTTTGGGGTAAAATGATTTTTCGCAGTTCACGAACCCAAGATGATTCTCACTATTAACGAAAGAGCATTTATGTAAGAGGAGCCGTGGTTTTTATCAGTTTCATAAGCAGAGTTGAACTACATATGGTCCTTATGAGTAGGAAACACAGTTCTTTTTTTCAGGTCATGCTCATGGTTCTTGCTGTATTTTAGACTCTGGAAAGAAGAGCTTGCTTCTTGCCTTATAACAGAGTGTGTTTTTAGATGAGAACTCTGGTCTGAATTTCACTTCAGAAATGGATTTAAATCCCAGGATCTGTATCTTCCTACAAGCGAGAGTTCATTTCGGGTAAACCCAGCTAATTTTGGGCTCAAATGATTTTTCGCAGTTCACGAACCCAACGCGATTCTCACTATTAACAAAGAGCATTTATGTAAGAGGAGCTGCGGTCTGTATCATTTCATAAGCAGAGTTGAACTACATATGGTCCGTATGAGTAGGAAACACAGTTCTTTTTTTCTGGGCATGCTCATGTTTGTTACTGTATTGGAGACGCTGGAAAGAAGAGGATGATTCTTGCCTTAAAACAGAGTGTTTTTCAGGGATGAGAACTCTGGTCTGAATTTGCCTTCAGAAATGGAGTTATACCCCAGGATCAGTGTCTTCCTACAAGCAAGAGTTCATTTCGGGTAAACCCAGTGAATTTTGGGGTAAAATGATTTTTCGCAGTTCACGAACCCAAGATGATTCTCACTATTAACTAAAGAGCATTTATGTAAGAAGAGCTGCGGTCTGTATCATTTCATAAGCAGAGTTGAACTACATATTATCCGTATGAGTAGGAAACACAGTTCTTTTTTTCTGGGCATGCACACGGTTCTTACTGTATTGGAGACGCTGGAAAAGAGGATGATTCTTGCCTTAAAACAGAGTGTTTTTCAGGGTTGAGAATTCTGTTCTGAATTTGTCTTCATAAACGGAGTTAAACTCCAGGATCTGTGTCTTACTACAAGCAAGAGTTCAGTTCTGGGAAACCCAGTGAATTTTGGGCTCAAATGATTATTCACAGCTCAGGTACCCAATGCTATTTTCACTATTAACTAAAGAGCATTTATGTAAGAGGAGCTGTGGTTTGTATCAGTTTCATAAGCAGAGTTGAACTACATATGGTCCGTATGAGTAGGAAACACAGTTCATTTTTTCAGGGCATGCTCATGGTTCTTGCTGTATTTTAGACTCTGGAAAGAAGAGCTTGCTTCTTGCGTTAAAACAGAGTGTGTTTCATGGATGAGAACACTGGTCTGAATTTCCCTTCAGAAATGGAGTTAATCCCCAGGATCTGTGTCTTCCTACAAGCAAGTGTTCATTTCTGGTAAACCAAGTGAATTTTCGGCTCAAATGAGTTTACACATTTCTAGAATCCAACGCGATTATCACCATTAACTAAAGAGCATTTATGTAAGAGGAGCTGCGGTCTGTATCATTTCATAAGCATAGTTGAACTACATATGGTCTGTATTACTCGGAAACACAGTTCTTTTTTTCTGGGCATGCTCATGTTTGTTACTGTATTGTAGACGCTGGAAAGAAGAGGATGATTCTTGCCTTAAACAGAGTGTTTTTCAGGGATGAGAACTCTGGTCTGAATTTGCCTTCAGAAATGGAGTTATACCACAGGATCAGTGTCTTCCTACAAGCGAGAGTTCATTTCTGGTAAACCCAGTGAATTTTGGGGTCAAATGATTTTTCGCAGTTCAGGAACTCTACGCTATTCTCACTATTAACTAAAGAGCATTTATGTAAGAGGAGCCGTGGTTTTTATCAGTTTCATGAGCAGAGTTGAACTACATAAGGTCCTTATGAATAGGAAACACAGTTCATTTTTCTGGGCATGCTCCCGGTTCTTACTGTATTTTAGACTCTGGAAAGAAGAGCTTGCTTCTTGCCTTATAACAGAGTGTGTTTTTAGATGAGTACTCTGGTCTGAATTTCACTTCAGAAATGGATTTAAATCCCAGGATCTGTGTCTTCCTACAAGCGAGAGTTCATTTCGGGTAAACCCAGCTAATTTGGGGCTCAAATGATTTTTCGCAGTTCACGAACCCAAGATGATTCTCACTATTAACTAAAGAGCATTTATGTAAGAGGAGCCGTGGTTTTTATCAGTTTCATAAGCAGAGTTGAACTACATATGGTCCTTATGAGTAGGAAACACAGTTCATTTTTTCAGGGCATGATCATGTTTCTTGCTGTATTTTAGACTCTGGAAAGAAGAGCTTGCTTCTTGCCTTATAACAGAGGGCGTTTTTAGATGAGAACTCTGGTCTGAATTTCCCTTAAGAAACGGAGTTATAACCCAGGATCAGTGTCTTCCTACAAGCAAGAGTTCATTTCGGGTAAACCCAGTGAATTTTGGGGTCAAATGATTTTTCGCAGTTCACGAACCCAAGATGATTCTCACTATTAACTAAAGAGCATTTATGTAAGAGGAGCCGTGGTTTTTATCAGTTTCATAAGCAGAGTTGAACTACATATGGTCCTTATGAGTAGGAAACACAGTTCATTTTTTCAGGGCATGATCATATTTCTTGCTGTATTTTAGACTCTGGAAAGAAGAGCTTGCTTCTTGCCTTATAACAGAGGGTGTTTTTAGATGAGAACTCTGGTCTGAATTTCCCTTAAGAAACGGAGTTAATCCCCAGGATCTGTGTCTTCCTACAAGCAAGAGTTCATTTCTAGTTAACCCAGTGAATTTTGGGCTCAAATGATTTTTCGCAGTTCACGAACCCAACGCGATTCTCACTATTAACAAAGAGCATTTATGTAAGAGGAGCTGCGGTCTGTATCATTTCGTAAGCAGAGTTGAACTACATATGGTCCGTATGAGTAGGAAACACAGTTCTTTTTTTCTGGGCATGCTCACGGTTCTTACTGTATTGGAGACGCTGGAAAGAAGAGGATGATTCTTGCCTTAAAACAGAGTGTTTTTCAGGGTTGAGAACTCTGGTCTGAATTTGCCTTCAGAAATGGAGTTATAACCCAGGATCAGTGTCTTCCTACAAGCAAGAGTTCATTTCGGGTAAACCCAGTGAATTTTGGGGTCAAATGATTTTTCGCAGTAAACGAACCCAAGATGATTCTCACTATTAACTAAAGAGCATTTATGTAAGAGGAGCCGTGGTTTTTATCAGTTTCATAAGCAGAGTTGTACTACATATGGTCCGTATGTTTAGGAAACACAGTTCTTTTTTTCTGGGCATGCTCACGGTTCTTATTGTATTGGAGACGCTCGAAAGAAGAGGATGATTCTTGCCTTAAAACAGAGTGTTTTTCAGGGTTGAGAATTCTGGTCTGAATTTTTCTACATAAACGGAGTTAAACCCCAGGATCTGTGTCTTCCTACAAGCGAGAGTTCATTTCGGGTAAACAAAGTGAATTTTGGGGTCAAATGATTTTTCACAGTTCAGGAACTCTACGCTATTCTCACTATTAACTAAAGAGCATTTATGTAAGAGGAGCCGTGGTTTTTATCAGTTTCATGAGCAGAGTTGAACTACATGAGGTCCTTATGAGTAGGAAACACAGTTCATTTTTCTGGGCATGCTCCCGGTTCTTACTGTATTTTAGACTCTGGAAAGATGAGCTTGCTTCTTGCCTTATAACAGAGTGTGTTTTTAGATGAGAACTCTGGTCTGAATTTCACTTCAGAAATGGATTTAAATCCCAGGATCTGTGTCTTCCTACAAGCGAGAGTTCATTTCTAGTTAACCCAGTGAATTTTGGGCTCAAATGATTTTTCGCAGTTCACGAACCCAACGCGATTCTCACTATTAACAAAGAGCATTTATGTAAGAGGAGCTGCGGTCTGTATCATTTCATAAGCAGAGTTGAACTACATATGGTCCGTATGAGTAGGAAACACAGTTCTTTTTTTCTGGGCATGCTCATGTTTGTTACTGTATTGGAGACGCTGGAAAGAAGAGGATGATTCTTGCCTTAAAACAGAGTGTTTTTCAGGGATGAGAACTCTGGTCTGAATTTGCCTTCAGAAATGGAGTTATACCCCAGGATCAGTGTCTTCCTACAAGCAAGAGTTCATTTCGGGTAAACCCAGTGAATTTTGGGGTAAAATGATTTTTCGCAGTTCACGAACCCAAGATGATTCTCACTATTAACTAAAGAGCATTTATGTAAGAAGAGCTGCGGTCTGTATCATTTCATAAGCAGAGTTGAACTACATATTATCCGTATAAGTAGGAAACACAGTTCTTTTTTTCTGGGCATGCACACGGTTCTTACTGTATTGGAGACGCTGGAAAAGAGGATGATTCTTGCCTTAAAACAGAGTGTTTTTCAGGGTTGAGAATTCTGTTCTGAATTTGTCTTCATAAATGGAGTTAAACTCCAGGATCTGTGTCTTACTACAAGCAAGCGTTCAGTTCTGGGAAACCCAGTGAATTTTGGGCTCAAATGATTATTCACAGCTCAGGTACCCAATGCTATTTTCACTATTAACTAAAGAGCATTTATGTAAGAGGAGCTGTGGTTTGTATCAGTTTCATAAGCAGAGTTGAACTACATATGGTCCGTATGAGTAGGAAACACAGTTCATTTTTTCAGGGCATGCTCATGGTTCTTGCTGTATTTTAGACTCTGGAAAGAAGAGCTTGCTTCTTGCGTTAAAACAGAGTGTGTTTCATGGATGAGAACACTGGTCTGAATTTCCCTTCAGAAATGGAGTTAATCCCCAGGATCTGTGTCTTCCTACAAGCAAGTGTTCATTTCTGGTAAACCAAGTGAATTTTCGGCTCAAATGAGTTTACACATTTCTAGAATCCAACGCGATTATCACCATTAACTAAAGAGCATTTATGTAAGAGGAGCTGCGGTCTGTATCATTTCATAAGCATAGTTGAACTACATATGGTCCTTATGAGTACGAAACACAGTTCTTTTTTTCTGGGCATGCTCACGGTTCTTACTGTATTGGAGACGCTGGAAAGAAGAGGATGATTCTTGCCTTAAAACAGAGTGTTTTTCAGGGTTGAGAATTCTGGTCTGAATTTGTCTTCATAAACGGAGTTAAACCCCAGGATCTGTGTCTTCCTACAAGCGAGAGTTCATTTCTGGTAAACCCAGTGAATTTTGGGGTCAAATGATTTTTCGCAGTTCAGGAACCCAACGCTATTCTTACTATTAACTAACCAGCTTTTATGTAAGAGGAGCTGTAGTTTGTATCAGTTTCATAAGCAGAGTTGAACTACATATGGTCTGTATTACTCGGAAACACAGTTCTTTTTTTCTGGGCATGCTCATGTTTGTTACTGTATTGTAGACGCTGGAAAGAAGAGGATGATTCTTGCCTTAAAACAGAGTGTTTTTCAGGGATGAGAACTATGGTCTGAATTTGCCTTCAGAAATGGAGTTATAACCCAGGATCAGTGTCTTCCTACAAGCGAGAGTTCATTTCTGGTAAACCCAGTGAATTTTGGGGTCAAATGATTTTTCGCAGTTCAGGAACTCTACGCTATTCTCACTATTAACTAAAGAGCATTTATGTAAGAGGAGCCGTGGTTTTTTTCAGTTTCATGAGCAGAGTTGAACTACATATGGTGCTTATGAGTAGGAAACACAGTTCTTTTTTTCAGGTCATGCTCATGGTTCTTGCTGTATTTTAGACTCTGGAAAGAAGAGCTTGCTTCTTGCCTTATAACAGAGTGTGTTTTTAGATGAGAAGTCTGGTCTGAACTCCACTTCAGAAATGGATTTAAATCCCAGGATCTGTGTCTTCCTACAAGCGAGAGTTCATTTCGGGTAAACCCAGCTAATTTTGGGCTCAAATGATTTTTCGCTGTTCACGAACCCAACGCGATTCTCACTATTAACTGAAGAGCATTTATGTAAGAGGAGCTGCGGTCTGTATCATTTCATAAGCAGAGTTGAACTACATATCGACCGTATGAGTAGGAAACACAGTTCTTTCTTTCTGGGCATGCTCACGGTTCTTACTGTATTGGAGACGCTGGAAAGAAGAGGATGATTCTTGCCTTAAAACAGAGTGTTATTCAGGGTTGAGAATTCTGGTCTGAATTTGTCTTCATAAACGGAGTTAAACCCCAGGATCTGTGTCTTCCTACAAGCGAGAGTTCATTTCGGGTAAACCCAGTGAATTTTGTGCTCAAATAATTTTTCGCAGTTCAGGAACCCAATGCTATACTGACTATTAACTAAAGAGCATTTATGTAAGAGGAGCTGCGGTCTGTATCATTTCATAAGCAGAGTTGAACTGCATATGGTCCGTATGAGTAGGAAACACAGTTCTTTTTTTCTGGGCATGCTCATGTTTGTTACTGTATTGTAGACGCTGGAAAGAAGAGGATGATTCTTGCCTTAAAACAGAGTGTTTTTCAGGGATGAGAACTCTGGTCTGAATTTGCCTTCAGAAATGGAGTTATACCCCAGGATCAGTGTCTTCCTACAAGCGATAGTTCATTTCTGGTAAACCCAGTGAATTTTGGGCTCAAATGATTTTTTGCAGTTCACGAACCCAAGATGATTCTCACTATTAACTAAAGAGCATTTATGTAAGAGGAGCCGTGGTTTTTATCAGTTTCATAAGCAGAGTTGAACTACATATGGTCCTTATGAGTAGGAAACACAGTTCTTTTTTTCAGGTCATGCTCATGGTTCTTGCTGTATTTTAGACTCTGGAAAGAAGAGCTTGCTTCTTGCCTTATAACAGAGTGTGTTTTTAGATGAGAACTCTGGTCTGAATTTCACTTCAGAAATGGATTTAAATCCCAGGATCTGTGTCTTCCTACAAGCGAGAGTTCATTTCGGGTAAACCCAGCTAATTTTGGGCTCAAATGATTTTTCGCAGTTCACGAACCCAACGCGATTCTCACTATTAACTGAAGAGCATTTATGTAAGAGGAGCTGCGGTCTGTATCATTTCATAAGCAGAGTTGAACTACATATGGTCCTTAGGAGTAGGAAACACAGTTCTTTTTTTCTGGGCATGCTCACGGTTCTTACTGTATTGGAGACACTGGAAAGTAGAGGATGATTCTTGCCTTAAAACAGAGTGTTTTTCAGGGATGAGAACTCTGGTCTGAATTTGCCTTCAGAAATGGAGTTATAACCCAGTATCAGTGTCTTCCTACAAGCAAGAGTTCATTTCTGTTAAACCCAGTGAATTTTGGGGTCAAATGATTTTTCGCAGTTCACGAACCCAAGATGATTCTCACTGTTAACTAAAGAGCATTTATGTAAGAGGAGCCGTGGTTTTTACCAGTTTCATAAGCAGAGTTGAACTACATATGGTCCTTATGAGTAGGAAACACAGTTCATTTTTTCAGGGCATGATCATGGTTCTTGCTGTATTTTAGACTCTGGAAAGAAGAGCTTGCTTCTTGCCTTATAACAGAGTGTGTTTTTAGATGAGAACTCTGGTCTGAATTTCCCTTAAGAAACAGAGTTAATCCCCAGGATATGTGTCTTCCTACAAGCAAGAGTTCATTTCTAGTTAACCCAGTGAATTTTGGGCTCAAATGATTTTTCGCAGTTCACGAACCCAACGCGATTCTCACTATTAACTGAAGAGCATTTATGTAAGAGGAGCTGCGGTCTGTATCATTTCATAAGCAGAGTTGAACTACATATGGTCCGTATGAGTAGGAAACACAGTTCTTTTTTTCTGGGCATGCTCATGTTTGTTACTGTATTGTAGACGCTGGAAAGAAGAGGATGATTCTTGCCTTAAAACAGAGTGTTTTTCAGGGATGAGAACTCTGGTCTGAATTTGCCTTCAGAAATGGAGTTATACCCCAGGATCAGTGTCTTCCTACAAGCAAGACTTCATTTCGGGTAAACCCAGTGAATTTTGGGGTCAAATGATTTTTTGCAGTTCACGAACCCAAGATGATTCTCACTATTAACTAAAGAGCATTTATGTAAGAGGAGCCGTGGTTTTTATCAGTTTCATAAGCAGAGTTGAACTACATATGGTCCTTATGTGTAGGAAACACAGTTCTTTTTTTCAGGTCATGCTCATGGTTCTTGCTGTATTTTAGACTCTGGAAAGAAGAGCTTGCTTCTTGCCTTATAACAGAGTGTGTTTTTAGATGAGAACTCTGGTCTGAATTTCACTTCAGAAATGGATTTAAATCCCAGGATCTGTGTCTTCCTACAAGCGAGAGTTCATTTCGGGTAAACCCAGCTAATTTTGGGCTCAAATGATTTTTCGCAGTTCACGAACCCAACGCGATTCTCACTATTAACTGAAGAGCATTTATGTAAGAGGAGCTGCGGTCTGTATCATATCATAAGCAGAGTTGAACTACATATGGTCCGTATGAGTAGGAAACACAGTTCTTTTTTTCTGGGCATGCTCACGGTTCTTACTGTATTGGAGACGCTGGAAAGAAGAGGATGATTCTTGCCTTAAAACAGAGTGTTTTTCAGGGTTGAGAATTCTGGTCTGAATTTGTCTTCCTAAACGGAGTTAAACCCCAGGATCTGTGTCTTCCTACAAGCGAGAGTTCATTTCTGTTAAACACAGTGAATTTTGTGCTCAAATGATTTTTCGCAGTTCAGGAACCCAAGATGATTCTCACTGTTAACTAAAGAGCATTTATGTAAGAGGAGCCTTGGTTTTTACCAGTTTCATAAGCAGAGTTGAACTACATATGGTCCTTATGAGTAGGAAACACAGTTCATTTTTTCAGGGCATGATCATGGTTCTTGCTGTATTTTAGACTCTGGAAAGAAGAGCTTGCTTCTTGCCTTATAACAGAGTGTGTTTTTAGATGAGAACTCTGGTCTGAATTTCCCTTAAGAAACAGAGATAATCCCCAGGATATGTGTCTTCCTACAAGCAAGAGTTCATTTCTAGTTAACCCAGTGAATTTTGGGCTCAAATGATTTTTCGCAGTTCACGAACCCAACGCGATTCTCACTATTAACTGAAGAGCATTTATGTAAGAGGAGCTGCGGTCTGTATCATTTCATAAGCAGAGTTGAACTACATATGGTCCGTATGAGTAGGAAACACAGTTCTTTTTTTCTGGGCATGCTCACGGTTCTTACTGTATTGGAGACGCTGGAAAGAAGAGGAAGATTCTTGCCTTAAAACATAGTGTTTTTCAGGGATGAGAACTCTGGTCTGAATTTGCCTTCAGAAGTGGAATTATACCCCAGGATCAGTGTCTTCCTACAAGCAAGAGTTCATTTCTGGTAAACCCAGTGAATTTTGTGGTCAAAAGATTTTTCGCAGTTCATGAACCCAATGCTATTCTGACTATTAACTAAAGAGCATTTATGTAAGAAGAGCTGCGGTCTGTATCATTTCATAAGCAGAGTTGAACTACATATTGTCCGTATGAGTAGGAAACACAGTTCTTTTTTTCTGGGCATGCACACGGTTCTTACTGTATTGGAGACGCTGGAAAAGTGGATGATTCTTGCCTTAAAACAGAGTGTTTTTCAGGGTTGAGAATTCTGGTGTGAATTTGTCTTCATAAACGGAGTTAAACTCCAGGATCTGTGTCTTACTACAAGCAAGAGTTCAGTTCTGGGAAACCCAGTGAATTTTGGGCTCAAATGATTATTCACAGCTCAGGTACCCAATGCTATTTTCACTATTAACTAAAGAGCATTTATGTAAGAGGAGCTGTGGTTTGTATCAGTTTCATAAGCAGAGTTGAACTACATATGGTCCGTATGAGTAGGAAACACGGTTCATTTTTTCAGGGCATGCTCATGGTTCTTGCTGTATTTTAGACTCTGGAAAGAAGAGCTTGCTTCTTGCGTTAAAACAGAGTGTGTTTCATGGATGAGAACACTGGTCTGAATTTCCCTTCAGAAATGGAGTTAATCCCCAGGATCTGTGTCTTCCTACAAGCAAGTGTTCATTTCTGGTAAACCAAGTGAATTTTCGGCTCAAATGAGTTTACACATTTCTAGAATCCAACGCGATTATCACCATTAACTAAAGAGCATTTATGTAAGAGGAGCTGCGGTCTGTATCATTTCATAAGCATAGTTGAACTACATATGGTCTGTATTACTCGGAAACACAGTTCTTTTTTTCTGGGCATGCTCATGTTTGTTACTGTATTGTAGACGCTGGAAAGAAAAGGATGATTCTTGCCTTAAACAGAGTGTTTTTCAGGGATGAGAACTCTGGTCTGAATTTGCCTTCAGAAATGGAGTTATACTACAGGATCAGTGTCTTCCTACAAGCGAGAGTTCATTTCTGGTAAACCCAGTGAATTTTGGGGTCAAATGATTTTTCGCAGTTCAGGAACTCTACGCTATTCTCACTATTAACTAAAGAGCATTTATGTAAGAGGAGCCGTGGTTTTTATCAGTTTCATGAGCAGAGTTGAACTACATAAGTTCCTTATGAATAGGAAACACAGTTCATTTTTCTGGGCATGCTCCCGGTTCTTACTGTATTTTAGACTCTGGAAAGAAGAGCTTGCTTCTTGCCTTATAACAGAGTGTGTTTTTAGATGAGTACTCTGGTCTGAATTTCACTTCAGAAATGGATTTAAATCCCAGGATCTGTGTCTTCCTACAAGCGAGAGTTCATTTTGGGTAAACCCAGTGAATTTTGGGCTCAAATGATTTTTCCCAGTTCAGGAACCCAATGCTATTCTGACTATTAACTAAAGAGCATTTATGTAAGAGGAGCCGTGGTTTTTATCAGTTTCATAAGCAGAGTTGAACTACATATGGTCCTTATGAGTAGGAAACACAGTTCATTTTTTCAGGGCATGCTCATGGTTCTTGCTGTATTTTAGACTCTGGAAAGAAGAGCTTGCTTCTTGCGTTAAAACAGAGTGTGTTTCATGGATGAGAACACTGGTCTGAATTTCCCTTCAGAAATGGAGTTAATCCCCAGGATCTGTGTCTTCCTACAAGCAAGTGTTCATTTCTGGTAAACCAAGTGAATTTTCGGCTCAAATGAGTTTACACATTTCTAGAATCCAACGCGATTATCACCATTAACTAAAGAGCATTTATGTAAGAGGAGCTGCGGTCTGTATCATTTCATAAGCATAGTTGAACTACATATGGTCTGTATTACTCGGAAACACAGTTCTTTTTTTCTGGGCATGCTCATGTTTGTTACTGTATTGTAGACGCTGGAAAGAAAAGGATGATTCTTGCCTTAAACAGAGTGTTTTTCAGGGATGAGAACTCTGGTCTGAATTTGCCTTCAGAAATGGAGTTATACCACAGGATCAGTGTCTTCCTACAAGCGAGAGTTCATTTCTGGTAAACCCAGTGAATTTTGGGGTCAAATGATTTTTCGCAGTTCAGGAACTCTACGCTATTCTCACTATTAACTAAAGAGCATTAATGTAAGAGGAGCCGTGGTTTTTATCAGTTTCATGAGCAGAGTTGAACTACATAAGGTCCTTATGAATAGGAAACACAGTTCATTTTTTCAGGGCATGATCATGTTTCTTGCTATATTTTAGACTCTGGAAAGAAGAGCTTGCTTCTTGCCTTATAACAGAGGGTGTTTTTAGATGAGAACTCTGGTCTGAATTTCCCTTAAGAAACGGAGTTAATCCCCAGGATCTGTGTCTTCCTACAAGCAAGAGTTCATTTCTAGTTAACCCAGTGAATTTTGGGCTCAAATGATTTTTCGCAGTTCACGAACCCAACGCGATTCTCACTATTAACTGAAGAGCATTTATGTAAGAGGAGCTGCGGTCTGTATCATTTCATAAGCAGAGTTGAACTACATATGGTCCGTATGAGTAGGAAACACAGTTCTTTTTTTCTGGGCATGCTCACGGTTCTTACTGTATTGGAGACGCTGGAAAGAAGAGGATGATTCTTGCCTTAAAACAGAGTGTTTTTCAGGGTTGAGAATTCTGGTCTGAATTTGTCTTCATAAACGTAGTTAAACCCCAGGATCTGTGTCTTCCTACAAGAGAGAGTTCATTTCGGGTAAACCCAGTGAATTTTGTGCTCAAATGATTTTTCGCAGTTCAGGAACCCAATGCTATTCTGACTATTAACTAAAGAGCATTTATGTAAGAGGAGGTGCGGTCTGTATCATTTCATAAGCAGAGTTGAACTACATATGGTCCGTATGAGTAGGAAACACAGTTCTTTTTTTCTGGGCATGCTCAAGTTTGTTACTGTATTGTAGACGCTGGAAAGAAGAGGATGATTCTTGCCTTAAAACAGAGTGTTTTTCAGGGATGAGAACTCTGGTCTGAATTTGCCTTCAGAAATGGAGTTATACCCCAGGATCAGTGTCTTCCTACAAGCGAGAGTTCATTTCTGGTAAACCCAGTGAATTTTGGGGTCAAATGATTTTTCGCAGTTCAGGAACCCAATGCTATACTGACTATTAACTAAAGAGCATTTATGTAAGAGGAGCTGCGGTCTGTATCATATCATAAGCAGAGTTGAACTACATATGGTCCGTATGAGTAGGAAACACAGTTCTTTTTTTCTGGGCATGCTCATGTTTGTTACTGTATTGTAGACGCTGGAAAGAAGAGGATGATTCTTGCCTTAAAACAGAGTGTTTTTCAGGGATGAGAACTCTGGTCTGAATTTGCCTTCAGAAATGGAGTTATACCCCAGGATCAGTGTCTTCCTACAAGCGATAGTTCATTTCTGGTAAACCCAGTGAATTTTGGGCTCAAATGATTTTTTGCAGTTCACGAACCCAAGATGATTCTCACTATTAACTAAAGAGCATTTATGTAAGAGGAGCCGTGGTTTTTATCAGTTTCATAAGCAGAGTTGAACTACATATGGTCCTTATGAGTAGGAAACACAGTTCTTTTTTTCAGGTCATGCTCATGGTTCTTGCTGTATTTTAGACTCTGGAAAGAAGAGCTTGCTTCTTGCCTTATAACAGAGTGTGTTTTTAGATGAGAACTCTGGTCTGAATTTCACTTCAGAAATGGATTTAAATCCCAGGATCTGTGTCTTCCTACAAGCGAGAGTTCATTTCGGGTAAACCCAGCTAATTTGGGGCTCAAATGATTTTTCGCAGTTCACGAACCCAACGCGATTCTCACTATTAACTGAAGAGCATTTATGTAAGAGGAGCTGCGGTCTGTATCATTTCATAAGCAGAGTTGAACTACATATGGTCCTTAGGAGTAGGAAACACAGTTCTTTTTTTCTGGGCATGCTCACGGTTCTTACTGTATTGGAGACACTGGAAAGTAGAGGATGATTCTTGCCTTAAAACAGAGTGTTTTTCAGGGATGAGAACTCTGGTCTGAATTTGCCTTCAGAAATGGAGTTATAACCCAGTATCAGTGTCTTCCTACAAGCAAGAGTTCATTTCTGTTAAACCCAGTGAATTTTGTGCTCAAATGATTTTTCGCAGTTCAGGAACCCAAGATGATTCTCACTGTTAACTAAAGAGCATTTATGTAAGAGGAGCCGTGGTTTTTACCAGTTTCATAAGCAGAGTTGAACTACATATGGTCCTTATGAGTAGGAAACACAGTTCATTTTTTCAGGGCATGATCATGGTTCTTGCTGTATTTTAGACTCTGGAAAGAAGAGCTTGCTTCTTGCCTTATAACAGAGTGTGTTTTTAGATGAGAACTCTGGTCTGAATTTCCCTTAAGAAACAGAGTTAATCCCCAGGATATGTGTCTTCCTACAAGCAAGAGTTCATTTCTAGTTAACCCAGTGAATTTTGGGCTCAAATGATTTTTCGCAGTTCACGAACCCAACGCGATTCTCACTATTAACTGAAGAGCATTTATGTAAGAGGAGCTGCGGTCTGTATCATTTCATAAGCAGAGTTGAACTACATATGGTCCGTATGAGTAGGAAACACAGTTCTTTTTTTCTGGGCATGCTCATGTTTGTTACTGTATTGTAGACGCTGGAAAGAAGAGGATGATTCTTGCCTTAAAACAGAGTGTTTTTCAGGGATGAGAACTCTGGTCTGAATTTGCCTTCAGAAATGGAGTTATACCCCAGGATCAGTGTCTTCCTACAAGCGATAGTTCATTTCTGGTAAACCCAGTGAATTTTGGGCTCAAATGATTTTTTGCAGTTCACGAACCCAAGATGATTCTCACTATTAACTAAAGAGCATTTATGTAAGAGGAGCCGTGGTTTTTATCAGTTTCATAAGCAGAGTTGAACTACATATGGTCCGTATGAGTAGGAAACACAGTTCTTTTTTTCTGGGCATGCTCACGGTTCTTACTGTATTGGAGACGCTGGAAAGAAGAGGATGATTCTTGCCTTAAAACAGAGTGTTTTTCAGGGTTGAGAATTCTGGTCTGAATTTGTCTTCCTAAACGGAGTTAAACCCCAGGATCTGTGTCTTCCTACAAGCGAGAGTTCATTTCTGTTAAACACAGTGAATTTTGTGCTCAAATGATTTTTCGCAGTTCAGGAACCCAAGATGATTCTCACTGTTAACTAAAGAGCATTTATGTAAGAGGAGCCGTGGTTTTTACCAGTTTCATAAGCAGAGTTGAATTACATATGGTCCTTATGAGTAGGAAACACAGTTCATTTTTTCAGGGCATGATCATGGTTCTTGCTGTATTTTAGACTCTGGAAAGAAGAGCTTGCTTCTTGCCTTATAACAGAGTGTGTTTTTAGATGAGAACTCTGGTCTGAATTTCCCTTAAGAAACAGAGTTAATCCCCAGGATATGTGTCTTCCTACAAGCAAGAGTTCATTTCTAGTTAACCCAGTGAATTTTGGGCTCAAATGATTTTTCGCAGTTCAGGAACCCAACGCGATTCTCACTATTAACTGAAGAGCATTTATGTAAGAGGAGCTGCGGTCTGTATCATTTCATAAGCAGAGTTGAACTACATATGGTCCGTATGAGTAGGAATCACAGTTCTTTTTTTCTGGGCATGCTCACGGTTCTTACTGTATTGGAGACGCTGGAAAGAAGAGGAAGATTCTTGCCTTAAAACATAGTGTTTTTCAGGGATGAGAACTCTGGTCTGAATTTGCCTTCAGAAGTGGAGTTATACCCCAGGATCAGTGTCTTCCTACAAGCAAGAGTTCATTTCTGGTAAACCCAGTGAATTTTGTGGTCAAAAGATTTTTCGCAGTTCATGAACCCAAGATGATTCTCACTATTAAGTAAAGAGCATTTATGTAAGAAGAGCTGCGGTCTGTATCATTTCATAAGCAGAGTTGAACTACATATTGTCCGTATGAGTAGGAAACACAGTTCTTTTTTTCTGGGCATGCACACGGTTCTTACTGTATTGAAGACGCTGGAAAAGTGGATGATTCTTGCCTTAAAACAGAGTGTTTTTCAGGGTTGAGAATTCTGGTCTTAATTTGTCTTCATAAACGGAGTTAAACTCCAGGATCTGTGTCTTACTACAAGCAAGAGTTCAGTTCTGGGAAACCCAGTGAATTTTGGGCTCAAATGATTATTCACAGCTCAGGTACCCAATGCTATTTTCACTATTAACTAAAGAGCATTTATGTAAGAGGAGCCGGGGTTTTTATCAGTTTCATAAGCAGAGTTGAACTACATATGGTCCTTATGAGTAGGAAACACAGTTCTTTTTTTCAGGTCATGCTCATGGTTCTTGCTGTATTTTAGACTCTGGAAAGAAGAGCTTGCTTCTTGCCTTATAATAGAGTGTGTTTTTAGATGAGAACTCTGGTCTGAATTTCACTTCAGAAATGGATTTAAACCCCAGGATCTGTATCTTCCTACAAGCGAGAGTTCATTTCGGGTAAACCCAGCTAATTTTGGGCTCAAATGATTTTTCGCAGTTCACCAACCCAACGCGATTCTCACTATTAACTGAAGAGCATTTATGTAAGAGGAGCTGCGGTCTGTATCATTTCATAAGCAGAGTTGAACTACATATGGTCCTTAGGAGTAGGAAACACAGTTCTTTTTTTCTGGGCATGCTCACGGTTCTTACTCTATTGGAGACACTGGAAAGTAGAGGATGATTCTTGCCTTAAAACAGAGTGATTTTCAGGGATGAGAACTCTGGTCTGAATTTGCCTTCAGAAATGGAGTTATAACCCAGGATCAGTGTCTTCCTACAAGCAAGAGTTCATTTCGGGTAAACCCAGTGAATTTTGGGGTCAAATGATTTTTTGCAGTTCACGATCCCAAGATGATTCTCACTATTAACTAAAGAGCATTTATGTAAGAGGAGCCGTGGTTTTTATCAGTTTCATAAGCAGAGTTGAACTACATATGGTCCTTATGAGTAGGAAACACAGTTCATTTTTTCAGGGCATGATCATGGTTCTTGCTGTATTTTAGACTCTGGATAGAAGAGCTTGCTTCTTGCGGTAAAACAGAGTGTGTTTCATGGATGAGAACACTGGTCTGAATTTCCCTTCAGAAATGGAGTTAAACCCCCGGATCTGTGTCTTCCTACAAGCGAGAGTTCATTTTGGGTAAACCCAGTGAATTTTGTGCTCAAATGATTTTTCGCAGTTCAGGAACCCAATGCTATTCTGACTATTAACTAAAGAGCATTTATGTAAGAGGAGCCGTGGTTTTTATCAGTTTCATAAGCAGAGTTGAACTACATATGGTCCTTATGAGTAGGAAACACAGTTCATTTTTTCAGGGCATGCTCATGGTTCTTGCTGTATTTTAGACTCTGGAAAGAAGAGCTTGCTTCTTGCGTTAAAACAGAGTGTGTTTCATGGATGAGAACACTGGTCTGAATTTCCCTTCAGAAATGGAGTTAATCCCCAGGATCTGTGTCTTCCTACAAGCAAGTGTTCATTTCTGGTAAACCAAGTGAATTTTCGGCTCAAATGAGTTTACACATTTCTAGAATCCAACGCGATTATCACCATTAACTAAAGAGCATTTATGTAAGAGGAGCTGCGGTCTGTATCATTTCATAAGCATAGTTGAACTACATATGGTCTGTATTACTCGGAAACACAGTTCTTTTTTTCTGGGCATGCTCATGTTTGTTACTGTATTGTAGACGCTGGAAAGAAAAGGATGATTCTTGCCTTAAACAGAGTGTTTTTCAGGGATGAGAACTCTGGTCTGAATTTGCCTTCAGAAATGGAGTTATACCACAGGATCAGTGTCTTCCTACAAGCGAGAGTTCATTTCTGGTAAACCCAGTGAATTTTGGGGTCAAATGATTTTTCGCAGTTCAGGAACTCTACGCTATTCTCACTATTAACTAAAGAGCATTTATGTAAGAGGAGCCGTGGTTTTTATCAGTTTCATGAGCAGAGTTGAACTACATTGGGTCCTTATGAATAGGAAACACAGTTCATTTTTCTGGGCATGCTCCCGGTTCTTACTGTATTTTAGACTCTGGAAAGAAGAGCTTGCTCCTTGCCTTATAAGAGAGTGTGTTTTTAGATGAGTACTCTGGTCTGAATTTCACTTCAGAAATGGATTTAAATCCCAGGATCTGTGTCTTCCTACAAGCAAGAGTTCATTTCGGGTAAACCCAGCTAATTTTGGGCTCAAATGATTTTTCGCAGTTCACGAACCCAAGATGATTCTCACTATTAACTAAAGAGCATTTATGTAAGAGGAGCCGTGGTTTTTATCAGTTTCATAAGCAGAGTTGAACTACATATGGTCCTTATGAGTAGGAAACACAGTTCATTTTTTCAGGGCATGATCATGTTTCTTGCTATATTTTAGACTCTGGAAAGAAGAGCTTGCTTCTTGCCTTATAACAGAGGGTGTTTTTAAATGAGAACTCTGGTCTGAATTTCCCTTAAGAAACGGAGTTAATCCCCAGGATCTGTGTCTTCCTACAAGCAAGAGTTCATTTCTAGTTAACCCAGTGAATTTTGGGCTCAAATGATTTTTCTCAGTTCACGAACCCAACGCGATTCTCACTATTAACTGAAGAGCATTTATGTAAGAGGAGCTGCGGTCTGTATCATTTCATAAGCAGAGTTGAACTACATATGGTCCGTATGAGTAGGAAACACAGTTCTTTTTTTCTGGGCATGCTCACGGTTCTTACTGTATTGGGGACGCTGGAAAGAAGAGGATGATTCTTGCCTTAAAACAGAGTGTTTTTCAGGGTTGAGAATTCTGGTCTGAATTTGTCTTCATAAACGTAGTTAAACCCCAGGATCTGTGTCTTCCTACAAGAGAGAGTTCATTTCGGGTAAACCCAGTGAATTTTGTGCTCAAATGATTTTTCGCAGTTCAGGAACCCAATGCTATTCTGACTATTAACTAAAGAGCATTTATGTAAGAGGAGGTGCGGTCTGTATCATTTCATAAGCAGAGTTGAACTACATATGGTCCGTATGAGTAGGAAACACAGTTCTTTTTTTCTGGGCATGCTCATGTTTGTTACTGTATTGTAGACGCTGGAAAGAAGAGGATGATTCTTGCCTTAAAACAGAGTGTTTTTCAGGGATGAGAACTCTGGTCTGAATTTGCCTTCAGAAATGGAGTTATACCCCAGGATCAGTGTCTTCCTACAAGCGAGAGTTCATTTCTGGTAAACCCAGTGAATTTTGGGGTCAAATGATTTTTCGCAGTTCAGGAACTCTACGCTATTCTCACTATTAACTAAAGAGCATTTATGTAAGAGGAGCCGTGGTTTTTATCAGCTTCATGAGCAGAGTTGAACTACATAAGGTCCTTCTGAGTAGGAAGCACAGTTCATTTTTCTGGGCATGCTCCCTGTTCTTACTGTATTTTAGACTCTGGAAAGATGAGCTTGCTTCTTGCCTTATAACAGAGTGTTTTTCAGGGATGAGAACTCTGGTCTGAATTTGCCTTCAGAAATGGAGTTATACCCCAGGATCAGTGTCTTCCTACAAGCAAGACTTCATTTCGGGTAAACCCAGTGAATTTTGGGGTCAAATGATTTTTTGCAGTTCACGAACCCAAGATGATTCTCACTATTAACTAAAGAGCATTTATGTAAGAGGAGCCGTGGTTTTTATCAGTTTCATAAGCAGAGTTGAACTACATATGGTCCTTATGTGTAGGAAACACAGTTCTTTTTTTCAGGTCATGCTCATGGTTCTTGCTGTATTTTAGACTCTGGAAAGAAGAGCTTGCTTCTTGCCTTATAACAGAGTGTGTTTTTAGATGAGAACTCTGGTCTGAATTTCACTTCAGAAATGGATTTAAATCCCAGGATCTGTGTCTTCCTACAAGCGAGAGTTCATTTCGGGTAAACCCAGCTAATTTTGGGCTCAAATGATTTTTCGCAGTTCACGAACCCAACGCGATTCTCACTATTAACTGAAGAGCATTTATGTAAGAGGAGCTGCGGTCTGTATCATTTCATAAGCAGAGTTGAACTACATATGGTCCGTATGAGTAGGAAACACAGTTCTTTTTTTCTGGGCATGCACACGGTTCTTACTGTATTGGAGACGCTGGAAAGTAGAGGATGATTCTTGCCTTAAAACAGAGTGTTTTTCAGGGTTGAGAATTCTGGTCTGAATTTGTCTTCCTAAACGGAGTTAAACCCCAGGATCTGTGTCTTCCTACAAGCGAGAGTTCATTTCTGTTAAACCCAGTGAATTTTGTGCTCAAATGATTTTTCGCAGTTCAGGAACCCAAGATGATTCTCACTGTTAACTAAAGAGCATTTATGTAAGAGGAGCCGTGGTTTTTACCAGTTTCATAAGCAGAGTTGAACTACATATGGTCCTTATGAGTAGGAAACACAGTTCATTTTTTCAGGGCATGATCATGGTTCTTGCTGTATTTTAGACTCTGGAAAGAAGAGCTTGCTTCTTGCCTTATAACAGAGTGTGTTTTTAGATGAGAACTCTGGTCTGAATTTCCCTTAAGAAACAGAGTTAATCCCCAGGATATGTGTCTTCCTACAAGCAAGAGTTCATTTCTAGTTAACCCAGTGAATTTGGGCTCAAATGATTTTTCGCAGTTCACGAACCCAACGCGATTCTCACTGTTAACTGAAGAGCATTTATGTAAGAGGAGCTGCGGTCTGTATCATTTCATAAGCAGAGTTGAACTACATATGGTCCGTATGAGTAGGAAACACAGTTCTTTTTTTCTGGGCATACTCATGTTGGTTACTCTATTGTAGACGCTGGAAAGAAGAGGATGATTCTTGCCTTAAAACAGAGTGTTTTTCAGGGATGAGAACTCTGGTCTGAATTTGCCTTCAGAAATGTAGTTATACCCCAGGATCAGTGTCTTCCTACAAGCGATAGTTCATTTCTGGTAAACCCAGTGAATTTTGGGGTCAAATGATTTTTTGCAGTTCACGAACCCAAGATGATTCTCACTATTAACTAAAGAGCATTTATGTAAGAGGAGCCATGGTTTTTATCAGTTTCATAAGCAGAGTTGAACTACATATGGTCCTTATGTGTAGGAAACACAGTTCTTTTTTTCAGGTCATGCTCATGGTTCTTGCTGTATTTTAGACTCTGGAAAGAAGAGCTTGCTTCTTGCCTTATAACAGAGAGTGTTTTTAGATGAGAACTCTGGTCTGAATTTCACTTCAGAAATGGATTTAAATCCCAGGATCTGTGTCTTCCTACAAGCGAGAGTTCATTTCGGGTAAACCCAGCTAATTTTGGGCTCAAATGATTTTTCGCAGTTCACGAACCCAACGCGATTCTCACTATTAACTGAAGAGCATTTATGTAAGAGGAGCTGCGGTCTGTATCATTTCATAAGCAGAGTTGAACTACATATGGTCCGTATGAGTAGGAAACACAGTTCTTTTTTTCTGGGCATGCTCACGGTTCTTACTGTATTGGGGACGCTGGAAAGAAGAGGATGATTCTTGCCTTAAAACAGAGTGTTTTTCAGGGTTGAGAATTCTGGTCTGAATTTGTCTTCCTAAACGGAGTTAAACCCCAGGATCTGTGTCTTCCTACAAGCGAGAGTTCATTTCTGTTAAACCCAGTGAATTTTGTGCTCAAATGATTTTTCGCAGTTCAGGAACCCAAGACGATTCTCACTGTTAACTAAAGAGCATTTATGTAAGAGGAGCCGTGGTTTTTACCAGTTTCATAAGCAGAGTTGAACTACATATGGTCCTTATGAGTAGGAAACACAGTTCATTTTTTCAGGGCATGATCATGGTTCTTGCTGTATTTTAGACTCTGGAAAGAAGAGCTTCCTTCTTGCCTTATAATAGAGTGTGTTTTTAGATGAGAACTCTGGTCTGAATTTCCCTTAAGAAACAGAGTTAATCCCCAGGATATGTGTCTTCCTACAAGCAAGAGTTCATTTCTAGTTAACCCAGTGAATTTTGGGCTCAAATGATTTTTCGCAGTTCACGAACCCAACGCGATTCTCACTATTAACTGAAGAGCATTTATGTAAGAGGAGCTGCGGTCTGTATCATTTCATAAGCAGAGTTGAACTACATATGGTCCGTATGAGTAGGAAACACAGTTCTTTTTTTCTGGGCATGCTCACGGTTCTTACTGTATGGGAGACGCTGGAAAGAAGAGGAAGATTCTTGCCTTAAAACATAGTGTTTTTCAGGGATGAGAACTCTGGTCTGAATTTGCCTTCAGAAGTGGAATTATACCCCAGGATCAGTGTCTTCCTACAAGCAAGAGTTCATTTCTGGTAAACCCAGTGAATTTTGTGGTCAAAAGATTTTTCGCAGTTCATGAACCCAAGATGATTCTCACTATTAAGTAAAGAGCATTTATGTAAGAAGAGCTGCGGTCTGTATCATTTCATAAGCAGAGTTGAACTACATATTGTCCGTATGAGTAGGAAACACAGTTCTTTTTTTCTGGGCATGCACACGGTTCTTACTGTATTGGAGACGCTGGAAAAGAGGATGATTCTTGCCTTAAAACAGAGTGTTTTTCAGGGTTGAGAATTCTGGTCTGAATTTGTCTTCATAAATGGAGTTAAACTCCAGGATCTGTGTCTTACTACAAGCAAGAGTTCAGTTCTGGGAAACCCAGTGAATTTTGGGCTCAAATGATTATTCACAGCTCAGGTACCCAATGCTATTTTCACTATTAACTAAAGAGCATTTATGTAAGAGGAGCTGTGGTTTGTATCAGTTTCATAAGCAGAGTTGAACTACATATGGTCCGTATGAGTAGGAAACACAGTTCATTTTTTCAGGGCATGCTCATGGTTCTTGCTGTATTTTAGACTCTGGAAAGAAGAGCTTGCTTCTTGCGTTAAAACAGAGTGTGTTTCATGGATGAGAACACTGGTCTGAATTTCCCTTCAGAAATGGAGTTAATCCCCAGGATCTGTGTCTTCCTACAAGCAAGTGTTCATTTCTGGTAAACCAAGTGAATTTTCGGCTCAAATGAGTTTACACATTTCTAGAATCCAACGCGATTATCACCATTAACTAAAGAGCATTTATGTAAGAGGAGCTGCGGTCTGTATCATTTCATAAGCATAGTTGAACTACATATGGTCTGTATTACTCGGAAACACAGTTCTTTTTTTCTGGGCATGCTCATGTTTGTTACTGTATTGTAGACGCTGGAAAGAAAAGGATGATTCTTGCCTTAAACAGAGTGTTTTTCAGGGATGAGAACTCTGGTCTGAATTTGCCTTCAGAAATGGAGTTATACCACAGGATCAGTGTCTTCCTACAAGCGAGAGTTCATTTCTGGTAAACC
Source organism: Onychomys leucogaster (assembly GCA_949786385.1). Lineage (NCBI taxonomy): Eukaryota > Metazoa > Chordata > Mammalia > Rodentia > Cricetidae > Onychomys > Onychomys leucogaster. The sequence goes on along the minus strand of CATKUP010000106.1, from coordinate 1,209,179 downwards.
CAGTGAATTTTGGGGTCAAATGATTTTTCGCAGTTCAGGAACTCTACGCTATTCTCACTATTAACTAAAGAGCATTTATGTAAGAGGAGCCGTGGTTTTTATCAGTTTCATGAGCAGAGTTGAACTACATAAGGTCCTTATGAATAGGAAACACAGTTCATTTTTCTGGGCATGCTCCCGGTTCTTACTGTATTTTAGACTCTGGAAAGAAGAGCTTGCTTCTTGCCTTATAAGAGAGTGTGTTTTTAGATGAGTACTCTGGTCTGAATTTCACTTCAGAAATGGATTTAAATCCCAGGATCTGTGTCTTCCTACAAGCGAGAGTTCATTTCGGGTAAACCCAGCTAATTTGGGGCTCAAATGATTTTTCGCAGTTCACGAACCCAAGATGATTCTCACTATTAACTAAAGAGCATTTATGTAAGAGGAGCCGTGGTTTTTATCAGTTTCATAAGCAGAGTTGAACTACATATGGTCCTTATGAGTAGGAAACACAGTTCATTTTTTCAGGGCATGATCATGTTTCTTGCTGTATTTTAGACTCTGGAAAGAAGAGCTTGCTTCTTGCCTTATAACAGAGGGTGTTTTTAGATGAGAACTCTGGTCTGAATTTCCCTTAAGAAACGGAGTTAATCCCCAGGATCTGTGTCTTCCTACAAGCAAGAGTTCATTTCTAGTTAACCCAGTGAATTTTGGGCTCAAATGATTTTTCGCAGTTCACGAACCCAACGCGATTCTCACTATTAACTGAAGAGCATTTATGTAAGAGGAGCTGCGGTCTGTATCATTTCATAAGCAGAGTTGAACTACATATGGTCCGTATGAGTAGGAAACACAGTTCTTTTTTTCTGGGCATGCTCATGTTTGTTACTGTATTGTAGACGCTGGAAAGAAGAGGATGATTCTTGCCTTAAAACAGAGTTTTTTTCAGGGATGAGAACTCTGGTCTGAATTTGCCTTCAGAAATGGAGTTATACCCCAGGATCAGTGTCTTCCTACAAGCGAGAGTTCATTTCTGGTAAACCCAGTGAATTTTGGGGTCAAATGATTTTTCGCAGTTCAGGAACTCTACGCTATTCTCACTATTAACTAAAGAGCATTTATGTAAGAGGAGCCGTGGTTTTTATCAGTTTCATGAGCAGAGTTGAACTACATAAGGTCCTTCTGAGTAGGAAACACAGTTCATTTTTCTGGGCATGCTCCCTGTTCTTACTGTATTTTAGACTCTGGAAAGATGAGCTTGCTTCTTGCCTTATAACAGAGTGTTTTTCAGGGATGAGAACTCTGGTCTGAATTGGCCTTCAGAAATGGAGTTATACCCCAGGATCAGTGTCTTCCTACAAGCAAGACTTCATTTCAGGTAAACCCAGTGAATTTTGGGGTCAAATGATTTTTCGCAGTTCACGAACCCAAGATGATTCTCACTATTAACTAAAGAGCATTTATGTAAGAGGAGCCGGGGTTTTTATCAGTTTCATAAGCAGAGTTGAACTACATATGGTCCTTATGAGTAGGAAACACAGTTCTTTTTTTCAGGTCATGCTCATGGTTCTTGCTGTATTTTAGACTCTGGAAAGAAGAGCTTGCTTCTTGCCTTATAATAGAGTGTGTTTTTAGATGAGAACTCTGGTCTGAATTTCACTTCAGAAATGGATTTAAACCCCAGGATCTGTATCTTCCTACAAGCGAGAGTTCATTTCGGGTAAACCCAGCTAATTTTGGGCTCAAATGATTTTTCGCAGTTCACGAACCCAACGCGATTCTCACTATTAACTGAAGAGCATTTATGTAAGAGGAGCTGCGGTCTGTATCATTTCATAAGCAGAGTTGAACTACATATGGTCCTTAGGAGTAGGAAACACAGTTCTTTTTTTCTGGGCATGCTCACGGTTCTTACTATATTGGAGACACTGGAAAGTAGAGGATGATTCTTGCCTTAAAACAGAGTGATTTTCAGGGATGAGAACTCTGGTCTGAATTTGCCTTCAGAAATGGAGTTATAACCCAGGATCAGTGTCTTCCTACAAGCAAGAGTTCATTTCGGGTAAACCCAGTGAATTTTGGGGTCAAATGATTTTTTGCAGTTCACGATCCCAAGATGATTCTCACTATTAACTAAAGAGCATTTATGTAAGAGGAGCCGTGGTTTTTATCAGTTTCATAAGCAGAGTTGAACTACATATGGTCCTTATGAGTAGGAAACACAGTTCATTTTTTCAGGGCATGATCATGGTTCTTGCTGTATTTTAGACTCTGGAAAGAAGAGCTTGCTTCTTGCGGTAAAACAGAGTGTGTTTCATGGATGAGAACACTGGTCTGAATTTCCCTTCAGAAATGGAGTTAAACCCCCGGATCTGTGTCTTCCTACAAGCGAGAGTTCATTTTGGGTAAACCCAGTGAATTTTGTGCTCAAATGATTTTTCGCAGTTCAGGAACCCAATGCTATTCTGACTATTAACTAAAGAGCATTTATGTAAGAAGAGCTGCGGTCTGTATCATTTCATAAGCAGAGTTGAACTACATATGGTGCGTATGAGTAGGAAACACAGTTCTTTTATTCTGGGCATGCTCCCGGATCTTACTGTATTGTAGACGCTGGAAAGAAGAGGAAGATTCAGCCTTAAAACAGAGTGTTTTCCAGGGATGAGAACTCTGGTCTGAATTTGCCTTCAGAAATGAAGTTGTACCCCAGGATCAGTGTCTTCCTACAAGCAAGAGTTCATTTCTGGTAAACCCAGTGAATTTTGTCGTCAAATGATTTTTCGCAGTTCATGAACCCAAGATGATTCTCACTATTAAGTAAAGAGCATTTATGTAAGAAGAGCTGCGGTCTGTATCATTTCATAAGCAGAGTTGAACTACATATTGTCCGTATGAGTAGGAAACACAGTTCTTTTTTTCTGGGCATGCACACGGTTCTTACTGTATTGGAGACGCTGGAAAAGAGGATGATTCTTGCCTTAAAACAGAGTGTTTTTAAGGGTTGAGAATTCTGGTCTGAATTTGTCTTCATAAACGGAGTTAAACTCCAGGATCTGTGTCTTCCTACAAGCAAGAGTTCAGTTCTGGGAAACCCAGTGAATTTTGGGCTCAAATGATTATTCACAGCTCAGGTACCCAACGCTATTTTCACTATTAACTAAAGAGCATTTATGTAAGAGGAGCCGTGGTTTTTATCAGTTTCATGAGCAGAGTTGAACTACATAAGGTCCTTATGAGTAGGAAACACAGTTCATTTTTCTGGGCATGCTCCCGGTTCTTACTGTATTTTAGACTCTGGAAAGATGAGCTTGCTTCTTGCCTTATAACAGAGTGTTTTTCAGGGATGAGAACTCTGGTCTGAATTGGCCTTCAGAAATGGAGTTATACCCCAGGATCAGTGTCTTCCTACAAGCAAGACTTCATTTCGGGTAAACCCAGTGAATTTTGGGGTCAAATGATTTTTCGCAGTTCAGGAACCCAAGATGATTCTCACTATTAAATAAAGAGCATTTATGTAAGAAGAGCTGCGGTCTGTATCATTTCATAAGCAGAGTTGAACTACACAATGTCCGTATGAGTAGGAAACACAGTTCTTTTTTTCTGGGCATGCACACGGTTCTTACTGTATTGGAGACGCTGGAAAAGAGGATGATTCTTGCCTTAAAACAGAGTGTTTTTCAGGGTTGAGAATTCTGGTCTGAATTTGTCTTCATAAACGGAGTTAAACTCCAGGATCTGTGTCTTACTACAAGCAAGAGTTCAGTTCTGGGAAACCCAGTGAATTTTGGGCTCAAATGATTATTCACAGCTCAGGTACCCAATGCTATTTTCACTATTAACTAAAGAGCATTTATGTAAGAGGAGCTGTGGTTTGTATCAGTTTCATAAGCAGAGTTGAACTACATATGGTCCTTAGGAGTAGGAAACACAGTTCATTTTTTCTGGGCATGCTCACGGTTCTTACTGTATTGTAGACACTGGAAAGTAGAGGCTGATTCTTGCGTTAAAACAGAGTGTTTTTCAGGGATGAGAACTCTGGTCTGAATTTGCCTTCAGAAATGGAGTTATAACCCAAGATCAGTGTCTTCCTACAAGCAAGAGTTCATTTTGGGTAAACCCAGTGAATTTTGGGGTCAAATGATTTTTCGCAGTTCACGAACCCAAGATGATTCTCACTATTAACTAAAGAGCATTTATGTAAGAGGAGCCGTGGTTTTTATCAGTTTCATAAGCAGAGTTGAACTACATATGGTCCTTATGAGTAGGAAACACAGTTCATTTTTTCAGGGCATGATCATGGTTCTTGCTGTATTTTAGACTCTGGATAGAAGAGCTTGCTTCTTGCCTTATAACAGAGGGTGTTTTTAGATGAGAACTCTGGTCTGAATTTCCCTTAAGAAACGGAGTTAATCCCCAGGATCTGTGTCTTCCTACAAGCAAGAGTTCATTTCTAGTTAACCCAGTGAATTTTGGGCTCAAATGATTTTTCGCAGTTCACGAACCCAACGCGATTCTCACTATTAACAAAGAGCATTTATGTAAGAGGAGCTGCGGTCTGTATCATTTCATAAGCAGAGTTGAACTACATATGGTCCGTATGAGTAGGAAACACAGTTCTTTTTTTCTGGGCATGCTCACGGTTCTTACTGTATTGGAGACGCTGGAAAGAAGAGGATGATTCTTGCCTTAAAACAGAGTGTTTTTCAGGGTTGAGAATTCTGGTCTGAATTTGTCTTCATAAACGGAGTTAAACCCCAGGATCTGTGTCTTCCTACAAGAGAGAGTTCATTTCGGGTAAACCCAGTGAATTTTGTGCTCAAATGATTTTTCGCAGTTCAGGAACCCAATGCTATTCTGACTATTAACTAAAGAGCATTTATGTAAGAGGAGGTGCGGTCTGTATCATTTCATAAGCAGAGTTGAACTACATATGGTCCGTATGAGTAGGAAACACAGTTCTTTTTTTCTGGGCATGCTCATGTTTGTTACTGTATTGGAGTCGCTGGAAAAGAGGATGATTCTTGCCTTAAAACAGAGTGTTTTTAAGGGTTGAGAATTCTGGTCTGAATTTGTCTTCATAAACGGAGTTAAACTCCAGGATCTGTGTCTTCCTACAAGCAAGAGTTCAGTTCTGGGAAACCCAGTGAATTTTGGGCTCAAATGATTATTCACAGCTCAGGTACCCAACGCTATTTTCACTATTAACTAAAGAGCATTTATGTAAGAGGAGCCGTGGTTTTTATCAGTTTCATGAGCAGAGTTGAACTACATAAGGTCCTTATGAGTAGGAAACACAGTTCATTTTTCTGGGCATGCTCCCGGTTCTCACTGTATTTTAGACTCTGGAAAGATGAGCTTGCTTCTTGCCTTATAACAGAGTGTTTTTCAGGGATGAGAACTCTGGTCTGAATTGGCCTTCAGAAATGGAGTTATACCCCAGGATCAGTGTCTTCCTACAAGCAAGACTTCATTTCGGGTAAACCCAGTGAATTTTGGGGTCAAATGATTTTTCGCAGTTCAGGAACCCAAGATGATTCTCACTATTAACTAAAGAGCATTTATGTAAGAGGAGCCGGGCATTTTATCAGTTTCATAAGCAGAGTTGAACTACATATGGTCCTTATGAGTAGGAAACACAGTTCTTTTTTTCAGGTCATGCTCATGGTTCTTGCTGTATTTTAGACTCTGGAAAGAAGAGCTTGCTTCTTGCCTTATAATAGAGTGTGTTTTTAGATGAGAACTCTGGTCTGAATTTCACTTCAGAAATGGATTTAAATACCAGGATCTGTGTCTTCCTACAAGCGAGAGTTCATTTCGGGTAAACCCAGCTAATTTTGGGCTCAAATGATTTTTCGCAGTTCACGAACCCAACGCGATTCTCACTATTAACTGAAGAGCATTTATGTAAGAGGAGCTGCGGTCTGTATCATTTCATAAGAAGAGTTGAACTACATATGGTCCTTAGGAGTAGGAAACACAGTTCTTTTTTTCTGGGCATGCTCACGGTTCTTACTATATTGGAGACACTGGAAAGTAGAGGATGATTCTTGCCTTAAAACAGAGTGATTTTCAGGGATGAGAACTCTGGTCTGAATTTGCCTTCAGAAATGGAGTTATAACCCAGGATCAGTGTCTTCCTACAAGCAAGAGTTCATTTCGGGTAAACCCAGTGAATTTTGGGGTCAAATGATTTTTTGCAGTTCACGAACCCAAGATGATTCTCACTATTAACTAAAGAGCATTTATGTAAGAGGAGCCGTGGTTTTTATCAGTTTCATAAGCAGAGTTGAACTACATATGGTCCTTATGAGTAGGAAACACAGTTCATTTTTTCAGGGCATGATCATGGTTCTTGCTGTATTTTAGACTCTGGAAAGAAGAGCTTGCTTCTTGCGTTAAAACAGAGTGTGTTTCATGGATGAGAACACTGGTCTGAATTTCCCTTCAGAAATGGAGTTAAACCCCCGGATCTGTGTCTTCCTACAAGCGAGAGTTCATTTTGGGTAAACCCAGTGAATTTTGTGCTCAAATGATTTTTCGCAGTTCAGGAACCCAATGCTATTCTGACTATTAACTAAAGAGCATTTATGTAAGAAGAGCTGCGGTCTGTATCATTTCATAAGCAGAGTTGAACTACATATGGTCCGTATGAGTAGGAAACACAGTTCTTTTATTCTGGGCATGCACACGGTTCTTACTGTATTGGAGACGCTGGAAAGAAGAGGAAGATTCAGCCTTAAAACAGAGTGTTTTTCAGGGATGAGAACTCTGGTCTGAATTTGTCTTCATAAACGGAGTTAAACTCCAGGATCTGTGTCTTACTACAAGCAAGAGTTCAGTTCTGGGAAACCCAGTGAATTTTGGGCTCAAATGATTATTCACAGCTCAGGTACCCAATGCTATTTTCACTATTAACTAAAGAGCATTTATGTAAGAGGAGCTGTGGTTTGTATCAGTTTCATAAGCAGAGTTGAACTACATATGGTCCTTAGGAGTAGGAAACACAGTTCATTTTTTCTGGGCATGCTCACGGTTCTTACTGTATTGGAGACACTGGAAAGTAGAGGCTGATTCTTGCGTTAAAACACAGTGTTTTTCAGGGATGAGAACTCTGGTCTGAATTTGCCTTCAGAAATGGAGTTATAACCCAGGATCAGTGTCTTCCTACAAGCAAGAGTTCATTTTGGGTAAACCCAGTGAATTTTGGGGTCAAATGATTTTTCGCAGTTCACGAACCCAAGATGATTCTCACTATTAACTAAAGAGCATTTATGTAAGAGGAGCCGTGGTTTTTATCAGTTTCATAAGCAGAGTTGAACTACATATGGTCCTTATGAGTAGGAAACACAGTTCATTTTTTCAGGGCATGATCATGGTTCTTGCTGTATTTTAGACTCTGGATAGAAGAGCTTGCTTCTTGCCTTATAACAGAGGGTGTTTTTAGATGAGAACTCTGGTCTGAATTTCCCTTAAGAAACGGAGTTATACCCCAGGATCTGTGTCTTCCTACAAGCAAGAGTTCATTTCTAGTTAACCCAGTGAATTTTGGGCTCAAATGATTTTTCGCAGTTCACGAACCCAACGCGATTCTCACTATTAACAAAGAGCATTTATGTAAGAGGAGCTGCGGTCTGTATCATTTCATAAGCAGAGTTGAACTACATATGGTCCGTATGAGTAGGAAACACAGTTCTTTTTTTCTGGGCATGCTCACGGTTCTTACTGTATTGGAGACGCTGGAAAGAAGAGGATGATTCTTGCCTTAAAACAGAGTGTTTTTCAGGGTTGAGAATTCTGGTCTGAATTTGTCTTCATAAACGGAGTTAAACCCCAGGATCTGTGTCTTCCTACAAGAGAGAGTTCATTTCGGGTAAACCCAGTGAATTTTGTGCTCAAATGATTTTTCGCAGTTCAGGAACCCAATGCTATTCTGACTATTAACTAAAGAGCATTTATGTAAGAGGAGGTGCGGTCTGTATCATTTCATAAGCAGAGTTGAACTACATATGGTCCGTATGAGTAGGAAACACAGTTCTTTTTTTCTGGGCATGCTCATGTTTGTTACTGTATTGTAGACGCTGGAAAGAAGAGGATGATTCTTGCCTTAAAACAGAGTGTTTTTCAGGGATGAGAACTCTGGTCTGAATTTGCCTTCAGAAATGGAGTTATACCCCAGGATCAGTGTCTTCCTACAAGCGAGAGTTCATTTCTGGTAAACCCAGTGAATTTTGGGGTCAAATGATTTTTCGCAGTTCAGGAACTCTACGCTAGTCTCACTATTAACTAAAGAGCATTTATGTAAGAGGAGCCGTGGTTTTTATCAGTTTCATGAGCAGAGTTGAACTACATAAGGTCCTTATGAGTAGGAAACACAGTTCATTTTTCTGGGCATGCTCCCGGTTCTTACTGTATTTTAGACTCTGTAAAGATGAGCTTGCTTCTTGCCTTATAACAGAGTGTTTTTCAGGGATGAGAACTCTGGTCTGAATTGGCCTTCAGAAATGGAGTTATACCCCAGGATCAGTGTCTTCCTACAAGCAAGACTTCATTTCGGGTAAACCCAGTGAATTTTGGGGTCAAATGATTTTTCGCAGTTCACGAACCCAAGATGATTCTCACTATTATCTAAAGAGCATTTATGTAAGAGGAGCCGGGGTTTTTATCAGTTTCATAAGCAGAGTTGAACTACATATGGTCCTTATGAGTAGGAAACACAGTTCTTTTTTTCAGGTCATGCTCATGGTTCTTGCTGTATTTTAGACTCTGGAAAGAAGAGCTTGCTTCTTGCCTTATAATAGAGTGTGTTTTTAGATGAGAACTCTGGTCTGAATTTCACTTCAGAAATGGATTTAAACCCCAGGATCTGTATCTTCCTACAAGCGAGAGTTCATTTCGGGTAAACCCAGCTAATTTTGGGCTCAAATGATTTTTCGCAGTTCACGAACCCAACGCGATTCTCACTATTAACTGAAGAGCATTTATGTAAGAGGAGCTGCGGTCTGTATCATTTCATAAGCAGAGTTGAACTACATATGGTCCTTAGGAGTAGGAAACACAGTTCTTTTTTTCTGGGCATGCTCACGGTTCTTACTATATTGGAGACACTGGAAAGTAGAGGATGATTCTTGCCTTAAAACAGAGTGATTTTCAGGGAAGAGAACTCTGGTCTGAATTTGCCTTCAGAAATAGAGTTATAA